>OX387367.1:6877500-7535000 GCA_947563465.1 Archips xylosteana | reverse complement strand
TATCGGGTCCCCAAACAATTTAATGAGTATGGCAGAAGGGTCTGGAAGTGCATCCTTCCCCAACTATTAAATAATTTACCGTTGTCTATTGCGAAAAAATTAGAAAGTAATAACAGTAAACAAATTAAAAGCGTGATTAAAAGATATTTTATGAAAGATATATTTGAGAGGGAAGGGACGGATGCGCACTCAGACTTAGGTTATATGTAAGTTAAAGCAAAAACCTGCATGCATAAGAAATCATGATTTATAATCATGATTTATATAATAAATTTACTATCTACTCGTAGTGTATACTTAATTACGCGTGAGCAACTCAGTCTTTCGATAACCGAGGCCACGCAAAATCCTTAAAATTAGGATTAAGGACTTGTTTTGCATGTATTTGAAATGTTCTTTGTTCTTTGATTGAAATAAACAGTTTACATTTTTTTTTTAATTTAATTCCCTATCCATTTCGTAAAAAATTCGTTGAACTTTCGCAATGCATTAAGGTCGAATGTCAAATGCAACACGTCAAAGCAACATCGTAGCTGGCTCTTATGGTGACAGTATGCTGTACGACAAACCACCTTAGGTAGATTGGAAATAAAATTGCTTAGTTGTACAGCGTGCGGGGTTTACGCCCAGTTTTGCTTTTGCGTGCAGTCTTTTTTTGTAGTGGTAGAGCCATGTTGTAACTAGCCGCTGCATCACGAATGGGCTGGCTCGTCCGGGGAAGTACCACCCTCTCACAGAACACCGGCGTGAAGCAGCAGTAATCCTGCTTGCGTTTCGTACGGTCAGTGAGAGTGCCGGGGGCCCAATACCTCACCCCTTCCCTCTCCCCCTCCCTCTCCCCCTTCCCCTATTCCCTCTCCTTTAGGGCCGACAACGCACTGGCATCGTGTAAAGCGCTGCGGGTGTCTATGGACAGTGGTGTTCATTTAACATCAGGTGACCCACTAGTTCGTTTGTCTGGCCTATCTAACAAAAAAAAAAAAAAAAAGTCCACATAATCACAGGAACAGCATTACTAGCACCTTAAATTATCCATGAGCATAAACATTAAATAACATAGTATAAAGGGTGTCTCAAAACTCTACGATAACTTGGAACCGAGCGAAAGGCCAGAAGAAAAAAATCCATGTCACTTATTAAGTGCCAAAAGACCTTTTTTTCAAAAATATCATATTTAATACTAAAACTACACACACATCTCATTGCAGAGCGAAAGCCTCCTATCAGAATGAGAGGGCTTGTGCCATAGTTCCTACGCGGGCTCAGTGCGGATTGGGAACTTCCCACACACCACTGACTTTCTGCGCATGTGTTCGCAGGTTTCCTTACGATGTTTTCTGTTTAAATTTCGCACATAAATTCCCAAAAACTCAGAGGTGCGACCCCAGGCTCGAACCCACGTCCTTCCGTATGAGAGGCCATAGGTCAGACCACTAGGCTAATAAATACAACCATAAGTTCACTAATCATAGTATCAAAATACGTGGAATTTTTTGAACCAGATTTAACGACTAAATTTAGAATCTAGATCTATAGAATCACAGACCTAGTTTTTGTCAAACATGCATTGACGTACAATAAAACAACTAGACTCCCAATCACGCTCAAAAATTGTCCTCAGCAAAAGTCTGCACACGCGTCTATTGTACAGAGTTTTGGTTCAGTTGTGTTTCGACCGCGCGTTGATTACAACGTCACTTCTCGCCCCGTATTCGTATATGTCTCTTTCGCACCGTAATCAAACTCACGAGAAAAAAAGAGACAGTCTAGCTTCCGCTTCGCATGACCACTCCACTGCATTCTTTACTCTTTAGGCGGTTTCCAGCGCGTGACGTCATGTCACTACTTCTAACGATCGTGTTCAATTGACATTAAACATTACTGCTACGAAATAAGGTGTTAATTTGAATGAATGCTGTTAATGTTATCTGTATAAATTGATGTATACGTACACACAACGCCGTTTGGACGTTTTTTGAGAAACTTTTGTTAAGCGATTGGGAGTCTAGTTGTTTTATTGTACGTCAATGCAAACATGTTTTAATATGACGCTCGATGTAATTCATGAGGTATTAACCAAACCTTCAACTTACGGTCTTCCGTATTGTTTAGTGAAAATAGGCGTGAAGCACTGTGCCACAGATACTGCGTATCTGCTACTGATCAGGACTGCGTTCAGGTATTTCACTTTGATTTCCCTTTGAAATTCTATTTTACCTATCCATGGATACATTTCAATTTCCTTAATACGACCGCCTGAAAATCAAAATTATCTAATTATACCTTGGAGTTTTTGTAGCTGGGAATGTTTATCATGAGCCAAAAAATAGGTATTCACTTAAAAAACAGAATGTGCTCTAGCACATTTCTTCCTATTTAAACAAGTTAAGTGATTGTTACATAACCATACAAATCGACTTCCTGGAAAAAGTTCCTGGATTTTTTTTGGTAAAAGGAAAACTTTTATGCAAAGAATGATGGGCAGGTATGTATGGAACCCAGTCTCATAACCAATATATTACAATGTATAAATAAATAAAAAAGATAAATTTTTATTTACCAACATACAAAAAGTTATAAAGTTATAATAAGTTATAGTGTATGTAGACTTATCGATCCTACCATTTGCTATAATTGTTATTAAGATGATTAGACTGTGAAGGCTGGGAGAATTTACATAGTTTTTTAACACACTTGTTGTGATGTCACATATTTGAGGGCCGATAACTCGCTTCCCCGCGGTTTTTCAAGTTTTTTGTTTCCAGTTTTGAAAATTAAGCTTTAATAACTATTTTTCAATTGGTTGGTATGCATGCCGTTTAACATTGCATATGCATCATTCTTTTAACTACCGTCATTAAGGTCTTATATATTTTTTTCCATGTACTTATTTTCTTTATGGTGGACAATAAAGAGTAATTGTATTGTATTTTTTAACGCTTCCCGTATCTGGATACGACAAAAATGCTAAGTTTCTTACTTTTAACGCCTTTATTGGAGTTAGTCACACCACAGCATCCCGAACGTGGGTCGGGAGGTACAACTGATCGCTTACAGTTCTTGAGATCCCATTGATCTGGACAGCATACCTACGTAAATAAGCATGATTATGTATTAGCTGAAAATCAACCATCATCATCATCATCCCAGCCAGAATTAAGCCCAGTTTAGATTAGAAAGAAAATTATGGAAGTTGCATCACATTTACACACTCGTTCGCTGCGGCCTGACAGTGTAATGCAACTTGTTGCATGATTTTTGACGTGACAACGTCTAATAAATCGATGAACGCCGACTGCACGCACGAAAAAGGATGACGTAATGTAACGTAAAGTTCGTTACATTGTGTACATGTACGTTACAATGCGTCATCGCGCGTTATAGCGCGCGCCAGGATGTACATACAGCCTTAGTACTAGCGCTCGGGTAATTTTTAATGGGGGGGTGCGGGGTTGTGGGAGGTGTGAGGGGGGATTAAAGGGGGGATGAAAATTTCATTGATTTTGCCGTAGGATGCACAGTTTTTAAGATATTTGACAAAACTCCGGTTCTCTTCCGATCACTGAGGTAAAGCAACGTCGGGCGCGGTCAGTACTTGGCCATCCAAGTACTGACAGCGCACCCATGCCACCCATGGTCACCCATGTGACCGCCTGGTTTCATTTTTGTTTTTTGAATGTTTTATTATGACGTTGTCACGTCAAACTATCGTCCGTAAACCGACTTTAGAGACAACCGATTTTTCTTGCAGATCTAAACTCGGCTTTAGAGGGCTCGAGCCGCTATTTTCACGCGGGACCAATGCGGATTGAGAACTTCACACACACCATTGGATTTCTTCGCAGGTGTGTGTAGGTTTCCTTCACCGTAAAGCTCATAGTAACTTTCAAAATGTAATTTCGCATGTCAACTCCGAAAAAGTCATTGGTGCGAGGAGTTCGAACCCACGACCCTCTGTTCGAGCGGCCACAGGTCAAACCACTATATAGCATATTACCAGAGGTCGGCGGGGGTGAGCTGTTTTCAGTTTTTGCATAACATGGACATACCTTTTGAAATGATTTTATTTAGGATTCCATATATTATGCCATGCCGAATCCAAGAATCTAAACTTTCTATTGTAGATGCATTTTTAACTTTAGATCAAGTGAGAGCGGTTATAAACTGGTGTTCATCTGCTTCTGTCAGTCAGAAATTAGAAAACGTCATTTCTAGAAACCCAGACTTTGATTTTTTTAGGAAGTATGCCGAAAAACTTTCGGAAGCAATAGGCATTTTAATGTATAATTTCACTCCGCTCACTTCGGTGGTTGTAGGAAGATCTTTTTCTATCTATAAATGGACATTAAGGCGATACTCATTAAAAATTTAAAATATAGAAAATCTTATGGTTTTTTATTAAAACAGCACAAAAAATTTACAATAAATAAAAAAGCTTAACACTCGTTTTGTAATGCATTTTGCTTTTAGTTTAATCATTTCAGTTTTGTCTTCTTTTAATATTTCTTTATAGATACACCTACCTTATCCATATTAATATCTACAAGACACAACTACATGACATTAATGACGTAAAAACAGCTCACCCCCGCCGAGCTCTGCATATTACACACACATATGTAGAAATACATTTACGATCGAAAAACATAACCCTTCGGCAGTCGGGTAATAAGTCGCGGTGGGGATGGCATCTGAAGCAGTGGGTCGTAGGTTTGAATCTCAGCTCGCACCTCTGAGTTTTTCGGACTTTATGTACGAAACTATATTTGAGGTGTACCATGAGCTTCACAGTGAAGCTAAACATCGTAAGGAAACCTGCACACACCTAAGAAGAAATTCAATAGTGTATGTGAAGTTCCCAATCTGCGCTGGGCTCGCGTGGGAACAACGGCCCAAGCTCTCTAATTCTGAGAGGAGGTCTGTGCCCTACAGTGGAATGATGGTGATGAGTCGGGTAAAAACAAAACAAACGGGATCCCCCATACGAGAAACTTGTTTTGCGTCGATATTTATTTCTGCTGTATTCTTAAACCGGTATACATACATGCGATCCGAGGCGTCATTAATTCCACTGCGATTAAAGTAAAAAAAACCATCCAAGTGAGTCAGACAAGTTCTGAGGCCGCATCGTAAGAAACAAACATATATGTATTTGCTTCATCATCATCATCCCAGCCTATATACGTCCCACTGCAGGGCACAGGCCTCCTCTCAGAATGAGAGGGCTTAGGCCGTAGTTCCCACACGAGCCCAGTGCGGATTGGGAGCTTCACACACATCATTGAATTTGTGAAGTGCTCATGGTAAATTTCAAATGTAATTTCGCACATAAATTCCGAAAAACTCAGAGGTGCGAGCCGGGATTTGAACCCACGACCCTCTGCTTAAGAGGCCATAGGTCAAACCGCTAGGCCACCACGGCTTCCTAGGCCACCACGGCTTATTTGTTTACGTAAACATTTCTTTATAGGGAGGAAAACGAACAGGGGAATTACTCGATGGAAAGCAATTCCGCTCATGGATACTCATAACAGTTATAACATTAAGTAGAATTATTAAGTTCCTCATCCGCACTGGGCCCGAGTGGGAACTACGACCCAAAGCGCTCTAATTCTGAGAGGAGGCTTGTGGTCTGCAGTGGGACGTCGAAATAGAATTAAGGGTGTGTTGCTGGCCATTTGTGGATAGAGTGAGCTCGTTTTTCGAAGATCCCTTAAGGAAACTGACTTGCATGTCACCGTAGAACCTTTTTGCTTTAAACGGTAAGCTAAGTTAATGCTAAATTGATGGGATCGTGTCCAAATAAATAAAATTTAAAAAGAATAATGGACGAAATACATATTGGTCATTTGATTTAATATTATTTTCAGTGAAATTATTACTTATACAGAATTTTATGATCGATGATAAAGATCGATTTAGGTTTAGATTAGGTTAACCAGGTTTATTTTATTATAATCCGGTAAACATGACGATTTGTGAGAAAATTATATTTCGTCCATTATTCTTTTTAACCCCCGACACATAAAGAGGGGTGTTATAAGTTTGACCGCTATGTGTGTGTGTGTCTGTCTGTAGCATCATAGCTATTAAACGGGTGGACCGATTCGGATGCAATTTTTTTATTTGAAAGTTGTTTTCTTGGCGATGGTTCTTAGACATGTTTTATCAAAATTGGTTCAGCCGTTTCAAAGTTATCAGCTATCAGCTCTTTTGCTAACTGCGGAAGGGATCTTAGACGCATCATTTAGGCATTTACTTTATTTTCAAAATATCTGTGACCAAATTGCGTCGGGGTTTATTAAATTTTCAATTTATAGTTATCAAACTACCGCGTTACCTGGTTCTAATAGATTCTGATGTATTTTAGAGCTTATTGAAGAAAGGGAGTACAGCCAGAAAGGATGGTTAGCAAGCAAAACACACTTAGAAACTTTGATACCTAAGTATTGATAATATTGGTAGGATTTACTTTTTGTTTGGTTCCGTCTACTCCGCATGCCGATTGTCTTAGCAGGTAAAGTTCATCGTTGGTTGATGATCTAGTGGATATATCCTTCAGGAACCCACAATCCTTGATAGGCTGGCATTGTCCTGGTTTCCCATTTGGAGTCGTGCAGTTTTCTGTGAAAAAAAGGGTGTTATTTTTATAAAAAACTAGCTGATGCCCGCGGCTTCGCACCCGTTGTTTTTTTTAAAATTCTTTCATAAGAACTTTCTCCTGACAATAACAAACGCAATAAAAAAAGAATTATCCAATTTGGTGCAGTCGATCGGAAGTTATGCGCTTAGCAACACATTCAGCGATTCATTTTTATATTATAGATATTTTGCCATTTTATGTGTTTTGTGTGTGGAATAATCTTTTTCATTTCATTTTATATTTTCTAATTTTGCGCGCAACTTTTTTACTTTTTTCTTTCATAAGAACCTTCTCCTGACAATAACGAACACAACAAAAAAATAATTGGCGAAATCAGTCTAGCCGTTCACGCGTGATGCCGTGACCAAGGGAAATAGGAATTCATTTTTATATATAGAGATCCGGCCAAGGGTAAGCCGGAATCGCGAACTGCCTCAATACTTTCCGTAAATTAAAAGACAACAAAAAATAAGCTCTTTGTATCTTATTGCTTGTGTTACAAGCTCAGGCAACGCTGGAGATCATTGGATAAAGTTATTTTTAACCAGCGACACAAAAAGAGGGGTGTTATAATTTTGACCGCTAAGTGTGTGTGTGTATCTGTCTGTCTTTGGCATTATAGCTCTTAAAAAGGTGGACCGATTCGGATGCGGTTTTTTTTATTTGAAACCTGGTTTCTTGGTGATGGTTCTTAGACATGTTTCATCAAAATTGGTTCAGCCGTTTTAAAGTAATCAGCTCTTTTGCTAGCTGCGGAAGGGATTTTAGGCATTTACTTTATTTTCAAAATATGTGTGACCAAATTGCGTCGGGGGTTTTTAAAATTTTAAATTTATAGTTATTTATTTCTAAAGGTCTCATTTAATTTATAATAATAAAAGATTTAGATTAAGCTATCCAATGACGTATCGCTTGTCCTTCCTTATTGGTCGGTCATATAGGCAAATTTGCCCACCCATCTTTTAAACATGATGCAAAATATAAACTAAATGAAAATTAAAAATTAAAAAAACACTTGTCATACTAACGTTTATCATAAAATTATGTAAAAGCTTGCTGTTTCACGACTTTTTTTATATGAACTAAGCTAAAATCACTAATTTGGTATCACGTTCAAAATTTTAACCTTGTAGCGTCGAAAGAATAAAACGTCATCAAATTCCAACTCTGCTAAGAAACATAGCAATAAACATATTTATGTGGGAATACTATAAAACTTTTGTACTTACCAGCGCGCACACAGAATACCACGAACACCGTACCAATAACTGACAACCACAACTCCATGACGAAGAATGAGCAGTGCCCAAAATCCTACATAATAGACATTAGCAAACACACTGCTCCTATCCTATTATCAAATGAAATCTTTTCTTGCGTCCGAACGTGTCCACATGAGGATAAATATTGCAGAATCTTTTAGCTGTGACGCGCTATGTTATTATGTATACCTACAGATACAGGTTTATAATTATTATATATACAACCTGATAGAGGAATCAACCAATAGGTTCGTAACACAGGCCATTAAAATCTGCAACACATAGTCTTCAGTACTGTACTTGTCGTTTCTACCTCGTCGTATTTACGTGGTAGTTTTTTTCCTTTTTATCTTTAGATTTATTTGCTATTCAAATTATAATTAATTAAGTAGGTACTGTTTTTTCATAGGTAAAAGAAAAGTGAGATTTATTCAATATCATCATCATCAGAGACCACCCCATTGAATTGCTTCGTGTGTGCAGGTTTCTTCGCATTGTTTGTCCTTCATCGTAAAGTTTACTTGCAGTTAAGTATTGGTGTATTATAAATATTGTATAAGTATCATTCTATTATTAAAATCCACTACTGTTTTAAGGTCTACCTTGCTAAATAACCATACTATGGGCCACTATGCTGTCTTTAATAACTAAACATTTACTATCGAATATCGATTATGATATATGATTGCTCAGATTGTGCCGCTATTTTTTCTAAATAAACTGGATGGCATTTCACTCTATTGAACATTTTCTCAATGATACAGGTATACAGGTTATTCACTTCACGTTTATTCGCAGACACCACAAATATATTGCCGTCCCTTTCCAACGTTGAAATCGGAACATAGTTTTACATTTTTAATTTATTAACAAAACATTAGTTCGACGAACTTTTTTAAAAATCTAAACTATGCCATGTGTCCTAATTGAGACTTAAACCGCACCTCTTGGCTGACTATACTGAGCGTGATAAATCCAATTACATCATAGCGTCCCCTCTAACCCACTTTGAATTACTTGGTAGCTTGCTACGCCAAATAGTGGCCAATCGTGTCATCTCTCGAAAATACTACAGGGTGAAGGTGATACAAAATACTACAGGGTGAAGGTGACACAAAATCAGTGTTTCTAACTCAGATCAGATTTAAAATCAGTGTTAAAATTAGTCTGATAAAATTTAGGATGTTCATACTTTGTTGAAACGAAATCACAAACTCAATGTATGAACACCTCAAGTTAAGATAAGACTTATTAAAACAAATAAGTTAATGCATTAATATTGCCCAGCATTAACAGAGTAAGGGCCGGCGCTCACTGACGGCATGGCACGGCATGGCATTTTATTACTATCAAGTTATTTTGAATCTTATTTCAATGAGTTTAGAATTCATGTCACTTTATTGGTTATGCGTTGCGTCATCCCTCGGCACATCGCGGCATCGTGGTGTCGAAATAAATTAACATGAATTCTAAACTCATTGAAATAAGATTCAAAATAACTTAAATAGTAATAAAATGCCATGCCATGCCATGCCGTCAGTGAGCGCCGGCCCTTAGAAACACTAATTTTACTGTCCCAATAAGATGAATCAAGGATCTTGTAAAGGTCACAGGCACTATTTGGATGCAGGCAGCGCAGGACATTTGAGAGAGGCCTTTGTCCAACGATGGTCATGTTTTAGCTCATAGCTCTAATCATCATTTCAGACGAAATACGTCTACTTCTGAACATATGCCTCCCCCAAAGCTCGTCAAACAGATCGATTCCGTGCCATATGCATTCAAAGTCGTTGCTCCATATTGTTGGAGTTCTACTTACACTGCATCTTCCGGCCCGTGGACGCCACTGAACTCGAGAACCTTTTTGCCCCATCGGCCATCAGTTCTACGAGCAATGTGCCCTGCCTACTGCCACTTGAGCCTGGCGATTCTTCGAGCTATGTCGGTGACTTTAGTTCTTGTGCGGATTTCATCATTTCTAATGCGACCCCGAAGAGAAACTCCAAGCATAGCCCTCTCCGTCGCCCTCTAAGTGACTTTGAGCTTTCTTATGAGGCCCATCGTTAGCGACCACGTCTCAGTGCCATAAGGCATCACTGGCAACACACACTGGTTAATGAATTTTGACTTAAGACACTGCGGTGTATTGGATGACAAGATATTGCGGAATAAATTATGATGATGACACGATAATATGGTGTCTTTTTGTCAAAAAGACTCTCTCATAATTTTACTTTATCAGATAATGTAAAAACGTTAGAAAAGGAATAATTTTTATTTAATTTGAGTAATACAGCTACAAAAGCGACATCTCACTAACGGACTACAAAAAAATTTAAACATTCTCTCAAAACGTCACATTTATAAATTATCATTGTGCTAGGAAACCTTTGTCTCGGCCAGCTTCAAAGCAAATTTGTTGTCGCTGTCATTTATCATTTGTGTAGAACCCTTTTTTTCAGAACACTTGAAGACTTCAGAGTGACGTTTTATGAAGGCAGTGTTTGCCAGTATAATGCGAAAATGGAAGTGGAAAAAAGTCACCCTGTTGGCCTTGTGGAGACGCCGCAAATTGAAAGTGGCTTTTGCTTTAAATATTTGATGAATTTTTAAAGTGTTCAGGCTAAGTGAATTAGAGTTGTGTCACCTTAATATTCTTGTTACGGTTAATTTTGTAGTCTTGGCATTTTATTGTGTTTCCAGTATTCATTTGTTTCCTTTTCACGCGTTTGATTTTAATAACATTATACTTAATAGTATAAATGAAATCTTGTAAAAAAAAACCGGCCAAGTGCGAGTCGGACTCGCGCACGAAGGGTTCCGTACAATTATCTATAAAAAAACACGTTTGTTGTATGGGAGCCCCCTTAAATATTTATTTTATTCCATTTTTAGTATTTGTTGTTATAGCGGCAACTGAAATATGTATATCATCTGTGAAAATTTCAACTCTCTAGTCATCACGGTTCCCGAGATCCAGCCTGGTGACAGACGGACGGACGGACGGACGGACGGACGGACAGCGGAGCCTCAGTAATAGGGTTTCTGTTTTTACCCTTTGGGTACGGAACCCTAAAAATGACGTGGTAGCCATGGTTTGTCCTACGGCTTCTTAAGTAGACAGTTATGGGTTCGACCCTACGAATAATAATAAGCAACTCTGAGTCAGCATACTTAAGATTTATTTTAATGGGTCGAAAGTGGGCCAGCCATCCCACACGCCGATATAGAATTGTCTAAAAAATATTTATTTATTTATTTATTTATTTATTAAGGAGCACAACAGCGTTACAATCAAACTTATTCTAATTTAAAATTGATACATAAGGCCAATAACAGTTACTCCCTGTATTGTACAATTAATAGCTTGAGCTGAAAACTTACAATTGACTATCTTGTTAATAAACAAACTTATTCTTATTTTACTTAATCTAATTAAAAACTAATTCCAACAAATTTTCACTATCTATTTAGTGAACAAATAAATTGTGTGTGTGTGTGTGTGTGTGTGTGTGTGTGTGTGTGTGTGTGTGTGTGTGTGTGTGTGTGTGTGTGTGTGTGTGTGTGTGTGTGTGTGTGTCTGTGTGTGTGTGTGTGTGTGCGTGTGCGTGTGTATGCGTTTATGAGTGTGAATTTGTATGTGTTAACCTATTTTATTACTTTAGTACTTCATTTGTAATCAAGTGCTTGAATGTGATTCTAGAACAAGCAAAGGGATCAACGGCTTGAAAGTGTTTATTGTAAGTGCGCACAACCCTAGTTAGCGTTGAATTCTGAGCGTAGTTGGCTATAGACTTAACTCTTAATTTGATAATGTAACCCACAACGCCCATTATTAATACCATCGAACCATCGTTTTGTATTTTTTTTAAATATAGTGTTTTTCAGTACTTAGTCCTAATTTAAGACTGGGTTTGAATTACCATCTTTTAGAAATTTTGACACATTAATTACCATGACTCCTGGAGAAACGCAAACAAAAAAAATGTGTACGACAAATAACGAATGTGTGTGTGTGTTATGTTAGTATAGGGTTTTTGGAAAAAGGTTCCTTGTTAACGCACAAAAAACAAAGATAAAATTTAGGTGTTCAGAACATTGATTTATCACAAACAGAGTTACGGGTAATACCGTTTGAGTTATTTTTCTAAATCGCCTCTTTTCACCGCCTAGCGGGGATCCCGTCATTTCTCTTTCGGACGATGTATACAAATGGCTAGCAGTTACGCCACTAACGTCGGGTGTTACTAAGGTAACAGATGAGCGTGAACCATGAGCTTTCATGTTTATTGTATGCCGCGATTGTTTTGCTAAGCTCGTTTTTACAAGGCAATACAGTGCTGTCCGTTTACGACTTCGCATATAACAACCAAGCATTTTTGTGACATAAGTATTTGCATATACAGGATGGATGTTCTACAGGATGACCACTTCAAAGTTCCTGGAAAAATTACGGTTTCGGTGAAAAAAACAGAGTTAGGTATGATAAAATGATCATTATGGCAAACATTACAATATGACTAACAATATTATGGATTGCGAATGACGCCCGTGCCAATTGTGACTCAAATGTGTTTTATTTATTTTCTTTCTTTCAAATAACTTTTTTGCGAAATGTCTATAAATTATCTTTGCGTCGAAGGGATTCCCCTGAATATTTATGCTTCTAACCAACCTTATCGTAAGTGCTGAAGAGTCTGCTCGGTTATTCAAGTCTCGTGGCACTTTTAGATTATTTCTAGAATACCTGGAAAAAGCCTGGATTTCTACTACCCTTATGGCAGAAATCTGAGGACGTGGTTCAAATTGAACATTAAGATGGCTGTTTCGTACCGCTTTCTCCAGGGTCATATACCCATAGCACAAGCTTTGCTTAGTTTGGGACTAGATCGATTTGTGTAAGATTGTCCCCTAATATTTATATTTATTTATATTTATATTTAAAAAAAAAAAAAAAATTAAGTATGTATCTATCTATATAAGTATGTTTATCCGTTCCCTAGTACCCATAACACAAGCTTTGCTAAGCTTACTTTGGGACTAGGTCAATTGGTGTGAATTGTCCCGTGATATTTATTTATTTCTTTATTTTATTTATGTATGTTTGGTAAAAATCGATGGACTTGTTTGAAGCCTATCAGCTCTTTTTCAAAATGATTTAAAGCATTTTGGGCATAAAATGAAATTGCCGTTGGTAAATAAATAAATACTTAAATACCTAGAAAACATTCATAACTCAGGAACAAATATTCATGCTCATCACACAAATAAATGCCCTTACCAGGATTTAAACCCAGGACCTCTTGCTTCGTAGGCAGGGTCACTACCAACTAGGCTAAAGCGGTCGTTACATATACATACATATACATATTAAACACCCAAGACCCGAGAACAAACATTCGTATTTTTCATACAAATATCTGCCCCGACACGAACCCGGGACCTCAAGCTTCATAGTCAGGGTGTCTAACCACTAGGCCATCTGGTCGTCTAATACATAAATAAATAATTATAATATTAGGGGACAATCTCACACAAATCGACCTAGTCCCAAACTAAGCAAAGCATGTACTATGGGTACTACTAATATGGGTAGAACTAATGCAAGGGCCACGTAAAAAAAAACCGCATCATAATCGGTCCTCCCGTTCGAGTGCTACGATGCCACACAGACAGACAGACATTGGCGTCAACTTATTACACCCCTCTTTTTGCGTCGGGGGTTAAAAAAAGGATATTGGTACAAGAATATTTGGTATGCAGTATATAAGTTTCAATGAATTGTCGTTCATCTGCCTCATGCGACGTTCACCTGATTTATTTAGACAGGTGGACGACATACAGGTGATGGACAAAATGACGGTTATTTCATCAATACTAACTTAAACACTAGGTTAATGAACTGCATAATTTATACACGTAAAAGTAAACCACGTTGCACATGCTATACATTAAATCCAAAGCAAAAGTTCACTCAATCATCAAAATATGAAAGACAAAATAACGACCACTTACGTAAGGAGTTCGTTTGTAACTCTTGACAACGGCACAACAACGGCGTATTACTTCTAACAGCGTTAGCTGGTGACTGAAGGTCTCGATTCATGCAGGGTAGGGCGGGTAATTCGAAATAGTATTATCACAGCGGTAGTTTCTGTCTCATGACAGGTGAGCGACAAAAACTGCCGTGGACAAACTTAAATTGCTAATAATTCTTTATATAAGTATAGTATTACTATTTCACAGTATAGTTTTAAATCATGAGCATATATGTAAATAAAAGAAATTACTCCGACTAAGTTATATTAATAATTTATACGTTTTTATTAACTCGAAACACAAGTCCCTCGCGTTGGGACACTGCAGGTGAGCGACAAACCCCACTTACAAACAGACTTAATGACTAATAATATACCTATATTAATTTTAAAGCAATTGGTCTCTATTTAAAAAGTGTCTTTAAATGTGTATTGATAATTCAATTATAAGAATAACGCTTAGTGAAAAAAAAGTCCTAAGCGAAACCCATTGACAGGTGGCGGTGCCACTTTTTTGAGAACGACCCAGTTCGGGTGCCACCGTATTCGGAGTGGGATCCGAGTTTTCCCGATGGAAAATAATTTTGCACTACATCTGTAAGCTTATAATATTTAAACTTTGTCATCAGCCTTACCTACAGCTCTTAAGACTTAGTTCCTAAAGTTACCCGGGTGACCATTCACAAAAAAACCAATAATATGCTTGAGCTGAGACCCACATGAGAAGGTCTTATTGCTTATTAGAATGAGTTTTATACTGTATGTTGCATCCTTTAGCTTGATAAATGGCCGAAGATTGCTAGGACTAGCTTAGGGAGTCCTGATCATAAGCAGTTACATTAATTGCCTCTAAGGATAATGCGGCCCTAGGTATAATAAGACTTACTGCAACGCCCATCCCAACAGGTGATTGGTTGTTCCCATTTTACCAACCAGCTTGGCCGTTTCATACAGTGCTTGCACTATTATATAAAAAAAAAAAAATATTAGGGGACAATCTCACACAAATCGACCTAGTCCCAAACTAAGCAAAGCTTGTACTATGGGTACTAGACGACGATAAACATACTTATATAAATAAATAAATACTTAAATACATAGAAAACATCCATAACTCAGGAACAAATATTCGTGCTCATCACACAAATAAATGCCCTTACCGGGATTTGAACCCAGGACCTCTTGCTTCGTAGGCAGGGTCACTACCAACTAGGCTAAAGCGGTCGTTACATTCCACCATAGACTGGAAGATTATAGGAAAAATTACTTTAACAAGATGCGTTTCTTAGCACTTTGAATTGGTAATGTACTTGCTCTGACGTCTCAGATGCCTAAAGGACGTCGGTGATAACGGTAACAACTTCTTCCTTAATTTATAGACTTTTATCAAGCACCAACTTAAACATATCATCTTGAGGAAACCTGAATACTCGTATACATGCGAAGCAATTCGATGGAATGTGTGAAATTCCAATTCAAACTGCAGCATGCGACAGCATGGGAATTAAAGCTGAAGCTCTTTCAATCTGACAGGAGCCCTGTTGAATATGTTTCATTTATTTTTATTTATGGCATTTGGTTTTGATAGCTAATCACTTTTGCATAAAAACGGATTTCCATAGAAAATTAACAGCATCAAGTTTTTAACTAAATTATTTACCTATTAACACTACGGCTGCATCGCGTAAAATAGAGATCCATTTCAATGGAATGTGGTTGCACGCTGTAGTACCATTATTACTACCATCTACAACTCTAATCGCCTTTGAACACGTCTCAATCTCCTTTGGCGTTTGCACGAAACAATTTTGCGGGGAATAGTAGACGCGTGCATTAACCAATTGCAGTGGAGCTGTGGTGTATCTCGTCTTTGTACCTGTGTTGAACGAACGAGTTAATACACATGAAGACAAGACGGGTCTCTTTAGGTTGGTTGCTCTAAGCGTTTATGGGTACACTAGACACTTCAGCGCTCGGATGACTACCGGATATTACAGTGAGTTATCTGTGTACAAACATGCTGCAGTGACTCTAGATTTGAGCTTTTTATTGAGCGCTTCCTGAAGATGTTATATTTCGCTTCCTTCCTCGCTTTTAGTGAGACGTATTATGAAACTGAGAAATATTTTCTAGCTGCGTGGTTTGAGAAATTGAATTTCCTCGTGCTTTTTTAGAACGCATTATAAATCTTGATCAAGGAGAATATGAAAATCAAAATATTAAATCTAGAACCGTAAAACGGGGTGAATAGAAATCGCGGGGTGATTAGAAATATTCTCGCGATTTTTTTTGCATGGCTACAAAAAACACCATGATCACTAAAGCCAATTACTTTGGTTTTTAGTATTAAGGTCAATATTTGTTTATTTTGCTTGCAACACTCGATAGTCGTGAAGTTAGTTAGAAGTATTAAATATTTTAGTGCAATGAGAGACGTCACCAAGGTAAGAAATAACAGTTCCAAAAACTTTGTTATAATAGTGATTTTAGTGATAATTTCAGTGTAGTGGCGTTTTTATCTAGTTATCCGGTGTCTGCAGTGTCTAAATAATAAAACGTTTGACCGAGTTTATTCATAATCAGGTGTAATTTGTACAAAAGTAATTTCATAACCGTTTCGATTAGAAACTGAGGTGAATAGACACGGATACGGGGTAACTAGGCGGGGGGGGGGGGGGGTGATTAGGCACGCTGTTTGGGGTGAGAAGACACGATAGTGGGGGTGAAAAATAACGAATGGAGGGGTTAATAGAAATGAAAAGAGTTTTTTTACATGTATATTCTTTGTATACTTATAAAAATATTTTATTTTATTATTCCCTTGACACGGTCCTATCACCCGCACAATTTTTTTTCACAATTGTGACAATCCTGACTGAATTCTCCATACACCCCATATGTCGTGCCTACTAACCCCGTTTTACAGATTTGAAGAAATCTTGTGTTTTTTTTTAAATTTTCGCTATACCAAGAGCAATAAGGCTTATTTTTCTGATGCAAACTCGGAGAGCTTGTTAGGACTCACAAAAGAAAAACAATCTCATGTCCTTTAATATTTAAATTCATTCTTAAAAATGGGTTGGAAGTTCAAAATCGTGTCTACTCACCCCGTTTTACGGAATTTGAGATAATAAATTTAATTAATTTATTTAATACATTTATTAACACTTAAAACAGTTTCATTTTATTTGTTTACCTTAAGAAGTAACAAGTTTATTGTCTTTCAAATAAGCATAAAATAAATCCATTTAACAACTCCTCGTTCGAACGACACGCGTAAAATACAGTTCTAAGTCACATGGAATGACTCACATTTGAAATCTCAAACAATATTCTGAAGACTTAAATTCTATAAAAGAACAGAAACAACTGGGAGCGAGGTTTACGAGGATACTTAACTACATTGCTTGACTTAACCAAATGGGTGTACGCATTATTTATTCTGAGGTATCGGTGCAGTTGAGGCCGTGGTAAAAGTATTATATGAAATGGAAAGTATTCTTTTGCAGGAACATGAATCAAAAAGTCAATTATTGTTATTGAAATTGAGAGGTATATGGGAAAACTTTAGTAAATGATCGGAAGTCGTAATTGTCCTACGCGCGGAAGCTTGCCATTGCTTTCACCATCTCTTTCTTTCACCGTCTCATACCATTTGTCAGAAAGAAATAATGAATACGATAGCGAATAAAGTATCATTTCGAAAAATTGACAATTTATGACTTTTTAAAGTTTTCTTGCTTCATCTTTGCATCTTTGAATTAAAAATGTATCATTATCATTTCATAAACAAAACTATGTCATTGTTCGTGCATACCCCACATTCAATACCATACCACATCTAATCAACAAGTCGTATTACTCCTTACAGGATTTTTTTAACGAAACATAGATTTACATAAAAACATAATTAAATGAACTGAAACAACTACTTTGCTCACCCGCGACAAACCACTTCGCGGGAAAGCAAAGCAAAGCAATTGTTTCAGTTCATTAATATGAAGTTCCGCAAAGTAACGCCTGATTCAATAAATCATAAATAAAACGAAAATTTATTAGTAAAATTTATAAGTCGTCAATACACACAAAAATACAATAAACTATAAACAAAAATATATAGTCAGTAAAAATAGATTAGGTAGGTATAAAGTCATTTCATCCTTGCTTATGTTCTAAGTAGTATGTAGTTTATTTTTAAGTTCATATAATTTTTTAGTCCCATATTGTTAATAGGTAAACTGTAACTTTTTACTAAGGAACATATTGTTATAAGGTTACTACCACCATTATGTATACAAATTGCTGTGCCCTTACAGGGTAAATGTTGAAGCTGTACATTATTTTTAAGATCTTTACCCACAACATTTCAATGTAATAAAGAGTTTGAGTTTGAGAATACTTTTTAGTGATATTCTCAAGTGCAAAGAACAGATATAATAATATTCAATATAAAACCAACTGCACTCTAGCGTTATATCAAAAGGATTGTACACGGCGCTGCACTCGGGCCACGGCGTGAAAAGGCGCAAAATTTAATAGAAACGTGTACACTTTTCATGTCCGCAACCACAAAGCGTTGGAACGAATACGTCGTGGAATGGCGTAAATTTTGTGGAAATACCGGTGATGGAGTATGCTGGAGTACTGTGGGCAGGTGGGGGGTTAAGACATGGAGTTTTTGACAGAAATTTCGTTTGTTTTTTAAGTTGTCTGGTTGAGTCTATTATAAAGTATGTTTTTTCAAGTAATAATGCTAAAGCGCTTGATTTTTGAGGTCGTTGAGGTTATTTTTGTATTTTTTTTAGCAAATTTAACGAAGGCGTTTTAATAATAATGCGTGTCACTCACTATATCTGGGGTTTTATTAATATTAATTAGGTAAGTAGGGTTTCATTTTATTAACTTAGTAGAAGTGGCCAAAATATTTGCACGACAGTTCTTAAAAAATCCATTGTTTGTAAAAAAAAAAGTTATAAATGTTAGAGGTATATTGAGACAATGAATAATTGCGGAGTTTTTACAGCTTGGGCCGTAATTCTCACGCAGGCTCAGTGCGGATTGGAAACTTCACACTCACAATTGAATTTCTTCTCCACACAATGTTTTCCTTCACCGTAAAGCTTATGGTAAATTTCAATGTAATTTCACAACAATGCCGATCACAAAATAGTAAGGATATACCAATGTTCATTGCATTCATCACTAAAAAAGTTGCTATCCAAATTTAAAGGTAAAACCGAAACACGAAAAGTGGCCAAACCTAAAAGGGGTTTCGGGGAAAAATCGACGGTCGTTTGAAATTTCAATGATGCGTCCATGAACAAGGGAGAGTGGGGCAATGCAGATTCCCGCCTATATTCGAAGACGTGAGTGGATGAAGGGGTTATGTACGTTTTTTCGATTTTCGGTTTTATGCCTTAAATGAAGGTTAAGTCATGCAAGGCTATCCAGGCTATGTCATGAATTATGACTTAGCAAAAATGTACATAACCCCTTCATCCACTCACGTCTTCTTCGCTTCATGGTAGACTGGATAAGGCTTTAAAACTTGGTTGTTAGAGTCAGACCAAGATAAGCCTGCAACGATTTTGATAGCACACGCAGTGCAAGTGTTAAACGTCAAATTTCATTGAAAATTTTGACGTATAAATAACACATCCACTGCGCGTGCTATCAAAATTGTTGCAGACTTACCTTGGTTTAACTCTAGTATTGTGTTTTGAATTAAAGTAATAAATAACGATCAAAATAAGTGCAGTCAAGGAAATCTTCTTATTCATTGATAACTTAAATTAAAAATTTCAAATACCCCCAACGCAATTTGGTCACATTTATATGTATGAAAATAAAGTAAATGCCCCCTATGCGTCTAAGATTCCTTCTGTAGCTAACAAAAGAGCTGATAAACTTTGAAACAGCTGATTTTACTTTCAATAAAAGATCCTGGAGCCTTTCTTTCGTTTTGCAACTACGCATTATTGATTTTTATCGCTTTTACTTAATTCATTTATCAGAATAAAGGTACAAATTGTTGGCAGCTCGCCAACAATTAAGTGGTTAACCCCACAATATCTCACGAAAATGTTTGGCAAATGGATTTTGTTAATAAAGAACTTATTGACTTGAAGTTTTTAACCTCTATAGAAAGGTCATATTGTTTGTGTAGAGGGTGAATCAGTTCATTGATACTCTTAATCAAAGGTTTTTTTTATCCAAATTAAGGTTACCTTATTCACCAACCCAATTTACACTGATGGCTGATCTGCACTTGCGCGACTATTTTTGTACCTACAATGAGCTACGTATTGTATACCTACGTTGATTGATCTGTTAAATTTTAATAAATAATCGTTAGCGTAGCAATGCGTGTCGTTGTAAAGGAGCAGTTTAGGCTTAAAACTTAAGTTAGTTTCTACTTTACTGTTTTAATTACTGTGTATGATTTTTGTAAACAAATAAAGATTTTTATTTTTTTTTTCTACCAAATTGTTCAAGATAATGTTTAAAATCTGGCAATCTCTTAAAATAATAACGAAATCATTAAAGAATGCTCCGGATATTTTAAATTATGAAACTATTTAAATTGAACTATACATTTTTATCTAAATAATCGCTTGCTAAATAGTGGAGAAGCAAAGTAAATTTTTTATAGTTCAATGACATTAACATTTTGCTATATTTTTATCTAAAAAGAGGCTCCAGCCACTTTGTCAATATAAAAGAAAATGGTTAGGTACTACTGAATAAAAATTTATTATTATTATTAAGATCCCCAAAAAAACGTGTGCAATCTATCAGCTCTATAAATTTTTCTTCTTTTAAAAAGTATTTACAACCTACCGAAAATACCTTCAAAAATAAGACCTCAAAATTTAAATTTTAAAAATATAGTCCAAATAATTATGAATGCGAAAGTTTATTTGTTTCATAATCACATTTTATTAGCAGAATATAATTAACTGAAATTTAAAAATGGGATAGCGCTAACTCAGTTCTACGCAGAGCTAACGTACAAAAATAACTGACAAACTGACATCTTTCTTTTTTGAAGTTCGTTAAAAAATAGAGACTCATCCGCTTCTATTTGAGTAATAGAATCTATTACATCGATTTTTACGCTATCCAAGCAGAACATGGCGTAATTCAAAAACTTCCATCCCTTTTGGCGTAATTGTGCGTAAAACGTACGCCGTACGTTTCGCAGTGGCGGAAAGGATAAAACTTTTAACGACAAACTTAATTTAATTCAGCAACTTTCAAAATAAACTCCAGTAGGTAATAAACGTTAGGCTTATGAAGCGTTTAAAGTCACGTGTGACGTCATAAAATCCTCAGCACGGAGGATCTTGAAGCGATCAGGCTGACATACAAAGCAAAATTTATTTATTTATGTATACAATTCGATGTATACCCAAAGAGTAAAAACGGGACTCTATTATTAAGACTCCGCTGCCCATCTGTCACCAGGCTGTATCTCATGAATCGTGATAGTTAGTTGAAATTTTCACCGATTATGTACCTTTGGCCGTTATACCTAACAACAAATACTAAAAATAAAATAAAGTTAAAAATTTAGGGGGTCCTCATACAAGAAACGTGTTTTTTTCAGCGTTTTAATATCGCTTTTTATAAAGGCAGTAACTAGACACTTGGAATTTTCAATAATAATTATGTCGAGTGAACGTTATACTAAACGAACGTTATACAAAGTGAGCGTATATATTATGACTATTATGTCATACGTACTTATATCTCTTATAATTTAACCCGTCATCTCTTAAATCATCTTTTTTGGACGTTTTTATTTAGACACAGATACCCAGAGCTCTTCAACATTTTCATATTAAGTAAAACGTTTGTATGACAGCGTACATGGAACAAACACTTCTTAACAATATGAACAGACACATAAACGTAGTAAAATTAAAAGCTGAAGTGTCTTTAATCGCGTAAGCACAGTACTTAGCATATATTACATTAAAATTTACGATAATATTACGTCACACATGTTCACAAAATTCGTAGGTGCAATAAAATGATTGAATTGGTTTTTGAAGCAAAAGCTTTCTTTTTCTTCAAGTGCCTCTCCAAGTGTGAAGGTCAGCTACTAACTTCTGGATAAAGAGATGTTGACACCACCAATCAACCGACGTGCTTTTTATGAGCTGTCATAACACATCATGGCAATAGCAATTTATGACGTCACTTGTTCGCATACTCAATCAACTAACTATTTATTTGTTTTAAAGCAACAAAAAATCTAATTTTGCAGTTAATTGAAAATTAATCTGGTTTTCAGGGCTAAAATAAATCGTTTTATTACTGGAGTCATATCTTCGAATAATTTTTTAACGGCGTCAACATCCTTATATTGTTGTATATCCTTAGCGAGTCGAAACAGTTCGGATGAGCTCGATATTCCAGTCCATTCTCGGATGTCATGGAGCCACGACTTCTTATTCCGACCAACTCGCCGCTTACCAGCAACCTTGCCCATCATTATAAGCTACAAAAGGTTGTATCTGTCGTGCCTAAGCACGTGACCGTGATATGCAGTTATTCGGCTCTCGACAGACTGTTCCCGTTTGTGCTTAGCTCGCCGCAAAACCCCCTCGTTTGTGACTTTGAAGCAAAAGCTTTATAGGGCAGCGTTTTTAGAAATAATTGCTTGTAAAATTTAAAGTATTTCTCTCATCATCACCATCACAGCCTATATTCGCACACGCTGCAAGGCTCAGGCCTCCTCTCATATTGAGAGGATTTGGGCCGTAGTTCACACGCGGGCTCAGTGCGGATTGTGGACTTCACACACACCATTGATTGTCTTTTCTTAACTATGTTAGCTGGAAGAGATCCCTTTTTAGGGATAAGCTCGCCTTTGTTCTCCTCTCTGTGTACTTGTATTTTTATTTTAATGTGCAATAAAGAGTTTACATACATACCTACATACATACCATTGAAGGTATTCGCTGGTGTGAGCAGGTTTCCTTCGCCGTTACTTTTTTCCCAGGTTTCCTACTGAATAAAGCAGTTCACATTTTCAGCAAGAACTAAAATTGACTATAACATTGATATTTTCAAGTAGGAAAGTAGAAAATTGGCCCAATCAGCAACGCTGCACACTGGCGGTCTGCCCACTCATTCCACCCACTGCTTGCCATTAGGAGACATTTTAAACTACCCACTTTCGCCTAGAATACTAAGCTTTAAAGAAAACCAAAACTGTCTGGCTCTTTCTAGCATTTTTTTTTTAAATTATGATTATTTTATTTCCCACAGACTGAACTAGATAATTTACCGGCCTAAATTGGCCGGTTAGATAAAACCGGCCAAGTGCGAGTAGCACTCGCGCACCGAGGGTTCTGTACCAATTTTTAAGTATGTCATAATACACTGTAAATAGCCGTAATTATAATAGCTCAGTTTTACCAGAGCTCTGCTTTTAAGTAAAAACTTCCTCCATCAACCGAATGCATGGTTATCCTCATTTGTTGAAGTAAATCTTTATTGGTATTAATTAATTAAAACAATTAAGAAAAAATAACAATGAATAAAACTTAACTATAAACTAAATATTACAAACTAAATTAAAAACTAAAGTAAATAAGTTAAGTTTCGTCAAATGTAATCGCTTTGGCGGGGTATGATCTCCCGTCAAAGTTGGTTTAAGAATATGACTTGTCAAAAAGGTTTAGGCTCATAGCATAGAATAAACCATGTGTAGGGTGACAATGATTTTAATTCAAAGGGATTTCCCAAATTATCATTATTATAAAATAGACGTTTAACTTCATGTAACTGCGACTTTGGTCGCCTTGGTCGCCACCGAATACTGATCTAGAAAAATTGGTTCCTAATCAATCACCGGTTAAAAATCGTCGTCTATAAAATTCTACTGGCTGTATAAATAAATACCAATTGACCTAGCCCCAAACTAAGCTAAGCTTGTACTATGGGTACTAGACAACGGATAAACATACTTATGTATAGATAAATAGATACTTAAATAAATGTTAAACATCAAAGACTCGAGCACAAATATTTGCATTTTTCACACAAATATCTGCCCCGACCGGGAATCGAACCCAGGACCTCAAGCTTCATAGTCAGGTTCTGTAACCACTGGACATCCGGTCATCAATAACCTACAATATTTAATAATCTGTGTATAATGACTCCAGAATAAAGTCTTCTTAAATCGTCATGAAACTGTTTTGAACAAAAGGTATGTCTTTTCATGACAAAAGGATAAATTCAATAGCATTTACATAATAAGTTCGCCTCTTTATTGCATAGCGAGCTAGCGCCCGCGACTAGTCGACTACGACTACTTTATACAATTCAATATTCTGTGGTAATTTTGCAAAATATGTCCTAATTCCGTCTTATCGCCGTGAAGGGAATTTAAATGCACAGTTTCAGCTTTGTAGGAACAAAATTGTTAATTTAATCCCTATCTATAATTTACAAATATTACAAAATGACGAGGTCAAAGTAAAACTTAAAAGCTTAAAAAAAACCTTTCCACTCTAATTCCCATTTCCATGCAATACAGGTACTTAACAGAAATATATTAAAAAAGCAAAATTTTTAAATTCTAAGTGCTATGTTACCCTACTCTACTTCTTATGTATAAAAGGTTATAATTAGAAATAGATAGAATATTCTGTTTCAGTGTTGCAGAACTATCGATAGTTTGACTATCGATCGTTGACCTCGCAAACTATTCAGGATATCGATACTTTTGGTTTTGTCTTAACTATCGATAGACTATCGATATTCTATCGATATTGGACTATCGATAGGCAACACTATTCTGTTTTGACTCTTTTTTTCCATTTTTTTTCTTACCATTAAATATTTAATTATATTTAATTTTTCTTGTTTAAGTTTCACTTTTACTTCCATCATCACTGAGCTTGTTGTATCGCCAAAGTCGAAGTAACCCGAACATAGTCCCCCAAGACCCAGGACTCTTAACCTAGTTTCGGGGGCGGAATTTTCGACGTTTTTCATGACTTTTCGGAACATTTATATCTATTAAGTTCTCACGTGTTACAATGTAATTTGCTTGTTTTGGTTTGTAAAATAAATATTTTTTTTTTTTTTTAATCTACTATATATATAAAAGTGAATTGCTGTTCGTTAGTCTCGCTAAAACTCGAGAACGGCTGAACCAATTAGGCTAATTTTAGTCTTGAAATATTCGTGGAAGTCCAGGGAAGGTTTAAACGGTGAGAAAATATGGAAAAATAGCGAGAAAAATACTAAAAACGACAATTTTATTTTCCCATAACTGTTCTTACCTGTCAAACATTGATGTTCATACCCGTGATACGGCAAACTTGGACCCCCTCAAATTAATCATAATTAAATAAGGGTTTTGAATTGACAACATATATCCACTATATTCGGATTATCGAGTATTTTAATTTTTAAAATGCAAAATAAAATGACACTTGGTCGTCAAATATTTTTTTTTTTTGGAGATTATGGCTTGGTTGCAAGACCTTTAATCCAAGTCTTTATTTTAAACGTCAAATATTAACGGGAGCGTTCGGAAATTCATTTTTTTCATGACTAAAATTGTCTAATGTAAATTTATATAAACTTTTTAGTAACGTCACGTTGTAGAACTCAGAAAAGTTCAATATCATTATCTCAGCTAATTTAGCGTAACAAGCGGCTGTCTAGCTTTGTGTCCAAACTTGGAATAAATGTGCCAAAAGCCGCTTGATTTGATGAAAACGTCATATTCGGATAGGTAGTGATTAAAAAATCACCATTTAGATTGAATTGGTTGAGTTTGGGCTGCTCACAGTCTAGAGTTATTTTTTTTTATGGTTAGCCATTTAAACACTACCTAACTCTAGGTTTGGAGTTAACTAGGTCATGTCCTAAATAGGTAACCGTGGTCTGCACAAACTCACCTTACTGACAGACAACCGGTTTTTAGTTTTGATCCTAACAAAGGGCACATCCTAAGTAGTCATGGACATTCTACTAGCAAAGCTCCTAATCCCTATGTCTTTATAACCGCAAACCACTGGCCAAGGGACAGCAAAGGGTTTGAGATGTTTCCGCTCTTACATTGCGGCTACTCGTGTACAAGGACATTTATGTGGAGCTAAAAAATGTCAACTATGTTATTTGTTTAAAACATATTTTTAATAAGTACATTGTTCTTTACTTACTGCACTTTTTATTGACTGTAACTGACTGTTTAATATTAGTTAACAGGAGCTCATTACCTCGTACTCTTTGTCTCAATTCAGAACATTGTCTATCCGTATACCTAGTTTTTAAACATCCAAAATATCCAAAGATCTTCACAAACTTTCTTTTTTATAATATAAGTAGGATAATGGAGTTTTGAAAAAAATATACAATTTATTCCTGACGAGCGTTTTTCGAAATTATTTAAGCCGGTTGCGAATTTTCCCAAACGTCGCTATTCGTATGATCACAAGGAAATTACAAGTCCGTACATATTTGTTTGACGTCTATGGCAAAGGGGAAAAACATAATACGTGAAGGCCGCTACCATAATATATGGTTGAAGAACTTGAACAGTTTATAACCAAGGTTATATCCGATTTACATTAATTCATTATCATCCATATTCATATATTCATATTCATTTATTCTTAATACAATTTATTATACCATGTATAATTCAGCCGAAGTCAATCAAATCATAATAAAATTGACTTTAATTGATAAAAATAATATTCATCATTCCATTGAAATAAAAATTAATAATTAATTAAATAAAATGCAATAAGAAATAATCAAAGCAATCAAAATTAAATTAAATATGTAAAAAAGAAATATTAACTTTTTTTTTGACGTTCCTGTCTCATTATTGAAGAAATAAGCCAAAATTAGCATGAAATGTTAACAAATAGAAATCGTAACGCAGGCACACTGGGCCCTTTTATAAAATCCCTCCGCTCGATGCGGCTCATTTATTGATTATATGAATAATATTACCAAGGATATTAGGTATACTATATATCCCTATTACTATACGGATCCCTGTTTCCCTTAATCAGGCCATGACTAAAGAACGGCTTTACTAATTGCACTCATCTTTCTTTTAAAGATTTCTAATATAAAATGTACTTCTTCGTAAAAGGTTCTTACAGGATAAGGAATAAACGTAATATAATTTCTTGACAGAGATACATACATACGATCACGCCTCCTTCCCAGCAAAGAGATAGGCAGAGACTATTTGTTTCCACCTGCTGCGATCCTGACATACATCTTTCGCTTCAGCAACACTCATTAGTCTTTTCATACATGCTCGCCGGTTTCGGGGTTGACAGAGATAAGATAATAGAGGTACAGTGAAGGGATTTTAGGAATTTTTTTGCGGGATATAAAACTGGGTTTTCAAATAAGAATAAGAATAAGAATAATTTATTAAGAAAGTACAAGCTTCAACATAAACATTGCAATATGGTTAGGTAAAAGTGGAGAATACCATTAATTGTAAGCATACAGCAGATTAGAGATGTACTTGACAGCGTTATTCAGGATGTATTACAATGGCTCCTACACTAGGCGTAGCCTGTCTTGTAGGCAACCAAAACAAATTATGTATGTAAAGATAAACTTTATAATTATATTTATTAGTTTACTAGATGGTGCCCGCGACTTCATTCGCGCAGTAAAGCCGTCCGTTAGTAGTCCGTAGTAGGTCCGTTTAGTAGTTTCGGAGATTAGCGTGTACATACAGATAGACGCATGATTTCTACTGTTTTATTATAATGTATAGATAGGAATGCTACGAAGGAAATAATCTTTAGAGGTACTGAACCGGTTTTAATAAACTGTTTTAGACTTTCGTGATTTTCACTCATCACTGCATAGTATAAAACAAAGTCGCTTCCTGCTGTCTATCTGTCCCTATGTATGCTTAGATCTTTAAAACTACGCAATGGATTTTGATGCGGTTTTTATTAATGGATAGAGTGATTCAAGAGGAAGGTTTATATGTATATTTTATACAGTGCATTGCACCTGTGCAAAGCTGGGGCGGGTCGTGCAGCATTGCATTGAGTTAAGTCGTGACCACGGCTGCTGCAATATGGCCGAAACGTCGAGGTAAATATTAATTGCGGTTTAAATAATTCGAGAACGTGTATAATCTCGCTCATTTCAGTAATTCACGTGTTAATAAACATGAGCATTTTATTCTAGAACAATCAACACGCGAAAGGAACAGAGTGAAATGAAAACTTTAAAATCGAAATGCAAAAAAGAAAAGAGAAATGCAATTTGCGAAAAAAGAAAAGAGGGGTCTTCAAGAAAATTCCGATAGTGATTTTAAAGGGAAATGTTGGAGGGAATCTCGACGCGAGGAAAAACGCCAAGGTGCAGTAGACGCTTCAAATGCTGAGGAATTGCTTTTGATGCTTTAGTTCTGGGTTCCGCGGGGACGTGAGAACCTTTTCGGGAAACGTTTGAAATTTTTCTTCTGTTCAGATTAGGACCAGCAGGCTTAGGCTGCGTATCCACCGGAGTTGTGCGAGGATGCGTTACGAGGGATGTGTTTGTCATGAACCAAAAGAAACACTTCATTTAAAAGGGCCTAAGTGAATGAAGTGTTTCTATTGGTTCATGAAAAACACATCCCTCGCAACGCATCCTCACACATCTCTGGTGGAAACGCAGCCTTATTGTCTAACGCGTTGACGCTTGCTTTCGCAAACACTATTTCTTTCCGTCAAACGGTATAGGTTGGTGACAGAAAGAGACGGTGAAAGCGAAGGCAAGCGTCAGAAGCGTTAGGCAATATGGCCTCATTCATTATTATATTAATACCTTTAAACGAACAATCTTGTGTAGGTATATAAATAATATCATAATCAGAACAAGAATCTTTTTGTATTTTTTTTATTTTTCAACTTAATTTTTAATTACTTTTACAGTCATCCTGTGAAATCCATATATTTCATACTAAATAGAAACTGAAATAAAAAAACTCGTTAAAGTTTGGCTTAGTAGCGACATCTCTTGTCCGGGTGAGCGGATAGTTCCGAAGGAGTGTTGAAGTCTCTCGATGAGGGTATAACATAGATGACGCTGTATCACTGCTATATAATTAAGTGACTATCTAACAGATTGAGATATGGATGTATGGGAAAAATTCGTGTCTAAACTCCTGACCAGTGGTGGTGTAGGGGAATGGCACGCGGCATGGAATGCTGAGAACCTGGGTTCGATTCCCAGCGCTGGTCTTTTTTCTGGGGTTTCTTTCTGTGCATCCATATTTCATTCAGAATTTCGGAAACGGCTCCAATGATTTCCATGAAATTTAGTACGCAGGGGGTTCAAAGGCAATAAATCGATTTAGTTTGGTCTTATCTCTCTGAAAACGCTTGTTTTCGAGTTTTAGCCCGACCAAAGCTCCGTCACCCATGTACTTTTTAAAGGAACGCAACGTTAAGTAGACATTGAAAGTCCTCTTGCTTTCAACGTCCTTCATGATACTTACTGTGAGAACGTTCTAGTCATCATCATCAGCCTATGCTCGTCCACTGCTGGACATGTGCCTCTCCCGCCACTGAGCACGATCCTCGACACTCTCATCCAGTCCTTGACAGCCGCCTTGCGAAGATCATCGCTCCACCGAGTCTGAAGACGTCCTACGCTACGTTTGCCGATCCGTGGTCTCCACTCAAGAACTCGTCTACACCAACGGTTATCGGTTCTTGTTGGAGATGCAAGAGGAACGTCCCCCCGCGCAGCGCCGGCGGCGGCCGGGCTCGGACAACCAGATGGTTTACCACTCTAGACGCGAGCTCACACGAAATTCATACAAACATTTTGATTATTTTGTATACAAATTTGGAAGTTTAATTAAATGCATGTTATATAAAAATTAATCTCATCATTGAAGTCTAAGCCCCAACATAAAGTGGCCTTACGAACCGGGCATCACGCTCATGGATTTGAAGCTTAACCAGGATCTTCACCATTAATCATTAAGAAGAGGATCTCTTTAAGGATAGCAAGAACCATTATATGTGTGATAATTTGAGCCAGTGTTTACAAGCAAATCATCTACAAGATAAGTAGCAAGCAGTCTGAGTGAGTCCGTAATCATTAAGTTTGCCCTTTTGTGTTATTTTCATATTTTGTGTTCCAACGTCGTAACATTTAACTTATTTCATTAATTTTGGTGTAGATGATGCCTTTATGAATCGAAAACAACAATAAACCGCATTAAGGATCATCGCATTTCGATAATATTACGAGTCTAAACTTTAAATATTAACTACATTGCTATAACTCGATAATAATAAGCACTTAGTAACGAGCGGCTCAGTAAGCAAAGAATTACATAAGTATCTAACCGATAGCAGTGTTTCGCCCGTGTTAAACTACCTGTCGGCGTAGGTAAAAGTTAACTTCATCTTACATATTTGTACATAATTTATGAGTCGCTAATGCTACAATTTAATATTAGGTCAATTGAACGGTACTATAACGTACCTACTTAATCTCTTAAAGCATTTGATATCGCAGCTAGGTACGAGTATAATTATATTAATTTATTATTGTTTGTTTAATTCGACTGGTGCGAATTAAACCAAATTATATTATCATTTAATAATTATTATGAGGTCGCGCTGGTATAATACAGTTGAATGATAAATCCAATCAATTAATTATTTACAATAATAACTAAATCTTATTTATTTAATTTATTCGTGTTTGTTGAGCAATAGGTACATAACAGTTAAACATGTCGCAATTATCCGAGCTGGTGAAAAAACGAGGAACCTTTAAAGGTCGTATTACGAAGTTTCAAACATACATTGATACTTTTAAAGACGTTTTAGTTTGCAATGAGGTCCAGGCTTTGGAAATACAATTTCGCATGACTACCATTGAAGCGATGTTTACAGAGTTTGAGGACGTCCAGTCCAACATCGAGTCCTTGTCATCGGAGGAGGAAGTTCAGATCCAGGTGGTACAAAGGTCAGATTTTGAGTCACAATATTTTTCTGTTATGGCTCGAGCAAAACAATTATGTAACACGTATAGAAGGTCAAAAAGAACTACAAGTAATGTTTCTGAGACTTCCTTCTCCTCGGCCAGCGATAATGATGGCGGCTCATCAGTAAAACAAGGAAACCAGAGCTTTACGGGCGTAAAGTTGCCTACCATACAATTAGCTAAATATCAAGGTGACTTTAGTAGCTGGCTTGAATTCCGCGACACCTTTGTGTCACTTATACATTCCAATGAATCGTTAAGTAATATTCAAAAGTTTCATTATCTACGGGCTTCCCTCGAAGGAAGCGCTGCTCAGATAATTCGTGCATATGAGTTTTCAGCTTCCAATTATACCATAGCGTGGAACTCAATGTGTGAACGTTTTGATAACACAAGACTTTTGGTGCATAACCACGTGAAGGCAATTTTTGACGAAGAGGTTATTAAAAAGGAATCTGCTTCTTCGATACGTAGGGTTATGGACGCGTACACAAAAAATATGCGCGCGTTGCAAATATTAGGTGAACCTACTGAGAGTTGGGATACATTAATAATATACATTATTTCATTGAAATTGGATCCCCGCACTCTTCGTGAATGGGAAGAACACAAGGTCACACACAAAAAACTAACATTAAAAATATTTACAAGTTTTCTTAAAAATAGGGCAGACTTATTAGAGACCATCGAATTAAGTAACACAAGCAACAATAAGCAGGAGATATTATCGAAGGGTACAAATAGGCATGTTCGTAGTTTGTCAGCAGTTACGCACTCTGGCTATAAAAAATATAAATGCCATCTTTGCAAAGCTGAGCATCCTTTATACTCATGCAATCAATTCACGCAAATGAGTGTCAGTGCTCGCGAACAGTTTGTTGCTAAGATGAAGTTATGTACGAACTGTCTACGAGCGGGACATAATGTGCGTGTGTGCAGGCTGGGTCCTTGTAGGCAGTGCGGCGGTAAACATAACTCTTTGTTGCACAAGAACACAGGCAATACGGGTGCGGGCCCGAGCGTGGCAGCCCCAGGGCCAGCTACAGAAGAGTCCTCCAATACGACTCACATTACGAGCATGTCAGCCGTTAACAAACATTCTGGCCAAGTTCTTCTTGCGACTGCTTTAATTCAGATTTTAGACGTTCATAAAAGACCTCATGAAGTTAGGGCTATTCTGGACTCTGGAAGTCAGGCTTCTTTCATGACAGAGTCTCTGCTATCTGCATTAGGTCTAAATTCTGAGGAGACTAAGTCTACAGTCGCCGGCATTAACGATTCGGTCACAATAGTTAACAAACGATGCAATGCAATAATACAGTCCAGAATAAATACATTCAAAACAAACATTACGTTTTTAGTGTTGCCAAACATAACTTCAACCAATAATGAAGTCTTTAATGTTAGCACATTGAATATACCGCCCGAAATAGTACTCGCAGACCCAGAATACCATAATCCGTCAAGTTACGATTTGTTACTAGGCGCAGACATTTTCTGGGACCTCATATGCGCAAATCAATTAAAGTTAGGCAATAACTGTCCAGTGTTACAAGAAACTAAGTTCGGATACATCGTATCGGGGCCCACTGGAAGGCAAAGTACAAAAACTATTTCGTGCAACTTCACTCAATTTAATGAGATTCAAGATCAATTAGCCAAGTTCTGGAGCATAGAAGAAATCCCAGATGCAACCAAACCAGTTTATTCTACAGAGGAACAGTTGTGCGAACAACATTTCCTTAAAAATATGTCTCGTAAAGAGGACGGTAGGTTCTCAGTTGGAGTCCCAATGAAGAACCATGAGACTGAACTGGGTCATTCATTTGATCGCGCGAAACAGTGTTTTCTGTCATTAGAAAGGCGGCTACAAAAACAGTCTACATTAAGGGCCATGTACGTTGATTTCATGTCTGAGTACATATCATTAGGCCATATGTCTGTTAGTGATATCGACAATCGTCATGAAAATGCTTATTTTATGCCACATCATGGCGTGTTGCGCGACCAAAGTACAACAACTAAGCTCCGTGTTGTCTTTAATGCAAGCGCACCTACAAGTTCCGGCCTGTCATTCAACGATCTTCAGATGGTGGGGCCGACGATACAAAGCGATTTGCTTGCAATTCTTCTGCGATTTCGACAGCATCGTTACGTTTTAGCAGGAGACATCGAAAAGATGTACCGTCAGGTACTAATCAACGAGGATCAGCGTCATTTGCAGCAAATAATTTGGCGTGATAACCCTTCTAAGCCTCTTCAGACCTATGCTTTAAATACCGTTACGTACGGTACAGCCTCTGCGCCGTTTTTAGCAGTGCGTTGCCTTAATCAGATTGCTGATGAATCCAACAATTTGCTTGTGCGCACAATCATTAAAGAAGACTGTTATGTTGACGATCTTCTAACTGGTCAGGAGTCAGCACAGAGTTTAATGGAAGTTCGTGCTCTCATCTCAGAGGAACTTTCAAAGGGTTGCTTTCATTTGAGGAAATTTAAATCCAATCTTCCAACTTGCAGCGACGACTCGGAATCTTTCGACAATTCCGCCATCGTTGACTTGAGCGAGCACGAGCAATCTAAAACGCTGGGGCTGAAGTGGTCGCCTTCATCCGATGCTTTACAATTTGACATACAAGCTGATCCTGTCCCGAACGTCACGAAGAGAGTAATTTTGTCGACAATTTCCCAAATATTCGACCCGTTAGGTCTTTTGAGTATCTTCATAATTGCCGGCAAAATCATTCTCCAAAAGCTCTGGCTACACAAGCTGGATTGGGATACACCGTTGCCTCAAGACATCGTTAAATCGTGGCTCAAATTCATTGGCGAGTTAATTCTTCTCAAAAAATTGAGGATTCCACGTCATGTTGTGTGTGAGAATCCATGCGATATTCAATTTCATGCCTTTTGCGACTCTTCCAAGGATGCTTACGGCACATGTATATATGTTAGGTCCACTAATGCCTGTGGCCGTATACAAGTTCGTTTATTGTGCTCCAAGACACGAGTTGCACCAATTAAGTCAGTGACAATACCGCGCTTGGAGCTCTGTGCAGCGTTGGCCGGAGCAAAGCTCTTGGAGAAGGTCTTGCAAGGCACTCGATTAAAGGTGGATAAGTGTTTCCTGTGGACAGACTCGTCAGTCGTTTTAGGTTGGCTCAAGACTCCGCCAAACAAATTGAAGCCATTTATCAAAAACAGAGTGTCAGACATACAGGAAAAAACAAAGGCCTTTTTCTGGCGGCATGTTCCAACTGCAAGTAATCCTGCAGATTTATTGAGTAGAGGTGTTGGTGCTGGTCAACCAGACAAACTAGAGTTTTGGCTTAATGGCCCCAAGTTTTTAAAAGAAAACGAGACTTCATGGCCCAACAAAACGTTTGCTCCAGTAGATTCTGATCAGCCTGAGGTGACGTCAAATGTTATCATGTCCAGGGATTCAACCGAGTGGTTTCCATTCTCACGTTTTTCTCATTTTCTTAAACTAAGAAATACGATGGCTTACATCCTTCGGTTCATCAGTAACTGTCGCAACAACCTCAAAACCAACGGTCCGCTCTCTTGCTCTGAAAAACAGTTTGCATTTAATACATTATTGAAATTGTCGCAGAAGGAATCCTTCGATGAATATCATACTCTTTCGAATGGTAAACAATTATCCTCAAAAAACAAACTGCTCTCATTAAGTCCATTTGTTGATAAAAATGGTCTCATTAGAGTAGGAGGACGACTTAAAAATGGAGGTTTCACGTTTGACAAAACGCACCCAGTCTTGCTCTCAGCTAAGCATGCCTTGACTAAATTGGTTTTCCGCTATGAACATATCCGTCTAATGCATGCAGGGCCTCAACTGCTTCTGTCTTCCATTCGCGAACAGTTGTGGCCGATAGGGGGACGTAATTTATCTAGGGCTACTGTGCACAAATGCCAACGTTGCTTTCGTCTTAATGCGAAATCAGCCCGCCCAATAATGGGCAACTTGCCTGAGCAGCGACTCCGGCCTGGATATCCGTTTCAAACTACCGGAATGGACTATGCTGGTCCTATCTTGGCATTAAATAGAAGGGGTCGCGGAAGCAAGACGGAAAAAGTATATGTTGCCATTTTTATCTGTTTTGTCACCAAATGCATCCATCTCGAGCTCGTTAGCTCTCTATCCACGGACTCATTCCTATCAACGTTACGTCGCTTCATTGCTAGGCGCTCTAAGCCTTCAGTTTTGTTTTCCGATAACGTATCATCGTTTGTTGGCGCTCGTAATGAACTTTATAGATTCCTCAATGAAAATGCCAGTACTTTTGCAGATGACTTATCAAATGAGGGAATCGATTTTAAATTTATACCAGCATACGCGGCACACATGGGCGGTTTATGGGAAGCGGGCGTAAAATCTTTTAAATCGCACCTGCACCGTGTGTTAGGGAACGCTCACTTAGTTTTTGAAGACCTTTACACCGTCTTAGTCCAAATTGAGGCGATATTGAACTCGCGTCCCTTGACACCTCTATCGACCGACCCACATGACATGACGCCTTTGACCCCTGGGCACTTTTTGGTAGGACGACCGATGACTGCCTTGCCTACCCCTATGCTTGTCAATGCCAGCAAGAATCGGCTCTCACGCTATGAAAGGGTGGAGCAACTACGCCAGCACTTCTGGGCAAGGTGGCATAAGGAGTATGTCGCCGAGTTGCAGCAACGAACCAAATGGCGCACCTGTAAGGGTCCACAACTGCAAAAAGGAGCAATGGTGCTCATCAAAGAAGAAGGTCTTCCCCCCATGAAATGGCGTCTCGGGCGCATTGTTGAACTACATCCTGGTAGCGACGGTGTTGCAAGAGTCGCAGATGTCACCACTACAAGAGGAGTGATACGCCGAAGCTTCAACCGTATATGCCCTCTGCCTACCATTGACGATGAAGGGTTGAAAGACCATGCTTTCAACGCCGGGGGGCATGTTGGAGATGCAAGAGGAACGTCCCCCCGCGCAGCGCCGGCGGCGGCCGGGCTCGGACAACCAGATGGTTTACCACTCTAGACGCGAGCTCACACGAAATTCATACAAACATTTTGATTATTTTGTATACAAATTTGGAAGTTTAATTAAATGCATGTTATATAAAAATTCATCTCATCATTGAAGTCTAAGCCCCAACAGTTCTTCGGGTTATATGGCCGGCCCATTGCCACTTCAGCGTGCTAATGCGGTGGGCAACGTTCTAGTGTTGGTGAGGAATCAAATATTTCGATGGTACATTCGAACAGAGCCGGTTCAATTCGAACAAAGCTTGTGAATAAAATAGATAGTTAGTTACGGAACCCTCACAAATTGAAGTTCTTCGGAAATAAATTTATTCCAAGAAATCGCACGGAAATCTCGATTATTCACGCAAATTGAAAACCTAGCATTATCACGGTTTGCCGAACATACTCTCTTCTTAATAGGCCTATCCTGAGTAAAGGTTTGGGACATTTTGTAAAGTGAACTGATAGCCAAGACCATTTTTTCAAAAATTAAAACTATTTTCGATATACAAAAATACAAAATTGTTTATTGACAAAAAGTACATATTTACATTTTTGAGGGTATCCGCCAGTGGCCAAACTAGGCTGAGCCTGTATCTTGGTCATCTGCGAGTGCATTAAACAGAAAAAAAGAAAAAATATTACATAAGTGTTATTATAAATCACGGGTTTTTACGCTTTCAATAAAATTATACTACCTATACCTATTTACAATCCTATACAGTAGGGTAAAGTGTGTGTGTGTGTGTCTGTATGTAAGAGTGTGTGTGTGTGTGTTTATGTGTGTGTGGGCGTGTGTGTATGTGTGTGTGTGTGTGTGCGTGTGTATGTTATATGTCCTCATAAAATGGATTCACTTTATTCTTGTGCATTTAATTATTTCTTCAGTATAACTGTATGACAACGTCAGTAACCAACGTTTCACCATCCTTTTAGCTCTGGGAACTGATAGAAGTTTAATGTCACAGAAATTACAGATAGATGTAAAGTTTAAAAATCTGTCATAGCTAAGTTATACCTACTTAATCTGTGTCTGACAAAGACAAACATCAAAGTGACAGATAATACTAATTTTTTTTAGCTGATTTAAATAATGAGATTAGTGATTGATGATGATGATTAATTGTGTGATATGCTTAAAAAGTCAAATTTCTTAATTCTCTAAACTTTGTTTTGTTAGTTAACAGCGACTTAACGTGTTTAAGATATATTTTTTTTTTTATTTAAAAGCCATAAATTGTATGTACGCATAAAGTAAAGTATATGCAGATGTTGTGCAATATAAAGAGGAAACAATACAATTTTACCCAGTGGGTGTAGCTACACAATATACTTGTAGGTACTTAATGATAATGACTAACAGCTAGAATCATACTCGTAGTATTCATTTAAGTTGTAGGGACATAACCCGATCACAAATTTTTTTAAGGCTTTCAAAAATTTTGTATATTTAAGTGTCTTAATTTCTGCAGGCAATGAATTATACACTTTTGCAGCAATATAGGTAGTGCTGTGCTGGTATATTGCTGTCGTAGCAGTAGGGGCCCGGACATCGTGGGCAAACTTCAATTTTAGTCTGTTGCTATTAAAATTATTTCTTGCAGGGAATTTATTTACATTTCGGCTAACTAGTTTACAGAGCTCTATAATATACAGTGCTGAAAGAGTCGGCAAACCTAGTTTTTTAAACGAGGCTCTGCATGACTCTCGGTTTGACTGAATGCCATCTAGTATACGTACACATTTCTTTTGAAGTATAAACAGCCGATGGGCTACAGTACAACTTCCCCAGACTGCCAATCCATACAGAACGTGTGACTGGAAGAATGCGTGATACGCTTGTAAGGCCGCTTTTATAGTAGAAATTTTTTTCAAGTGCTTCGGAGCAAAAGTAAAACTACTAAGTTTGTTACAGAGAAAGTCCACATGTTTCTTCCAATTTAAATGTTCTTCAATGTAAATACCTAAAAATTTTGCTTCATTTACAGCCAGAATCGACAAATTATTTGATTTTATATCTAACCTAGTACTTTTAGTCCTAACTTTCTAAAATGTAGACACTTAGTTTTATTTATATTTACAGTCAGATTGAGCATCCTTAACCAATTGACAACAGTGGAAAAGTTATTTGAAATTATATTGCTAAGGTCTTCAGTTTCATTTCTCTTAAATTTAAATAGCATTGAAATATTATCAGCGAACATAATTATTTTGTTGGATAATAGCTCTGGCAAGTAATTTACATACAAAAGAAACAAAATGGGTCCCAGTATACTCCCTTGGGGCACACCAGATTCTGTGCATGAGATGTCAGATTTAGTATTTGATATTGTGCTATTTTTATGATTTAGGGTTGATACTAAGACACATTGTTTCCGTTGTTTAAGATAGGATTCAAACCATTTGTTTGAAATACCTCTTACGCCGTAGCGATCTAAGATATCAAGCAGTATGTCATGATTAACATGATCAAACGCCTTAAATAAATCTAAGAGAACGGCAACAACATTTTCTTGTCGACACAGTGCATCATAGATATAGTAGACAGTTCAAATAGTGCATCAGCAGTTGATACACCTTTTTGAAAACCAAATTGATCAGCAGCTTAGATATTGTTTACGATCAAGTAAGAGTAGAGACGATTTGCCATAATCTTTTCAAAAATCTTAGAAAATATTGTTAAGAGAGCAATTGGCTTGTAATTATAAACGCATAATTTATCACCCTGTTTAAGTATTGGTTTTATATTAGCTTTCTTGAGCCCAGTTGGGAATTTGCCTTCAGTCAAAGAAAGATTAATTAAGTACAGGAGGGGTTCTAATATTGAGTCAGCGATATACTTTATAACACTTGAAGACATTTCATCATAACCGCATGACATTTTATCCTTGAGCCCTTTAATAATCTTTAGTAACTCACTTCTATCAACTGGATGAGTAAAAAAGGAGGTGGTTCCAAAAGGAGGCAGTACTGGCTTTATACCAGTAGGATTGCTAGAATTCAGCGTGACAGTGGATTTAAAGTAATTATTAAATAAGTTCGCAGCATCAGTCACAGTATTTGCTGTTTCTACACCATCACACAGACCTATTAAGCCAGTTATGTCGTGCGATTTACAACCTTTAATATTGTCATTTATCACTTTCCAAGTATCGCGTACTTTATTTTTAGATACCGAAATTTTCCTTTCTGTGTGTTTCTTTCTGGCTAAAGTAATTACCCGTTTCAGCAAGGCGCAATACGACTTATAATGCTTCAACAAGTTTACATCTGAGCTATTTTTAGTCAAAATGAATAATTCTCTTTTCCTTTTACACGATGTTTTAATACCCTCTGTCAACCAACCCCTTTCTTCCTTTGCACTAGTTTTCAATTTAATTTTAGCATTTGGTACATATTTGTCGAACACCGTTGTTACTATGTCATGAAAAATATTAAAACCTGAATCTACATCGTTTGCGTTGTACACAGGAAGCCACGAAGTATTTTGTAAACTCGATTCGAGTCTATTTAAATTATATTCACTTAAAATTCTAGACCATTTGTAAAAAGTCTTAGTACATTTTTGTAAAAGCGTTGGGAAACTGGCAAACTGTAGAGTATGATCAGATATGTCAAGATCTACAACGGTTACATTTGTGAGTTCTAAATTGCTAACAATATTATCTATACAAGTACTGCTATGTTTTGTGACATGCGTAGGTTCTTTGACGTGGCACTTTAGATTATATGTATTCAGTAATTGCTCAAAATCAGGAGCTTCAGTTTTCTCACCTAATATATTAGTGTGGAAATCACCACACATCACTATTTTATGCGATTCTTTAAATAAGTCCAATAGATTTTCTAGTTTGATTAAGAAATTGTCATTTTTTATTGTATTAGGCCGGTATACGCACAACACAAATGTATCGTCCACTTTGACACCGCACACTTCGAACACGTTTAAATACATATTTAACCGTCTTTAATATGTAAGTTCATGTTAAAAAAATTCATCGTTATTTCAGACTTTCTTGCCGACTGTACTTTTTGTTGACTCCACTTGCTTTGTCATTCAAACTACAACTACATATCCGTACAAAAATAAAATCAATCCCAAATAAAAAATCGTGGAAGACTGTTTTGCTAATTTTAAAGCGGTCAACTTACATATTATACGAACGATCCTACAGCTCAACAGCCAGCGGAAATATTGAATTTTCCAGCTATACCTACTCGGAATGGTGCATAATGCACGTGCAAATAAATTCCAAATACGTAACTGAAACTTATATCCGTTTAGTGCAAATTCCCAGGCCCCAATAGGATCGTAAGTTACAGGTTTATTGATCGGTGGAATCAGTATTTATTTTCGCCAAGCAACTCTTAGTATGAACACACGGAAAATATAAACTGACGTCGAACTATTCACCTCTTTCTTTCACCCTTTCGTGTGTGTGAAAGGGACAGATAAAGGGTAGCAAAAGCATCCAAGGAACGGGTAAACGATACTTTGCATACGTTTTTGGTGCTATCTATCTTTTGTCTCAATTTATTTTTGTTCCATTGTGAACGCTTTGGTGATATCGGTTCTGAAAACAGATAAAATGTCGTTGGGAATACTTCACTTAAATGTTGTTTTGGCAAATGTTTTTCTTTTGGATATTGATGTGAGTCTTTGATACCCAAGTACGAGCGAATACGAGTGCCCTTAGGCTATTGCTTTATAAAATATCTATTAAAACATTTATGTTATTATTTTATTTTGTTACTTTATGTACAATGTAAGAGACAACCAGTAAACAGGAAAAGATATAAATTACATTTTGTTTAAATACTTATATTTTAAACAATTTATTGAATCAGGCGTTACTTTGCGGAGGTCCATATTAATGAACTAAAACAATTACTTTGCTCACCCGCGACCTTACAATAGTTACGTTTATGCAAGAAATGTGTGTTCATGCAGTTCCTCCACCTCCACACTGTACGAACACACACAAATCACATAAACACAACTATCACCACCACCAAGCTACACTGACGCGTTTCGAACTCAACCAGAGCTCATCCTCGGTGCTCCAGGCTCATCACCGAGGATGAGCTCTGGTTGAGTTCGAAACGCGTCAGTGTAGCTTGGTGGTGGTGATAGTTGTGTTTATGTGATTTGTGTGTGTTCGTACAGTGTGGAGGTGGAGGAACTGCATGAACACACATTTCTTGCATAAACGTAACTATTGTAAGGTCGCGGGTGAGCAAAGTAATTGTTTTAGTTCACTTATATTTTAAACATGAAACTACTGTGAGACTCACTCATTAGTGAAAATAAACGCACAATAATATGCGCGTTTGGCAGCTGCCATGACGTGTGACTCCAAGAAGAAGGGCTACGGATTAGCCCGAAACTTGTCGAGTTAAACTCGTTTTAAGACGTGAGTGATCCGTTAATTTTCACTTTAAATACTTATATTGTTTAAAACAAGCTTTTTTCATCATCCATTCATCATAAATGCGTCACACTGCCAGGCACAGGCCTCCTTTCAAATTGAGAAGGCTTGGACTGCAGTTTGCACGCGAAACCATAATTGAAAACTTCACATATACCATTAAATTGCGTTGTGAGTGTGCTCAGGTTGTCTCACTATGTTTTCCTTCGCTGTAAAGCTCACGGTAATCCTCTATGACTCCAAAAGATAATATCTCGCAAGTTTTAAGTCTCTATAATAGGTACCTAGCAACAGTTATAGAGTTAAGGTGACTTTGAATCGAATATATATCCCGTTTATTCCTTATCCCGTGTGATTTTTTCCACATAGGAACCTTTGACAAAGTAATACAAAGTATTAGAAATATTTGTAAAAAAATATGAATAACTAGCTTTTGCCCGCGGCTTCGCTCGCGTGTACCACGAGTATTCCAAAGATCTAAGATATCAAGCAAGCAAGCATGCACGCAAGCAAGCAAGCGTCCATGAAAGCGTGCAAGCAAGCGTGCAAGCAAGCCCGACTAAACTTCAGGTAGATACGGTCCTTTACAGTATTTCTTTATATACAATGTTTTTCACTAATTCGGAAGCGGGCACTAAAATAACCAGGCTTGTTAATAATATAAAGCCTATTATTACTTCCCCTGTCCTGCATTAGGTATAATTCAATGTTTTCTTACCTTCTACGGAAACTTGAGTAACTGGAAGCGCTGTGTACCTACTTAGCATTGATATTATACATATTATAGTATTTTGTAAAGTTGTTGTGTGACCTAACCGCTAAGGAGTTATACCCTCCATCATCAGCTCATCTGAATAACCAGAAAGAATACAACTAAAGTTCTATATGTGCATATGATATTTAAAGAAACTTCCTAAAACTCCTAACCGTTAAGGAGTTTAACCTTCCATCATCAGCTCACCCGGATAACCTGAAAGAATACAACAGTCGGTCTATACGTACCAAAAAATATCCTCAACTCCTAACTGTTAAGGAGATTTACCTTCCATCATCAGCTCATCAACATGAGATGATGTCTACCAGACGCAAACACTTAAATAGCTTGAGAAAATATATAAAAAACGTAATGCGTGCCTACAAAATTTGAGGGTTGCCCTCGATTTCCTAGAGATCCCGTCATCAGATCCTGATTTGGTAACAATGGGACCATCTCAGGAGTATATTTTATTCTTTCGAATAAAAAAATAATTTTTATAATCGGTCCACAATTGACCGAGAAATCGGTGAACATACCTACATAAAAAAATACATAAAGTAGAATGCATAACCTCCTTTTTTTAAGTCTGTTAAAGAACTCTTTGCGGCCTACTTACAGCATAAACTTATGAATTTTGAAATTTTAGCTTACAACCAGTAAAACGCAAAATCCCGTTTTTTCCCGTTCCCGTTAGAATTTCGGGAAATGCTTTCTTAATGCTCCTCTACACTCCCCAAGGAACCCACTTGCCAAATTTCAGCTTTCTATGACCAGTAAAACGAAAAATCCCGTTTTTCCCGTCCCCGTGGGAATTTTGGAAAGTCCTCTCTCAATGCTCCTCTACACTCCCAAAACAACCTACATGCCGAATTTCAGCTTTCTACGACCAGTAAAACGAAAAATCCCGTTTTTTCCCGTTCCCGTAGGAATTTTGGAAAGTCCTCTCTCAATTCTCCTCTACACTCTCCAAGCAACCTAAATGCCGAATTTCAGCTTTCTACGACCAGTAAAACGAAAAATCCCGTTTTTTTCCGTTCCCATGGGAATTAAGAAAAGTCCCCTCCTAATCCTCCTGTACACTCTCCAAGCAACCTAGATGCCGAATTTCAGCTTTCTACGACCAGTAAAACGAAAAATCCTGTTCTTTCCTTATCCCGTGGGAATTTCCAAAAATCCTTAAAACTGTTTTTTACTATTATAATTACCTACTTCTATGCCAAATTTCAAGAGTCTAGTAATTATAGTTCATAGGATCCCGTTGAACTGAATATATAAATCCCGTTTTTTTCCTAATCCCGTGGGAATTTTGAAAAATCCTGAAATATGTGTTTTAAGTAATGTAATACCTACTTGTGTATCAAGTTTGAAGAGTCTAGTTATTATAGTTATTGAGATAGGGGTCACTCGGAATCGAATATATAAATCCCGTTTTTTCCCGTCCCCGTGGGAATTCCCAAAAATCCTTCCTTAGTGGATGCTTACATTGTATAAGGTATCTATGTGCAAAATTTCAAGTCTCTAGGTCCAGTGGTTTGGGCTGTGCGTTGATATATCAACAGTCATTTAGACATTTCAACCCCATCGCACCCCATCCAGGGAGATGGTATTTTACGTCCGCCACGTCGGATTTTAAAACCGTTGTTGTTTTCATAACCTGCAACCCGATAAACCATAGAAACAACACCCATGTTGATTTTTAGACTTTGTCACCCCTTTTCCCCCTTTTAGGGGTTGAATTCTCAAAAAACCTGAAACACGTGTTTACTCATTTATCATTAGGAGTACTTCTGTGAAGTTTCGAATAAAATAGTCGAACGAATCTTGTTTCCCCATACAAACTTTGGACCCCCGTTTCACCCCCTTAGGGAGTGAATTTTGAAAAATCCTTTCTTAGTGCACCCCTAGACCTTATAAGGAACCTACATGCCAAATTTAGAATCTCTAGGCCCAGCGGTTTGGGCTGTGCGTTGATATGTCAGTCAGTCAGTCAGTCAGTCAGTCAGTCAGTCAGTCAGTCAGTTTCTTCTTTTATATATATAGATATCGGTAAAGCTCCCTATAGACTTTATGGCGTAACCAAGGGAAATTGGGATTAATTTTATACAGTATCTCCGTAACTTACAACCTACGGAACCTTTTACAACAGACATAACACTGCAGACCGCAGCAAGAATTCCCAGTTACACGATTTTGAAACTTGTATCAACATATTAAGAGTCCTTATTTCGTTTATAAATTCGTACTCCACATAGTACATTAGGCATTTATTCTTATACTTGATTTGTACTTTTTAAAGTACACTAAGACTTACAAGAATATGAATTTTTAAAGCGTAATAAAACCCGCAACCAGCAACAGCACTATTGTTAATTGCGAGAAACAAAAATGTTCACCTTTCATTAAGCCCAGTTCGTTTCCAAGGGAGGAAATTAACTTTGTCTTTTGTTCAACGGCTGTGGAATTTTATTTAACAAAAATCACACCTTCTTCAAGGCTGTGAGAGTTTCTATTCCCTTGAAATATGTCGGGTGATATTCAACAGTTTTGAGGCGATGTACGCACGGCGCTCGCTTTATTAAAATCGTTGGCTAAAGTGGATGAAATTGGGTTCCGTATCAATTATGAGATCTAATACGAACGAGGATTTAATTATGTGCAAGCATGTGCCATATTGTTGAAACCCCTTTCGGTTTTTAGGGTTACGTACCACAAGGATGACATACGGAACTCTATTACTGTCGTTACGCTGTTCGTCTTCTGTCCAGCACTATAATAACTAGATAGGCAGCTGAAAATCCATCTAAAATTGTTTCTACATTATGTCTGTCATAGACTTTGAAACCATCCAACCCACGTACCCCAAAACGGCTTAATTTCAAAGGCAATTATGCGAAGGGAAGATGGTTCAAAGCTTAAGGAGAATAACCTAGACCGGTCAAGGGCAGGGAAAAATAAAAAATTGAAATTAGTCTGTCAGCGGCTGTACTATTAGAACTTAAACAGGTAGTCAGGTTTGTTTCAAGATTTCGTATTTAGTATACGTACATATACATCGGGTATGTATTATAATACCGAAGTACGAAAGACCGAATGTATTAAGACATCGAATGGGTCAAAAGACCGACACGATTTTTTTCTAAAACAGTTAACTTTTTAAGATTGTTATAAAACAAACCTAACCTAACCTAATGGGTTCTGTATGATGCCGTTTTAATAAATTCTGAAAAGTTTACGGTTTCTGAAAAAAATCGTGTCGGTCTTTTGACCCATTCTATGTTTTAATACATTCGGTCTTTCGTACTTCGGTATTGTAATACATATCATATACATCTTATCTTATATATAAAATTCTCGTGTCGCGGTGTTTGTTACCAAACTCCTCCGAAATGTCTCGACCGATTCTCATGAAATTTTGTGTGCATATCGGGTAGGTCTGAGAATCGGCCAACATCTATTTTTCATACCCCTAAATGTTAAGGGTGGTTCGTCCCTTAATTTTTGACGTGACAACGTCTAATAAATCGATGAAAGCCGCTGCATACACGAAAAAGGATGACGCAATGTAAGTACATGAGCCGCGAGGGCCAGTGGCAAAAGAGCGGCGAGGGCCAGTGACAAGAGAGCGGCGAACGCCAGGATGTACAATGCGGGGTGCGGGGGAGGGGGGGGGGGGTACTCTAAGGCGGAACAAAGTTCGCTGGGTCAGCTAGTAATATATAAAAATCTCGTTTCACGGTGTTTGTTATCGAACTCCTTTGATACGGCTTGACCGATTTTTATGAAACTTTTTCTTTACTCGGTAGGTCTAAGAATAGGTAGTAGGCTATTTTAATATCCCTATTCTTCGCGGACGGAGTCGCAGGCAACGGCTAGTAAAATATATAAAAATGTCGTGTCACGGTGTTTGTTATCGAACTCCTTCGAAACGGCTAGACAGATTTCTGTGAAATTTTTTCTCCAAATTCGGTAGGTCTGAGAATAGGTCGTAGGGTATATTTTTATACCTACCCCTATTTCTTCGCGGACGGAGTCGCGGGCAACAGCTAGTAATATATATTATTTGCCCTTGACAGTACGGAACCTTCGGTGCGCGAGTCTGACTCTTGACCGATTTTATTAAGGTTTCGAATGATTTGAGCGAGGAATATCTATAAAATTTTAATAAGACTCGTGAATGTATCGATCGAGTGCTGTGTACGAATATTAGAAAGAATTACTTCGTTTTTTTAAGTAAAACAGATTCTAACTTTTTTTTTACATTAGAGCTGTTAAGTGGCATTTAAATTGAGGCGGAGGCAAATATTTCAACTGATGTGATTGGTTTATTCTAGAAAAAGCCGAATTGGCTACAATTCGTTCTCTAAGAGTGCACTTAGTTTAGAATCAGTTGCTTAAGAATTCACTGATGCATAAAAAGAAAGAAAGAAAACATTAATTCGTGAAATATAAAACCACTTCAAAAATAAGACAGGAATAACAATAAAACTAAAATGCACATATCACGAAATGGTCCGAAATCAGCAAAGTGGCGATCTTGCGAATAGCGCTGATCTTCCTTTGGGACCATAGTTATAAGTTATAACCAACAATAAGTCGTGCTTGCGTGGTTTGACCTATGGCACAGAATATATAATAGTACTAACGTACAGAATGGACACGCTCCACCCCGCACCGATTCGAGTTACCCCACCCCTCAAGGCGCAGATTGCCGGACCCCGCCGGAATCCAGAAGAGTGCGCGCGCGATGTATGTAGGCGTACGCGTGTACAGACGTCGTCGTGCTTATGTAGATTCAAGAACGCGTACTTGTACGTCGTGTCCGCCGCGTGCCTATGGTCTCTCAGAGTCATGAGTTCAAGCCCCCGGATCGCACCTATGAGTTTTTTGGTATTTATGTGCGAAATTACATTTGAAATTTACCATGAGCTTTATTTTGAAGGTCAAGATCATGAATCCTGCGAACACATGCGAAAAAATATTCAATGGTATTTATGTGTGTAAATACTTTATTGTACATAAAACACAAAAGTAATACAAAATAACAAAACAAAAAGTGTACAAAATCGAACTTTTCCCTAATAGGGATCTTTTCAAGCTAACCTTATATGAAAGGTAAAACTTAAAAGATAGGCGAACAGTAATTTATGTACAGAGAGAAGAAAGGAATGTATAACATATAAATAAATACACAAAATAAACAACAATTAGTGACTACGACAAAATATACTTATACTTACTTCACACCGAATAATATACATACTTACACATTTTATGAAAAAACAATACATATTGCAGCAATATAAGCCGTCTGAATGCACATAAGGTGCGTGCAAACGCCTTAATGTGCTAACATAAATAAAACATTATAAAACTTGTAGTAAAACACCATTTATTTTATTAGGGTTGCACTTCAAGTCAAACATAGGTTATGAATATAAAACTATATAAGAAATCCCATATATATACCGCCGTTGATATATATATGCCTCGCGCGAGGCGATGGTTTATCCCTATGATAAAATACTATGTAATTTTGTGGTTATAACATCGAAAGAAAGAATTATTCCGAAAAAAAGGCCGAAATGGAACGTATTTATCGAAAATAGCGTACGGGCACTTATGGTAAGTCCCAATTAGAATTTTGAAGATGGCGTTGGCACGTCTCGATACCAATTGTACCTTTTGCAACGCAGAAGAACACGAAGTTACTCTACAACCTAACTCGTAGTCCCCAAACCCTCATGCGCATGCTGATTCAAGAATCAGAGTATAGGCCAGTAGAAAGAGCATAAGTTGAGAAGGGTTGCATTAAAGTATCAATTAGTAAGTTAGTGTGCCGAGGAGTAAAAGTTTAACTACCGGGGTGACGGTCGGGCTGGAAAGAAATTTTAAAATTAGCCCATTTTCAACACCAAAACCTAGCCGAACAATCTGCTCTAATAACCAATGAAGATGACACTTACCCGATGAAAAATCGGCCTTCTAAACAAAATCTGCTTCAACAAATAGGCGAGCAGCGAACGGACAGTATGTAAAAAGCTCCTTAAAGCCTTTCCTTCTTGTGAACGACTTAGTCACAGACTTATAAACGGGAAACTATTTCTCTTGAGAAAAAAATTGGAAACTGACTTGCGTCCGACTCCTCTTATGTCTGAAGTAATTCTGTCATCCAAATCAAAACAAACAACTCTGACAAACCCCAAACCCAATTTTTAAATTTGAATAAAATTTCTCCTATGCATGAAAATATGTATGCGGCCAGGAAAAACAGCCAGTTAAAAATAACAGTGAATAGCCAAAAAGTTTTAATTTTAAAGTATTCATGCAGCTCTATAACGCTGCAGATATCCCCCTACCAAAACAAAAAAAAATTTGGGCGAGAATTACCCAAAATAGAAGTTCCCGAACCCGAAGTGACAACCCTAATAAATAATTAACACAGATGTGACAACCCTACCAACCATATCGACAAGACAAAGTCAACATGAAATGACAAACGAACGATCAACCTCCAAAACCGATAGCGAGACCTATTATTGTCGTGGGTGTTCAATTATCCTAAACCATAAAGCTAAACATTACCTCAACTAACCGGTATTTACAACGCTTGAAGTGAACCACTGATTAGAGCAACCCTTTACGCTGAGCACCCTAATCGTTGGCTACCCCATTGAAGCTTGACTAGCAAATTAAAACTTTTCAATAACACCAAAATAATTTGAAAAGTTTACAACCGAAACACCTATCATAACCCCTATAAACAAATGCTACGCACTACCTGCTGAACAAGTACGACGAAACATTTCAAATTTCGAACGCGACAGCAGGTATCATCTAGTTCGGGAAATATACGTCAAGTCATTTCACAATCAACCGACTGTCGAAAATGCGTCATTTTTTTCAGACGGTGGTTGACTGCGAGATGTTCGACCACCACGAATGGTCGACCTACTCGAGTAACTAAGCCATGTCCAAAGGCCATAACCTAAAGTTAGGCCGCAAACCTAACAACTAACGCCTAAGACTAACTTCCTATGAAATATACCTATAAAGTAAGGTCTAAGCTAAGACTAACACCTAATGGAAATAACGAATAAACCCACGACACAAAACATAATCGCCGACAAAAAAAAACGTCAAACGACATTATTACTACAGTTTAGACGATGCGAAGTAAACAGACAAACTTACATACAAAATTTAGTACGGTCAGCGAAAAAAATAAACGTCCACAAAAATAAACGTTAATCGACATTATTGTTATAGTTTAGACGGTGCGAAGTAAACAGACAAACTTACATATAAAATTTAGTACGGTCAGCAAATAAAATACTGACCGTGCGAAAACCAACATATAACGAGTCTAGGCCAAAATAACGAATCAAGGTAAACACACGACTTTAGAATTTGGAAAAAAATTAAAACGATTTCCAAGATCACAATGATTATTAAATACAAATAACCTCCTTTATTTCAGAATGTCCTTAATGTGATAGTTTCCGACGCAATGTGAATCCAGGTCGGTAAGTTCGTAAACCTGCGGCGAAATGACTCTAGAAATACGACAACCGATAAAACGAGGTGCGAATTTCCCTCCTCGCTGCTCATCAGAACCAGACCGAGAAAAGTTCCTTCGCCAAACCAAATCGCCAAGATTAAGCCCAATTGGCGTCCTTCCTAAATTATACCTAGCGGCGTTACGTTGAAAAGCAAGGGCTAATGCGTCTTCCACCTTCGAATAAATGTCATGAAGTGATACTAAATTACTCGCACGCTCCTCCCGGCTGAGAATCAGATCTTGATTTTCAGGCTGAAGACTAGCATTACGGGATAAATCAATTTCACGACCGTACATTAAAAAGTTCGGTGTATATGACGTGGCTAAATTTATACACGAGTCTAGAAACACGCGCGACCTGGAGCAATAGAAATTGGGAGCGAAAGAAGGAGGGAGAAGAGAGCGTTAGAAGTTGGATAGAAAAAGAAAAGAGAAAGATAGATAAAGCGAAAGATATAGAAGGATAGATAGAAGAGGAGGCAGAAGGGAAAAAGTAATGAAAGGGAAAAGAAGAAAGCCAAGAAGGGTATACGTGGAGCAAATAGAAGAAAAATTACCTGCTCCAGTATACATAAAAGTGAAAGAAAGAGCGGGTTATAGATGACCGCGAACTAGGAACGACAACTGAAACGACGTAGAACCAACTGACAATAGCTAACCCCATACCAAACAACAAACGGGAAAAACCGACAACAAACCAAAAAATTAAAACCGACAACAACAAAACCACAAACCACAACCAACACCTACAAACCAACAATCAAAAAAACTACGTCGACCCATACCGTTATCGCTCACACGTTTATCTACGGGTTCGGTATTCGAAACCGTTTTATATAAGCTCCGACAGTACGCGCGGTGTGTCGTAGACAGGTACCTCGACGCCACGCAGCGACGCCCTAGTCAAAAAACGCCAAAAGGTTTAGACCAAAAACGCGAAAAAATCATAAAATGTAGGGAGGTTACTCGGCGATGAAACGATGGCATATTTCTGGGCTAAGATAAAAACGAAAAAACATTAAACATGCAGAGCCCACGAAACTAGGTAACCGCTCAAGCACCAAGCGAACCAAACAACCGCTAAAAAAAAATACAAAAGAACAGATGGAATAGAAATGGTCCGGGATTCGAACCCGGAACCTATTATTTCACCGACCGGCCTAGAATAGCTCGACCGACACAACGATAACTGCGTCGAAAAAAGGCTATGTAATCAAGACCAGACGTCCTTATAGAACGAAAATATTTCAACGCCGATCCTGTCAACAATACGTGGAAACGACGTATGATGTATTTGGAACTGACGTTATGAGCTTCACGCTCCTCTTCGGTACGATAAAAGAACTCGCGAACACAACCCTTCCCCGAAAAGGTGAAGTTCCACTTAGTGAGCGACTCCTCTTTGCGCGGAAACTGGACCTGATGCGAAACATGAGGTGGCGATTCGGCCCGTTGCGAAACGTGAGGTGACAACTGTTCACCTGCAACCGAGTCATAAAAACGTTCTTCATCATGCGCGAATATCCGACGAGGCATCAGAATGGGAGAAGCATGGCGTGGTGTATTTTGCACTCGTTCATCAATGTCTTCAGACGCCATGTCGATTGTCAAAAACTAGCAGACTATGAAAGGAATAAATATTTAACGATAGTTAGATACTGAAAACAACCAGACAAGAACGCAAAGGATTCAACGAGGCATTCACGTCGACCTATACCAACAAACACAAAAAAACAATAAAACATCAATTAAATCTATTGAATAGATCTACGTCAACCTACCTTGCAGGCCCTTACACGTTCATACGGGTACTAACAACTGGTAAACTAATTACGAAAATAATTTTCTCGGGTTAGATGTTGGGAAAATAAATAAAAAATACTTTAGTAAAAGAGTTACACTTTTTATCACTTCATAACACGCAGAGTAAATTATATTAAAATTAACACTCCAGTTGCGCGAAAACCATCGAACTTCTGTCATTAAGCGGTCACAATCGGTGGAACTGAACACTACCGCACACTAGTTTAAGTAGATACAGCTCAATGTAGATCTGAAACACAAAACCAAAACATATCACGGTCGCAGAGCGACCAGTACCCCCCCAGAACAAATAAATATGTCAATAATCAGATTAGTAAATTAAAAATTACTTACTTTTGTCGGGCGCCATAATTTATGCAGCAATATAAGCCGTCTGAATGCACATAAGGTGCGTGCAAACGCCTTAATGTGCTAACATAAATAAAACATTATAAAACTTGTAGTAAAACACCATTTATTTTATTAGGGTTGCACTTCAAGTCAAACATAGGTTATGAATATAAAACTATATAAGAAATCCCATATATATACCGCCGTTGATATATATATGCCTCGCGCGAGGCGATGGTTTATCCCTATGATAAAATACTATGTAATTTTGTGGTTATAACATCGAAAGAAAGAATTATTCCGAAAAAAAGGCCGAAATGGAACGTATTTATCGAAAATAGCGTACGGGCACTTATGGTAAGTCCCAATTAGAATTTTGAAGATGGCGTTGGCACGTCTCGATACCAATTGTACCTTTTGCAACGCAGAAGAACACGAAGTTACTCTACAACCTAACTCGTAGTCCCCAAACCCTCATGCGCATGCTGATTCAAGAATCAGAGTATAGGCCAGTAGAAAGAGCATAAGTTGAGAAGGGTTGCATTAAAGTATCAATTAGTAAGTTAGTGTGCCGAGGAGTAAAAGTTTAACTACCGGGGTGACGGTCGGGCTGGAAAGAAATTTTAAAATTAGCCCATTTTCAACACCAAAACCTAGCCGAACAATCTGCTCTAATAACCAATGAAGATGACACTTACCCGATGAAAAATCGGCCTTCTAAACAAAATCTGCTTCAACAAATAGGCGAGCAGCGAACGGACAGTATGTAAAAAGCTCCTTAAAGCCTTTCCTTCTTGTGAACGACTTAGTCACAGACTTATAAACGGGAAACTCCATAATTTATGCAGCATAATAAGCCGTCTGAATGCACTTAAGGTGCGTGCAAACGCCTTAATGTGCTAACATAAATAAAACATTATAAAACTTGTAGTAAAACACCATTTATTTTATTAGGGCTGCACTTCGAGTCAAACACAGGTTATGAATATAAAACTATATAAGAAATCCCATATATATACCGCCGTTGATATATATATGCCTCGCGCGAGGCGATGATTTATCCCTATGATAAAATACTATGTAATTTTGTGGTTATAACATCGAAAGAAAGAATTATTCCGAAAAAAGGCCGAAATGGAACGTATTTATCGAAAATAGCGTACGGGCACTTATGGTAAGTCCCAATTAGAATTTTGAAGATGGCGTTGGCACGTCTCGATACCAATTGTACCTTTTGCAACGCAGAAGAACACGAAGTTACTCTACAACCTAACTCGTAGTCCCCAAACCCTCATGCGCATGCTGATTCAAGAATCAGAGTATAGGCCAGTAGAAAGAGCGTAAGTTGAGAAGGGTTGCATTAAAGTATCAATTAGTAAGTTAGTGTGCCGAGGAGTAAAAGGTATAAATCTATGTATACTATCGGAAAAATCAAGGTCTTGAAAACAAATATGTGAAGGTATTTAGGTTCGTAAATTAACTGATGAAGTATCTTCTTCGTTGGCGACGAAACAAATCCAAGGTATACTTATGAGCACCGATTCTCTGATGTATTGAATTCCTTTGAAAACGTAACTCGTAGGTACGCTTAATGAGATAGCCTGCAGATCCGCTATTCCTCTCGCGGATGCACTGAGGTTTAACTACCGGGGTGACGGTCGGGCTGGAAAGAAATTTTAAAATTAGCCCATTTTCAACACCAAAACCTAGCCGAACAACCTGCTCTAATAACCAATGAAGATGACACTTACCCGATGAAAAATCGGCCTTCTAAACAAAATCTGCTTCAACAAATAGGCGAGCAGCGAACGGACAGTATGTAAAAAGCTCCTTAAAGCCTTTCCTTCTTGTGAACGACTTAGTCACAGACTTATAAACGGGAAAACTATTTTTCTTGAGAAAAAATTGGTAACTGACTTGCGTCCGACTCCTCTTATGTCTGAAGTAATTCTGTCATCCAAATCAAAACAAACAACTCTGACAAACCCCAAACCCAATTTTTAAATTTGAATAAAATTTCTCCTATGCATGAAAATATGTATGCGGCCAGGAAAAACAGCCAGTTAAAAATAACAGTGAATAGCCAAAAAGTTTTAATTTTAAAGTATTCATGCAGCTCTATAACGCTGCAGATATTTTATGCAGCATAAAAAGCCGTCTGAATGCACTTAAGGTGCGTGCAAACGCCTTAATGTGCTAACATAAATAAAACATTATAAAACTTGTAGTAAAACACATTTATTTTATCAGGGCTGCACTTCGAGTCAAACACAGGTTATGAATATAAAACTATATAAGAAATCCCATATATATACCGCCGTTGATATATACATGCCTCGCGCGAGGCGATGATTTATCCCTATGATAAAATACTATGTAATTTTGTGGTTATAACATCGAAAGAAAGAATTATTCCGAAAAAAAGGCCGAAATAGAACGTATTTATCGAAAATAGCGTACGGGCACTTATGGTAAGTCCCAATTAGAATTTTGAAGATGGCGTTGGCACGTCTCGATACCAATTGTACCTTTTGCAACGCAGAAGAACACGAAGTTACTCTACAACCTAACTCGTAGTCCCCAAACCCTCATGCGCATGCTGATTCAAGAATCAGAGTATAGGCCAGTAGAAAGAGCGTAAGTTGAGAAGGGTTGCATTAAAGTATCAATTAGTAAGTTAGTGTGCCGAGGAGTAAAAGGTATAAATCTATGTATACTATCGGAAAAATCAAGGTCTTGAAAACAAATATGTGAAGGTATTTAGGTTCGTAAATTAACTGATGAAGTATCTTCTTCGTTGGCGACGAAACAAATCCAAGGTATACTTATGAGCACCGATTCTCTGATGTATTGAATTCCTTCGAAAACGTAACTCGTAGGTACGCTTAATGAGATAGCCTGCAGATCCGCTATTCCTCTCGCGGATGCACTGAGGTTTAACTACCGGGGTGACGGTCGGGCTGGAAAGAAATTTTAAAATTAGCCCATTTTCAACACCAAAACCTAGCCGAACAACCTGCTCTAATAACCAATGAAGATGACACTTACCCGATGAAAAATCGGCCTTCTAAACAAAATCTGCTTCAACAAATAGGCGAGCAGCGAACGGACAGTATGTCAAAAGCTCCTTAAAGCCTTTCCTTCTTGTGAACGACTTAGTCACAGACTTATAAACGGGAAAACTATTTTTCTTGAGAAAAAATTGGTAACTGACTTGCGTCCGACTCCTCTTATGTCTGAAGTAATTCTGTCATCCAAATCAAAACAAACAACTCTGACAAACCCCAAATCCAATTTTTAAATTTGAATAAAATTTCTCCTATGCATGAAAATATGTATGCGGCCAGGAAAAACAGCCAGTTAAAAATAACAGTGAATAGCCAAAAAGTTTTAATTTTAAAGTATTCATGCAGCTCTTGTGGTTATAGCATCGAAAGAAAGAATTATTCCGAAAAAAGGACCGAAATGGAACGTATTTATCGAAAATAGCGTACGGGCACTTATGGTAAGTCCCAATTAGAATTTTGAAGATGGCGTTGGCACGTCTCGATACCAATTGTACCTTTTGCAACGCAGAAGAACTCGAAGTTACTCTACAACCTAACTCGTAGTCCCCAAACCCTCATGCGCATGCTGATTCAAGAATCAGAGTATAGGCCAGTAGAAAGAGCGTAAGTTGAGAAGGGTTGCATTAAAGTATCAATTAGTAAGTTAGTGTGCCGAGGAGTAAAAGGTATAAATCTATGTATACTATCGGAAAAAATAAGATCTTGAAAACAAATATGTGAAGGTATTTAGGTTCGTAAATTAACTGATGAAGTATCTTCTTCGTTGGCGACGAAACAAATCCAAGGTATACTTATGAGCACCGATTCTCTGATGTATTGAATTCCTTTGAAAACGTAACTCGTAGGTACGCTTAATGAGATAGCCTGCAGATCCGCTATTCCTCTCGCGGATGCACTGAGGTTTAACTACCGGGGTGACGGTCGGGCTGGAAAGAAATTTTAAAATTAGCCCATTTTCAACACCAAAACCTAGCCGAACAACCTGCTCTAATAACCAATGAAGATGACACTTACCCGATGAAAAATCGGCCTTCTAAACAAAATCTGCTTCAAGAAATAGGCGAGCAGCGAACGGACAGTATGTAAAAAGCTCCTTAAAGCCTTTCCTTCTTGTAAATGACTTAGTCGCAGACTTATAACCCGTAAAACTATTTTTCTTGAGAAAAAATTGGTAACTGACTTGCGTCCGACTCCTCTTATGTCTGAAGTAATTCTGTCATCCAAATCAAAACAAACAACTCTGACAAACCCCAAACCCAATTTTTAAATTTGAATAAAATTTCTCCTATGCATGAAAATATGTATGCGGCCAGGAAAAACAGCCAGTTAAAAATAACAGTGAATAGCCAAAAAGTTTTAATTTTAAAGTATTCATGCAGCTCTATAACGCTGCAGATAAAATCTGCAGCGTTATAGAGCTGCATGAATACTTTAAAATTAAAACTTTTTGGCTATTCACTGTTATTTTTAACTGGCTGTTTTTCCTGGCCGCATACATATTTTCATGCATAGGAGAAATTTTATTCAAATTTAAAAATTGGGTTTGGGGTTTGTCAGAGTTGTTTGTTTTGATTTGGATGACAGAATGACTTCAGACATAAGAGGAGTCGGACGCAAGTCAGTTACCAATTTTTTCTCAAGAAAAATAGTTTTCCCGTTTATAAGTCTGTGACTAAGTTTTTCACAAGAAGGAAAGGCTTTAAGGAGCTTTTTACATACTGTCCGTTCGCTGCTCGCCTATTTGTTGAAGCAGATTTTGTTTAGAAGGCCGATTTTTCATCGGGTAAGTGTCATCTTCATTGGTTATTAGAGCAGGTTGTTCGGCTAGGTTTTGGTGTTGAAAATGGGCTAATTTTAAAATTTCTTTCCAGCCCGACCGTCACCCCGGTAGTTAAACCTCAGTGCATCCGCGAGAGGAATAGCGGATCTGCAGGCTATCTCATTAAGCGTACCTACGAGTTACGTTTTCAAAGGAATTCAATACATCAGAGAATCGGTGCTCATAAGTATACCTTGGATTTGTTTCGTCGCCAACGAAGAAGATACTTCATCAGTCAATTTACGAACCTAAATAGCTTCACATATTTGTTTTCAAGACCTTAATTTTTCCGATAGTATACATAGATTTATACCTTTTACTCCTCGGCACACTAACTTACTAATTGATACTTTAATGCAACCCTTCTCAACTTATGCTCTTTCTACTGGCCTATACTCTGATTCTTGAATCAGCATGCGCATGAGGGTTTGGGGACTACGAGTTAGGTTGTAGAGTAACTTCGTGTTCTTCTGCGTTGCAAAAGGTACAATTGGTATCGAGACGTGCCAACGCCATCTTCAAAATTCTAATTGGGACTTACCATAAGTGCCCGTACGCTATTTTCGATAAATACGTTCCATTTCGGCCTTTTTTTCGGAATAATTCTTTCTTTCGATGTTATAACCACAAAATTACATAGTATTTTATCATAGGGATAAACCATCGCCTCGCGCGAGGCATTATATATATCATCGGCGGTATATATATGGGATTTCTTATATAGTTTTATATTCATAACCTGTGTTTGACTCGAAGTGCAGCCCTAATAAAATAAATGGTGTTTTACTACAAGTTTTATAATGTTTTATTTATGTTAGCACATTAAGGCGTTTGCACGCACCTTAAGTGCATTCAGACGGCTTATTATGCTGCATAAATTATGGCGCCCGACAAAAGTAAGTAATTTTTAATTTACTAATCTGATTATTGACATATTTATTTGTTCTGGGGGGGGTACTGGTCGCTCTGCGACCGTGATATGTTTTAGTTTTGTGTTTCAGATCTACATTGAGCTGTATCTACTTAAACTAGTGTGCGGTAGTGTTCAGTTCCACCGATTGTGACCGCTTAATGACAGAAGTTCGATGGTTTTCGCGCAACTGGAGTGTTAATTTTAATATAATTTACTCTGCGTGTTATGAAGTGATAAAAAGTGTAACTCTTTTACTAAAGTATTTTTTATTTATTTTCCCAACATCTAACCCGAGAAAATTATTTTCGTAATTAGTTCACCAGTTGTTAGTAACCGTATGAACGTGTAAGGGCCTGCAAGGTAGGTTGACGTAGACCTATTGAATAGATTTAATTGATGTTTTATTGTTTTATTGTGTTTGTTGGTATAGGTCGACGTGAATGCCTCGTTGAATCCTTTGCGTTCTTGTCTGGTTGCTTTCAGTATCTAACGATCGTTAAATATTTATTCCTTTCGTAGTCTGCTAGTTTTTGACAATCGACATGGCGTCTGAAGACATTGATGAACGAGTGCAAAATACACCACGCCATGCCTCTCCCATTCTGATGCCTCGTCGGATATTTGCGCATGATGATGAAGAACGTTTTTATGACTCGGTTGCAGGTGAACAGTTGTCACCTCACGTTTCACATCGGGCCGAATCGCCACATCATGTTTCGCATCAGGTCCAGATTCCGCGCAAGGAGGAGTCGCTCACTAAGTGGAACTTCACCTTTTCGGGGAAGGGTTGTGTTCGCGAGTTCTTTTATCGTATCGAAGAAGAGCGTGAAGCTCGTAACGTCAGTTCCAAATACATCATACGTCGTTTCCACGAATTATTAACAGGATCGGCGTTGAAATATTTTCGTTCTATAAGGACTCCTGATCTCGATTTCACACAGTTGAAAGCCGCTTTCTATCGTACTTTCGATGTAGTTGATTTTGATTTTAAGGTCGAGCGCGAGCTGCGCGAATTGAAACAAACCGCCACGCAATCAATTAGGGATTTTGTCATTAATGCTAGGGACTTGAACTCCAAGCTACGTGTGCCCATAGACGAAGACAGTTTGTTCACGATCGTCAAGTACGGTTTGCACCCACGTTTCTATCCGTGCTTAGCAACGAACATCATACGTGACATTGACGGACTCCTACAGGTAGCTGGAAATTTCGAGACGTTCCAAGTTCAGAGTGGGTCTAAGTTTACCGTATCGCCCGTTGAAGTAATAGCACCACCACATTGCTTGAAATGTGAGGCTGTTGGTCACGAATATCGCGCATGCCCGAAGTTTCCCGGGCCAGTCTGTTTTCGGTGTAAACGCGTTGGTGTTATTACGCGCGACTGTGGTTCGTGTAATCCTAGTTGTTCAAAAAACTAAGTCGAGGTACACCGAGCGCGTCAGCGGTGTCACCTCTTGTCATTTCTAATTCTACTGATAATCGGTTGTTTGTTGAGATTTATATTGCAGGGGTACCTGTCAGAGCTTTACTCGATTCCGGTGCGCAAGCCACGTTGGTCGACGAATCGCTTTTGGTTGATTTAGGAATTTCTTTTTGTTCCAAGATTCGCCCAGCGGTGGTCTCTGCTGATAATTCACCGATCGTTATTCTTGGTTGCGCGGATGTCCCGATCCATTTTAATGGTTCAATTATATTTCATTCATGTCTGGTTGGCAGGGGTTTACCTACTCCATTTATTCTCGGTATAGAGTTTTGGAACAAGTTTGGGCTTACAGCTGTGCTTAGTAGAGCGTTTGAACGCGAATTTTCCGGTAAATTACTGATGCCTGGAATTCCTTCTTTACCTTGTCGGGTCCACAATGTTAGTGAGTTACGCTATGTTCATCCACGTGCCGTGTTAACCCAAATACAAGAGTCAAAGCTGCAAACAATCATTGACGAGTTTCGTGAAATATCTTCCGACACGAAAGGTCTAGGTTGTACTTCTTGGCTGTCTCATAAGATAGAGACTACGGGGCCACCTATCCGACAACGTTATTATCCACTGTCACCGGTCAAGCTCAAGATTCTCAATGAAGAGATTGATAAGATGTTGGAAATGGGAGTTATTCAACCTTCTCGATCACCTTGGGCCAGTCCAGTGGTTATGGTCACAAAGAAGGACGGTTCGGTGCGTTTTTGTGTGGACAGTAGGAAGCTCAACAATGTTACGGTTCGTGATTCGTATCCTTTACCACGAATTCAGGATATTCTTGACAACCTACGAGGTGCTAGGTATATGACGTCACTTGATTTCAGAAGCGCTTTTTGGCAGATTCCTCTTGCTGATAAGTCCAGTTGTGAAAAGACAGCATTCATTGTACCACAACGGGGTTTATTCGAGTTTGTTCGAATGCCTTTCGGACTGACGAATGCTGCATCCGAAATGCAAAGATTAACGGATATGATAGTTAACTTTGAATTTACACCAGAGTCTGAGGACTTCGTATTCGGGTATGTTGATGACCTGATCTTAGTGTCACGTGATTTTGACAGTCATTTACGGCTTCTACTTAAGGTTCGCGATAGGCTCAAGGAGGCTGGGCTCACAGTAAATCTGAAGAAGTGTGAGTTTTGTAAATCCGAGCTCAAATATTTGGGATATATTGTCAACGAGCAAGGTCTTCAAACCGATCCCAAGAAACTGGAGTCTATTCGCGACTATCCAACCCCAAAATCTGCTAAGTCACTTCGTGCTTTTATAGGTATGTGTTCGTATTACAGACGTTTTGTTGAAAATTTTTCATCAATTATAGCTCCGATGACAGCTTTACTGGGCAAGAAGAAAGGTCGCGATACGATCGAGTGGGACGAAGAGGCTGCCGACTCATTCGCTAATTTAAAGAAGGCACTTTTGAACTCGCCACTAATGGCATGCCCTGACTTTACCCAGCCTTTTATCTTGCAGTGCGATGCATCTTCTGTCGGTCTAGGTTCCGTTCTCGCGCAGAAAATAGATGGGATCGAACAGCCGATTGCCTTTTATTCTAGGTTATTTACCAAGTGCGAACGTAACTACAGTACGACGGAGCGGGAACTTTTGGCGGTTTTGGAATCGATTAAGCATTTTCGTGGTTATCTTGATGGTATGAAATTTACAATTGTTACGGATCATATTGCTCTCAAGTGGCTGATTACGCTTGATAATCCTACAGGTCGCTTAGCTCGTTGGGCCACGGTTATTTCTCAGTATAACTTCGACGTTGAACATAGAAAAGGCGTTCTTAATGTCGTACCTGACGCATTGTCACGCCGTCATGTTAATTTGATCTCTTTTAACGAAGGACCTAACGCTACAGCCGATCGCTGGTATAAGAAGATTTATCGTGGTGTTTTAGAAAATCCACAGATGTTTCGGTCGTATGTGGTTCGTGATGGTGTTTTACTTCGAAAAATGGCTGTAGAGGACCCATTAAAACCCAATCCTTGGCGTGTTGCGCTGCCGGCTGAGAAAACTAGAGCGGCTATTCTCGAGATTCACCATGGTTTCCCCAATATCCATCCCGGAGTTATGAAAACATATTTGAGGGCTAGGGAACTGTATTATTGGCCCAACATGTTTCGTGATATATCATCAGTTCTGGCTGGTTGTCAAACATGTAAAGCGTACAAGATTGCAAATACACGTCCGCGAGGTCAGAGACTTTACCCGAGAGCTGTGTCCGCCCCGTTAGATCTTCTTTCAATTGATCTCATCGGTCCATTACCCGTCGCATATTACGGATATCGTTATATATTTACGATGGTTGACGTCTTTTCCAAATTTGTTTGGCTAGTGCCATTAAAAAAATATGATGCTAGAATCATTTGTCGTGCAATCGAGTCCGAGGTCATCTTACGTTACGGGAAACCGCTTCATGTGTTGTGTGATAATGCCACGGTTTTCAGGAGTGACGAGTTCAGAAGGTTCCTGGCGACGTACGATATACCATCGCCCTGTTTCACGCCATATTATACGCCTCAAGCTTCTGTTGTTGAAAAGTATAACCAGTCGGTTATAACGGCTCTTAGTATCCTAGTTGGTGCTGACCGACGTAGTTGGGCAAGAGAGTTACCTAAAGTGGCTTTGTACCTAAACTCGTGTATAAATTTAGCCACGTCTTATACACCGAACTTTTTAATGTACGGTCGTGAAATTGATTTATCCCGTAACGCTAGCCTTCAGCCTGAAATTCAAGATCTGACTCTCAGCCGGGAGGAGCGTGCGAGTAATTTAGTATCACTTCATGACATTTATTCGAAGGTGGAAGACGCACTAGCCCTTGCTTTTCAACGTAACGCCGCTAGGTATAATTTAGGAAGGACGCCAATTCGGCTTAATCTTGGCGATTTGGTTTGGCGAAGGAACTTTTCTCGGTCTGGTTCTGATGAGCAGCGAGGAGGGAAATTCGCACCTCGTTTTATCGGTTGTCGTGTTTCTAGAGTCATTTCGCCGCAGGTTTACGAACTTACCGACCTGGATTCGCATTGCGTCGGAAACTATCACATTAAGGACATTCTGAAATAAAGGAGGTTATTTGTATTTAATAATCATTGTGATCTTGGAAATCGTTTTAATTTTTTTCCAAATTCTAAAGTCGTGTGTTTACTTTGATTCGTTATTTTGGCCTAGACTCGTTATATGTTGGTTTTCACACGGTCAGTATTTTATTTGCTGACCGTACTAAATTTTATATGTAAGTTTGTCTGTTTACTTCGCACAGTCTAAACTATAACAATAATGTCGTTTAACGTTTATTTTTGTGGACGTTTATTTTTCGCTGACCGTACTAAATTTTGTATGTAAGTTTGTCTGTTTACTTCACATCGTCTAAACTGTAGTAATAATGTCGTTTAACGTTTTTTTTTTTGTCGGCGGTTATGTTTTGTGTCGTGGGTTTATTCGTTATTTCCATTAGGTTTTAGTCTTAGTTTAGACCTTACTTTATAGGTATATTTCATAGGAAGTTAGTTTTAGGCGTTAGTTGTTAGGTTTGCGGCCTAACTTTAGGTTATGGCCTTTGGACATGGTTTAGTTACTCGAGTAGGTCGACCATTCGTGGTGGTCGAACATCTCGCAGTCAACCACCGTCTGAAAAATGACGCATTTTCGACAGTCGGTTGATTGTGAAATGACTTGACGTATATTTCCCGGACTAGATGATACCTGCTGTCGCGTTCGAAATTTGAAATGTTTCGTCGTACTTGTTCAGCAGGTAGTGCGTAGCATTTGTTTATAGGGGTTATGATAGGTGTTTCGGTTGTAAACTTTTCAAATTATTTTGATGTTATTGTTAGTCATGCTTCAATGGGGTAGCCAACGGTTAGGGTGCTCAGCGTAAAGGGTTGCTCTAATCAGTGGTTCACTTCAAGCGTTGTAAATACCGGTTAGTTGAGGTAATGTTTAGCTTTATGGTTTAGGATAATTGAACACCCACGACAATAATAGGTCTCGCTATCGGTTTTGGAGGTTGATCGTTCGTTTGTCATTTCATGTTGACTTTGTCTTGTCGATATGGTTAGTAGGGTTGTCACATCTGTGTTAATTATTTATTAGGGTTGTCACTTCGGGTTCGGGAACTTCTATTTTGGGTAATTCTCGCCCAATTTTTTTTGTTTTGGTAGGGGGATATCTGCAGCGTTATAGAGCTGCATGAATACTTTAAAATTAAAACTTTTTGGCTATTCACTGTTATTTTTAACTGGCTGTTTTTCCTGGCCGCATACATATTTTCATGCATAGGAGAAATTTTATTCAAATTTAAAAATTGGGTTTGGGGTTTGTCAGAGTTGTTTGTTTTGATTTGGATGACAGAATGACTTCAGACATAAGAGGAGTCGGACGCAAGTCAGTTACCAATTTTTTCTCAAGAAAAATAGTTTTCCCGTTTATAAGTCTGTGACTAAGTTTTTCACAAGAAGGAAAGGCTTTAAGGAGCTTTTTACATACTGTCCGTTCGCTGCTCGCCTATTTGTTGAAGCAGATTTTGTTTAGAAGGCCGATTTTTCATCGGGTAAGTGTCATCTTCATTGGTTATTAGAGCAGGTTGTTCGGCTAGGTTTTGGTGTTGAAAATGGGCTAATTTTAAAATTTCTTTCCAGCCCGACCGTCACCCCGGTAGTTAAACCTCAGTGCATCCGCGAGAGGAATAGCGGATCTGCAGGCTATCTCATTAAGCGTACCTACGAGTTACGTTTTCAAAGGAATTCAATACATCAGAGAATCGGTGCTCATAAGTATACCTTGGATTTGTTTCGTCGCCAACGAAGAAGATACTTCATCAGTCAATTTACGAACCTAAATAGCTTCACATATTTGTTTTCAAGACCTTAATTTTTCCGATAGTATACATAGATTTATACCTTTTACTCCTCGGCACACTAACTTACTAATTGATACTTTAATGCAACCCTTCTCAACTTATGCTCTTTCTACTGGCCTATACTCTGATTCTTGAATCAGCATGCGCATGAGGGTTTGGGGACTACGAGTTAGGTTGTAGAGTAACTTCGTGTTCTTCTGCGTTGCAAAAGGTACAATTGGTATCGAGACGTGCCAACGCCATCTTCAAAATTCTAATTGGGACTTACCATAAGTGCCCGTACGCTATTTTCGATAAATACGTTCCATTTCGGCCTTTTTTTCGGAATAATTCTTTCTTTCGATGTTATAACCACAAAATTACATAGTATTTTATCATAGGGATAAACCATCGCCTCGCGCGAGGCATTATATATATCATCGGCGGTATATATATGGGATTTCTTATATAGTTTTATATTCATAACCTGTGTTTGACTCGAAGTGCAGCCCTAATAAAATAAATGGTGTTTTACTACAAGTTTTATAATGTTTTATTTATGTTAGCACATTAAGGCGTTTGCACGCACCTTAAGTGCATTCAGACGGCTTATTATGCTGCATAAATTATATGGCGCATAATAAGCCGTCTGAATGCACTTAAGGTGCGTGCAAACGCCTTAATGTGCTAACATAAATAAAACATTATTAAACTTGTAGTAAAACACCATTTATTTTATTAGGGCTGCACTTCGAGTCAAACACAGGTTATGAATATAAAACTATATAAGAAATCCCATATATATACCGCCGTTGATATATATATGCCACGCGCGAGGCGATGATTTATCCCTATGATAAAATACTATGTAATTTTGTGGTTATAACATCGAAAGAAAGAATTATTCCGAAAAAAAGGCCGAAATAGAACGTATTTATCGAAAATAGCGTACGGGCACTTATGGTAAGTCCCAATTAGAATTTTGAAGATGGCGTTGGCACGTCTCGATACCAATTGTACCTTTTGCAACGCAGAAGAACACGAAGTTACTCTACAACCTAACTCGTAGTCCCCAAACCCTCATGCGCATGCTGATTCAAGAATCAGAGTATAGGCCAGTAGAAAGAGCGTAAGTTGAGAAGGGTTGCATTAAAGTATCAATTAGTAAGTTAGTGTGCCGAGGAGTAAAAGGTATAAATCTATGTATACTATCGGAAAAATCAAGGTCTTGAAAACAAATATGTGAAGGTATTTAGGTTCGTAAATTAACTGATGAAGTATCTTCTTCGTTGGCGACGAAACAAATCCAAGGTATACTTATGAGCACCGATTCTCTGATGTATTGAATTCCTTTGAAAACGTAACTCGTAGGTACGCTTAATGAGATAGCCTGCAGATCCGCTATTCCTCTCGCGGATGCACTGAGGTTTAACTACCGGGGTGACGGTCGGGCTGGAAAGAAATTTTAAAATTAGCCCATTTTCAACACCAAAACCTAGCCGAACAACCTGCTCTAATAACCAATGAAGATGACACTTACCCGATGAAAAATCGGCCTTCTAAACAAAATCTGCTTCAACAAATAGGCGAGCAGCGAACGGACAGTATGTAAAAAGCTCCTTAAAGCCTTTCCTTCTTGTAAACGACTTAGTCACAGACTTATAAACGGGAAAACTATTTTTCTTGAGAAAAAATTGGTAACTGACTTGCGTCCGACTCCTCTTATGTCTGAAGTAATTCTGTCATCCAAATCAAAACAAACAACTCTGACAAACCCCAAACCCAATTTTTAAATTTGAATAAAATTTCTCCTATGCATGAAAATATGTATGCGGCCAGGAAAAACAGCCAGTTAAAAATAACAGTGAATAGCCAAAAAGTTTTAATTTTAAAGTATTCATGCAGCTCTATAACGCTGCAGATGCGCCATAATTTATGCAGCATAAAAAGCCGTCTGAATGCACTTAAGGTGCGTGCAAACGCCTTAATGTGCTAACATAAATAAAACATTATAAAACTTGTAGTAAAACACATTTATTTTATCAGGGCTGCACTTCGAGTCAAACACAGGTTATGAATATAAAACTATATAAGAAATCCCATATATATACCGCCGTTGATATATACATGTATGTCTCGCGCGAGGCGATGATTTATCCCTATGATAAAATACTATGTAATTTTGTGGTTATAACATCGAAAGAAAGAATTATTCCGAAAAAAGGCCGAAATGGAACGTATTTATCGAAAATAGCGTACGGGCACTTATGGTAAGTCCCAATTAGAATTTTGAAGATGGCGTTGGCACGTCTCGATACCAATTGTACCTTTTGCAACGCAGAAGAACACGAAGTTACTTACTCTACAACCTAACTCGTAGTCCCCAAACCCTCATGCGCATGCTGATTCAAGAATCAGAGTATAGGCCAGTAGAAAGAGCGTAAGTTGAGAAGGGTTGCATTAAAGTATCAATTAGTAAGTTAGTGTGCCGAGGAGTAAAAGGTATAAATCTATGTATACTATCGGAAAAATTAAGGTCTTGAAAACAAATATGTGAAGGTATTTAGGTTCGTAAATTAACTGATGAAGTATCTTCTTCGTTGGCGACGAAACAAATCCAAGGTATACTTATGAGCACCGATTCTCTGATGTATTGAATTCCTTTGAAAACGTAACTCGTAGGTACGCTTAATGAGATAGCCTGCAGATCCGCTATTCCTCTCGCGGATGCACTGAGGTTTAACTACCGGGGTGACGGTCGGGCTGGAAAGAAATTTTAAAATTAGCCCATTTTCAACACCAAAACCTAGCCGAACAACCTGCTCTAATAACCAATGAAGATGACACTTACCCGATGAAAAATCGGCCTTCTAAACAAAATCTGCTTCAACAAATAGGCGAGCAGCGAACGGACAGTATGTAAAAAGCTCCTTAAAGCCTTTCCTTCTTGTGAACGACTTAGTCACAGACTTATAAACGGGAAACTATTTCTCTTGAGAAAAAAATTGGAAACTGACTTGCGTCCGACTCCTCTTATGTCTGAAGTAATTCTGTCATCCAAATCAAAACAAACAACTCTGACAAACCCCAAACCCAATTTTTAAATTTGAATAAAATTTCTCCTATGCATGAAAATATGTATGCGGCCAGGAAAAACAGCCAGTTAAAAATAACAGTGAATAGCCAAAAAGTTTTAATTTTAAAGTATTCATGCAGCTCTATAACGCTGCAATATATACTCGTAAATAAAAAGAATGCGATTACTTCCACAGTTTTTTCAACATCTCCCTGAACGAGGCCACAGACGGGGATTCCCTAACGAGCAAAGGTTTTTGTGAAGTTCACATTTCGCGTTTGGTCTGCGTGGGAACTACAGCCCTGGGAGGCTTGCACTAAGCAGTAGAACGTGTACGTGTACGTGTGTAGGCTGAGATAACGATGATGATAGTTACAATATATAGCCAAGGAGAGATCTCCATCATTGTGGCCTCCACCTACACTTTAATACCATTTGAAAATAACGATGACTTCATTTTCATCATCGTCATTATCATTTCAGCCGAAAGACCTCCACTGATGAACATAGGCCGCCCTCAAGCCAAGTCCTGCGCCATCCGCACTAAACGCGTTCTCGCTACCTTTCCAGTTATCTCCATCTTGTTAACGGCCTACTACACTACGTCTTTCCATGAACCTTTTGGCCCTGTCGTCCATCAGTTCTACGAGCCATGTGCCCTCTGCCAAGTGAGTCTGACGATTCTGTATCTTTAGTTCTTGCGCTGATTTCATCATTTCTATGTGATCCCGCAGAGAAAATCCGAGCATAGCCCTCTCCATCGCCCTCTGAGAGAGCTTGAGCCGAACGACAAATGAATTTACAAAACTAATTAAGGTCACAGCTGAAAAATAATCGGCCATATCATCATTTTTCACCCTTTGTAAATTACGGATGACTACCGGAAACCACAGGTATATTTCACACCACTTTTTACTTGACATTTCCATAGGGCAAAGTTATTGTTACTGGGAAACAATGCTTCAACAAGAATGTAATTTAATTGGTCCGCCCACGTCTCTAGTTTGCTTCGTTACAGTAAATTTATGAAAGGTCCATTTTGTTGAATTAACGTATTATCTTTATTTGAATGAATGGGTTTGTTTGAATGAAAAAGGTCAAAAGTTATTTTTAGATAAAATATCCCACCTATAGGTATTTTCGTTTTTAATTGATCTTGTTTGTGCGGAACTAATTCCAAATGTGAATGTATTCCAAAGGGGAATTAATGAAAAGGTGGATTTATTTTTGGAATTCCAAATGTCACCTATGTTTAATATCTTTGTCTGGTATTTCAAATGTCCCTTTTTATGTTTAAGTGCCTACAGATATGCGAAAATAGCTCAACTTCAAAAGAAAAGAAAATTTTTGATTACTTATGGACGTGCATCACCTAAACATTTGAAATATACAAATAGTTATGTTAATTTATGTCACTTTAAACATGAAACTACCGTGAGACTCACTCATAGTGAAAATAAACGGATCACTCACGTCTCAAAACGAGTTTAACTCGACATGTTTCGGGCTAATCCGTAGCCCTTCCTCTCGGAGTCGCACGTCACGGCGGCTGCCAAACGTGCACTGCGTGCTAACGCCCTGGTCGCGCGGCTACTCGACGCAACTGACAGCGACACACAACTACCCCCGTTTTCATCATCACTTTTATTGTCATTGTCAAATGTAGGGTAGCACACAACACTAACCACATCACTTTGTAAAGGTTCGCTCACACTCACCGTTGACGCAGTACGAACATTCAACACTGTTTTCCAACTCGGGGGTACTGACCAACCACTATCCCGGTTAAAATTTGGATGACGACCAATCTCGATGGCTTCACGCACCTTCCGCGGAATGAAAAACTTTTCTCTCGCAAGTACGGAAGCCTTATCAAAACGGATGTAGTGCGTCGAGCCCGAGTCCATTGAGTGTTCGGCCACCGCAGACCCCTTGCTGTCTTGCTTTTTCATACTGCGTATGTGCTCCGATAACCTTGTGGAAACATTACGTCCAGTCTCTCCGATATAATCCTTGCCACAGGAACATGGAATTTTATATACTCCGGGACCACTAAAGGGCTCCCTATCCTTCGGTGAACGTACCAACTGCCTGAGCTGCATATGAGGACGGTAAATCGACTTGATGCTGTATCTTCGGCGGGTTTTATTTTTTATATTTACCCCCTTTATAAACGGCAAGTATGCCGGCGGTATGGTTTGGCGTGGTGATTATTATTTGCAAGTTGATGGAGTGGCTATGGGTTCACCGATTGCTCCAGTTACCGCCAATATTTTTATGGAGTGGTTGGAGGGTAAAGCTTTAAACAACTCTCCCGTGGTTCCTAGATATTGGTGGCGGTTTGTGGATGACATTTTTGCGATTGTGTCTGGAGATGACTTGTCACGGTTTTCTGACTATCTCAACACGTTGCACGATAAGGTTAAGTTCACGGTGGAGAGAGAGAGTGATGGACGGTTGCCATTTTTGGATGTTTTGGTGATGCGGAGTCCCTGTGGGAGATTGGAAACTACAGTTTACCGTAAGCCAACTCATACAGATCGATATTTGAGGGCAGATTCACACCATCATCCGTGTCAATTATCTTCTGTGCCAAGGACGTTGATAGATCGAGCCTTAAGTGTTTGTGATCCGCAATTTGTGGATAGCGAACTGGGTCACGTAAGACGTGTGTTGGAGAGCAATGGGTACAACTGGAGGCAGAGTAACCGGTTCCTGAACGTATCGGCTCGTCAACGGCCAAGGGCGGTTGATAGGCTGCCGGCATACTTGCCGTTTATAAAGGGGGGTAACGGATAAAATCGGGCAATTGTTACGCCGAAGATACAGCATCAAGTCGATTTACCGTCCTCATATGCAGCTCAGGCAGTTGGTTCGTTCACCGAAGGATAGGGAGCCCTTTAGTGGTCCTGGAGTATATAAAATTCCATGTTCCTGTGGCAAGGATTATATCGGAGAGACTGGACGTAATGTTTCCACAAGGTTATCGGAGCACATACGCAGTATGAAAAAGCAAGACAGCAAGGGGTCTGCGGTGGCCGAACACTCAATGGACTCGGGCTCGACGCACTACATCCGTTTTGATAAGGCTTCCGTACTTGCGAGAGAAAAGTTTTTCATTCCGCGGAAGGTGCGTGAAGCCATCGAGATTGGTCGTCATCCAAATTTTAACCGGGATAGTGGTTGGTCAGTACCCCCGAGTTGGAAAACAGTGTTGAATGTTCGTACTGCGTCAACGGTGAGTGTGAGCGAACCTTTACAAAGTGATGTGGTTAGTGTTGTGTGCTACCCTACATTTGACAATGACAATAAAAGTGATGATGAAAACGGGGGTAGTTGTGTGTCGCTGTCAGTTGCGTCGAGTAGCCGCGCGACCAGGGCGTTAGCACGCAGTGCACGTTTGGCAGCCGCCGTGACGTGCGACTCCGAGAGGAAGGGCTACGGATTAGCCCGAAACATGTCGAGTTAAACTCGTTTTGAGACGTGAGTGATCCGTTTATTTTCACTATGTTAATTTATGTCCCTAAAATCTACGCAAAAGACAGGACATCCCACGCATAATTTTTTTTACTTAGAAAATTATTAATTGTTCAGTATTGGCATACAATAAACTTAACCTATCGTTCTATAGGCCTTACAGAATAATCATTATCAGAATTTCTGAATAATTAAAGGTATTTGAGAAAAAAGAGTTATGCAAAATCATGACACCAGACTGCATTAGGTATAATTGTGTAAAGCCATACACAATTATTCTTAATGCATGATTTTTAATTTCACTCACTGCTTATTTTTTCCTATGCTTCTTTCCTGCAACTGCATTTTGTAATATAATTTTCTCTAGTTCAATTTAAGACGTATAAGTAAGTGTTCGCAAAGGAAATTAAATTACTAATCACTTAAGTAAATACGTAAAATCGAGAAACTAATTTATATTGCAAGGATTATAAAAAATACTGCAAGCCAATGTGATGGCGGGAAAATAAAATACAAAACAGAATTAAAAATCCCGTTCATTTCCCCGTAAAACCGATACTTTGGAAGCGGCAAAATCTACATACGTTTCCTTTTTAAGAGACAGTGATTGATGTCTCTTCTTTGTTTTAAAATTTGCGGTAATGATAAGTAATATTATGATGAATGCCGTTTTCTCCCCCATGAAACATGGCTTCGTAAAAATGTTTAATTTTGGAGTTGGCATACAAAAGGATATAGAACAAACCAGATCAAACAGCGCAGATTTAGTCAGGCAAATATTAGAAGTATCTACATATATTAAAATTTGGTAAGGAAACAAGATTTGCAATTATGTAATTTGACACATTTTGTTTTCGACATTCTGTTAATGTCCAATTATTTAAACATTTAAAGTTTTTTTTTTTAATTTATTTACACAAAAACAAACAAAAGAAGTACAGAAATACTTATGCTAAAATACATCTGCCAAACTGCATAGCAGTTTGTTGGCAGAAAGTTTATAACTCTCACTACTTATAAAGGTTCCGACAATCACTTGGTCCTTGGTTTAAAGGACTAGTATAGTCGACCAAGATATTCCTTTACTACCTTTAGGTTCAATGTTAGTTGTATGGCTGAAAAAATTAAAGACTATCACTTACAAGTTAATATCAATGTGACAATCAGTGTTATTGAATTTTTCTTGCTGATGAAGTAACTGTCAGAAAAAATGGTAAATAAAGCACTAAATTGGTCGACTATGCATTTTAGACTTTACTAGTAGGCATTAAAATAGAAAAATAGGTCCTCTATAGTTTTCCCGAATTATGCCATAATAACGTATCCTTTTCAGTATTTTTATTTGTCACAAAGTAATTTATTTCTGAAACATTGTTTTCTTCAGAATTCATCATCATCATCATTTCAGCCGAAAGACGTCCATACATAGGCCTCCCCCAAGGCTTGCCAAACAGATCGGCCCTGCGCCATCCGCATCCAATGCGTTCCCGCTACCTTCACCAGGTCGTCGCTCCATCTTGTTGGAATCAGAAATCTTCAGAATTGTTATTAAACTAATCTTACTTAACCCACTGCATTTTGTAAGATAATTTAAAAGCTCTGATAACAACACGCTTTTATATAATTTTATGGAAAACGTTGGTTGGTAGGTACCAGGTCGTCGCTCCATCTTGTTGGAGGCCTAGGTAGGCACACTGCGTCTTCCGATCCGTGGACGCCATTAACCTTATTGTCCCATCGGCTATCAGTTCCACGAGCGACGTGCCCTGCCCACTGCCATTTGAGTCTGGCGATTCTTCGAGCTAATGTCGAATGACTTTAGTTCTTGCGCGGATTTCATCATTTTTAATGCGATCCCGCAGAAAAACTCCAAGCATAGCCCACTCCATCGCCCTTTGAGTAACTTTGAGCTTTCTTATGACGCCCATCGTTAGCCTCCAACAAGATGGAGCGACGACCTGTTTAAGGTTGTGGGAACGTGTCGGATGCGGATGGCACGGGACCGCCGGCGGTCGAGCCTTGGGGGAGGCATATGTTCTGCAGTGTACGTCTTTCGGCTGAAATTATGATGAATGATGTTGGTTGGTATGATAAATAAAATTATGGGAAACGAAATGACACCGGAAAAATTTGTACATCCTTTTGTAATCGAACGGAATTACTAATTCTACGACAAAACAAGCACCTTGACTAAAAAATAGTAGCTTTTTTGTTAGTAACAAAATTTATACCATATCTATAGGTAATTTTGTGATAGAGAAATCATTGAGTCCCTAGATATTACTGACGGCCGATGGGGCCGAAAGGTTCTCGAGTGGCGTCCGCGGACTGGAAGACGCAGTGTAGGTAGGCTTCCAACAAGATGGAGCGACGACCTGGTGAAGGTAGCGGGAACGCATTGGATGCGGATGGCGCAGGGCCGATCTGTTTGGCGAGCCTTGGGGGAGGCCTATGTTCAGCAGTGGACGTCTTTCGGCTGAAATGATGATGATGACCTAGATATTTTATGTTAGAAATAATCCTGCAATTAAATTTCAATTCGGCATGTTTTAATAAAATATCACAGCTACCTATTGTTGTTTCATTTTAGCGAACACAAATATTGACAGGCCTTTATTTCGTCGTTTTATGAACTTGAAATTTCATAAATACAAAATGGAGTTAAAACATATGTTATAGCTGCTAAAAACTAATAAAGTAAGTGAAACCTGTACACATGTGAGAATAAATTCAGTGGTGTCTGTGAAGTTCCCAATCCGCACTGGGCCAGCGTGGGAACGACGGCCCAAGCTCTCTCATTCTAAGAGAAGGCCTGTGCCCTGCAGTGGGACGTATATAGGCTGGGATGATGAAGTGAAGTGTAAGTTCTTAGTAATATTAACCCTATGCCATAAGTACTAACTCATGCTTGTTGTATTTGGTCTGTACTAACGAATATCTAGCTAGACCGACGGATAACCATGTTGATGACTGTTTAATGTTGTCAAATAAATTATTTTTAAAACCCCGACACAAAAAGAGGGGTGTTATAAGTTTGACTGATTTTTGTGTATGTGTGTGTGTGTGTGTGTGTGTGTGTGTGCGTGCGTGCGTGCGTGCGTGTGTGTTTGTGGCATAATAACTAAATCAAAAATGGTCCAGCAGTTTCAAAGTTATTAGCTCTTTTGTATGCTGCAGAAGCGATTTAGTTAAATGTATTTTGTAAATCGCAACGCTCCTGTCAAAATGTTATAAGATATCCCGCGAAACACCTCAGCCCCATTACAAAATAAATGTTGCCAGCCAATAACACGACTATTTGAGATAACGATATTCCTGCTGACATCATGTAATGAACCTAACAGTAAGTGATCTGTTTGTTCCAGTATGTGAAGGTCAATACCCGAGAAAGGTTTAATCTCCAAAGCAAACATCACCTTGTACCAAAAAGAAATAATTAAATTCCCATCATCATTAACACTAAAAAGGGAGTGTTAAAATTTCGTGCGTCGGCGTGGCCGCCATTTTTAAATATGATTCTCTTTTGTTTCGACTCCGCGGAGCAAACACAAATAAATGTTTTCCTTCAAATGAATACGAATGGACATTGCTTTCTAGTCCTCTTAATGTTAATTAATAGCTGTTATAAGTTGTTGTCAGTAAAGTACTTAAATTAACGAGAATTATGCGATGACTGACTTCAGTTTAAATGAAGTGAGAGAAGATTCTATTTCCGAGATTGATTTGTCTGTTTATTGCGTCCGTGTCAGAAACAGTTTTACTGAATAATATTTATAAATGCCTTGATTGTTAAGGACGGGATTTGAACACCAATTAGTCGTTTTATTAATCCTAATTTTGTCAGGTGTCAAATTCGTCCGTAGATTCACAAAGGGGCGTAACTGTTTACAACTTTACACTAGAGCGATTTTCAGCAAAATGTATTGATATGTATTCATAAACCTAAAGCTTAATATTATTATGAAATTTATAGAAACAAGAAATACAGCTTAGTTCGCGTGGTTAATATTATATACCTACTATGCAAAATTACAGTTACCTAACGCTTACAGAGAACAGGAGAGGGAAGATGTTGGGTCATCTATTACGGCACGATAATTACATTAAGACTATAATAGAATGAAAGATAGAAGGGAAAAGGAAAAGGGGAAGACCAAGAAGGACATATATGGAGCAAATAAAAGAAAAAATAAATGTTTCATTATATAAAGAAGTGAAGGAAAGAGCGGAATGTAGAATAAGCTGGAAATTACTCCACCGACAAGAGCCTAGCTCTTAAATATATGATGATGATGATAACGCTTACAGATAGACTGAAATGGCGAAAACCCTAAAAATGTCTGAATCGTTTTGATAAAACTTAGTCTGTGACATTGTAAGTACGTTTGGGATCTCCCATACCATAGCCAAACACAGACACAAGTAAAAACTTGAAATATTCTTCTTGTATAATGGGTTAAAATATGAACTAGCTGTGAAGAATTCGTTAAATCGCTCTGCTGCGGAAATCACGAAATTTTACGAGATAAAAGCTATCCTATGACCAGTCCAACATTTATTTATCAAATTTCATTTGAACACATACTCTATATCTCAGACAGATAGAGTTACTAATGCTTTTATAATATTAAGTACATAATACTGTACTGTTTTGGTGCTCAATAAGTATTTGTATAGTATTGTATACATTGAGCAAATCATAGGATCTTACTAGGTTAGGTACAGTAACACTATTCAGAAATTAGCTATTTTGAAAACGTTATCGCGAAAGTAAAACAAGTTCTGAAATTCATTCAAGTTTCTTCATATATTGGAAAACATTTCCATGACTTCGGAAAATTATTGTAATTTGGAAAACAATAAAGTCATGCCTACTTCTTTAATCGAGTAGGTAACGATTTCATTAATTTCTTGCATAATTTATAATGTAGGTTTTTATTTTTGAAATTGAGTGGCAAACGAGCAAGTTATGTCCTCAATTACATTTAGGTGTTATCTCACTCGATAGCCCGTTAATCCTGTACACAGCATCCTAACCTTATATAGCTTATTTCATGTCGCTTCCTACCTGACACTTTAGTTTGGCAACTATGGAGGACTGTCCGCTAGCATCTCCTCATGGTGTATTAGGGGATAGAACTCCATATTTGCGCCCATCTCATTTTTATATAATGGTACCAAAGGCCTCTTAGGCTGGCATAGTCACACAGGTGCACTTAACCCTTTCGGCGCGAGCGCCTTCTAGCGCGCTGCAATGGTCCTGCGCGCAGGCCCGACGAAGCGATGCAATGCGCCCGCGCGCAGTACATTTTTTAGCGTACTAAATACCCATGATGCACCCTGTGCATCATTGCGCGCGGTGGGACCGCACGCACTTTCTCGCCTCGAACGGCAAGGGAATGGATGGCGTAATGCGCTATTTATAATAACCAAACACCGAATGTTTATTTGTGGGTGAAATAAAAAACAATATTTTAACATACTTCAATATAAGTATATTGAACTCCTCCGAAACGGCTTGACCGATTTTTATATATTTTTTTCTCTATATTCGGTAGGACTGAGAATAGATCGTAGGCTATTTTTTATACCCCTATTCGCCCCCTATTTTTTATACCCCTAGTCGCGCGTAACAACTAGTTTAAATATAAAATTGTACAGATTAGAATACCTACATAAAATATATAAGTACAAAAAATAACGATAATCCGGTAAATATGCACACGAGTATGATTATTGGCGAAAGACTGGGCGTTTAGCCGGGTCGATTGTACCAAGTGCAGTATTCGATTCCATAAAGATAGCCGGGTCAGTAAAGATTCACAATTACAACGCTACGCACAACGCGTAACGCTCAGTCACAAGCACAAACTAAAACTGTAACCACAAAATTAAAAACGAGACACTAAGATTATCCGCCCTTTGTCTATCAGGCTCAGGTCAGCGATGCTCGTAATAGGTCTATTTTCGTCTGAAAGCCTAAACATTAATTATCGCATTTGTGCTACTATTGTAAGTAGCCACAAGGGGTATAAAACTTTTACTCGGACCTCTCGCTCGCACTTAGGGAGTCCTATGGATGAGCGTAGTGTCACAAGACACACAGACATCAGCCGAGTGGGTCCGTGGGTAAAACCCTTTTATCGGACCTCTCGCTCGCACTTAGGAGTCTAACGGTATACCAGGGTCACGGGACACGGTAAAGCCAGGTAGCCGAATAGGTTTAACACGGACTTGAATAAATAATACGCAACATGATGAGATTGAAAAGTTTAGTAAAATTTATACTGCACCTACTTTAAAAAATCTTTATTTGGTTAATCTTACTAATATTATAAACGTGAAAGTTTGTATGGATGGATGTGTACCTAGATGTTTGTTACTTTTTCACGGATTATGATGAAACTTGGCACATAAATAGTTAATAACCTGGTTTGACAAATATAGGATAGGACTTTTTTTCCCGGAAAAATGCGTAGTTTAGGCGGCATAGCGATAAACGAATTCTGCGCAGACGGAGTCGCGGCCAACAGCTACTCAACAACCATATTTCCATCTGCTATTTATCTACACTTTAATACATATTCAATGATTATACCTATGAATTATTTTAAAAATATAAAAACAGATGGTTCTATGCTCTAGAATACCATCCACTGTGATTGGCAGTACGCTACGGCGCAATGATGCACCGTGTTATCATGGCATTTTCAAAGTTAAAATATGAATATAAAGTTGATTTTTTTAACTGAATATGGATATCAAAGTCCAAATTTCTGGTTTATCAAATAAAAATGAAAACTTTTTAACTAAATACAGATAATAATGAAATGTTATTTAACCTTGTGATTCTTCATTGACTTATCTTTGAGAAGTAATTGATCAATTACTGATAGGAATGGATAAAAGGCAATATTACTACTGTTTACTACCTTACTTGTGTTGATATACAAATCCATTTAGACTTATAGTGTACTGTTTTACCCATTTTATTTGCTCTTGTGGAAGGATATCATTTTTCAAAATTCATCCCTTATCTTTTGATACAGAGTCTGTTGACCTATTTGAAACTAGAACTGGGTTCTTCATAATACTTGAGACTAAATTAAATCATTAATACTCACTAGATCTCAACATTAAACTTATATCTATCTTGACCGGTATAGAGAAAGTGTTTCCTACATTTCTATCCGTACTATTATTCTGAGAGTGGGGAAGTGACAATACTGGTAGGCACAAATGCCAGTATAGTTACGACCGACCAAGAGGAATGGTCCAGATAGCACGCAACTACACCATCACGTACCATAGTACAGACTTTGCAATTGCGATGGCTAGGCTAAGCAACAGTTGATGTGAAACTTACATTATGCAGTCTGTAGACTATCAAAATTAATATTGGGGAGCGAGGACTGGCAATATGCGTATGGTCTCCAAGGGTCAGCGCCGCCTCTGGCTTGCTGGAAGTTGCCTCCTAGTGTTCGGTCTAACCAGCCGGCACGTAGTGACTATGCGTAGTCCCACGGAGTGTCCACGTACTCGCTCGGCAATAGGTGTCGTTAGTGAGGTTGCAGCTAAGGATAAATCATCCCTAGAGGTGATCCGTGCGGAGCTGACAGTCGAATTTCAAAGTATTTTTTCTCTGTAAATACCATGGAACAATAATAATAACAAAAAACACTAAATGAATTATAGATCCAGTAATCCTGATCAACCAAAAACTATATAAATTTTGGGCAAAATATTATGTTTAGATCATGATTTGTAATGATGCTCATGCGCATCATGCGCGCACAAGAGACTGCAATCCCATGATGCGCATGGTCATCATGCGCGCGCGAGAGCCTGCAATCTCATGATGCACATGGGTATCATGCGCGCCGAAAGGGTTAAGCCTCGAAAAAAAAAAGAGAAAAAAAAAAAAGGCCTCTTCATGTTGGCTTCGTCCCCATGAATGCCTTTCAAAATGATCTTCTAATATATAGAAATCACGTGTCACGGTGTTTGTTATCGAACTCCTTCGGAACGGCTTGACCGATTATTATGAAACTTTTTTCTCTAGATTCGGAGGTCTGAGAATATTTAGGTTGTAGGCTATTTTTTATGCCCCTAGGTGATATATGGCCAAAAAACATTTACTGGGTCAGCTAGTAATAATATAATAATAAATACGTGGATGATTGACTCTAATTGACCTATTTAGTTCCAAACTGAGCAAAGTAGCTTAATCCCCAAGTACTTGGTCTTAAAAAAAATAATACTGAAACAAGGTTCGAAATGATCAGACCAGGGAACGTGGCAAAGTATTTCAGCTATTTTTGAGCCCAACTGTACACCTTGAGCTCAAACTTATCAAAGAATTTGACCCTTAAAGATCTTCTAGTACTCAAAATGGCCGCGATTTTAAACTGCGTACAAACTTAAAGTAGGGCACGACTTCCTTTTCAATTGTTCCAAGGAAATAATAAGAGCTTTAAGAATTTATCACTTTAACAATTTGACCTAGTCTAACGGGAGAGTGAAAATGTGTAGCATTCTTTTGATGGTAACTCACCATCATCATCATCCCAGCCTACGTACGTCCCACTGGCAGGGCACAGGCCTCCTCTCAGAATGAAAGGGCTTGGGCCGTAGTTGCTACGTGAGCACAGTGCGGATTGGGAACTTCACACACACCATTGTTTTCCTCGTTCGTTCCCTAAATAAATTCAGAATTGCAAAATAGTATGCAATATCTGGATATTGCATATTATTTCGACGACCAGATGGCCTAGTGGTTAGAGACCCTGACTATGGAGCTTGAGGTCCCGGGTTTGATTCCCGTGTCGGGGCAGATATTTGTATAAAAAATACGAATGTTTGCTCTCGGGTCTTGGGTGTTTAATATGTATTTAAGTATGTATATATCTATATAAGTATGGTTATCCGTTGCCTAGTACCCATAACACAAGCTTTACCTAGCTTACTTTGGGACTAGGTCAATAAAATTGGTGTGAATTGTCCCGTGATATTTATTTTTATTATTTATTTATTAATTTATAGTCAGCATGAAATAATGCATTTTCATTGTACTGATGAAAATCAAGTCACCATCATCAACATTTCAACCGAAAGACTTCCACTGCTGAACAAAGGCTCGCCAAACAGATCGGCCCCGTGCCATCCGCAGCCAACGCGATCCCGCAACCTTAACCAGGTCGTCGCTCCATGTTGTTGGAGGCCTACCTACACTGCGTCTTCCGGTCCGTGGACGCCACTGGAGAAGGTTTTTGCCTCATCGGCCATCAGTTCTACGAGCGATGTGCAGGACAATGCCACTTGAGTCTGGCGATTCTTCCAGCTATATCGGTGACTTTAGTTCTTGCGCGGATGAAATTCAAGTACCTAGCTTTTATTTTTTTCAGTAGCAGGTACATCATCTTTCCATTTTTACTAAAATATAAATTCAAACTTATGTCGACTCTTTAACACTTCATGCAAAGTTAAATTAATACCTACGCATCTAAATTTATTTCCTTGAAGTCCCGAACGGCAAGTCGGATTAAGAGGTCCCGGGGGGGATAAAGTAATCGGGGTGACCTTGGCATAGCTCGAATAACTCCTGTTGGGATAAAGGTGCCGTGTTAAGGAGCCCTCTTTGACTCTGTTATAGCATTTTGCATTTTTATCTTGGTGTGTAGACCTATATCTACCTATATGTATAATAACATTTATCTCTCTCCCTGTTAATTAACCAGATGTAGAACCCTTATTGTATCCAACATTCATCACAATCTTCAAAGCTTAAAAAAAAGAAGCTCAAATACTCCCTCAGAATATCTATGGCAACACAAGTTATAGATGTCATTAACTATTATTGTGCCAACAAAGTCACAATCACTCCCTTTTTAAAATTAGATTTAAATAGTTTTAGTTAACAAATACAGAAGAAAGAAACAGGTTTTGTGTGAAAATGTGTTCAAAACGAATGAAGAAAGTGTTGTCAAGATATATTTTAGTGTTCTCATACATTTAGGCGCATGTAAATATGCGCCGGCGGCTGCCTAAAGGTCTGTATTTACACGGCAAAAATAACGCAATTCCATAATATGGCTGTTATCAAGGGTATGTTTAATTGCCTATCTTTCTATTGGTGTACAAATAAGACACACAAACAATAATTTGAAGTGTCTTTTCATACATAACCTATAATATTTTTCTTTTTTTTTGGCGTATTGTTAGTACACAGGAAGAGTGCTAGAGAGAGATACTTCCGTTTCTGTTTTTGGTTGGCCAGTTTTTTGGCTCTATGCAGATGCGACATAGACACTTGTTCGCGTATTTGTATCATTCTCGTTTTCCGGTCGGTATTACTAACAAATCATAGATTTTGACCAAACATTTTTTTTTCTTAACTTGTCTTGTGTGACCGTTATTTTTTCTTTTCTTTGCTCGTTACCGCTACGAAGTGTTGTTATTCTTGACTTTCGGTGTGAAATCGAATTTTATTGAGGAAAACGATGGGTAAAAGGAAGAAGGATAAAGATAAGGACAAAGAAGATGATGAAGAATACATTAGAAAGAAAATCAGGAGGTATGAAAGAAAACTAGAAGATAGAAATAAAACTCGGCCCACACAACAGCATCCGCCTTGTTCACCTACAATGGAACAAAATCCTACAGGTGTGTTTCTAAGAAATTAATTTAGATTTAGAAACTAATAATTGCATAGCAAATTTTAGCTTCAAACGCATGGGTTACCTCTTGACTGTCCTAATGTCTAGACAGACAGCTGTAATACTTATACACCACTACCCCGCATTCAGGCAAAGCGCTATTACTAAGTGAATAGACATGCCAAAAAATTATAATTTACCTTTTTTGTGGCAGGCGTTATCACATTGCGGATAAACAGTGCCATAGTAATACATGAATATTGCGCTATCACCTAGTGGATAGACAAATTCTTACATATCACTTGATCCTCAAATTTTATTGATTACAGAGCAAGATGATGACCTCCCGGAGGAGGTTTTACTGGCCCTAGGGGTGGAAGGAGAGGAAAAAATTTTAGTCGGAGATCCACTAAGGCCGGAACTGGCATCCAGGTGGAAAAGAATAATGTGTGATGGCCTGGGCAAAGAAGCCAAAGAGGCCATAATAAAGAAATACCCGACACCTTCAAATTTTTCTGCAGCAACAGCACCTATAATTAATGCAGAAATACTGGCTACACTCTCAGATCTCTCCATCAAGAGAGATAAAAGAATTGTCACTAGACAAAATCTTATTGGGGTCCTGATGACATGCCTTGGAAAGTCTCTCACTAATATTCTAAAAGGCAATATAAATAGTAAAAATCTAATAGAGGAGATAAACGATGCAGCTAAATTGGCAGCTGAGATACACCATCAAGATTCATCATCACGAAAATTCTTTTCTTTGGCCGGAGCAAATAAAACAGTGCAGGAGGCTGTGCGCCAATCACAAACTGACAAATATTTATTTGGGGCAGATTGTGCAGAAAAAATAAAAGCTGCACAGGCTATTCAGAAAAATAGCAGCACTATAAAAAGTACAGATAAAGAAAAGAAGACACCTAAACCTCCACCGCCTGTCAAGAATTTTAAACAGTTAAACTGGAAGGGCCCACCACAATATCAACAGCCTCATCAAGCTCGTGGTGAGCAACAGAATCATCAGCCACCCAGGAAGCATTACAACCAACCACACCGGAAGGAGAGACAACAGACTTTCAAGCCGAAGTCCAGATACCGGCATTACAATTAGAGGTACATGCAGGTAGACTCGGTCTTTTTATAAATAATTGGTTAGAGATTACTGAGGATCCTGTTATTTTAAAATGGTTAAAAGGCTATGAGCTTCCATTTCACACTACCCCTCACCCTTTTGAAGCCACCTTGCAAAAGTGGCATGGAAGGGAAAAACAAAATATGACTGTTGAAATTGAGAAGCTTTTGAATCTAGGTGCTATTTCTGAGTGTGCATACTGCCCTGGCCAATTTGTTTCATCAATATTTTTAGTTCCAAAGCCAAATGGAACTTTCAGATTTATATTAAATTTAAAGAAGTTAAACAAATACATTGTTACTGAACATTTTAAATTAGAGGATATTAGAACAGCTTGCAAGTTGATCTCTAAAGACTGTTACATGGCCACCATAGATTTGAAAGAGGCATATTTTTCTTTACCTATTGCGGAGTGTCACAAAAAGTATCTGAGGTTTAATTTCAATGGACAGCTTTATCAATTTAATGCGTTACCCTTTGGATTGTGTAGTGCCCCATTTGTATTCACTAAACTGCTCAAACCAGTCAGTACTTACCTGAGGAGTCGAGATATTATCATGACATGCTATCTGGACGATAGTATTTACTTTAATAAATCAGTTGATGGATGTTTAAATGATATTAATGTAGCATGCAAGTTATTTCAGGATTTAGGATTTGTGATTAATTTTGAAAAAAGTGTCACTACACCGAGTAATACATGCAAATACTTAGGTTTCATTTTAGATTCATCTAAACTAGCCTTATCAATTCCACAGAAAAAACAATTAGCAATTCATGAAATGATTGAAATTTTTTCTCAAAAAAGCAGGTGTACCATAAGAGAATTTTCTCAATTATTAGGTAAACTAAATTCCATTTGCCCTGCTGTTCCCTATGGCTGGCTCTACACAAAATTGTTGGAAAGAGAAAAATACCTCTCGTTATTAAAATCAAACGATAATTATGAAACAAAAATGACTCTCTCAAAGATTGTCTTCACAGAACTTCAATGGTGGAGCTTAAACTTAGATAAATTTAATCTAATTAAAAATCATGTTTTTTGTACAGTAATTCATACAGATGCTTCTAAAACAGGCTGGGGAGCTGTGTGTGGTTCTAACAGGGCATCTGGATCATGGTCTAAATCCGAAAAAGAAAAACATATAAATTACTTAGAACTGAAGGCAGCCTTTCTTGGTTTACAATGTTTTGCTAAAAATTTACAGAACTGTGAAATCCTTTTGAGAGTAGACAACACCACTGCTGTAGCTTATATAAATAAGATGGGAAGTATTCAGTTTCCTCATCTCAACCATATCACCAGAGACATCTGGAAGTGGTGTGAGGAGAGGTATATTTGGATATTTGCTACCTACATTAATACCAGAGATAACTTTGAAGCGGACCAAGAGTCGCGTAAAATTAATATTGAATGGGAACTGTCTCAAAAAGCGTATGAAAGGATTATTTCTCATCTTGGACACCCAGAGATAGATTTATTCGCCTCTAGGATTAATAACAAATGTGAAAGGTTTATTTCTTGGAAACCTGATCCAGAAGCAGTTACGGTAGATGCTTTCACTGTCTGCTGGAGCAATATATTTTTTTATGCTTTTCCACCGTTTTCATTAATCTTAAAATGTTTGCACAAAATTAAAGCAGATAGAGCTGAAGGTATCTTAGTTTTTCCATACTGGCCGTCACAAGCTTGGTTCCCTCTCTTGAAACCTCTGCTCGTTACAGAGCCTCTGATATTCAGTCCTGAAAAAAATCTATTATCATCTCCTTTCAGAGACGTTCACCCGCTCCACCAACAGCTTACCCTGGCTGCAGGGCTGCTATCAGCGAAGCATATGCCAGACGAGGGACACCATGTTCAACAATTCAAATAATGCTGAATTCTCTGTCAAATAGTACACTCAAGCAATATGATTCATCTTTCAAACTTTGGTGGTTGTTTTGTAGCCAGCATGACATAGATTTTTATCAAGCCTCTGTACCTTTTGTGCTTAAATTTTTAACTGATCGCTTTGAGGCTGGAGCATCTTATGGTACTATTAACTGCACCAGATCGGCACTGTCTCTTATTATTGGACCTAGAATAGGAGAGGATGACAGAATCAAGCGTTTTGTCAAAGGTGTATTTCGAATGAAACCACCAGCACCAAAATGTAATGTGACATGGGACCCAGCTATCGTACTTAACTACCTAAAAGAACTATATCCTAATGAAGCTATAAGTTTAGAGAAGCTGACACATAAAGTTGTCACCTTGCTTGCCCTGACTACAGGCCACAGGGTACAAACGTTATCTTTGATTAAGATAAACAATATTCAAATTGGTCTTGAAGGTGCTCAAATTTTTATACCAGATTTGATTAAGACGTCAAGAAAAAACAATAAGCAACCATTATTATTATTAAAAAAATTTGACTCTAAATTAGAAATTTGTCCTGTCACTACTCTAAATTCTTATATAAAAAGGACTGAACAAATGAGAGATAAAGACACAAGAAATAAGCTTTTTATTACACATAAAAAGCCATATCATGAGGCTTCCCCGCAAACTATAAGTCGCTGGATCAAACAGGTGCTGGGGGAAGCAGGTGTGGATATTTCCACTTTTACAGCACATTCTACTAGACACGCATCCACTTCAGCTGCAAGTCGATCCGGCGTCAGTATAGACCTGATACAAAAGACTGCTGGATGGTCACAGAATTCTGCCTGTTTTGCCAGACATTACAACAGGCCTATTTTGCAAGAGCCGACCCAATTTTGTCAAAATATATGTAACTTGGTCGATCAAACTGATTGAATCTTTACCTATTGTTCATAACTGTTACTGAATAAAGTTTTTTATTTTTAATTGTAAACAATAGTATGATTATAAAATACACAACCCTGTCTTTAAACATCTACATCTGGTTAATTAACAGGGAGAGAGATAAATGTTATTATTAGATTAAACGAACTTACCTTAAGTGAAGTTCTATCATAATAACATGATTCTCTCTCCCTGTTAGGAGAGTCCCATCCCATCCCACAAATATGTTATATTTTCCCTAGGGTGTAGGGTTGTTAATTTATAATCATTATATATATCTTTAAACGAAATGACATCTATAACTTGTGTTGCCATAGATATTCTGAGGGAGTATTCGAGCTTCTTTTTTTTAAGCTTTGAAGATTGTGATGAATGTTGGATACAATAAGGGTTCTACATCTGGTTAATTAACAGGGAGAGAGAATCATGTTATTATGATAGAACTTCACTTAAGGTAAGTTCGTTTAATCTAATAATAAGTTTTGTTAAAAATTTAATTTTAAGAGCAAACTTTTTATCTGACTTTACATTTTGTTGAATGTACTTACAATTGTCATCCAACCTACATAAAGTATACCAAACTTCAAGTGAATCCAACCACTGGAAATGGGTCCAATTCGACTTATAAGATTTGACCCGTACATACATACGTACATTGCAAGTTAAATATAACCTTGTAAAAGAGTAAAATGACTGACTGATTGACTGACAGAAGACAACGTACAGGGTTGATAGATTAGATAAAGTGTTAGTTACTTAGACGCGAAGGTAGACATTCATTGAGGATCATAACGGTGTACTAAGAAGGGATTTTTGGAAGTTCTCAAGACTCGAGCCTGTCTCTTATAAAGTTTTCTAAAGTAGCAAAGTGGCGGGCGTGAGCTAGTATGTAATAACAAGTTTGTAAAATTTAATTTATTATTCAAACTTTTTAAGCAAGTACAATTATTACAATGCTGTTTAAAATACATAGGGTGAAATAACCAGTAGTCAGCCACACACCGGTAGTCGGCCTCTGCCAATCATTCGCATGAGTGGGAAGAGCACGAGAGATATATTTCGTAGTCCTCGCACTCATATACGGCCGATTACCAGTGCCTGGCTGACTACTGGGTACTTCACTCTATCAATTACAATTTTCAAGTCAATCCGATCACTACAAATGGATAAAATTTGACTCAAAGTGAAATAAACAGAGAACTCACGTCGTTAATCGTGTTTAACTCGACATGTTTCGGACTAGGTAATTCGTAGCCCTTCCTCTAGGACTAGGAGCACAGGCCACGGCGGCTGCTGCAAAACGCGCACTACGCTCCACCGCTCTACTCGAATGTGCGAAACACGTCGAACTAAACTCGATTAAAGTCCGTTTATTTATAAAAATCTTGCAATGTTAGTTTGCATGTTTGTTCAGGTCATATTTAAATAAATAAAATAAATAAATATCACGGGACAATTCACACCAATTGACCTAGTCCCAAAGTAAGCTTAGCAAAGCTTGTGTTATGGGTACTAGGCAACGGATAAACATACTTATATAGATAGATACATACTTAAATACATATTAAACACCCAAGACCCGAGAACAAACATTCGTATTTTTCATACAAATATCTGCCCCGACACGGGAATCGAACCCGGGACCTCAAGCTGCATAGTCAGGGTCTCTAACCACTAGGCCATCTGGTCGTCTATAACATGTCACATGTCATGGCACGTCTATGGCAAGTCAAATTTCAAACAAAACTACAGTGAGACCCAATTTTCAGTCAGACCAGCTTTTGCTCGTAAAATAAAGTATACCTACATTTTCTTCTTGAAAAAGATGATATTCGAATCCGATTTTCTTTATTAAAATCGGTCACTTCTATCAACCCGTGGAGTGTACAGTGGAAACCATTTCCCTTCAACTTTTTGTGTCGGTGGTTACCCTAAATTCACCACGAAAAGTTGAGTTGAGGGACAAATGGTGTCCATCAGACACTCCACGGGTTAAAATACGTCTGACGGCAAGCGATGATCTTTCCATTTTAAAAATAATTGGTGCAACACTTATAATAATACATTACTCAGGTCTCTCCAATATAAAATCGTTAAATGAAAACGTCGTCAATATACACGTCCGAAATTTCCAGCCAAGCCTCCCTCGACCTCTAATTTAAATTCCAAATACCTCTAAATTATACTTATCACAGTCAGATCTAATAATCCGTGTTGAACTCAAATTCCCCTGCCTTATCGGGCCTAAGTGTTTGCCCAGAATCGTCGGCGCTTCTCACTTTAAAACCTCGTAGCCTTCAAAATTACGGCGACGCAAATGTTTTCATTCACGCCAATAAGTTAGCCTGGTTTATGTGCGTTCTACGCCGAGTTGTGTAAAGGATACGTTTAATTTCGGGGAGGACTTAGGAAAACTGTCTTAAATATATCCGGCAGAATTTAGGTTACGTTTGGGAATAAAACCCTTGTTTATGATCAGATGGTAAAGTAAAAAAACGACAAAGTGCGAGTTGGAGTCGTGAAAGGGCTGCGTGCCACCGTCAAACTCGTTTCAAAAATTAAACAGGTGTACGGTACTATCTTTTGCCATCGTTTGTACAGAGACAACATCTATGGTCAACTCCTTTTCTCCTCTATTCCTATATAATTAACTTACATAAACACCTACTTTTCTAACAAATTTCATGATTCTAGTAATCATCGTTACGAAGATAGGGTCACTTAGAATTTAATATAAAAATTACGTATTCTTAGGTTTTTTGAACGCGTTCGCCGAAACATACCACCATGGAGCGATAGGTGATCTAGGGTAGAGTTGAGGACAAGAGACTACGTGATCAATCACCAGCCAGATGGACAGATAGTACAGATACCATCAAATCTGTGACCAAGATCCCTGTGGCAGAGTGCGCTCGCCTGACAGCCAATAGAGACCAGTGGAGAAGGACCGCAAACGCGGCGACCGCAATGGGGAGTGACCACTCATGACCACGCCAATATGTCAAGAGTGAACAGCTCAAAAGAATAGTGAAAAGAATAGCAGCGGGTTAGGTACCTGCTAAATAAATTGTGTGGAGTGGCAGAGTACCACATGCAGATGCAAGAAAAAATGCTGCAGTTGCCGCATGTTTAGTCTACCAAATAAGTGTTTTACCATTCTAAGTAATGGCAGTTCCTACATCAGATTAAAAACAATAAAGCTGATTGTCACATTGACTTGAAAGTGAACATTTTTAAGCCGTATTAACATTGAACCTTAGGGTTGGTAAAGGAATAACTTGGTCGACTATACAGAGATTTGAACGAGGAGTATGACAAACTTAAAATTTATGCAGTTACCATAATTTATTTTGGTCAGCAAAATGAGATTATATAAATCACGACAAAGACCAAAGATAGCAGGAAGCGGAAGAAGTCACTCAACGTCTTCAATCATTTAAAAAAAATAACAATGAAAATACATTGTAAAATTCAGAGAGATATTTCAACGTTACCTTAAACTTGAGTCTGTATTAATTTCGTTTCAGAGTTCCTTAAAGAAGCGACCCATTATGTTTTCAAGTCCAGATCAAATATATTATTTTATTTTCTGAATTTTAAATAACAAGCACTTAACTCTTTACTTTTTTCTAAGAAGAGAAATTTAACGGTTGAATCTATGTAAAGGCAAACGTGGTAAGTATTTGTAATACTGTTTTAAATGAAGTTAAAAAAAAGTAATGGCAAGATAAAAATATGTCAAAAACCTTCGACAGTTACAAAACCTTTATAATCTATAAAGCAATACAGGAACACAGTATCGAAAAAACCTACTAATACTGTTTCAAATCAAACTACTTTTATGCAGCGATAACTTTTCTCACACAAAGATTTGGGACTAGGTACCTGCCATAGTAAAAGTTTAAGAACTTAGAATTAATCCAGTGAGATATCGTTTGATCTTATTAGTCAAATAGGCCGATTTGCTCTCCTTTCTATGAAGGGGGTTATTCTGTACCCCCGTTTATTAAGCATTTTGCTCGTTTAATCTGAACTCTAGACCAGCGCTTAAAGTGTTAAGAGCTGAGATGCGATCTACTTAGTAAATCCATTAACGATGTAAGAGAAACTTGGTTAACTAATTCAATGTTTACTTAAAGCACCTTTGAGATGACTTGTGTTTTTGGGATTGAAAGGACTTTGATCGGATGGTCTAGTGGTTAGTGGTTTTGGTTGTATACTTTAAGTATAGTATAAATCTTCCCAGGTGAATTTTTCGCTTCGAGCTCTTATCTTTCAAAACAAACGGTATCGTCATAGTATTAAGGTTCAAATTTAATGTAATGGCTCGAAGCGAAAAATTCGCCTGGGAAGATTTATACTATACTGGGTTCTCATGCCCGTGGGGAAAGATTAGAAATAATAATTTATCTTATCTTACTTGTATAATTATTAATAACTAACTTCATCTTCCGGGGTCGGTCGTGTTAGAAGTCTATGAAAGTACGTAAATGTTACGATAACACTTTTACCGTCGTGGTCGCCTAGTGGTTGGACCTATTCTCTCTCAAGCAGAGGGTAGTGAGTTCGAGCCCGGTCTCGCACCTCTGAGTTTTTCGGAATTTATGTGCGAATTTACATTTAAAATTTACCATGAGCTTTGCGGTGAAACAACGTCGTGAAGAAAACCTGCACACATCTCAGAAAAAAATTCAATGGTGTGTGTAAAGTCACCCAATACGCATTAGGCCCGCGTGAGAACTTCGGCCCAAGCCCTTTCGTTCTGAGAGGAGGCCTGTACTTTGCAGAGAACCGTGTTGAAGCTGGGATGATGATGATGAACACTTTGAAAATGTCCGCTCGGAGAGCAGCATCTATGAATTGCAGAAGAACTCAAAAGACCGACGACTTTTTTTTCTAAAACCGTAAAATTCGTTAATTTGTTAGTTGTATAACAATAAAGTTTACGGTTTCAGAAAAAAACTTTTCGGTCTTTTGACCCATTCGGTATTTTAATACATTCGGTCTTTCGTACTTCGGTACGTACCCATCTTTAGGGTACCTACGGAGCTTTTAAAAAGCCTAGCATAACCACTGGCATCATCATGAGAATAAGCCGTCAATTCTCACTTTGAAGGGAAGCCGTAGCCAAGTAAAACAGGCAAACAACATAAATAATTCCTTATTATTTGAGAAAATTTAGTAAGAAACTTATTCTCTTAAAATAACCCTGAATAATTTAGGAACTTCTCTTTATTATCCAAAGAGCTGAACATTTATTATGCATAATGCTGATATGCCAAGTTCCTTTACATTTTGTTATTTTATAAGTTTACAGAGGCATAAAAATAGCCTACGTCCTATTCTCAGACCTACCGAATATAGAGAAAAAAAAATCGTAAAAATGAGTCAAGCGGTTTCAGAGGAGTTCGATAACAAACACCGTGATACAAGTTTGCTTTTGTGTTTGTATTTAGACGACCAGATGGCCTAGTGGTTAGAGACCCTGACTATGAAGCTTGAGGTCCCGGGTTTGATTCCCGTGTCGGGGCAGATATTTGTATGAAAAATACGAATGTTTGTTCTCGGGTCTTGGGTGTTTAATATGTATTTAAGTATGTATCTATCTATATAAGTATGTTTATCCGTTGCCTAGTACCCATAACACAAGCTTTGCTAAGCTTACTTTGGGACTAGGTCAAATTGGTGTGAATTGTCCGGTGATATTTATTTATTTATTATATCTCAATAAAAGTCAATAGTGTTTTTTTGTACAATAAAGGATTTACTTACATATATTCTTTTGCCTTCCTCACCCTTGTCCTAAAATTTAACCACCAAGGATTAAGGTCAATGAGAAAGGCCACAGAACCCTTGCAAATTTTTTAGCTCTTTTTCAGCTTGGAGAGTGTAAAAAATAGCCAGCCCCCGTCGAGTAATGTGCCTGCATTACGTTAATGGTGGCGACAATGAAAATCTTCCCTTACACCAACTAGGTCACAGATTTTTACGTGCCGTACCTCCAGCGGGTGCCTTCTTCTTACTGTGGACAATGGGACGGGTACAATGGAAGTGAAGATAGCTTGTCAGGTGTCACTTGTGCTTGAGTGTAATTGGTGTTTTAGAGTACCGCTACCGGCCGAAAATGGTATCCCGTGAAAAGTTTCGAATGTACCCTTTGTCGTAATTTTTGTATTATGCCGAATTTTAGGGTCCAGTAGCAAAATGGCAAAAAACGGAACCCTTATAGATTCGTCATGTCTGTCTGTCTGTCCGTCCGTATGACACAGCCACTTTTATCCGAAACTATAAGAACTACAACTATGCTGATAAAACTTGGTAATTAAATATATTCAGTGAACCGCATTAATATTTTCACACAAAAATAGAAAAAAAACAATAAATTTTGGGGGTTCCCCATACTTAGAACTGAAACTCATCATTTTTTTTCATCAAATCCATACGTGTGGGTTATTTATGGATAGGTCTTCAAAAATGATATTGAGGTTTCTAATATCATTTTTTACTAAACTGAATAGTTTGCGCGAGAGACACTTCCAAAGTGGTAAAATGTGTGTCCCCCTGTAACCTCTAAAATAAAAGAACGATAAAACTAAAAAAAAATATATGATGTATATATTACCATGTAAACTTCTACCGAAAATTGGTTTGAGCGAGATCTAGTAAGTAGTTTTTTTTTAAGACGTCATAAATCGTAAACCGCAATTTACCTTTCATTTTGCTGCTACGGAACCCTTCATGGGCGAGTGCGACTCGCACTTGGCCGCTTTTTTTTAAAGCATCTCATAAAAAATCAAGTGTATGCCGTTAAAATATTATACTTACCCTAAATTTTAAATGTCTAATTGCTTTACTGTCGCTTAAGGAAGCCACACAAGAGACGTGGGACGGGGGCGCGTCGCAGTCGCGGCGCCCCTTGAATCAGTTTTCATACGAAATGTGTAGAAGCAAAGAGAAGAGACGGGGCGGAGACGCGACCGGCGAACAAACGACGCGGACTGTGACGCGCCCCCGTCCCAAGTCTCTTCTGTGTGGCTTGCACCTAACATTTCTATTTTTAAAGAAAGAAAATAATTATATTTATGTATGGTTTTAATGTACTACCACTAAAAATTAAAACCTGATGGCCTAGTGATTAGAGAACCTGACTACAAAGCTTGAGGTCCCGGGTTCGATTCCCGTGTCGGGGCAGATATTTGTATGAAAAATAAGAATGTTTGTTCTCGGGCCGTGTTTAATAATTTATGTATTTATGTAAGTCTGTATCTATTTATATATATTACTAGCTGACCCTGCAAACGTTGTTTTGCCTTATATCACCTAGGGTATAAAAAATAGCCTACGACCTATTCTCAGACCTACCGAATACAGAGAAAAAAGTTTCATAAAGATCGGTCAAGCCATTTCGGAGGAGTTCGGTAACAAACACCGTGACACGAGATTTTTATATATATTAGATAAAGCTGAAGAGTTTGTTTGTTTGTTTGAACGCGCTGATATGACGATGAGTGTTAAGTTATAATTTTTTTTATACCGAGGAACTAAGGAGAGCCATAATTGATGAAAAAGCAAATTGGACAAAAAAATAAGCTGCCCTAATTAGTAATTCCACGCGGACGGAGTCGCAGGCAAAAGCTTCTATTTATATAAGTATCTTTATCTGTTGCTAGTACCCATAACACAAGCTTAGCTTAGCATACTTTGGGACTAGGTCAATTGGTGTGAATTGTCCCGTGAATTAAGTATAATTTATTAGTCTGTTTATTTTATTCTTTTATTAGTCCTGTGGCTCATATAATTCTACCTAAGTGAAGTGTCATGCCTCTAGTATGCAAGCTAAAGTGCCCATGCACTTTGTCATAATGTCACGTGCTACGCTTGTCTGCAGTGCTGCCCTGCCGAGGAATGACGTGAAATATGTGTTGGTTCTTGGACATTCGTCTAGATTTCGCGGATTTAAGGCTTCCACAACTGGGACAAGTTTGGACTTGTCAACGATGAGAGATAAATGATACCACTTTGGGGGCTACACATGCCGATACTCTAGTTAGTCAAGGTACTCGTTGTCATTCGTGACTTGATATAATAGCCGTGATGACCCAGTGGTTTGACCGACGAAGCAAAGACTCGTAAATCTCATACAGACAATATCGCCGGGTTATAATTATAAGTAAAACCGACTATCCTTATTTATTTTGTTTCCACTTTTTTTTATTCCAAGATTGTTAATTTTTACAATCGTTAAATACATGTATTTAATAAATAAATACACTATCTGGTATTTTTTCCTTTTTAACTTTTATACGTCATTCGATTCATCTTTTTTATTTTTTAAATAATTTATTGAATCAGGCGTTACATTGCGGAGGTCCATATCAATAAACTGAAACAATTACTTTGCTCACCCGTGATCAAAGCAAAGCAAAGCAAAAGCAAAGCAAAGCGGGTGAGCAAGGTAATTTTTATTATATTATTAATTTTTTCTGTACCTTTTTTTGGTGATCAATAAAGAATACTTGTATTGTATTGTAATCCGCGCTCAACTGCCTTCTTTCTGCTTATTCCCCTAAATTCAAGTCTAGGATGAATGAGCATTTACTAGGCAAGCGTGTTCCATCGTTTAGGCCTCATCTTCGCTTTGCATCAGACGTGATTGTGGTCAATCGCAAGCGTATATTTTATAAAAAAAATAATTGTTTCAGTAAATTTTTATTTTTTTACAAGTGATATTTTTTATATTTTTTTTAGAGGAGGTATATTAAGTTTTTTTTTGAGGTTTTGTTACTATTGTGGCAACCTATAATTACATTTCATTTATGTAACACATTTCATTAACTTTCGTACATTTTTATAACGACGTAGAGGAATTAACCGAATAGTGTGCTAATACTGAGAGCGGAAATCGCAGTTAGCAGTCGGGTGGACTTTCTTTTAAGTAATAAGACATCATCATCATTTCATCATTAATTCATTAATTTTCTCTTATTGGATTAAACAGTTCAACATTTTAATTTTTCCTTCATCATCATCGCAGCCTATATACATCCAACTGCAGGGCACAAAACACCTCTCAGAATGAAAGGGTTTAGGCCGTTGTTCCCACGCGAGCCCAGTGCGGCATGGGAACTTCACACACACCATTGAATTTCTTCTCAGATGTGTGAAGGTTTCCTTACTATGTTTCCTTCACCGTAAAGCTCATGGTAAATTTGAAATGTAATTTCGCACATAAATTCCAAAAAACTCTGAGGTGCGAGCCATGGTTTGAACCCACGACCCTCTGTTTGAGAGGCAATAGGTCAAACCACTAGGCCAACACGGCTTTGTCTATTTCATCTATTTTAAACGATCTTAGGGCTCTCGCCCACGGCGACTTTTTGTAGCGATGCAGTAGCGATGCTGTCGCGCGTACGCATTGATACAGTCGCGATGCGGTCGCTAGCTGTATACGCTCGCCCACATAACACGATTCAGTCGCGATGCAAACGCGATACCGTCGCGCTTCTGACGCGATGCAAACGCGATACCGTCGCGCTTCTGTCGCGATGCAAACACGCGGTTCTCTACTAACGCGCCACCCTCCCTCCGTTCCCTCCCCGATGTCGTCCGACACGGTCGCGCGTTTGCATCGATACAGTCGCGATGCTGTAGCGCGTTAGTAGCGCGTTGGCATCGCTTCTATAGCGCGTTACAAATGCGACTAACGCGCGTTAGTAGCGATGCTGTCGCGCGTTTCGTAAACGCGCGACAGCATCGCTATAAAAAGTCGCCGTGGGCGAGGGCCCTTAATCGGTCTCGGTCTCCGCTCCTTTAGCTCCTCAGCAATTGCTCGGTGTTAGTACTTATTATTAGTAGCCATATCATCATCATCATCATCATCCTAGTGCAGGGCACAGACCTCCTCTCAGAATGAGAGGGCTTGGGCCGTAGTTCCTACGCGGGCGGAACTTCACATACGCCATTCAATTTCTTCTCAGATGTATGCAGGTTTCCTCACGGTGAAGCCGTGGTGGTCAAGTGGTTTGACCTATGGTCTCTCAAGCAGAGGGTAGTGGGTTCGAGTCCGGGCTCGCATATCTGAGTTTTTCGGAATTTACGTGCGAAATTACCTTTTGTAATTTACCATGAGCTTTACGGTGAAGGAGGAGCTAGAATATATTATATTATATTTTAGTATATATTTAAAAATCAGACCTTATTTGGGGGAACCTATCGATGTTTAGAATTTTTTTTTTCCGAAGGTTTAAAATCCCTAAAACTTCATTTGTCCAAAAGCATTTTTTTCTGAAACCGTAAATATTTCAGGATTTATTTCAGGACCATCGTGTAGAACCCTTTAGGTTAGGTTAGGGTTTATCATCATTATCATCATCAGCCTATGTTCGTCCACTGCTGGACATAGGCCTCTCCCATGGCACGCCACTGAGCACGATCCTCGGCCACTCTCATCCAGCTCTTGCCAGCCGCCTTGCGAAGATCATCGCTCCACCGAGTCTGAGGATCCCACGCTACGTTTGCCGATCCGTGGTCTCCACTCAAGAACTCGTCTACTCCAACGGTTATCGGTTCTTCGGGTTATATGGCCTGCCCATTGCCACTTCAGCGTGCTAATGCGGTGGGCTATGTCGATAACTTTGGTTCTCTGTCGGATCACTTCGTTACGAATTCGATCTTTCAGAGAAACTCCGAGCATAGCCCTTTCCATAGCACGTTGTGCAACTTTAAATTTGTGGACCAGCCCTACAGTGAGTGTCCATGTTTCGGCACCGTACGTCATGACGGGTAGGACGCACTGATTGAAGACTTTCGTCTTTAGACTCTGTGGAATTGGCGACGTGAAGACTTGACGCAGGTTAGGGTTGTTTTATAAAAATCCTGAAATATTTACAGTTTCAGAAAAAAATGCATTCGGATAAATGAAGCATTCGGGATTTTATATATTCGGAAAAAAAAAATTCGAAGATATGATAGGTAACCCACCGGCGTGAAGCAGCAGTACATCTGCATTTCGTACAGCCAGTGCAAGCGCCGGGTGCCCAATACCTCTCCACCCTCCCCTATTTCCTCTCCTTTTGTAAAGGCCAGAACAGGTGGCTGTTGGGGCCCAAAAGTGCTCGAATGGCAAGCGCAGCGTGGGACTTCCACCAATGAGATGGACGGACGATTTGATGAAGGCCGCAGGTTCAGTGTGGATGCAAGTCGCTTGCAACTGTAATGATTGGGTGTCAATGAGGGAAGCCTATGTTCAGCAGTGGATGTCCTACGGCTAAAATGATGATATCGATGATGATAACAACAGATCAGTGACTGTCTTTGAGTTGTTAATATTTATGGGCGGTGGTGATTATTTTCCAACAGGTGACCCTCTTGTTCAATAAGGGAGGCCTATGTCCAGCAGTGGACGTCCTACGGCTGAAATGATGATGATGATGATGATGATGACCCTCTTGCTCGTTTGTCTATTTCTCATAATAAAAAAAAGACCGAGCGGGCGCAACTCTACTCCAAGTTAAGTTACTCTATGCATAACACAGAGTTAACAAAAACTGGTAAATACGGCTGGGTATTATTATTTCAGCCCGCATTTGGTTCATAAATCAGCCACGCTGCCTGCGAAACACGACAACTCCATTTAGCATAACATTTATTTATAATCGCAATGTTATGTGTACACTATTTATTTCATTTCGTCTGAGAATTGGCGCTCTAGAAATCTTAAAAGAAAAAGGAATTTTGACCGATTCAAGAATCGAGGAGTTCTCAATTTGTTATTGGAGTATGTTTTTCTATGTATTTATTTAATAGGTTTTGTTTATTATCTGCCTGTGGAATTTTGCTTAATTTCGTATTAGTATCATTTCGTCTAAAACGCAACTAGTCCTAGCGGTAGCCGGTCTAAAAACGCTGCTAGTCTGAAACGCATCTCGTCTAAACTGCAACTGGTCTACGCTACCAGTCTACGTCGCTACTGGTCTAAGTAGCATCTAGCCATAACCATTTATAAGGCCAGCTCTGCCGTGTCTGGCCTAAGTAACGTATATCCAAAAACGACGATTAGAGAAAAACGCGATCAAAGTTTTTGTTTATCCACATCTCATTGCTTGTTTACTAATGAAGCTTTAAATTTGAAATTTACACAGTAGGTTAGAAATATTATTGTGACTATGTATTTTTAATTTTAACATTGTGCTACGAATCAATTTGAAAAAAAAAAGCGTTTTTAAAGTTTACACGGCCTTACTTTTCATACAAAATTCTGTAACGCAAAGTTGCGTATATGCATACGTTAGTTAAGCGTGACCATGTTCTTTTTATTACCCAAAACTGTGTAGTGGCTATAACCTGTATCTTTACTTACATTACTTTTTGGAACCAAGAAACAGAACATTAAGTAAATTAAAAGTGGGTAGGCTCTTTTATCTAGTCCCGTTATTTTATTTTATAGATATACAAACAGGTAAGAAGGTTAATAATCAGTAAAGTGGAAGCTAGAAAACTTTTAATTGAATTTTATCACAGTAACAGGATTTCTATTCATTCTTAACTTTAAGGTATCTTTTTTTACTAAATAATACTTACAACAAAATATTCTTATCTTTTCTCCCCCTCCCTCCCCTCTAGTTAAACATACTACTACTTACTGCGCTGGCTCAAAGACCCAAAGAGGATCTTGGCCTCCGACACCAGAAGACGCCATTCAGCACGGTCCTGCACCATTTCACGCCAGTCGGATCTTCTTAGGGCGTTCAGGTCCTTTGTGACTACCTCGCTCCAGCGATATCTGGGACGTCCAACCGGCCGCTTACCGATCGGACGCCCCAAATATGCTCTCTTAGCGGCACGATCCTCCTCCATTCTCTCAACGTGGCCCAGCCAACGCAGTCGGGCAGATTTTGTTTCGCCGATAATATTGGGCTCAGCCACCAGGTCTTCGATTTCCTTATTTTTTCGGACTCTCCATTGGCCTCCATCTCCTCGGGTCGGTCCCAGGATCATCCTATAAATTTTCCGCTCCGCCACTAAGAGCTTTTCCTCCTCTTTCTGCGTAAGCGTCCAAGACTCACAACCGTACGTCAAGATTGGCCTGATGATCGTTTTGTAGATGCGAATCTTGGTTTTTCGGCTAATTATCCCGGACACTAAAACCTTGTGGAGCGCAGCCGAGCATCTTAGGGCATTCTGGATGCGGATATCTATTTCGTCTTCCCTCCGGTTGGTATCAGTTACTGTACAACCCAAGTACTTGAATTTTTCCACACCCTTGTACGTGGTGCCTCCAGCCTTAAGATCTTGACGCTTACTACACATGAAAAGGTATAAAAATACTAGTTAAACATACTCTTAATAAAATTATAATCAATAGCTCTCGTTGGTTTCAGAAGGTGTTACGCATTATGAAATATAATTAAAATGCCTATTATAACATATAACAACAGCCTGATTTGAATTAAACTGCACCAATAGATTTTTCAATTTCGATTCTGTGGCCGAGTTCCTGTATGACCTATCTAACGTATTTGAAATACGGGAGATATCCATTACAAGTGCGTACAAAAATCCTAGATACGTTAGTTCGGCTATCGGTGTTATTATTGAATTATGGCATAAAATGAAAATCTTCGATATGTATCAGATAGTATAGCATCAAAAATGACGATTTAGCACTGTTAAGCGTATCTAACGTATCTCAAGTTACGTTACTTAGGCCTGACACGGCAGAGCTGTGTTTTAGACCACTTACTGCTTAGACCAGTAGCGACGTAGACTGGTAGCCTACTTAGACCCGTTGCAGTTTAGACGAGAGATTTAGACTAGCAGCGTTTAAGACCGGTTACCGCTAGGACTAATTTTATGGGAACTAAAACAATTACTTTGCTCACCCGCGACCTTTGTTTTAGTTCATTAATAAGGACCTCCGCAAAGTAACGCCTGATTCAATAAATAATTTTATGGGGAAATCCATACTCACAAATTTTTTTTTTTGGTTAAAAATCAAAGTACAAATCTCAGTATTACGAGCTGTCTCCATTAGGGTTAGAGGCATTAGAAGACTTATCAAGACCTTCGAATGCGAAGATGGAACAAGAATTATGTTCTGAAAAATAATTTGCACCCATTTCCCAGGACTTATTTTGTTGTTGTCTCAATTCATTGAATAATACCATAATCTTACTTTACAATACATTTGCTCGAAAAAATCACTTTCAAAGGATGTATACATGGCTCGTAAGTTCATTTTACCGCACTAGTGCGATTTTTTTACAGTTTTTTTTAATTCTCCATTTTAAAAGTTTACAAGCAAAGAGTTTTAAGTGACAAAAATAAAAAAAATATCGATTTATACGTAGAAAAATGTATAAATATACAAAACTAAGTAACAAATTTGCAAAATTGATTGTTATTATTATAAACTGTAATTTAATTACCGCAGATTTTAATGATTTCTACCTTTTATTTATTCGAAGAAATCGCAGTGGCTGAACGCGTCGAACCTTTGCCTGATAATTTTAGTAAACCTAATTAAAAACAAAACTTACGCATGCGCATTACGGACGCGCCATATTTGTAAAACTTTGCGTTGTTTTGAGTTGTTGATTATAGTATATGTACAAAAACCAAACAAAATGAGTGATGTTCAAGTGATGAAGTCGACAAAAACATAGATTTAATTCCGCCCGATATTTAAAGTAAGGCGCAAACCGCGCAAAATAATCTTTTGCTACCAATAAGTATCTCGAGAAATTTGTTTTTATTTTACAATTTTGTGTTATTGATTGCCTATTTTCTCACAAATGTATTGTAAAACGTCGTATGATACACGGTTGGCAAGGTTTTACAAACCCGTGACGATGGAAACCCTCGCCGTGCGGCTCGAGTTTATCACTCGTCAACTCATTTGTAAAACCATACTTACCAACCTTGTATCACAAATAACTATTTCTGATCATAGATTATAACATGACACACAGGGTGCTTAGTTAGCACTAAGCTTGTAAAAAATCCTATGAAATGCTGTGTCGTAACTTTTTCGACCAGTTCAAACTGGTTTTCTCTGAAATAGACACATTAAACAACGCAAGAGAAACGACACATCGCACAAACAGTCCTTAAGCCAAAGTTTACGGCACAGCAATTCGGACCCTCCGCATTCCACCCGTGTTTAACTTTACTGTATAAATACGTATTAATATAAAGCACACAGCATTATTAATTGCAAGTAATATACCCGGTGTTATTACTAAATACTCGGGTTTGCGTTTCTGTTTAATAGAAATTCAAGTCGCCCCTGTTTTGAGCTATGAGTAGATTAACAATGTTTACGCAGAACGTGCAACAAGTAAATAATTTTATGCCTAAAGCGATTTGCTGACAGTTTTTTTGGGCTTTCTAAATAATTTCATAATACTCCATTTATTCCTACTGCATGGCACAAGCCTCTTTTCAGATAAGAGGGCTTGAGCTTGGGAATTAAGATTTCACACACACACAATATAATAGTTTCGGAGATGTTTTCTTTCACATTATTTCCGAAAAATTTAGAGATGCAAGCCCGGGCTGGAACCCACGATCCTCTCCTTGAGAGGCCACGGGTACCACTAAGCTACCGCGACTTTCTAAAGTCAAAATAAGTATATTATGGCAAAATAGTTAACAACTGGGGGTACTTACTGTATTAAGTAGTTGGAGCAGAATACTGATAAATGACTATGGGAAACTTTGGAGACATCAATTATAAAAAGAAATCATTCATTCATATTCTTGTTTTTTTTTGCATTGTGATAACGACTTTAGTATGACTTTTATTTCAATTGAGGTTCCAGTTTACTCCATTTACAAATAACTGAACTCAATGTTTTTATTATCCCTGAATATTAAAGTTTTTGCGTTGAAAAAATTGATTATTAGGCCTATTATAATAAGTTACCAGTTCAAAATGATCATAGACACTAGTCTATGTACTACTAACTATAGTATTAATCCCTGGTATGTCCAGACACAGATATGTGCCAAATTTAAGGCTATTTTTATCTATTTTTATTTCAATCCGTATAATTTTATTGGTATTATTTGAAACAAACGAGACTTGAATGCAGTATTTTTTTTTACTTCTGACATACGACGGGTTTGGGACGATTTTCAGAGAAACTGCGCATCTGCCCATTGCTTTATCTTACCAGCTGAACATTACCCCAGTGCGCTCATTGACTGCTCGTAACTTTAAACTTAGTTTTATTAATTTTAAGCATTAATTAAGGAACAAAGCTTACTTGTCCAACTTCCTTATTAGCTGCCGGTTAAATTTGGCTCATAATTTTCAAGTGCTCCGCGAATTTTTGCTTTATTTTCGGGCTAATAGCCTGTCATAAAAATTTGCATAATTTAAATGTTTAACCGTAAAAGCGGTGTTTTGGAAGAGATATAAACATTTGAACTTGAAATACCCACCTCTGAATAATAATCTCCGGTAATGTTTTTTGCTTCGGAGAAAATTGTAGTGGATAATAGTTTTTATAAGTAATTTTGTAGTTTTTTAGAGAGAATAAAGTATTAAAAGACTAATATAAAACGTAATTACTTAACATTAAGCTAAATAAAGGTCCCGTGGCATGTTTTCTAAAAGGTTGGCAGTGTTTCCTCGGTAAATGAGCGATGCTACCTAATTAATTGAGAGAGCTGCCTGCCTTTTAGTCATTATTTGTGTTGACCAGACATTGGAGTCGTAATTTTATTTTCAAAGGCTTTTATTTAACGGGTACCATTGCATGGTGATATGTAAGTCGTAGTTTAAAAATTTGCAAACCATTTTTTGACCATTTCCTGGCTAATTTGGCGTACATACGTTTACGTAAACAAAGTCTGGCAGTGCAATTTCGGTGGTCCGTCAAGGATCGTGTTTGCAAGACCGAACTCTTTAAAGGTTAATGACATGAATAATGTAACAATGGACGACCAGATTCTTTGTTCGACAGACCTAAAACGCATTATGCCTATGTTGCTACATAACCCTAAAACGCGTTAGTATAAAAAGCGACGTTCCTAATCATCACTACGCTTAAATCTCTGTTGTACTAAAACACATTATGACTAACTCTGTTTGGGCTACGTCATAATAAGACTTAAACGCAGAACTACAGCAGATTCAAATGGCGAATTAGGTAAATACGTTGGAACCCGTTGCGCGCCCGAGGCGAATACACCACGAGGTCGCTCCGATTCTAACACGTTCGCAAGTTGCCAGTGTGATATGGCTCAAAGTATTAGCTTAGCTTAGCTTTTCAAAGGGGGAACGCGGTATCTTCTTTTATGCACTAGAACATTCGATCGAGAACGGTTACGGTGCTCACAATGATCTACACACGACTCTACTGCCAAGTTAATAAAGGAGTCCGTAGATCATTTTCACTACAACCGCTCATCCATTTCTAGTGCTGACTGTACGATTTCAGTAAATAAATTAAGTTTTCACGGCTCAGCTAAGGCGCCGACTTAACATTGTGCTTTGGCATTGTAGCCACAACGCCGATATTCCGTCGGTACCATGCACGAGTTGACACATTCAGTCAACTATATTTTTTCTACTGTAAGTACAGTGTAAAAGCCGCAGTGGCCTATTGGTTTGACCTACGCTCTCTCAAAGAGAGGATCGTGAGATCAGCCCAGGCTTGTACAGTCAAGGGCAAAAATATGTATACACTTTAGTACCTTGTCTATTTTTGTCATATTTGAACTGCCATAATATAAACTGTCACAGTGGTTAAAGTGACAAGGTACTAAAGTGTATACTTTTGCCCTTGACTGTACCTCTCATTTTTTTGAAATTGACCATGAGCTTTACGGCGAAGGAAAACCTTAGCGAGAAACCAGCACACAGCTGAGAAGAAATTCAATGGCGTGTGTGAAAATCCCCATCCACACTCGGGTGGGGATTACGGCTTAATAATAAGCCTATAAGCCCTCTCATTCTGAGAATAGACCCTGCAGCCGGACTTAGGTATACAGGTTGGGTTGATGATCATAATTTTCATGGATGCCTAACACGGGCGAACCCGAACGCTAAAGCTAGGGTATAAATATTAGATAGTTAAACATTTTCTTTCCAACAACAACTATAAGTTTTTCAAAACTAGCTCGATAGATATCCACTCGCTACACTCATAAATTGGTTTTCAAAATCATCATAACACAAACCAACAATGTAAAGCTAAACCGTTCAGTTACAAGCACCTACGAATGACGTGGATTGCCATTTGTAAAGTGTAATTAATTAAATTGAGATGTCGCAAAACCGCTGTGTGGCGCTTCCCTGTGATTTATGAGACTACAGTTAGTGTGATTCAGTGTTGCTATTGCTAACAATTAATGCCGTATTCTACTAAAAGAATTATCCTGGATGGAGTACGGCTGCCACCTTTGGAGTGGCTCCCAAATATAAGCTGGCTGATTTCGATTCAGTAGAACAGTGAGCAAAAAGGCTCTTCAGCGTCGTCTGTGATGTGGATTTTTGTCACCAGAGCCTTCGCCTCCGCAGAAGAGTAACTTGGCTATCGGTATTATACAGGCTACAATTCGGTGAATGTGTTTCGGTACTGCAAGACGTTATTCGGTCTGCTCTTTTTTTCACAGGTCGACCAGAAGCAGGCGGGGTCTCCACCCTTACGTTGTCAGTATACGTATTCCCAAAATCCGCACAAAGCGTTTTCGCTTTTCTTTTATCAACTGTACAGCTAAAGATTATGATTCTCTACCTGCGTCTGTGTTCCCTGGACACTAGAGGTACAATCTGCTCGTTTTCTAGTCATGGGTGAATGAGCATTTACTAAACAAGCGAGTTCCATTGAAGACCTCATCTTAACTTTCTATCAGATGTGATTGTGTCAAACGCAAGCTTATATTTTGTTAAAAAATGATTCTATATCAATCCCATACGGAGGTACCCTTATGTAAATTCTACTGAGAGACTTTTTCTGAAGCTGTCTAAGTGTCATAATTATATAAATACACTAGCTAGTGCCCGCGACTAAGTCCGTGTTAATCATTAATGCTCCGCTCCTATTGGTCGTAGCGTGATGTTATATAATATAATGTATAGCCTAAATAGCTTTCCTCGACAAATGGACTATTCAACACAAAAATATTTTTTCAATTTGAACCAGTAGTTCCTGAGATTAGCGCGTTCAACCAAACAAACAAACTAACAAACAAACTCTTCAGCTTTGTAATATTAGTATAGATGGCAATTGAATATCCTGCGCTGGCAACACTAACGTGATATAACTGGTGTTCGGGTAACGGGCGGCAGGTAATTTTGGTTTGAATACGCCATGTTGATGTGTCATATTTCAGTAGCTTTTTGTTCTGCGGTAAAAGGTGCAGTAATAAACATGTTTCAACATTAATAAATAAAACTAACAGTTTCCCGAATTTGCATTTCATTGGGACTTTGTTATTTCCAGGAATAAAAAATTTTATTCGGGATGAAGAGAGAGTGAGTGAGAGTAAATATAATCATTCTATCAGTGAAATAATTTTAAAAACTAATTTGAAGCTTCTGCGATCATGTTTTACCTACATTTAAACACATGAACATAAATGTATAGCCTTATTAAGTGATTGTCTTATAGAATTAATAGGTTCCCTGTCCTTTGAGGCACATGCGCCTCATGTGTGACTTTACTGGTACGTCCATGAGGCACATGTGCCTCATGACTCTATGAGCGTGTAATATCATTGTTACTATGGAGACGTGTCAAAAGAATGCCGCACATTGCTTCGGGATAGGGAATCTGTTAATAATACAGCCCGTTTAATTGGTGAAAATTTATCTCAACGCTCTTGTACAGCGCCCACTATTCTTGTTTTGTCGAATTACCGTGTCCTATGTCTCAATCTAGATTTTTTCTAATCTGTATGTCTATTTTTAACCAAATCCGTTCAGCCATTATTGCGCGATTGACTAACAAACATTCAAACATCCAAAATATCCAAACATTCAAACATCTTATTAAACATACCTAATAAGGATAGTATAAAATTAGTTCTTGACGTAGATCAATCAATTTCAGGTCAAGCAAGTGTATTTGTATCCATAAACTTAGTCTTCGGAAGTAAGAAGTAACATCAACTACAATTTTAAAATTTGCATCTATCTACAGCCAGTGTCCGTCCGCTGCTGGACATAGGCCTCTCTCATATTGCGCCAACATTCGCCATCCATATGGAGCGACGACCTGGTTAAGGTTGCGGGGTCGCGTTGGATGCGGATGGTACGGGACCGATCTGTTTGGCAAGCCTTAGGGGAAGCCTATGTTCAGCAGTGGACGTCTTTCGGCTGAAATGATGATGATGATGATTCTTTATTTAACACCAAAAACAGTACAGTGACATTTTTTTTAAATAAAAATTTAGGAAGACAATAGCCGCATTTTCCTTTCTCGTCAACCATTTATACAGATATCGATAAATATGAACATGCTAATGTAGGTGGCAGAAACAACAGATACGAGAAACGCAAAATTATTAGACAGTAAATATATAATTAATAGTTAATTATGTGATATAAAATTTGAGTGTTAGTAGAGGAGAGTGCCCAAACCAAAAATTTCCATTCATTTCATTTTCATTACTATCACTATCTTCCCTAGTAGGTGGCCCATTGCCTTTGAAGACAAACGCTTCCTAATGTAACGTAGTTTATTTTCTACCTTCCTTTAACATTATGTAAAACATTGCTCCTAAATTAAATAGAATTCTCTACGAGAAGTGTAACTGCGTGAATCTGAAATATTAGGAACAAGCTCTTTTGTAAGTTCCAAATTGTGATTCTTATCTCTATTGCTTGCTTATTTAATACTACAAAATGTTCGTTGGACCATTAGCTACGACTTGAAAAATTAGGAAACCTCCGGCATTTTCATTTCATTTAAATTTATAAATAAATAAATCATGGGAGATGGACACCAATTGACCTAGTTGGACATTCATAATAAGTGCTTGTTATAGCCTAAATATAAATATTTTTACTTTGAATTTCATCAGAGAGAGTTTCTACATTAAAAGCTTTACAGAATTTGAGGAACAAGGAGGCCATTGGAGGATTTGTAAATAAATAAATAATCTACACTAATATTATAAACATGAAAGATTTGTATTTTTGTATGTAACGAATAAACTTGAAAACTACTGGACCGATTTCTTTTGCTGTTAGAAAGCTACATTATCTATCACTGAGTGACATAGGCTACTTTTTACCGCGGGAAAATACCTTTTCCTACGGGAAAATTAATTTATCGAGGGCAAAGCTCCAGACGGAAGGCTAGTCTTATTAATAGCCAATGTACGTGCTTAGATCTATCAGTCCGCATTTTAAAAGTTTTTGTTTCGATAACTCCAACTTTTCCTGATCAATTTTAGTCGTTGACATCTAAACCTCAAATCTATTTAGCCCAAAAGTCTTGCCCAATGTTTGTATTAACATTTCCCTTAAAATGACTTATAATGAGACGTCTTCAACTTCGCCTCATATCGCAATTTGCGAAGTTCCTACACGACAGGAGGTCCGTATAATAATTGCCTTTGAGCTCGGCTCTGTATGGAATTTCCCATTATTTAACGTTTACTGGAGTTATGAGTTCACGAAACTTCGCCAATTGTTAATTTAAGATTATTGGGTGTTGTTGAAATTCTCTTATTAATTGTGAGATGTGATGTGTCGCTGCGCTCGATGGTAAAATATTTTTCCACAACTCACTGAATTCGATTTTAAATTTATATTTTTTTAAAAAATGCTATTGCCCGCATCTTCGTCGCTTTTTGAAGTTTCTTTACTGTATTCCGAGAAAAAAAATATATTCACGCTTATACATAGGAAAATGTTTAATGTTTGTGTTGTTGTTGTTGTTGTTTTGTTGTAAAGCGCAATGCTCGAGAACTATTGCACCAAATTGGACAGTTAATTTTTTGTTGTGTTTGTAATTATTGTCTGGACAAGATTTTCGTGAAAAAAAACTTCAGCGGAGACGAATCTGCGGGGATAAGCTATTTAAAAATAAGTTTTACCACTTTAAGATTGTCATTGTGTTAGACATGCAGAAAAATAGTATTCTACAAACTGTTCTCTTAATAACTATAAATTAAAAAAAAAAACGCAACGCAATTAGGTTAATATGTTTGAAAATAAAGTAAATGTCCATTATGCGTCTAAAATCCCTTCCACAGCTAACAAAAGAGCTGATAATATTGAAACGGCTAAATCAATTTTGACGAAACCTGTTTAAAATAAAAAAAAAACTGCATCCAAATTAAAACAAGACAAGACTGACACATGGCGGTCAAACTTATCGAGGAATTCTTGTGTCAGGGGTTAAAAAACATGTCCAAAGATTGTCTAAGTTTATTATAGCCCCTTTTAATTTTAAACGGGATTAATGTTCTATCTCCTAAAACAACACACGCGTACCTTTCACTAGTTATTAATAGACAAAGTTCTCCACAAGCGAGAACTTAAAAACAACACCGAACAACCGTCAATTCAGTGTTCCGGGATTACTAAACTTGCTCTACTTGTTTGAGGTACCGTGTAGCAAGTTCGTTATTGCTTTGTTAGATTTAAGACTGAAACAAAATACTTAGTTTCATGTAAGTTGAGATAATTTAACTTCACTGTACTGTAATTGTACGGAACCCTTCATGCGCGAGTCCGACTCGCACTTGGCCGGTTTTTTTATGTTAGAGAGGCCAGACAAACGAACTAGGGTCCATAGACACCTGCAGCGCTTAACGCTATGCTACGCTTTACGCAACGCTATGTGTTGTTGTGGGCCCTAAAACTATACTAGAATACACTGAAGAAATGAGAAAAGATAGGATTGAAGAGGACCCAGCATCGGTTCAGTTATGAACGTTATTCTAAATAGTTGAGTCGGACCCGTAGTAGATTTGACCTATTAGTTTTTCAGAATTTATGTGCGGAATAGACATAATTTGAAGTTTTTCGATGAGCTTTACGGTGAAGGAAACCTGCATACGTCTGTTTTATTTAAAAAGCTTCTCTTCCATTACTGCACTTTCCAGAAGAGGGTAAATGGATTTTAGGTTTAGGTAATATTAATATTGCTGTTTTATCTACATATTGTATGTTCAATGATGTGTATTGTAAAGCCCGTCCAGGAAAATAAAAACCCTCGCCATATTGCGGAAAACTAATGGAACTAATTTCTTCAACTGGCAACAGTAAGTTTGAAGACGTCATTAATGTCATTTGCCAATTGCTGTCTAACTGAGGTGTCAGTTGCTCGTGGTGCGTTTCTTGGATATTGTGGATTATTTTTGAGTTAAAATGCCGAAAACTATTAAAAGACATTTACAAAAAGTTATATTTAATATGACGAAGTACTTATTTGTCGGAGGGTAAGTCTGAAGGATTGGAGCCTATTCCAATAATAATAACATCACTGACCTTGTTGTCGTAGGTCGTAGGTACTGATGAAAACACAATAGCAGTTGCATACACGACTAATTTATTCTCAATAACACATTCCACAGATAAAGCACATGAGGTACAACTTATGTCTAGCTGTAACACTAGGTGGCGCTGTTAAAGAAATGGTATTATTGTTAATATATATTTTAACAGGTACCTGGTACAGTGTTGCTATAATTATTGCTAATTTAACGCCCCCAGAGCAGGGTTTTTATTTTCCTGGTCGGGCTTTATATGTAGGATTGTTTTATTAAATGTTTGTTTATTTATATTACTTATTTGTTTTAAATTGGAACACCAGGGCCTGCTAAATTAATTTCTCGCTTTTTTTATTGTACCTATAACTTGCCTGGAAGAGATTGATCGTAGCCATGAAGTCGCCTATTGCTTACCTAATATATTTTGTTCATGAATGAATGAATGTTCTGTATTGTTTTCTTTGTGACGTAGGTACAAAAAATATTAATTGCATTGAAGTGTAATTGTAGTTTGAAAGACAATCCAAGCGCAGATAGCCAAAAAAGCTTCTATCAAAATGTTTTTTTAACCGATTTCAAAAAAAGGAGGAGAATGTTCGACTGTATGCATCTTTTTTTTCTATGTATGTTCATCGATATCTCAGCCAATTGTGGACCGATTTTCAAAATTCTTTTTTAGTTTGAAAGAGTACTTCTGAGGTGGTCCCATTGGCACCAAGTCAAGATCTGAGGATGGAATCCTAGGGAAATCGAGGGAAGCCCTTAATATTTATAGGCACACTTATGACAATTTTTTTAGAAAAACTTATCTTTTGTTACACTTTAATAATCTACCCGTCGTGATCTTTATTTCGTTCGCAATTCATGAAGCATAACAGTTAAACAAATTTTCCAATTTTCGAGAAGTTTGATCGTACAGCGTTAAACTGAATAAATGCTATTAAATCCAGACGCTTCCAATATAGGGCAAAAACAAACTTTAACAATTAATTTATAAAACACAATTATCCTTTTAGGCTTGGTAATGAAAATTGTTACGTGAATGTACACACCAGATAGATTTTATTTTGTTTACGTATCAGTGTATAAGACTGCTAGCTAACACATTTTCTATTTTCATCATCATCATCATTTCAGCCGAAAGACGTCCACTGCTGAAGATAGGCCTCCCCCAAGGCTCACCAAACAGATCGGTCCCGTGCCATCCGCATCCAACGCGATCCCGCAACCTTAATTAGGTCGTCGCTCCATCTCGTTGGAGGCCTACCTACACTGTGTCTTCCGGTCCGTGGACGCCACTCGAGAACCTTTTTGCCCCATCGGCCATCAGATCTACGAGCGATGTGCCCTGTCCACTGCCACTTGAGTCTGGCGATACTTCGAGCTATGTCGGTGACATTAGTTCTTGCACGGATTTCATCATTTCTAATGCGATCCCGCAGAGAAACTCCGAGCATCTCTCAATCGCCCTCTGAGTGACTTTGAGCTTTCTTATGAGGCCCATCATTATAAAAGATAATAATAAAAACAAGATGGTATCTAAGCCCACCGCAATAGCACGCTGAAGAGGCAGTGGGCAGGCCATATAACCCGAAGAACCGATAACCGTTGGGGTAGACGAGTTCTTGAGTGGAGACCACGTAGCGTAGGACGTCCTCAGACTCGGTGAAGCGATGATCTTCGCAGGGCGGCTGGCAAGAGCTGGATGAGAGTGGCCGAGGATCGTGCTCAGTGGCGTGCCATGGGAGAGGCCTATGTCCAGCAGTTGACGAACATAGGCTGATGATGATGATGATGATGATCTAAACTTTTGTGAGACATTATTTAGCGGTAGCCTAGTGGTATGCCATATGACCTCTCCGGCAGAGGGCGTAGGTTCAAACGTGGCCTCGAACCTCTGAGTTTTTAGAAATTTATTAGAGTTTCCGTTTCGAACAAATTTCTATGGTGAATTTATTCGTACTTTCATTCAAATCCTAACAAATAACGCTTGTCTTAACCCCTTATAGTAGTTCCCTTTGTCATTACACGTCCCTTTCCAACTACCTCAGTGCGAAAGAGACAGGGCATAATAAATGACGCCTCTAGATCATCGGCTCAACAGGAAAATTACAAAATTTTCTATTTATTTCATAGATATTTCGGTTCGTTAACTCCGTGTAACAATAGCATAAATCATTCTGTTGGAAACGGGTTATTTTATTGGAGCGCTTGATATTGATAAATCGCGGATTGACGTAGGTGGGGCAAATGAATTTGGTTTTATTGGGCCATGGATATATTTTATTATTTGCTCGAACGTATTGTTAATGGGATGATTTCGTCAGCAGCCATCCTATAATAATATGCAAAATTAATATATTGTTTTATTTTATATGCACTTCATCATTTTAGCCGAAAGAAGTCCACTGCTGAACATAGGCCTCCCCTAAGGCTCGCCAAACAAATCGGCCCTGCGCCATCCGCATCCAACGCGTTCCCGCCACCTTAACCAGGTCGTCGCTCCATCTTGGAGGCCTACCTACGCTGCGTCTTCCGGTCCGCCAACGCCACTCGAGAACCTTTCGGCCCCATCGCCCGTCAATTCTACGAGCGATGTGCCCTGCCCACTGCCACTTGAGTCTAGCGATTTTAAATATCCGGGTTAACTTTTTGACACAGTATTCAACGGATTATTAACCTGGACCCATTTGCATAACAAATTACAACTAATATTACAAGGGGAACTCTTGCTTCAGTTATATTAACAAGAAAGGGAGTTCCGCTTGTAACATTAGTTGTACTTTGTTATACAAATTGGGCCCAGATCGTAATCTTCAACTGTCATCATAATCCATCTGAGTAGAAATAAAATTGACAGTAAGCGACTTACAAAAAGACCTTTGTTCGAAACCACTTGAACATATCATATCAGAAGCATGTAACCCTACTTTTTATGATGCTCAAGCATCGCATAAAATGCTTTTTATGGGTTGTGTCGCTTCACATTATATAGCGAAGGTTAACTATTTCAGGGCATATAGAACATAAAATTTGATAGACTTGCAGTTGATAAAGAGTGGAGAATAAAGTGGGTTTTTAGAAGAAATACTTGTGTGGCAAGTTTCGTGAGCCCTTTTAATTTTAATGGAGTAACTATGTCAAGATGGAAGGATGACCTAAATAGATGCTTATCGTGCGGGATGACAGGAACAGGCGTACATGAAATAAAGACAGGAGAGAAAGCCTCGACTCGGCTGGGCAGCGTTCGGGAAGCTCCTCAATATCTTTTCATCCGATATACCGCAGTGTCTCAAGTCAAAAGTCTTTGACCAGTGTGTGTTGCCAGTGATGACTTATGGCACTGAAACGTGGCCGCTAACGATGGGTCTTATAAGGAAGCTCAAGGTCACTCAGAGGGCGATGGAGAGGGCTATGCTTGGAGTTTCTCTGCGGCATCGCATTAGAAATGATGAAATCCGCGCAAGAACTAAAGTCACGGACATAGCTCGAAGAATCGCTAGACTTAAGTGGCAGTGGGCAGGGCACATCGCCCGTAGAACTGACGGCCGATGGGGCCGAAAGGTTCTCGAGTGGCGTCCGCGGACCGGAAGACGCGGTGTAGGTAGGCCTCCAACAAGATGGAGCGACGACCTGGTTAAGGTAGCGGGAACGCATTGGATGCGGATGGCGCAGGGCCGATCTGTTTGGCGAGCCTTGGGGGAGGCCTATGTTCAGCAGTGGACGTCTTTCGGCTGAAATGATGATGATGAGAAAGCCTTCTCCTAAAACTGATGCAATATAGCAGACCAATTAAAAAGACTGGGATTGCCGATGTTGGAAGCAGGATATTTCATATGCTTTAACGCAAATAGAGTTGAAATGGGCCGAACCTCTTGGCAAGACGGGCTGAAGGAAGGTTAGCACCATGCCTGGCCATGTTTAAAGCCTGTCACACACAGCGCAGATGCGGTAAGATTTTATCTGCATATAAAAACTTATCCGTCTGCAGGTATCACACACAGCGCAGATGCGAGGTTTTACATTCATTCTAAAATTTCGGAGCTGAGTAGACGTGTTTTGTGGTGCGGATGGCTTATACAGGGTGTTTTTTTATATAAAAGGGGGAAAACGAGCATGCGGGTCACCTGATGGGGAGCAATCACCGCCGCCCATGGACACCCGCAACATTAAGGGTGTCACAGGTGCGTTGCCGGCCGGTGCAGGTGGGTTGAGAGATAGATGGGCTACAATGAATTTTCAATGAAAGCGCGTTACACTTTCTTTATTTCTCTTCACGACAAAATGTAAGAAAATGCGAAAATGCATTTCTACGCAAGGATGACTTGTTGTTTGCTTAAGTAGTACGTAATTTTATATTTATTTTATTATACACTGAAGTTCCTAATCCACACTGGGCCCGCGTGGGAACTACGACCCAAACCCTCTTATTCTGAGAGGAAGCCTGTGCCCTGCAGTGGTACGTAATATAGACTGGGATGATGATGATGATGATGAAAGTGTGCTTCTGCATCCACCTGTATTTATCTGCAGATATAATCTTCACATCTGTCGGATTCTGTCGATATATGTCGGTGCTCACAGATACGCAGATAAAAAACTTACCGCATCAGCGCTGTGTGGTCCTCCATTGAATTGTATAGGGAGCGATATTGACAGATATCTGATCAGATACAGATATCTTACCGCATCTGCGTTGTGTGTGATGGGCTTTAGTGTGCGTGACAGGCGACGCGGCAAGCATTGTTTCGACCAAGTGAGAGTCGGAACCCTATCAATCAAAATTAATGAATGAGAATTCTACACTTTCTGTCAACAAACTGCCTATGCAGTTTGGCAGAGATATTTAGAGGTAAGTATTTCTGTGTTTATTTTGTTTGTATTTGAGTAAATGAATAGGTAATTTAATTTAATTTCATACATTACTTAGGTTGTAAGTTGACCAGTGGACGCCTTAAGCATGGATTTCACAGCCAATCGGAGCCCAACAATGTAAAATCGCTGCCGCAACTCACTGATGACAATGCCTTCACCTGAACGCGCTGTTATCTTGTGATGAAAGAATATTATGAGCTTTGTGATGTAGTCCCTGAATGTGGATTTATAGCTAGTTTGTAGTTTCTTTCTTTAGTCTAATTGTTTAATGTTTTACGCCATACGATGAAATAAATAGTTGACCAATGAACGATTAGCCTCTCAACAAAGCAATGAAAACAAAAATCGCTCTCTTTTAGCTAAGCCGAAATTCAATGAAAAATTAATCTACATTTTAGACATTCTTAACGGGCAGCGTGACCTTATCATGTTGTAGAAGTTAGTTTAATGTTAATATTTATAACAAAATTAAGTAGGGTTGACTAAGTCCTCTGATGTTATTTATGAACTGAGATTCAGGGACATTTTAGCCTGCTTGGTGATTGAGTGACCTAACTTAAGACTGGCTGATAACACATAGGGGAGAGTGGGGTAATTGCGAACACCTAAGGAAAAGTTGAAATAAAACAAAAAGTAATAAAGTTATTAAAGCTATTTATTAATCAATCTTTAGTTAAAGTAATCAACTACATGTTTTTACAATCAACAGTCATATTTTTTTGAATATAATCAAGTTATAATAAAGAAAAAAAACTTCTGGTGTTCGCTTTTACCCCACACGATGTGGGGTAATTACGGATACTGAGTGGGGTAACCTCGGACACACTCTAACTAGCGCAAAAATCACATAAAAAGCCCTTCGAAATACTTTCCCCAATCATACACCCATAATTTACATTTATAGCACATTATGCAATCCTCGGTGATTGGTTGTACGTATTTTTCGTTACAAATTAGACAATAATACCCTTCTTGACTCTCCGACGTAACTTTTTGGTATTTTTCTTTATCTTAGTGTTAACTTTAATCTGCTCTTTTTTCTTCCTTATTTGTTCTTTTTCTTCTAAATCACCTTTAATAGGGGTGCTGGTTATTATAATTTGAATGCCTCTTCCTAGAAGTTTGCTTTGTTTTCGGTTGTGATATTTTCTGATTTTCTTTGGTAATGTCATCTGAACTAAGGTATACCAAAACATTTACTAATGGTGCAAAAATGCGGCCTTTAACTATCTCTACACCAACGTCACCAACAAAAAATGTGTTTAAGTATATTAAAACCTAAAAATATTATCACACCCATATTTTTAAATGTTTAAGGTGTGTTACAACTAAATACAGTGATATTTTTGTTTTAAATTAATTTATATATAAGTGAAATACTGTATTTTTATTACATTAACTATTTAGTTATGATACAGAGTATATAGAGTATAATATTTCACCACATTTATTGTTTAGGGGTAACTACGAACGTTCGTAGTTACCCGATTCAAATCGTCCGCCATTAGCCGACTCGCCCAGAAACGCAACATAAATATTTTATTTGAGGTTAGAATCACGCGGTGCGTGATACGTGTGCTTCAAATAATTGTTTATTCAGATGTTATTTCACGAAAAAATCACCATGTCGGTGTGTTTTTCGTACAGTGAGAAACAAACATTCAAAATTACAAAAAAATAAGATGAATTTGTTAAAAAACATTCAAGATAACTTACCGTGAACGGTGAGCGCGGCCTCACTAAACCACTTACTGTTAGGCACTGGGTTCAGGGCCGACTTGAGATCGCGCTATTCAAAATATCTCCTGTCCTATTCTAACTTATTTAAACCTGTGCGTCCGCCGTTACCCGCCGTCCGTGTTTCCCCCACCCTTCCCTAAGTATTTGAATTATGTCTCGTTTCAAATTTGGAACATTCTGCCAGCTATATGAGTCATTTTCAAAAAAAGTGTACTCAATTAAGGGATTTAATAAAAACAAAACTTACTAACTTACTAACTTTCGTAACACAAAGGAAGCGATCGTGATTTTGTTTTGATTAAGCCCGTACAAATTTTTGAAAATGACACATAATTTCATTTCAATTTCGAGCTTCACTGGATGAAGTGTATTGTTTTACGGTAGTATTAAATTGAACGGATTCATATATTAGTTTAGCACCTGATATCCATGTAACTTCATATTTATTATCAATTTATTAGTAGGTAAATAAATGTGTTTTGGACTTCTAGAACTTTTATTCATCGAATGAAGGTCTCTGGTGAACGTAGTCTTAACAAAATAAATAAATAAATAAATATTAGGGGACAATCTTACACAAATCGACCTAGTCCCAAACTAAGCAAAGCTTGTATGTACTATGGGTACTAGACGACGATAAACATACTTATATAAATACATAAATACATAGAAAACATCCATAACTCAGGAACAAATATTCATGCTCATCACACAAATAAATGCCCTTACCGGGATTTGAACCCAGGACCTCTTGCTTCGTAGGCAGGGTTACTACCAACTAGGCTAAAGCGGTTGTTCAACAAGAAAGGTAATATAAATTTTGTTGCCTGTAAGTACTTTCGTTGTCATTCAAACTACTCGTTCATATTCGTACAAAACTTGAAGTCAATCCGCTCATTAAAAATCCGGAAAATAATTTACAAAATTTATCTCCACAGATACAATAAAATAAAATGACTTTATTGTCCACCACAAAGAAAAAAATACAAAAAAAACAAGAAGATGGCAAAAAATATATAAGGTAAGCAATAAAACACTTTTAAATAAATAAATATTAGGGGACAATCTTACACAAATCGACCTAGACCCAAACTAAGCAAAGCTTGTACTAAGGGTACCTAACTACACGATGATAAACATACTTATATAGATAAATAAATACTTAAATACATAGAAAACATCCATAACTCAGGAACAAATATTCGTGCTTATCACACAAATAAATGCCCTTACCGGGATTCGAACCCAGGACCTCTTGCTTCGTAGGCAGGGTCACTACCAACCAACTAAGCTAAAGCGGTCGTTAATATTGCAAGGAAAAGCTTGTAGCTTGTGAAAATAAAGTTTTTATGCTAGTTTATTTAAAATGACAATTCAGCTAGTTCAACATACGAAAACTAAATAGCAGCACGTTAATTTACAGTACAACCTAACATTTATTAATTCCATCAAGGGTAGGTAACTGGAGGCTTAGAAATCCCGAGTTATCTCAAGCTTTTCATGGTCGACAAAATTGTTGGTGTAATTCAACGCTTGTTCTCAAAGTAAAGTCTAACCGGGGGAAACGACATTTTGTCCCGACAAATTATACGGCAGAAGCTAGTGTAAGATCTCTAGGCTTATTTTTTAAAGTCGTAACTTATTTTTGTCAAAGAAATATAGGTGCCGACACAGCTACATCTTTTTTAAAAATTGGTCAAACAACTCAGAGTAATTACGGAGGCAAAATTGTATTTGAAAAAACAATTATTATTTTATTACCGTGTAGATCAAGGCGATATTTTGTGGAGTTCCATTTTAAAATAAATGGAGTACTTATTTTGCTCCGCCGCGAAGTAGTGAGGATAAGTCATGGAAAAAAGCTACTTGTGCATTGAAAATATACTTTTTGATGCAATTTTCCCACCCTCCTAACACATTCAAAATAAAAAATTGACCAACGCACACGTAACTAAACTCACAACGAAGAAAACCACCACCGCTATAAATAAAATATTATCCAATACAACGACATTAAAATTAAAAAAAAACGCGTAACGTACGCTCCAGAGAACAGCGACCGCTCTGTAACGGCGGTAACCATCCCGGAGGGGTGGAGGTACCTTTTCTCTCCAGCTGACCATACCGTATCAGCATAAATAACGTTTATAAATAAAGCAGTAAATGATTACCGTTGCTACTAAATATAATTTCAGATGAGTATTTTTCTTCTTCCTAAAATTCCTTTCTTCTTCACGCTGTCTCCTTGCGACATAGAAGGACAGCATCCGCAATACCGGTCCCTTCCTAAACATTTCTCAGCCAATTTCTTTCAACGGCCTACATGCCTCTTGGGCTATGCTCGGAGTTTCTCTAAAAGATCGAATTCGTAACGAAGTGATCCGACAGAGAACCAAAGTTATCGACATAGCCCACCGCACTAACACGCTGAAGTGGCAATAGGCCAGCCATATAACTCGAAGAACCGATAACCGTTGGGGTAGACGAGTTCTTGAGTGGAGACCACGGATCGACAAACGTAGCGTGGGACGTCCTCAGACTCGGTGGAGCGATGATCTTCGCAAAGCGGCTGGCAAGAGCTGGATGAGAGTGGCCGAGGATCGTGCTCAGTGGCGTGCCTTGGGAGAGGCCTATGACCAGCAGTGGACGAACATAGGCTGATGATGATGATGATGATGATGACGATGATGATGACATGCCTCATCTGCTGACAGTCAGTTGTGTCATGATGCTGACTTTGCCCATCATGATACAGAGAAGGTACAGATATTTTGCAGCGGGATCCTACTCTACAAATTGTCCGTGGGTCTAGCAAAGCCGCGTCACTCTACATTAATGTAGGAAAAACGTTATTAAAAAGTTCCCGGTAAACAATTAAGTTTAGTTGCCTCCTGTAATTAGTTTTGTTTTGATTACAGTTTGGTTTTCCACATTATATTACTGTTAGGTTTTCTAGTGTAGTTAGTACTTGCTGTACTAGTTTATGTGGGCATTTCTATTTTACGTTGTAGCCAATTAAGAAATTGTTAACAGGGAGTTAAAATTAGTCCGTTTGGTTACGCACTTTTTCAAGCCTTTACTATAAAAAAACAGTAACAAATCGGACAAGTTTAACAATGTATAACAAGAAGTGAAGAATGATCCGGTTTGTTAAGTTTTTTTTTTTATTGTAAAGACTTGAAAAAGTGCGTAACCAAACGGACTAATTTAACTCCCTGTTAACAATTTCTGCATTGGGTACAACGAAAAATAGAAATACTTGGATACGTAAATGAGTGATTGTGATTATCTTATTCCTGTGGTTTTGGACACGTTAAAAACTAAAAAAACAGGCTAGTTCCCTCATCATCTTATCCTGTATAATTCCCAATGCTGGTCACAAGCCTCCTCTCAGAATGAGAGGGCTTGAGCTGTACCATGCGAGCCACCATTGAATTGCTTTCCAGGAAGGCTAGGTCCCTTTCCAGAATGAATTCGGAAAAATCCTTTCTTAGTGCAAATTCATGATATTCAATATAGGATATTTTCTTCTTCTTCATCAGCTGGTTTTTGTCCATCGTTAAACGTATGTATTGGGCACAGCCGTATGTCATTGGGCATTGCGTAAGCCGTGGTGGCCCAGTGGTTTGACTTATGGTCTCTCAAATAGAGGGTCGTGGGTTCGAGTCCGGGCTCGCACCTCTGAGTTTTTCGGAATTTATGTGCGAAATTACATTTGTAATTTACCATAAGCTTTACGGTGAAGGAAAACATCGTGAGGAAACCTGCATACATCTGAGAAGAAATTCAATGGTGTACGTGAAGTTCCCAATCCGCACTGGGCCCGCGTGGGAACTACGGCCCAAGTCCTCTCATTCTAAGAGGAGGCCTTTGCCCTGCAGCTACTGGAGCTAGAGACTTGTGGCAGACATAATATTTACCTTTACCCAATGGGGTGATTGGGTATAGGTAAAATATTATGTCTGCCACAAGTCTCTAGCTCCAGTAACTTAAGCTATGCGGTATTGACTTTCAGTCAGTCAGTTAGAGTACTGTTTTTTTTTTTAAATATGGATGGATACGTAATTGATATGAAATAAAATGCTTGCTGTTACTTAAGTTTTTAATAAATTAAGGAAAGAGAGAGAGAAAGAGAGAGAGAGAGAGAGATATATTTATTTACACATTGAATAGTGCAAATTGGGTCCCACGTAACACAACGTTGCGGCAAACAGAACTGCAATGCTGTTTTTCAGTGGGTGGGAACTTAGATAGAAACCGGACGGATGTACGGCAACACTTGATCAATTAAGACACTAACTTCGGTTTTATTCAAACACTAGCTATTGCCCGCGACTCCGTCCGCGTGGAATTAGTAATTTGGGCAGCTTATTTTTTAATCCAATTTGCTTTTTCATCAATTATGGCTCTCCTTAGTTCCTCGATATAAAAAATTACCCCCCCCCCCGCTCTTATGGGTGTTAGCGTGATGACATATAGCCTATGTCCTTTCTCAGGCTCTAGACTGTCTGTGTACCAAATTTCATTCAAATCGGTTCAGTAGTTTTAGGGTGAAAGCGAGACAGACAGACAGACAGACAGAGTTACTTTCGCATTATAATATTAGTTAGGATGAGTGATCCATCATCATCTCGAGCTATCCCAATATTACAAACTAAATTAAAAACTAAACTAGATCTAAACAAACAAAAATAATACTATTACAAACTAAATTAAAAACTAAACTATTCTTAATTGTTTTAATTAATTGAAACATAATATCTTTATAATCCCAATATAGAGCACAGGCATTCTCCCACAATGAGAGATCTAGGGCCATAGTTCCCACGTGGGCCTAGTGCGGCTTGGGAACTTCACATACCCCACTGAAAGGCTTTGCTGGTGTATGAAGATTGCCGTACGATGGTGTTCTTAACAATAAATGTCATGGTAAACTTCAAATATAATTTCGAGATTATATTCCGAAAACTTAGAGCTCATAACTCAAACCACTAAGTAGGCTACCAAGCTAAACAAGAGTGTATAATATTAATCTAAATATAACCCATACCGGGAATTGCGACTTCAAAATTCTGAACTTTCACAAACACAAAGGACATAACTAAGAAGGGTTTAAATTTCATTTAGTAACCTACATCTTGCTAAACTCGTATGTTGACTTTACGCACAGGAATTCGTTAAGTACCTATAACGTAATTTAGTAAAATTTACTCTCTTTAGAACATACAAACAATAGAGATGATGATACACCATTGAACTGACGTATTTTTTTAACCCTCGACACAAAAAGAGGGGTGTTATAAGTTTGACCGCTATGAGTGTTTGTCTGTCTGTCTGTGGCATCAAAGCTCTTAAACGGGTGAACCGATTTGGATGCGGTTTTTTTTATTAGAAAGCAGGTTGCTTGGTGATGGTTCTTAGATATGTTTCATCTAAATCAGTTCAGCCGTTTCAAAGTTATTAGCTCTTTTGTTAGGTGCGGAAGGGATCTTAGACGCATAATGGACATTTACTTTATGTTCAAACATACGCGTGACATAATTGCGTTGGGGGTTTTTAAAATTCACTGTTCGTCGGTGCGAATGACAAAATCGCTATGTAATTTTGACTAACTTTACAGGAGACCAAAAAAACTGTTTATCTAATAGTATATACAACTTTTGTCACATCTGACTTTTTTAAATAATACAGTAGTAAGATTTACATGATTTTCACGAAAAAATAAACAATTTTTCCTCGTAGATTTTTATGATATTAACAAAAAACCAGAATTTAGCTACATGGCGACTTTGATTTGGCTTACTTTAAATCGCCATGTGCCAAATGTACACATAGCGTAGTTTTTATAACGTGGAAGGCGACACATAGCGGGTTATAAAATGTTTAAATTTGGTAATGTGAGTCGACTTTTACTATTATAAATATTGAAAATATGAATAACATGAATCTTTATTGTTATCTGCTCACAAGTTAGTTTATTAGTTAAACCTAATCAATAATAAATCAAGCAAGTGTAATAAAGAAGAAAACTGTACTACATTTTCGATTACACTAATTGATTTGCATAAACTTTATGAAATCATGCCGTTTAAGTTATACTAGTATTGTACTGATTTTTCATTACTCTTGCCTCTAATAATTTTATTGCCTAGTCAAAGATTAGTTGAAATCACTTAATAATTTGTACGTTTACACTGTCGTAGAAATTATGATAATCTTTGTGCATATAGACCTTTAAAGATTGCAGAGGATTTCGCTAAATCAATTTTTGGACCGCTATTATATAATGATAGTGCTTCATTATGTTCACGCTGTTCAGGTTGCCTTTGCAGTAAAAGAGTGAATATGTCAGCATGTTTGTATTTGACATCGCCATCTTTGTACCACAGGCTTCTTATGTCGGTCACTGTAGGGTCACCGGACCGTTAACCAGGCCTAATACTTATAAAATTGCACGGCACTTCTTCATAATTTTTAAAGAATGAATTATTTAAATAATTCACAACATACGGTTTCGTCGGCCTTGCCTTGCCTGTCTCATGCGAGTTAAATAGTCAGTAAGTGCACATATTGGCGGCCTGAACTGGTTTTCTAATGTTGAATGAACACTGTCGACTTCCATCACGGTGTGACCTTTCTCCAATATCAGTTGTTCAATTTCGATACCTAAAGAAGTTGACGCATTAGTCAAAGCACTACTCAAAACTTTGTTTCTGTTCTGGTAAGAGCAGCCGTCAGATGTAAGGTATACTTTTTTTTAAGTACAGCAGTGCTCTTTTAAAAACTGTATAATACAGCTTGTTATGATGGTACTGGCTGTCACACCGCATTCTCCCTCATGCCATACCTACAAATAAATAAACGTTATTATAATTTTTGACATAAAAAGTGTAGTTATGTACTGCCGGCTTTTGCTTATAACATTGCTCATAGACAAGGAACTTTGGTCTTTCTGGGTTTAAAAACAGAAATCATTCTTTCCTCCAACTTTTCTATTAATAATTTACGTGTCACAGAATTTAAAATATTCTCCTTGCACCAAAGTGTGTACACTTTTGTGCATATGGGTCTTACTGTGAAAGGTGTCCTCAATATAATTATGTCCTTTTTATCTCCTCTACAATAATGACTAGGTACAACAGGTACTTGTTCAAGCCATAGCTCCACAGATACGTTTAACGACGTTTAAACGTGCTACAAATTTGCACTAAGCCATTTATATGCGATTTTTTAGCGTCCCACGATGGTAGATTCCAAAAATATTGAAAAATGTCACTTCGGATTTCATCACTTATAGCCCTGCAAATAAAACTCCTATAAGACTTTTGCTCCGCTCCATGAGTACAAGGTTTTTCTGTCATAGCACGATTTTTCTTAACAACATATTTACTAAATATTTTAAATGTAGATGGATCCCGCTGACTTTTGTTACCCTTATAAGTCTTTCCAATAAGTCGCAAATGTTGATTTTCCCTTATTTTTGATGGAAATGCGGAAGGGTCTACAATAGCATGTTTTGCTGGGCCAGTGGCAATTTTTTCAAATGGTAAATTAATAGTTATACCACTTTCATGATTCAACAAAAAGGTTATATATTGTCCTCAGCAGTTCTGTCATCTGACAACTTTTCGACAGAACAACTAGCCTGTTCGATACGGCCCGTGGGGTTCAATAATAGTTCCAGATAATTGATATTTCTGACACATGGTCAACGTTTATATCCCTATTGTCATTATCCAGAAACATTGAAGTGAGCGTAGGATTATTTAGAGAATTTTGCTCAAACCAGGCAGCGGGTAGGTATACTCAAATTTATTTCGTTAGTAACATTTTCGCATAATAATATATCAGTCAGATTATCGTCATTAGAATTGCCAATTAAATCCCTTGAAGCATTTCTCGGTGATGTTTCATGCACTTGAACGGAGCGGACAGGATTTGACAAAATATCCATACTGTAGTAATCAGAAAATAGCATAGTTAGGTCATAAACGTATTCAATATTAAATGATACGTGCAATTTTACTAGGCAAAAACAAGTAATCTAATAGAACCTGGTAGCACTTACTTGATAAAATGTGAAATTAAAGCAATTAACATTAATTTCTTAAAATTAGTCTCACTGTCTGGTAATTCAATCAAGAAATAATCGCCATGTGCAACATACTATTGTAATAAACTATTGATTTTGATGGAGAACCTCACGCATAATATCGCTATGTGCTAAAAACCACAAAGCGATTTATTTCCATCCAAACTTTGTTCCGCGTGCACATAGCGGAATTTGTTATTTTCAAAACCAATAAAGATATCAAAAAACGGTTTTGTGGGTTAACGTAGGACATTAAAAGAAATGAAATTATCAAATAATCGTAAAATCGAAAAAAAACACATAGCGATTTTTGTATTCGCACCGACGGTATGGCTATTTACTGAACAGTCCAGGGTTAAAAAATTAAATAGTTAACCCTGGGTTAAGGACGACTGTTCCATGTATTTTGAAACTACATAACCCTAGGTTAGCATATAACTCTTAAGATATATCGTTAATTACTCTGGTCTGCGCCTGTCCCCCTTAAAGTAATTAAAGATCAACTTTTGCAGTTAATTGAAATTTGATCTGATTTTCATGGCATATATAGTGTTTTTACTTGTAATTGTCTTCCGGTGTCACCATCCCTTTAGCCTAGTTGGTAATGACCGCTTTAGCCTAGTTGGTAGTGACCCTGCCTACGAAGCAAGAGGTCCTGGGTTCAAATCCCGGTGAGGGCATTTATTTGTGTGATGAGCACGAATATTTGTTCCTGAGTTATGGATGTTTTCTCTGTATTTAAGTATTTATTTATCTATATAAGTATGTTTATCGTCGTCTAGTACCCATAGTACAAGCTTTGCTTAGTTTGGGACTAGGTCGATTTGTGTAAGATTGTCCGTCCCCTAATATTTATTTATTTATTTATCCCTATTGAATATTTTTAGGGTTCCGTACCCAAAGATGCCATTGTGACCCTATTACTGAGACGCTGCTGCCTATCCGTCTGTCCTTCTGTCACAGAGCTCTTTCTCTTGAATCAAAATACTTATCTACCCGCTTGAAATTTTCACTGATTAAGTATTACTATGGCCGCTACCTATAACAAGAAATACTAAAAACAAATTAAAATTATAAATCAAAGGGCATCGTCATTACAAGAAACTTGTTCATCATCATCATCATCATCCCAGCCTTTATATACGTCCTACTGCAGGGCACAGGTCTCCTCTCAGAATATGAGGGCTTGGGCCATAGTTCTCACGCGGGCCCAGTGCGGATTGGGAACTTCACACACACCATTTAATTTCTTCGCAGGTGTATGCAGGTTTCCTCACGATGTTTTCCTTCACCGTAAAAAGCTCATGGTAAATTACAAATGTAATTTCGCACATAAATTCCGAAAAACTCAGAGGTGCGAGAGTCGGGATTTGAACCCACGAACCGCTGCTTGAGAGGCCATAGAGAATTGTTATTCTAGCGTTTTAACTCGATCTTAATAAAAAAATATGAATTATTTTTAAAACATTGTAGTTATTTATTGAACCCTTCATGTACGAGTCCAACTCGTACATGACCGGGTTTTTACTATTAATTTTACTATAATATCTATAATTTTATTAATTCAATTCCGCGTCGCAAGAAATAATTAACTCCGAAATTCACTCACAAAATCCACTTCCTACTTACACATTACTGAAGTAAATTGTCCAAAAAGCCTTTGTGCCATTTACATAGAAACTCAATTACAATATAGCTGGCACAAAATCAGGGCACGTTTGAACGTTTAGAAGGGCTTTGCCATGACTATTAACACATATAAATTCTGCACCAATCCAAAGATATTTTGCTGGTGAACTTCGGAATCGATGTTAGTGTTGCATCAACAGATTAAAACGTCGATAGTAGTATCGATAGTATCGTGACATTGATAAATAGTCACTTTGTCGGTTATTATGACGATTTGGTAGTATCGATTACATTATATACGTACAATCACGCCTCCTTCCCAGCAAAGGGGCAAGCAGAGACTATTTTTTTCCTCCTGTTACGATCCTAATACAACCTCCGACCACCTGCAATACGATCCTAATGATATAAATTATCGATTGTTATTAAAACAAATACTGTCAACCAGGCATTGTAACGTGGTGGGAAAAAAAGGTAAAATCCCCACGCTACAAAAAAATTAAGTGAAAACTATGAAAACTGGAAAAATTAAATGAAAATGGGAAATGTAGGGAAATTTGGATCAGAAAGTAAAATGCAGAAATGGGTAAATAATTTAGAATTTATTCCTAGTCAAATCACAGGAACACATACACTTTATGTAAAACATTGAAAACCAGAGCATAGAAGGAAATCAGGGTCGGTTCGTGCTTATGGTAGGACTGAATTATAACTAAATATGTATGTGCTAATACTAAAGTCCCTACAAAATGTTATACCACCATTTGTGTGTAAATTACTGGAAACTTACTTTGAAAAGATAAAATCAGTTACCGGAATGTGTGGGAATTAGGGCCCACCTCATGGAAACAGAGCGTGGCTCCACGCCGGGAACTCCCTGCGGTTTCCTCCGGCCGTGGTCTCGGGAGCCTCGTCGTCCTGCCTCTGCTACCACGAAGTGTTGCCCCGCAGCTACTCAGTTGAGGTCATGCCAACCAGTATCACCGCTCTCATGCCTTGCTCATGCTCTCACTCGTGGAGAAAATATTGAGATGAGGCAAAGGATTTAAGAATGAAGTGGTGAAGTCCTCAAATGTAGCATTAATTGTTATTCTTGAAAGGTGTTATGGAAAAGCATTGTCTTGAACATCTCTTGAAACAAACTCTTGAAAATGAAAATCTTGAAATAATCTCTTGTAAATGAAAATTATACCCTCCAGCCTGAAAGCGAAGGAAACAAAGTCTTAGACACAGAATGGAAACGGTGGAGCATGAAAGGGCGTGCTCACACCATAAAAATACGATCAAAGACTCGGAAGGGAGGAAAAAATAGGAAAGCAATGCGAAAACACTTACCGCAACACGTCGGAATCGTGACTAAAATTACATGCTGGACCCGCCAACCCGCCGATCTTCGATCGCCATTCAAGTCTTCTTCGGACTTCGACTTTAAATTAAATGTATAAATTTAGATCTTGCGTCCGCGTCGCTTCAGCTCGCAAATAGGAAAGAGCGTCTGACGCCGGAGCATTTATAATGACAGCTCCGTTCTGTCAGCCCGGAATCTAACCGTTTTGGCCAACAAGAACGTTTCTGACAGAAAATTGGATATATTGTTTATAATTACAAAGATATATGAAATGAAATCTGGAATATTATTTTGATTCTGAAACGAAACTTAAGGAAAATAAAATGCAAAACCTGTGTGATTAAACTTTCGACTTGTCAGAAATACCTCCTTGTGAAAAGTTAATATCACTGGCTACACCAGATGTTAAAAGACGAAGGACGAATAAGGAGCCTCTGTGGCTCGCCCAATCACGTCACGGAAACGAACCAATGACGATGTAAAATGTTTAAAGCGATAAGCGCGAAAGTTTAAATGTGGGACACTTTTCATAGTGCCGCGAAATTTAAATTGTAAATGCAAAAACGCAACGTTACAGCATCATTACCTAACAAAATATAAAGGTATTATCCAATGGTCTAAAAACTAGATGATAAAGCGCTAATGATATTTGATAATAATCCAATATCTATTGCCTTCGAATAAGCATAGTCTATACTAATATTATAAAGAGGAAAGATTTGATTGTTTGTTTGTTTACATTGAATAGGCTCCGAAACTACTGGACCGATTTCAAAAATTCTTTTGCCGTTAGAAAGCTACATTATCACTGAGTGACATAGGCTACTTTTTACCGCGGAAAAATACCTTTTCATACGGGAAAATTAATTTATCGCGGGCGAAGCTGCGGACGGAAGGCTAGTACAATATAAAAGGAGAAGAAGAAGGTCAGGTCAAATTGAATGAAGCTCGCATTGTCGGTCTCTATAATATTTGACGATATGGTGCTGTTGAGCCCATCGGTAGGCGGGCTGAGAACCCTTTTGGATAAATGCGAATCTTATGCTTTAAACCATGACCTAAAGTATAATGTACGTAAAAGCGAATATAAGGTTTTTAAGGCGGGAAACAAGTGCCCATCACATGTCCCACCCATTCTTTTGAATGGCGAGCAGTTAAAAAGGGTTCATTTGTTCAGATATCTTGGGCACCTGGTGACCGAAGATTTACGTGATGACGCAGATATAGAAAGGGAGAGGAGGGCATTGGCCGTCAGAGCCAACATGATTGCTTGCAGGTTCAGCCGATCGATGTACAGCGCAAGTCAAAATAACCCTGTTTCGTGCGTATTGTACGTCGCTGTATACCTGCAGTCTGTGGTCACGGTACACGCAGCGAACGATGAATTCCTTGCGTGTACAGTACAACGACGCGTTCAGGGTACTGTTGCGGCTGCCGCGATACTGCAGCGCGTCGGGCATGTTCGTAGACGCGCACGTGGATGGGTTCCACGCGATTTTGCGCAAGCGCTGTGCCGCGGCGCTCTGCAGGGTGCGCGGCAGCCGCCATAGTCTCCTGACCGTCGTGGCAGAGAGATGGGACAGTGGCATAATTAGACACTGGTCATCTCATCATTTAAGTTTAAGTACTAACATAGTTTTTTAAGTTGTAATACTAATAATTTATGGATTTAAAAAGGCTGAAATAAATGCATTTTATTTTATTTTATTTATTTATTTTATTTATAATATATTGTGCGTGCATGCGAAATATCTATCCAAAATATGTAGAACGCCTCCAGTGTGGCAAATACTTAAATAGTGTATCTTTAAAATACTGGGAAGGAATAAGAACGTAAACTACACCAAAATTTATAATTAAACATACACGAAAAGTGTTCAATATCACAACCAAAACTAAGAAAGATGGGTTCGGTTAGTGCACGATCTGATAATTCGTACTCTTATGTCAAATTATATGAGGAAATGATTTAAATGCTATTATTACAAAGCATTTATGTAATAGCTATATCGTATCGAGTACTAACTGAACTGATGTGGCTAGTTTTTTGGACTATCCTTAGTATTGGTAGTAATGACGCCTATCAAAGTTATTGTAGCTCTTAATCCCTGATACTGATGATTTTAAATCAAAATTAAAATGTTTAGGTATTTTGTAAACAGGCTCTAACACTCAAAATTCTCAAAATAATAATGTAAACCGTAGGACTATATTGCGATTATTTTTGAAAATTAACTATCGATACTTTGAGAATCGATAACTTCGCAACTCTAAGCCCAAATACGTTTAATCCTTTCCTAATGAAGAAGTTAGTCTCATAATTGATTCTTTTGACATTACTTTTAAGGATTATAGGATTAGTAGCACGTGCACCTTAGGGGCTCAAAGGACACCGCTCAAAATCGGAATGGAGAAAATACGGAGAGGCCTTTGCCCAGCATAGGGACACTTCTGTAGGCTCTGTATAAAATGATTATGCTGAAATTTGGGACGCAGATAGCTTTATGACGTAGACATTCTCTAACAAGGGATTTTTTGAATTTTTTACGGGATAGGATTAATAATTATTTTCCCTTCAAAGTGGCCCTATCTTAATAACTAAAATAATTGGAGACTTCAAATTTGGTATGCTAGTAGTATTTATGAAAGTAAAAAACTAATTTTAGAAATTTTTGGAATTCCTACGGGATAAGGAGAAATCGGGATTTAAATATTAACTAACTGATATCGACGATGATTACTATGAAGTTTTGGATTTTTTTCATAGCTGATATATGGCAAAACAACGTTTGCGGGGTCAGCTAGTAGAAGGTAGAAAGCTGTGGTGGCCTATTAGTTTGGCCTCTCAAGCAGAGGGTCTTGGGTTCAAGCCCGAGCTTGCACCTCTGAGATTTTCGGAATTTATGTGAGAAATTAAATTGAAAATTTACGTTAATTTAATTTACGGGGAAGAAACCATCAGATCAGTCAGTCAGTCAGCTAACTTGCTCAAACCTGGACACACCTGAGAGGAAATTCAGTGCTGGTGTGTGAACTACGGCCCAACGTCTCTCATTCTAAGAGGAGTCCTGTGTCCTGTAGTGGGACGTGTATAGGCCGAGTGGATGATGATGATAGTCACACGATTTACAGCTTGTTTGTCTTAGCTCATGACTCACATGCATACGTAGAAGATAACTAAAAGTTAAACTTACAAAACATTTGCAATAATTATCTAGCACGATAAATCAACGGTTCCGGTAAACAAGGGCGTTCTAAATTATTAATGTTATTACTTGAAGGTTCTCATTAAGAAGTTGTTTACTAATTCCATGCACCGCTAACTTGGACAAAGAAATTAGTTGAGAGGTGAGAGCGAACTTTTAATTTATTCACTTGCCAATTTGAATAGCAAACTAGTGGAGTGAGTCGGATTAGATAGAGTAGCAAGTCTTTTGAGTACACGCGTACTTGAAGTATTTGGAGTAGGTATTTCAACTGTACCATAATAATAAATGGAACAAGATTTTGTTAAGAAGCAGTGTTATTGTTGAATGGACAGTCCGTCTCAGAGGTGGCTGAACACTTTTATTACTTTTTCACAATAACCAGTTATAATGTGAAGATTGAAATATATTATTGAAGTGAAACTTCTAATGCGACTTCCAACAAGGTCGCCTTAAACGTTTAACGCTACTATGGAGGGGCCTGGGGGTATGAAAGCATTACTATATGTACTGCCGAAGCAAGTAATCTCGCATTGTATATACCTATACTAACGGATGTTAAAAACTTCGACAGTGCGATGCAGAACTCACACTGTCTTTGCAAATTTGTATGAGACTTGATAAAAGCGCCATCTAGTGAGTAATTTAAACACATAGATGCATAAGTAAATTTAGTTCTTGAAGTTATTGCAGTAAGGTTGATATTGATGTATAAGTGCCTTTTTCATTTCCACATTACGAAGTTTCACTTCTTCCGCGCGGAGGAGCTGCACGCACGATTTTTTTATGTCATGTTACTGAAAGTGACAAAGTACTAAAGTGTTCAGAGACTTCTCAGGCCAACCGTACCTTGTACCTGTCATTCAATCAACAAGTCTGTACCAAATTTCAAGTCCGATTACTAGTAGTGGATGAAATTCGAGTCTCAAGATGTGACCTTAACCACCGTACAAAAAACCGGTTGTCTGTAAAGTCGGTTTACGGATGATAGTTTAACGTGACAACGTCATGACAAAACATTCAAAAAACTAAAATGAAACCAGGCGGTCACCCATCCAAGTTCTGACCGTGCCTGAAAGCGACTGAAAACGGTGCATCTCACCACCCCTCAACCCCCCCAACTCCCCGCACTCCCTATTAAAAATTACCCGAGCGCTAGTACTAAGATTGTACATCCTGGCGCGCGCTATAACGCGCGATGACGCAATGTAACGTACATGTACGACGTTGTCACGTCAAAAATTTGTGAACTAATTCATCATCGTCATAATCCCAGCCTTTATGCCACCCACTGCAGGACACAAGCGTCTTCTCAGAATGAGAGGTCATGGGCCGTAGTTCCCACGCAGACCCCGGTCCGTGCGAATCATTAAAAAATATATTACTGGTATTAATACCAGGTACTTATACATGTTACTTCATTCCTATATGTATAAAGGGCCCAGCTCGGGTCACCAAAGTTCACCTTTCACCCTGTAAGCGGCTGTTACTGTTTGTGTGTTACAATATGAAATGGATTATGGTAAAAGGTCTTAGGTATTATCCTAGAATCGCTTAATGCACTAAGAGATAATATATTTCTGAGTGAAAAACTTAAAGAAAGAGATTTAGTATATGTCATTGTTTGTAGAAGCTTGTTGGTTTTAAGTTACCGGGTACTTTTCTTGCTTGTTTTTGTCTGGAATAAAAGCGCTTTTTAATCTATAACAAGTTTGCGTACTATCGCAAGCAAGCTTCACGATAAGCAAAGTTTTGATTTACCACATATCACCGACAAAAAATAGCCGCAGGTCGTCCACTGCTGGACATAGGCTTCCCTCATTTATCCACCTTGAACCAACGGCCTTCACCAAATCGTCTGTCCATCTTGTTGGTGGACATCCAACGCTGCACTTGTCAGTCCGTGGTCTCCATTCGAGAAATAGCTTATCCAGTGAAAATCGAGATGTTACTGTGCCACACCACCGTTTGTATCCTCTTTTAGGGTTCCGTAGTCATCTAGAAACCCTTATAGTTTCGCCACGTCTGTCTGTCTGTCCGTCCGCGGCTATTCTCAGAGACTGTTAGTACTAGAAAGCTGTAATTTCGCATGAATATATATATTAGTCACGCCGACAAAGTGATTAAATAAAAAAAAACTTAAAAATATTTTTTTAGGGTACCTCCCATAGACGTAAAGTGGGGGTGATTTTTTTTCTCGACTAACCCTATAGTGTGGGGTATCATTGGATAGGTATTTAGAAAATACGGCGTGGCATTTTATTACTATCAAGTTATTTTGAATCTTATGTCATTGAGTTTAGAATTCATGTTACTTTATTGGTTATGCGTTGCGTCATCCCTGTCGCGGCATCGTGGTATCGAAATAAAGTAACATGAATTCTAAACTCATTGAAATAAGATTCAAAATAACTTGATAGTAATAAAATGCCACGCCGTGTCATGCCGTCAGTGAGCGCCGGCCCTATGGCGATATTATTGGTGTCTTAGAATATGAATATGACCCAAATACGTAACTTTCTTTGTTGTACTCTCCGAACAAGTTCAAACTTGTTGAAAGTGGATCTTAGAGAATTAAATTATCCCTAAAGAAAACCACTAAAGATAATTAAATCAAACAAGGAAATTAAAGAGGATTTTTTTCAAAGAACTCACGGACATTTTTAATTAACTTTAACAGGTTATTCATTAAATGTATGAGATGTATAAAGACGAGAATTAATTATGCTAGGAACAGCTACAGTTTCATTATGAGGGAATTTTAATTTTGTCCCGAGGAGTGATGGTAATGGAGACGTGAACATGTCCCGTGGATATTTAGTTCATTCTAGCATTGTACGGCGGCTGTCTATGAGGTATGTGCATGTGGCGGAAGATCTGTCTTATATGCATGTTATGTATGTATGTATGTAAAACTCTTTATTGTACGTAAAACATGAAAAATAACAGTTAACAAGAAAAACAGATGTACAAAGGCGAACTTATCCCATAAAGGGATCTCTTCCAGTTAACCTTTGACCGATTGACAAGACATCAGAGACAAGAGTAGGCATACAATGCTGAGTAATAAAAAAAGAGTCGAAATCAAAAGTAAACCCAAACCAATATACTTAACATAAACAATACACATACATACAAAGAATACACGCAACTACACACTAATATATTATATACTTAATGAATACAATAGACTAATACATATCATATCAACACAAATAGACTACCTACATAAAAACTACATACATTAATATACGCATATACACTAAACAGAGAACACAATACAGGTTGTCTCTATTTAAGAGGAACTGTCAAGCCAGTACGCCCTTAAGCGACTCTGGAAGATAGCTACCGACTGCGACCGCCTGATTTCACTCGGCAACCGATTCCACAGACTAACAGCGAGCACGGAGAAGGATTTGGAATAGGATTTGGACTTAGTTACAGGAAAAGCTAACAAAAGACTACTACTTGACCGCAACCGGTTCCCAGAACCAGCAGCCAAGTAATTAAATCTTTCGAAAAGGTAGGAAGGGGACTGTGGTTTAAAAAGGACATTAAAAAGCAACGACAGGATGTGAACATTACGGCGCAGACGAATTGGGAGCCACTTCAGCTGAGCGCGAAAACAGGACACGTGGTCGTATTTTCGGAGACCGAATATAAAGCGTATGCAAACGTTTTGAAGACGCTCAAGCTATTCAAGGAATTTATTTGCAAGACCGTAACATTTATTCGGAGCGCCAGTAGGTAAACAATTTAGAGTTAACTAGTATTAAATTCTTTTTGTTGATGAAATCCGCGCAAGAACTAAAGTCACGGACATAGCTCGAAGAATCGCTAGACTTAAGTGGCAGTGGGCAGGGCACATCGCTCGTAGAACTGATGGCCGTTGGGGCCGAAAGGTTCTCGAGTGGCGTCCGCGGACCAGAAGACGCAGTATAGGTAGGCCTCCAACAAGATGGAACAACGACCTGGTGAAGGCGGCGGGAACGCATTGGATGCAGATGGCTCAAAGCCGATCTGTTTGGCGAGCCTTGGGGGAGGCCTATGTTCAGCAGTGGACGTCTTTCGGCTGAAATGATGATGACGAAATTTTTGTTGAAATCTTCGTACATACAAAATCGTGGAGGCCTATTGGTTTGATCTATAGCCGTTTAAGCAGAGGGTCGTGGGTTCGATCCCAGATTCTGAGATGTGACAGCTGCTGCTTGCCAAATGCTGCCGACTACCGTGTTCTAAACTGTCGTCGTCATCATCATCATCTCAGTGGAAGCAAGCAGTACACTTTAAGGTGCGCGAATTTGAGGCAAAGCGACGTAGCGACCTCGAAGCAAAGCTCGACTAGCTGAAGACCAGGCCACCTGCGGCCATATTATACAATTATGTCGGAGGGGTGCTGATGTGCATTGAGTGCAAGCGCACATTCGCTGCTAAGATATGGTACGTCAGTCACCAGAGAGCACATCAACGACGCTCTCACTTGTAGGAAGTAGTCGCCGTAGCTGAACACGGCTGAAAGATTATTATTGTGATCATGTCATGTGGACATCGACGCAATGTGATTGCCCCATTATTTTTTAGGCTATTAAAATGATATTTACTCTTAGAGTGGTAAAAGATTTTCTTGATGGACTATGAAAATTATGCAACAAAAGCGTCCTTATTGAACGATAACTTTGAAACTCAAAAATTCACCGACCTTTTTAATACAGGGCTCAAAAAATTGGAGTTCAATATTCTTTTGGACGCCTAATTTCATCAAAAACCACTTAGGATCGGATTACATTCTTCGACAGAGTAATAGCGGAATTACTTTTAATTTAGAATTTATCGTGCAAAGTTTCATTTATAAGAAAGTGGACTACGCCCGAACATTGTTTTTCTCCGAAAAGCCCGTCGCCTTTCGACGATTAATAAAATGTAAATGTAAATCGAGATTCGTGAAACTCGGGGTGGTGCTAGCATGAGAAACGACGTTTTAGCTACGGTCAATAGTCTTTGCAACTGATAAAGCATTCTGCGATTGTAAACTTAGCGAATGATTTCGGAAAAATGTTACAGTTTAGGTCATAAACATAATTATGTAATGTATGTTACCAACTATAATACAATACAATGGTCATCATCATCAACTTACAGCTCTTGTCGGTGGAGTAATCGCTATTCTGTTCAGTCTCTGCCAACGTTTGCAGCTTCTGATACGACATGACCTTGACTTTTTCTTAAGCTTCATCTATAAATGCCCGTCTAAATACCTTTAAATGACTCATTATTGTAAACCAATACAGAAAAAACAATACAGAAAAACAAGTACATGGCAAAAGTATAAGGTAAGCAATAGATGGAGTCATCGTTTCGGAGCGATTTTCTCTGCAACCTTTTACAACGGAAAGAAAAGTAAGGAATGAATTTCAGCAGGTGGTGCAATTCAAAACAAATAGTAACATAAACAAACAAATATAAAACAACTATACATACAATACACATCTTAACGCATACACAGAAAAATATATACACGGCAATATACTTGTAAAGTTTGGCACAGGTGTTCGTTATATAAATAAGTTAAATAAAGAATTTAGTTAAATATAATGTTTTAAAGTTTCGCGATTCAGCAGTGGCGGAGCGTGGACATTTATGCAAGTAAAGCCGGAGCAAAAAAAAAACTTAAATCCCATTTATCTTCTTCTTGAATGTGCATTGTGCAGTAATGGAATAAAAGCGTTTGGTAACTTCGAATGTTTAGTCAACCCGGGGGGAATCGGGTTGTTAATGAAGGTAGGCCTCCAACAATATGGAGCGACGACCTGATTAAGGTTGCGGGATCGCGTTGGATGCGGATGACACGGGTGCGATCTGTTTGGCGAGCCTTGGGGGAAGCCTATGTTCAGTACTGAACTTCGACTGAAATAATGATGATGATGTGACTTAGGTTAGGTAGATAGGAGAGAGAGAGAGAGATTGATTTATACATATTCGATGTATAGGAAAAAATACATTTAGCAGAGTAAGATACAATAAAAAAATATTGAATAGTACAATTGGATAGAAATAGACCGAAACCACGGATCTAATTTTATATAGGTTGGCATTCTAGTTTAACTAGTAATATAAAAATTACATTTTGTATTTTTATACGTCTGTGCTAGTACGGTAAAAGCAATATCTCGAAGTTTAACGTGAGGCTCCGAGACTATTTCAGTAATTTAGTGACAGAATATTTTCAGGCATTTTCTTCGACAGCTTTGTAATCGAATATATTAATGAAATTTGGTAATATTGATCGCAATATTATACGTAATTGTAGTCGTCAAAATCAAATAGATAATATTCAAATCTTTAGAACACTCATCTAGCAGCTCCACTAGTTAATAATGTTTTCAAATTCTGGAAATAAATTTCAACCTACGAAGCAGTTGGATTGACTTGAAAGACAGGTATTATCGATAGGGATAGTGCAATACTGCGTAACTACCACTGGTAAATACTGCGTATCTGCACAATACCCATAGAGAATATCCGCGTAACTGGCATTGGTTGATACTGCGTATCTAACAAATGTAGCCAAATTAAGATTTCCCGCCAACGAACGTAAAATCCTGATTTAAGATTTCGATAGCTTACTCCCAAGTCAAGCGTGCCTAAAGCAGTTGTACTTCAAAAATTGAACCAGAACCGACTCCAAAAACCTACGAAAGTAACTAAAAAACTCAAAAATAACAAAACTAAAATGTGTGCTACCTACTGATTGGTTTAAAATCGGTTTATAAAAGATGGAGTTCTAAGGATAAGAAACATCAAAAAAAAAATAGAACCGAATTAAATTAACTTTTTTTTTAGTTTAGGTTTTTTTATTTATTTTTACAAAAACTTAATTCTTACTTAAGTATTTGTGATATTCTGATCATATTATTATTTAGTTTTTTCGTATCATACCTTATACCTCACTTAAGAAACGGCTCAAGTGCGCGTCTGACTCACGCACCGAGGGATCCACGTGTACGCAAAATATTGAGAGATATTTAGTCTTGTTTCGAGAACGCATTGGGGAATTTAGGCATGAAGTTGAGCTTGAATAGTGGTAGTAGTTAAGAAACACAGCGTCCTGGATAGACGAAGACCAGGGTTCGATCCTCGGACCCAGTACTTTTTCTAGTTCTGTTTTTCAATGTGTTCGTTCTAGTTACAGTATTCTTAAAATTAAAAAGTGGTAATGTTATTTTAAGACTGTAGCCTTTTACGTGTATATATTATGATTTATGAACAAAAAAGAGTTTTTATTACATACATATATATATTTGTAATCTAATAAAGTAGAGCAGGGGGTGAGAGACATAAATATTTAGTGTACCTTTTGGTGTCACACAGTAAAAGTAAATTTGGAGCAAATCAGCAGAGCTGAGATACACAGACACAAGAAAGATAGTCTAAATGTTTTTTGTCCCTTTGACGCACACAACCCTAAAAACGCCAAAATCTGCAATCTTTTACAAATTTCCTTAAAAAATACCTGTAACAGCTAAACATCAGCCTAAAAAAATCCTGTCCTTTTTTTGGTAATTGGGTCTCAAATTTATAGTAATACAGATCGTTTCAGGCCTTGTTTTGTCATAAAGACCGTCTCAAACCGTGTTTCACGTCACCTTAACGGTTTGGCTCAGGCGGATAGGGCACGCCGCTGAAGAGAGCACGAACGTAAGGAGCCTTTAAAAGAAATTTCTTGGACCATTTGTTGAATGGATGTGAAAGGTTTCACCCGACCTAGATGTTTTAATGCAGCCTCAAGGTAATTTAAGAAAATGTAAGAAATTGTGAAGAGTTGGTAGTTTTTCATAGAAATTTTGCAATGGGGTGAATTTGTGTTGGAACGCGGGAACAATTTAATAATTACGTAGGTAAAACAAAAGTTAAAAAGGCAATCATAAACAGTAATTAGTCAAATTAGCGTTATTTGACTATTAACGCGCACGAAGGGTTCCGTACAATTATCTATAAAAATCACGTTTGTTGTATGGGAGCCCCCTTAAATATTTTTTTTTATTTTAATTTAACGATTTACTTTTAAAGTCAATATATAATAAATATTCTGTGAATATTTCAAGTGTCTACCTGTTGCCGTTATCAATATCGAGCAAAAACGAGCAAAAAAATCATGTTTGTTGTATGGGAGCCCCATTAAATATTTATTTAACTCCATTTTTTAGTATTTTTTATTATAGCAGCAACCAAAATACATCATCTGTGAAAATTTGAACTCTCTAGCTATCACGGTTCCCGAGATACAGCCTGGTGACAGACGGACAGACAGACGGACGGACGGACGGACGGACAGCGGAGCCTCAGTAATAGGGTTTCCGTTTTTACCCTTTGTGTACGGAACCCTAAAAACGAGTGTCGTAACTACATACATGACCCGACGAGTACATTTCGTTACATCCTCCATCATGTGACTAGCATACTGGTAGTACTATTGACTCTAAATAGGTTGTATCACCAGCTCTGCTGTTGTACCACCAGTTGAACTACTTGGTAGTTTAACTGTTTCGGAGGGAGTTTATTTTTGTTTTTATCATCATCATCATCATCATCATTTCAGCCGAAAGCCGTCAACTGCTGAACAAAGGCCTCCCCCAAGGCTCCCCAAACAGATCGGTCCCGTGCCATCCGCATCCAACGCGTTCCCGGAACCTTAACCAGGTCGTTGCTCCATCTTGTTGGAGGCTTACCTACACTGCGTCTCATCAGTATGTTCTCGTCGATTAACATACTGTTTTAAAATTTACTACATTTAATAGAGCAGGTTACTTCAAAGATTGGCTATTCGAATTATTAACCAGGTCGTCGCTCCGTTACATCGAACGTTACTCCGTTTGGTTTTATCATAAAAATGTTATTATAAAACGTCTTTAAGGTTTTTGCGGTTGTATAAAGTAGTAACAGTACTATTTTTTTAAAGTTTATACATATACTTATCTGTATCTGCCCTTGGCCGCTGTCTACAATACAGTCGTGCATAATTAAAATGGATTTTATTAAAATAGAGGTCAAATCTTTGCACAACCATCTTGCAACCCTGAAAAGCGAAGGTTGGTCCCTCAGGAGGCTGGCTGGGCAAAGTTTAATTAGGTAACTTCAGGGTATAACGTCGACTGATGCTCGCTCCCATCAAAGCTTACAGAAATAATGATTACAAGTTGTTATAGGAACTAAAAATAACCATATTCTATTTAAGGAAAATTGCGCTAAATTGGGAGCTAATCGGACTTTATTTTGGGGATTATTGTGGAGGGGAGCAAAGGGGTAATTCGGAGCGGAATTGCGAACTGTCTGTCTATTGACGCGGAGCTAGACAGCGGAGCGAACCGAGAAATTAACCGCCCGGCCACGACTTCGCGCGTTTGGCGGCGCGATAAGCGTTTTCTGTGTTCATTGCGCGGCTGAGACGCTCGCCGTACAGTAGTTACCTGGCGGCACACGCAATGAACTGATAAAACGCTTGCCGCGTCGCCAAACGCGCGAAGTCGTGGCCAGGCGGTAACGTGGAGCCGAGTTGGGGACTGCATTTTTCCATACGTGGAGCTAACCTACGCTTGTTTCTCCGCCACGCTTTTCCGCTTCTTTTCGATCGCCTTGTGTTTTCAGCTTCAAGGTTTTGTATAATTTTTTTCAATACATTTGCTCGAAAAATCCACTTTCAAAAGATGTATAGGTGGTACATGGCTCGTAAGTTCATTTTAAAGGTTTACAAGCAAAAAGTTTAAATGACAAAAATAAAAAAATATCGACTTATACGTAGAAAGATGTATAAATATACAAAACTAAGTAATGAATTTGCAAAATTGATTGTAATTATTATGAACTGTAATTTAATTACCTCGGATTTTAATGATTTCCACCTTTTATTAATTCGAAAAAATCGCAGTGGCTCAACGCGTCGAACCTTTGCCTGATAATTTTAGTTAACCTAATTAAAAACAAAACTTACGCATGCGCATTACGGGCGCGCCATTTTTTACTTTTTTTTTAATTTGGAAGATTTTATGTAATTTTTACTCAGAATCACAAGCTTCTTTGATCCTACGAGGAGAAAAAAAGTGTCCCAAAATTTCCATGTACAGGGTTATTTGTAATTCACTGACATCCTCTTAACCCTGAATTCCTATCACTCAAACAAATGTTTTTTTGTTTTACGACTTTCTAAAATGAAGCACTTTTTTTTCCCATACAAATACACAGAGTATCGTAAAAATAAGAGGAAATCTCAAATTTTCAAAACGTTATTACACCAAAAATATTAAGTTATGACAAAAGCCGTAAAACAAAAAACATTTGTTTAAGTGGTAGGAGTTTAGAGTTAAAAGGATGCTAGTGAATTACAAATAACCCTGTATATTATTCGGTGCTTCCATTTAGTTACGGTCATAATAAAGTCTATTAAAAATGGTAACTCAACGGAAAAATAAATTGGAACACTTTTGTTCCCTTAGTAGGATCGAAAAAACTCGTGATTGTGAGCAGCAATCACGTAAAATTTTTCAAATTAAAAAAGTCCAAACAGACAACAAAATAAAAAATTGCCCTAAATACGTTAAACAGATTTGCACTTAAGTACACTTTTTTCCTCACTCTGTTAAATATACGATTTGGATCCACCACCACCCTTTCCGAAAAAGCAGTTTTTCCTAACAAGGACCCACTCAAATAACGACGTCTTTGAAGAAGGTACGACAATTACTGTTTTTGACAAGACGGCTTTATGTAACAAAGGGCGGCAACATTGATACTGTTTGGCTGTTAAAAAAAATAACAAGCGTTTCTGAGTAACGTGACACATTGAACTTTATGTTTGTTGACAGCGAGTGGGAAGTTAACGGTGTAGATCAGTACACGTTCGGTGCGGTATGGGGTTGAAGTGACCCGATACAAGTATGGTTGGCGACAATTTAAACTAATTCCCGCAGTGAACAAGTTAAAAAAACCCGACCGAGTAGAAATATTTTCTTAATTAGGTACCCCCCTCCCCTGGCCCTCATTTTTTGAATTCTTTTAAATAAATAAAAAAAAAATATTAGGGGCAATCTTACACAAATCGACCTAGTCCCAAACTAAGCAAAGCTTGTACTATGGGTACTAGGCGACGATAAACATACTTATATAGATAAATAAATACTTAAATACATAGAAAACATCCATAACTCAGGAACAAATATTCGTGCTCATCACGCAAATAAATGCCCTTACCGGGATTTGAACCCAGGACCTCTTGCTTCGTAGGCAGGGTCACTACCAACTAGGCTAAAGCGGTCGTTTCTCAGAAACCATTACTTACTTAGGGATCTTTATTATTTTTGGGTCACCGATTTACATGATGAGTACCAAATTTAAACTATAATTCAATGAAACATTTTAAAATTTAGCCCAAAACAAAAATATAGCCCTCCTTCGGCCGTCTGTAATTAGGAATACCTAAGTTTTTATCAAAAGTTTATTTTTTAATACTTACAAGGGTTTTTGCTGACTACACTTTTTGTGAACTGTAGAAACTTGTCAATTAAACTACATCTCCGTATTAAACGATTCAACTTGCAAAATTAACTAAAAGCCAACTTTTAACGGAGTTACAAAATTCGCTGCTTCAATACAAAAGGGACACAAATAAAAAAAAAACAAAATCTTTTTATTGCAGAAATAGCATTTTAAATGCCATTTCTGCAATAAAAACGATTTTGATTTTTTTTTTTGATTTGTTTCCCTTTTGTATTGAAGCAACGAATCACCAAATTAAATAATTAATTTTATTGAATCAGGCTTTACTCGGCGGAGAGGTCCATATTAATGAACTGAAACAATTACTTTGCTCACCCTCGACCATAGCGCGTGGTCGCGGGCGAGCAAAGTACCTATTTGTTTCAGTTCTTTGACCAAATTGAAGGTTTGCCAAAGAGCAATGGAGCGGAGTATGCTTGGGGCTATTTTTTAGGGGAGGCTTGGATATGTCATCGCCAAGGCGACGAAGCAGAGCCGAAAATCAAATCCTGGGGTGGATACTAAGCGTCAGCATTTATCTTCCATGTAAATGACATTATTATTAATTTATATTAGATTGGAGAAAGGTCCCATTGCTGGGAAAAGGCTTTCTCCATTTTCTCCATTCATTCCGATTTTGAGCAGTGTTCTTCCAGTCCTTAAGGTATACCTACGTCTAGGTCATCCCGCCAACGCCTCCTAGGCCTACCTCGTTGCCACCATCTATCTTGTGGTATTCAGTCTGTGGCTATTTTCAGCCAACCGATTCGAATCTACGCGGCTGGCGTGGCCTACCCAGTCCCACTTCAGCTTGGCAGCCTTGGCACCCACACCGGTAATGCGTATTTTGGAGCGCAGCGTACTGTTTCGGATCCAGTCAACCCGCCTCACCTCTAGCATACTGCGCTCCATTGCTCCTTTAATTTGGTCTTCAACTCTGTCGATGACCATGTTTCAGCACCGTAAGTTGAGGCATATAGTATACAAACATATAAAAACGATTATTATTATGTCGTAAGTAATTGACATTGCGAGTGTTCATTTTTTTATCTAAAACTTATTTAAAAAATAATATCGTGGATGAATAAGAAAATTAACAAACACAATCGTAATAAAATCGCGAGATTGCGGTCGCATCTTCATATTCTATGTATATTATTAAATTAGCATACGTATGTTCACAGGTAAATGTGATATGACGCTGTATCATTCGTATTGTATATGCTTATCAGATTGTCTCAATCTTGATACGAAGCGAAATGAATAGGAAATGAGCGATATTCGCGCCCTTTTGATGTTAGCTATATTTTTTGAAGAGAATATTGTGACCTTCGTAAGGATTACATCATATTTTGTGAAGTAATTTGCTGTCGTGAAGTTTTCAAGTACCTTTTAAAAGCTCAGGATGACTTCGTCCACAGTCCCATTTTGTCACCTTCTTAAATCGTCCACAGTGCCATGTCGTCAGCCTACAATTCCTAAATCGTCACCTTTCTAAGGCTGGTTTTAGTGTCACGCGGGCCATCCGTACGGGTATGTATTACAATACCGAAGTACGAAAGACCGAATGTATTAAAACATCGAATGGGTCAAAAGACCAACACGATTTTTTTCTGAAACCGTAAACTTCTCAGAATTTATTAAAACGGCATCATACAGAACCCATTAGGTTAGGTTAGGTTTGTTTTATAACAATCTTAAAAAGTTAACGGTTTCAGAAAAAAATCGTGTCGGTCTTATGACCCATTCGATGTTTTAATACATTCGGTCTTTCGTACTTCGGTATTGTAATACATACCCATCCGTACGGATTGCTACGCACGGACCATAGGCTTTAAAGTTTTCTTCACAAAGACAATTGTAATAATGACGGATTAGATTCTTTCAAAAGGTATACTATCTAAGAATAGTTCACTGTTCTCTAGTGTTGTTGTATTTAATTTGTTGTTTTCATTAAACGTAATGATATTTTTTTTTATGTACTTACGGGATTTCACAAGGCCGGGCTGTGTTCCTAAGGCTGGGTAGCCTTAGGTCAAAAGAGTGTTTTATTGTTTTAAAGTTTTTTTTGTTCGAAGTTTATATGATGTATTACAGTATCAGCATTATTGAAATTGTCGATAATTCACAGCAATAGCCATAACAAATCTTGGCTTAATTTGTTACGGTTTAAAAGTTAAAATGCGATTATGCCGATCAAGTGTTGCCATACTTACTTCCGGCTTCTAATTAGGTTTTTGTTGCGAACTATTCTTTCCGCTGGCGTTCGTGTCGTCACAGTGTGTATGTTTTTGTTTTTAGTTTTAGAGTTTTTAATTATGTGGTAGAAGTACAGGTCCTCTAATAAATAACCGAAAACGCCATCAAAATCTACAGCCGATTCTTAGAAATCGTGATCACGAAAGTGCGGCGGTTGAAACGCTCGAATAATGACGCTTTTGTCATAGTACTCGAGAGAAACCGCGTCGAGCAGCTATAGTATAAATCTTCCCAGGTGAATAAGTGAAAGCACTTCGAGCCCTAAAACAAACGGTATCGTCATAGTATTAAGGTTCAAATTTAATTTAATGGCTATAACTTGTCACAATAATTTTAAGATAAATATTTGTATTACGCAGTCGGCGGCCACGGTAAAAGTTTGTGTATTAAGCTTCCATTATAGCAAAAAATAACAAAATAAAATAAATGTACACTTAATTAAAAATGAGACCCTATAAAAAAAACATTTTCAATGGCAATCGTGCCATACAGCACATATTTCTAGTTGTTATTCTGTCCCGTCAGCGAGGGGACAAAAAGTAGTACAGTTTAATTAGAAGAAATGTTGTGTCACAATAACTAACATGCTTATTAGATGACCAATTTGTAGAAGGGGTTTAAAACTACCACAAAAATGCATGTTTGGCAAATTTTAATCAGATAAAGTTACGGTTTAATTAAAGAGTGACCCAGGAGACCGTCACTATAGCAACGAGTGACAAAAAAAAGTTGATGGACCCATGCAAAACCTTTCATAAGCTAATATCAGTTGCGCTTGGTCAGTCTTAACGCCGTTCTATAATTCCATTCATTCCATTTGATTATTATGGAAATATCAATAATGTAAGCTATGACAAAGAAAGTAAATAAGAAGATATTTGATAATATATTTAGACAAGAAAGTCGATCAATCACATATAATTTATATTCCATTAAGCCCGGGAAGAATGATATACGAATAAAAACTGTGACACAAACATATTTCACGTAAAAGCAACGCCTTTTAGGTTCGTTGTCGCGAGTTTACATAATGCTTCAAACAGTGTTTTTTTTGTGATATTAATTAGTAGCCTTTACTTATGGTTTCGATCTCGTGAACCATTACGTCGAACATTCGAACTGAAGGTTCAAGATTTCACTAAACAGCAATGGTAATTTCCAAAAATGACATTAATGTGGCATGTTGCGTTGTAGCGTGATATACAAAATACTCGCACACACGCACGCACGCACATATAGATCGAGTCATTCATGATGACGCGTGCCGTGGTTCTTATTGCAATGCCATTAACGTCTAATTTTGACAAAATCACGCGCATTCTTGAATGGCACTACTGTAGCGCACTAGCTATACACCAGCAAAACTGATGAAGAGGGCTCTTTTGACTTTCTTATCTGTATAGCTACTGACCACTGTCATAGTGACTTTCGGACTGGCAAGCGCAGCGTGGGACGTCCACCAACGAGATAGACGGACGATTTTGTGAAGGCCGCAGGTTTAGGGTGGATGCAAATCGCTTCCAATCTTAATGATTGGGCATCAATGAGGGAGGCCTATGTCCAGCAGTGGACGTTCTACGGCTGAAATGACGATGATGATGACTCTCATAGTTTTGTGTCGAGTTATCCATACTAATATTATAAATGGGAAAGTGAGTTTGTTTCTCCTTCTTTCACGTCGAAACTAAGCGATGAATTGCTGTGATTTCTTGTATGGACATAGTTGAATGGCTGGAGAGTGAATTAGGCTATTTTTTTACCACTATTTTTTTATTTTTTAAAAACGAACAAATTATGACCTAACGGTTTCTAAAGAAAATAAAAGTCTTATCACGAATAATTATTGCAGTAGACACATTAACTTATATATTAGAACAATTTAAATATTTTAATTTACATTCAATTTTTATGGAATAATCGAGAAAAACTAACAAAAATGCAACGTTGCCAGCTCAGCAGGTATAAGCGCTCTTAAGTTTTATTCATTGTTGTTTTTTCTTAATACTTATTTGTATTCTTAGTTTCACAAAACGTTTGTACAAGTCCGTCGTTTACATCGATTATGGCACATTCGCTATTCTTTTTCAGTTTCCAACAAAGCAAACGGATAATGTATTTATCCATCGGGCCGTGAGGGAGCGGAATCCATCCGACAACCGAAATGACAAATGAATATAGAAATCACACAATAAGGAAATGGACCGATTGTGCCTCTTTTTATCTCCTTTCTGCGGTATTAAGTTGTTATGTAAATAACCTAGATGTCGAGTTTCGAGATGCGTAGTTTCGGGTTAGAAGGGCGATTTGATTGATTGTAATGTAACTTTTTATTATAAAAAATGTCTTGTCTTGTCAAACATTTTACTTAAACTGTATTTTAATAGTAATACTAGCCTGAACTGACGGCTTCGGTCACGTAAGTCATTCAAAGTCAGGTAGTCAAATTGAATAATTTATTGAACCAGGCGTTACTTTGCGGAGATCCATATTAATGCACTGAAACAATTACTTTGCTCACCCGCGACCTTACCTTACCTTACCCCAACCTACCTTGCCTTAAGCGGGTGAGCAAAGTAATTGTTTCAGTTCAATCAAATTTAAATTCCGGGATTTTCTACATCGGGACTTACCTACATCGTGCTCTTCATTAACGTTGCATTAAAAACACTCGTACCGTCCGTTTCTCTTCAACGTTTTTAATTTTGCTTCTCTTCTTACTTCGTTTGATTTCTTATTTTTTCTTTTTCGAGGGAAGGAGGTGAAGTGTGAGTTGGACAACACACAGTCCCAAGATATACAACACATACTATATCAATTAGACCTAAGCCTTTATAATACAGACAGTACTTATTTACTCGCAGCTCTGGCAGTAAGTGTCTCCCAACTCTCGTCACCACACTAAAGCACCAAACGCACAGACAGCGGAGGAGGAGGGATTTTAACTTGTATGAACGAGTTCGCGGTACGGTACCGCACAACCGTTCATACAAGTTAGAATATTACAACCGTCACCCCGCACCGCCACGCCTCCACTGTCTGTGCATTTGGAGCTTAATGTCTCCAAACGAACGACCGACCGCCTTTAGCCTAGTTGGTAGTGACCCTGCCTACGAAGCAAGAGGTCCTGGGTTCAAATCCCGGTAAGGGCATTTATTTGTGTGATGAGCACGAATATTTGTTCCTGAGTTATGGATGTTTTCTATGTATTTAAGTATTTATTTATTTATATAAGTATGTTTATCGTCGTCTAGTACCCATAGTACAAGCTTTGCTTAGTTTGGGACTAGGTCGATTTGTGTAAGATTGTCCCCTAATATATATATATAAACCTAGTGGTTAAAAATTTGGGATTTATTCTTAATCTCGTAGGGATATTATCAGGATAAAAAGAAGGCTATGTGTTATTCCAGATGTCCATTGCAGCTATTGACATATAAAGTTCTGGCAGTTGAAAAGAATGTCGTGAATTCCCAAAAATTACATGGTGCTCCTCTTTAATGTTCCATGAAGAAACATCCGTGCCAAATTTCACGTCTCTAAATGTAGCGGTTGACATTTCTGGGTTCATCCCGATCCCGTGGGAATATTAGGATAAAAAGTAGCCAATGTGTTATTTTAGACGTCGCTTTTATAATAATTAGCAAGAATACACATATTTTTAGCGCTTACATCTGGCATTTTCGAGGGTATGATTTTAAAAATCGGTCCCCCGATTAAGTACCTAAATAGCTACGCATCTAACAAAGCCGGACATTAAGGACCTAAGCACACTTTGACGAAATTACGCGACCGAATTTTGGCGTGATTATTCTATTCCTCTTACAATACAATGACTCAAAGTAATATAATTAGGTACTTTGCTCACCGGGACCTAAGATAAAGTAAAGGTCGCGGGTGAGCAAAGTAATTGTTTCAGTTTATTAATATAGACTTCCGCAAAGTAAAGCCTGATTCAATAAATACAATGACTCTTTATTAACACCACAAATAATACAATACAGAAAAACAAGTACATGAACAAATATATAAGGTAAACAATAGGCGGCCTTATAGCTTCGAAGAGATCTCTTCCAGGCAACCTTTAAAACAGAAAGAAAGCAAGGAATGGATTTCAGCAGGTGGAGGTGGTGCAATATAAAATTAATAGTAATAAAAACAGACACATGTTACCAAAATTACTAAAAACATACAATACTTACCTACGTCAAAAAACAAACATAGATAAGTGATACACAGTATACATGTAAATAAATGGACTATACTTAATATAGTTCTCAAGCACAATATAATAGATAGTTGCTTAAGCATAGATTTCATCATCATCATTATCCCAGCCTATATACGTCCCACTGCAGGGCACAAACCCTCAGAAGCATAGATTTAAAGATAGGCAAAGATTTAGCACACCGTAGTTCTATTGGTAGGAAGTTCCATAACCGAATAGCCTGGACAGTAAAAGAGTACACATAGAATTCCTACTACTATTACTATTAGTAACGACCGCTTTAGCCTAGTTGGTAGTGACCCTGCCTACGAAGCAAGAGGTCCTGGGTTCGAATCCCGGTAAGGGCATTTATTTGTGTGATGAGCACGAATATTTGTTCCTGAGTTATGGATGTTTTCTATGTATTTAAGTATTTATTTATCTATATAAGTATGTTTATCGTCTTCTAGTAGCTTCGCTTAGTTTGGGACTAGGTCGATTTGTGTAAGATTGTCCCCTAATATTTATTTATTTATTTATTAGTTCTGTGCATCAGAAATCATAATTTAGCCCCGGCCGCTAACGTTCACCTTGATTCATCGCAAAAAACCCGGCCATTTTTCCCCCTGTCCATATCAAAGGACACCGCTCAATCACCTGACTTCTGTGGTGAGGCCAGGAATACAGCGTACGCGTTTTCTTACATCCTCGTTTTACCAACATTCTATGTACAACGCCTGGTTTCAGAGTCTAGCACAGAAACGGGCGAGACGGCACGGCTACGATGCAGCTTCTGCTTTGTCGCCGGGCCTCAGTTCGTGTGCCAAAAATGCGGGCGAACGTGCCGTTCTCGGATCGGACTTTACAGTCACGAACGGCGTTGCCTCTCTCAAACAGACGCTGCTTAAATCATCTGTCAAGATGTAAGAGGCCTTGTATATGTAGGTATAGGTAACGTCACGATAGTTGCTGCGAATGATTACACACACAACTACATAAAGTACCTATTGCAATAAAAGTAGTCATCATTTCAGCCGAAAGACGTCCACTGCTGAACATAGGCCTCCCCCAAGGCTCGCCCTGCGCTATCCGCATCCAATGCGTTCCCGCTACCTTCACCAGGTCGTCGCTCCATCTTGTTGGAGGCCTACCTACACTGCGTCTTCCGGCCCGCGGACGCCACACGAGAACCTTTCGGCCCCATCGGCCGTCAGTTCTACGGGCGATGTGCCCTGCCCACTGCCACTTAAGTCTAGCGATTCTTCGAGCTATGTCCGTGACTTTAGTTCTTGCGCGGATTTCATCATTTCTAATGCGATCCCGCAGAGAAACTCCAAGCATAGCCCTCTCCATCGCCCTCTGAGTGACCTTGAGCTTCCTTATAAGACCCATCGTTAGCGGCCACGTCTCAGTGCCATAAGTCATCACTGGCAACACACACTGGTCAAAGACTTTTGACTTGAGACTCTGCGGTATATCGGATGACAAGATATTGCGGAGCTTCCCGAACGCTGCCCAGCCGAGTCTAATTCGTCGATTGACCTCTTTCTCGAAGTTGAACGTACCCAATTGGATAAAAGTAGTAACTGAATGAAATGAGTGAGTGAATGAAAGTGTGACATATATGATCTAATGACGAAATACCTACGCAATACTATCATCATCCCAGCCTATATACGTCCCACTGCATGGCACAGACCTCCTCTTAGAATGAGATGGCTTGGACCGTAGCTCCCACGCGGGCCCAGTGCGGATTGGGAACTTCACACACACCATTGGATGTTTTCCTTCACCGTAAAGGTCATGGAAAATTTCAAATGTAATTAAGCACATAAATTCCGAAAAACTCAGAGGTGCAAGCCGGGATTTGAACCCACGTCCCTCTGCTTGAGAGGCCATAGGTCAAACCACGGTTTTTACAATACGCAATACTATAGTTACACATTACAATTTTACAAAACCTATTTTTGAAATGAAACAATTTAAACTGATAAGAAATATTTATGTATTGGCAACAAAAAAAATCAGTATTATAAAATAGCGTAAAATATGCTATCTGATTTAAATGATATAGATGAAAATATTTTATTTTCTATTTTGTTTGAACTAGACGTATTTTCCTAAATAATTCTTAAAAAATACGTTGAAGAAATTTTTAGTCCATTTTGTAATTCATTGCTGAGTCTGTTGAACTTGCTATCGGTATGTCATTACACGACTTCTTGTTGTGTGCCTGACCTCAACTCTCGTGGCGTTACCTATAACTAATGTTTACTCGTAGCTTCGCTCGTGTGAGCTTTCTAGTAGAAAGCCATAATTAGAATTCAAAAATTGAGGATTTCCCAAAATTGACACGGAAATTTTCAATAATTTTATCATGCAGCCTTAATTTGATTTTCTAGAAATGGAAACTGAAAAATGTGTGAGCCTAAACAATACTGTATATTTTACAGAAATTACACGCCTGTTCTAAGAAACTGACTTACAGTTTTACTATTTTACGATCAAGAGAGTCCCAAATAAACTTATCACGAAATTTGTGAAGCGGAGTCCGGCTTTTGCCACTGCAGAGCAACTCAACCTATCCTTAAATAACTCCAAAGTTACTAACGGGACAGTTTTTTTTTTATGTTAGATAGGCCAGACAAACGAACTAGTGGGTCACCTGATGTTAAATGAACACCACTGTCCATAGACACCCGCAGCGCTATACACGATGCCAGTGCGTTGTCGGCCCTAAAGGAGAGGGAATAGGGGAAGGGGGAGAGGGAAGGGTGAGGTATTGGGCCCGCGGAACTCTCACTGACCGTACGAAACGCAAGCAGGATTACTGCTGCTTCACGCCGGTGTTCTGTGAGAGGGTGGCAGTTGCATTAATTTAACCCTTTACTTGCTATTTTTTTATTATAAGTCAAAATTAAATTCAAAACCCTTGCACTTACACACATCGATTTCCTGGCCCCAAAAAAGATTCGACTGCATCTGCCTGTGACAAATGAACGTGGTTTTTTAAAGCACAGCGAACATTCCGGGTGCTTTTACACGGCATTGTTTACAGCACATAAAAGCCTTTTTAACACCCAGCTAGGGCATATTTTACCATGTTTTTGTATATTTTAACTTGGCGTGAGAATGCGAAGATGAAGTGGAGAAGCATAATGTAGGGTGTTTAACTTATGTGCCGTAAAATAAAGCTGCGGATTATGATTTCCATTTACATGTCTCTTCAGAGTACAATTGGCATGGTGGTTATAAAAAGTATACGACACAATATAAAATACAGTTAAGGATCTTCCTTTGTGTGTCTTTGAGTTCAGTATTAACACTCGGTAGTAAAACCTCTAGTGTATTTCTTCAATGGGTTCAATGACCTAGAATCATGAAATTGAAAAAAACCGAGTTTATAATTATCATTATAAAATTTTTATAAACTTGGATACTTAATGAAATAAGTATCGATAAAATCCTTGGGTTAATCTGAAATAACGTCTACAAAAACTTAGGTCGTAATCGTAAGTGGTATTTACAGTCAAGGCTCTAATGCCATTAAATATAAGGTTGGTGTTTACATTGTATTTAACGCGATTATCTGTTTAGATATTTCTGCCTTCGACTGTACAAAATAAGTATCTATACTCATTTCATTACTCATGTTTAAAAACTATGAAAACATCTAACACCACTGTAGTGAAAAGATACAATAAGTCGAGCTGAAAGACATGTTTTTCAGTAAAAAACAATCCTTGAATGTACGCGTCACGTGCATTAATTTCGGACCCATTTCGAAAAAATATCCTTGACTTCCTATACAATATGATAGGACTGTCAACCTTAAGTGGGTCCTAAATTAAAGCTCGTGACTGTATATTGATATTCGTATGATTGATTCTCAAACTGCCAAAGTAAATAGATACGTTGACGTCACATCCAAATGACATAAGGTCATTATCAGTTCTGTACACTACTTTGTGCAGGAGGTGACTTTTATAAGTTTTCCTTCTTTGTTAGATTCGTCATTATCATCATCGTATTAGCCAAAAGACGTCTAATACTGGACAGTGTAGTTAATTTTGTTTACAAAATGCCCAAGTTATCATTCTCTCGATTCTGCTACAGTGGCTCTTAAAATTCCGAGTTTTGTCGGACTTGATTCAATGTAAAATTGAAGTGGAAATAAGCGAAATATCCTCCCTAAGTTGGGTGAGGGCATAGAAGCCTTTACACTCTCCGTGGCAAACCCCATGAATAATAGATCGTCCCTGACCAGCTATGAGCTACGCGTCAAATACACGCCTCTGGAAAAATAACGGTAGGTGAGAACAAGGTTTCACTTAATTATTAAGCTACAATTAAATAATCGATGGGGAAATTGTGATACAGACAGTCTACTAATAATAAAGACTAGGTTTTGGCCACAACTTCGCCCGCGAACTCATAAAATTGAAGGTCAATCTCTATTCCGCGGGAAATCCCAAAAATCCCTTTTTACTGCACCTCTAAGTTCCTAAAAGAATGGTTGCGGAGATAGGGTCTAATTTAATTGAATATAAAACCCATTTATTCCCTATCCCATGGGAATTTCAATAAATACATCCTTATTCCTAGCCAACATAAAGACTGAACGGATTGAGACGAAACTTGGCGTATAGATAAACAAAGATCTGGATTAAGACATTCTTAATATCCTGTTGGTGCGTTTCCGTGGCAAAACGACCAGAAATCGTAATTTGTTTGCCCTGCCGGTAGTATGTAACAATAATGTCTCGAATAATGCTCCAATTACAAGAATGTGTAGACTTTTTAATAACATTGATCTCGAGTTAGACATATTCAACATGACGCTAGCAAAATTCAAATCTGTTGTAAATGAACATTTCACTCTGGCATTGTGAATCTTTCCTGGATTTCTATTGTATGATCATTGGCCTTCGTTTTTAGCTGTTCATAATGTGCTTATTGCGATGAATTAAGTACCACTTTTTCATGTATTTTTATTTTATTATTCTTTTTTTTTTGTATTTGTTTCTTTTTATGAGGGTTGTGTTGAAGTGTACAATTATTATTGTGATGTAATGCGCTGTAATGTCTTAGATTAAGTCACTAATTGTAAATTCTTTAGCTTGCATTATGTTATTGTACCCAAGTTAATAAAATAAATAAATAAAAATATTTTAACTTTAAACAAGAATAGAAGTCGCTCCAAGAATATTGAAGTACCATGGTTTTCATTTGTAGAATATACCTATGCATTATTATTATTTTATAGCTGATTGTGTCCTAATGCTGGCAAAGGCCTTTCCTCTTAACTTCCACATCTCCCTATCTAGAGCTATATTTGGCCACTCTTTCAGTTTCGCGTCCGCCAAGCTTAAATAGGCCTGGGCCGGGGGGTATGCATTACAATACCGAAGTACGAAAGACCGAATGTATTAAAACATCGAATGGGTCAAAAGACCGACACGATTTTTTTCTGAAACCGTAAACTTTTCAGAATTTATTAAAACGGCATCATACAGAACCCATTAGGTTAGGTTAGGTTTGTTTTATAACAATCTTAAAAAGTTAACGGTTGCAGAAAAAAATCGTGTCGGTCTTTTGACCCATTCGATCTTTTAATACATTCGGTCTTTCGTACTTCGGTATTGTAATACATACCCGGGCCGGGCATGTCTGTTGGGTTCACCCACAAAGATGGGCGCACTCAGCCACATGGTAAGTGCCGTTCGACGGGCACCGACGGCAAAGCAGGCCGAGGCGGAGATGGCGAGACGACCTATGCGTAATTACATACAATAAATAGTGTTCCCGATATTGCAAAGATATGGGGCGTGAGCGTACTAACTTACTGGTAAACTAGATAAAGGTATGTACGTTAGCCTAAGACAGCTTTCACAGTTAACAGGAAAATAACCGAGTAACAAGCGCTGTAATAACAAGAAGAGTTGAAACTAATTTAAATACTTTGCAAGTGACGTTTTCCTACAAAGGGAAATAAATGAAAGTGGCAACTATACAAATTGTTTCACTATCCAGTTAAGGCGTAATACTTTGTTTAGTTTCTAGAGTTTTCCAACTAAAGGTACCTTATTAGGTAAGGGTTCAGACATTTACATGACCGAATAGTCAAGTGATTGGAGAACTTGACTATGGAGCTTGAAATTCCGGATTCGATCCTCGATAGGAGCAGATAATTTAGTACAATAAATTTGAATGATTGTTTAGTGTTATTTATAATTTTTTGTTCTCTAATTTTGTTTCTTTTGGTTTTGGGCTTGGGCCTCATGCGGGCCTTGTGCGGATTGGGAACTAAATCCACATCATCACTATCATCATCCAAGCCTTTATATGTCCCACTGCCTGGCACAGGCCTTCTCTCAGAATGAGATGGGTTGTGTCGTAGTTCCCACGTGTACCCAGTGCGGGTTAGAACTTAACCCACACCATTGAATTTCTTCGCAAGTGTGTGCAGGTTTCCTCTCGATGTTTCCCTTCGCCGTAAAACTCAGGGTAAATTTCAAGTATACATATATAATATTCCGAAAAACTTTGAGGTACGAACCCGGGTTCAAATCCACGACCCTCTCCTTGAGAAGCTATGGTCAAACCACTGGGCTACCACGGCTTTTTTGGTTCTAAGTGAAATCATCTGAGTCCTCTCACTTTCAGAGGAGGTCTGCGAACTGCAGTGGGACGTGTGTAGGCTGGGGTAATGGATAATAATAAAAAAAAATAATAATAAATAAATAAACTTTATTTGCATTTAACAGAAGTTTTACATAAAAGGTTGAGGCCTCCCATAAAGTTGGAACTTGTGTTAGGAGGCCTCGCTCTTCCAAGAAAAAATATTACTAAGACTATAACTAAACAAAACTTAAACTTAAATAATGTGTGTGTGTGTGTGTGTGTGTGTGTGTGTGTGTGTGTGTGTGTGTGTGTGTGTGTATGAGTGTGTGTATGTGAGTGCGTGTGAGTTCATGAACGTGAGTGAATGTGTGTAAAAAGTGTGCGCATACGTGCGTACGTATAGCGTGCATGTCAAGTGTGTCAGTGCTCGTGTGACTGTTAATGTGTCCAGTGAATTTTTGGTGTTGCTTTACATCTGCATGTTCGAGAGAGCACCAGTATACACCAGTAACCTTGATCAAGCCAACAAAGGAACATCTCAATGCATTTACAACAATTTATAATGTTGTTTTATTTACAAAATTAATTAATTTAGGTATCGGATTTTTATATTGATTTTACTACCTGACATTGCAATACTTAGATGGTTTACTAATGTTTCGGCGAAAAACTTTTCGCAATATGATTCATTTGGCAAATGTTTATTTTTTCTGAAACTGAAAAACTTTTCAGGATTGTTATAAAACAAACCTAACCTAACCTACAGGATAGTCCTGAAATATATCCTGAATAGTTTACAGTGTCAGAAAAAATTAATCATTGCAAATGTTTCATTTCCCAAATGAATCAGTTTGCGAAAAATAATTCGCCGAAAAGGCAGTACGAATGATTAATTATTACGATTATGATTAACCTGAAAAAGCAAATGGATAGTGTGCATTCTTAAGCTAACATACTCAAAGGGAATTTTGAAAGTAACAGTACTAAGGCCAGGGCGAATGTTTATGTAAAACGTATTCGTGACAAGACATTGAAAGAGAATTATTAATGACGTAAGTTGTTTCACCTTATGAAGCGAGATGTGGACATTTAACTGTGAATTCAAAAAGACAAGGATAAAATAGAGAAAATATAGTTATTTGTGTCACAAGGGAGCAAAATGATGTATTTACGGCGAGGGCAGTACATTGAATCCAGAGTGAAGCGATGGATTCTACAGCTGAGCGCAGCGAGGGATTCTAAGTTAGAATCCTGAGCGTAACGAAGGATTCAAGTGTTAACGCCCAAGACGAAAATAATTTTGCTCCTGAGTGACACATACAATTTTTCACACCGACTGTGAGGAAAATGGATTGTTGTGATACATGGGAAAGGTCACCACAGATAAAGTATTCCTGTGCTACTTTTAACAATGTTAAGAAATAATCGTTCACGGAATCGAATATTACAATGGTAGGTATCGGATATCAATATTCATTAAATCACAATAACAATCATCGATAGTTTTCATTTAAGTAAAACGTATAATTTATTGTGACATTTTTTTAAACTATTACGAAAAAGTCATAAATTTTCATATAGGTAACACCACCAGAGTTGAGGCCACGCACACAACCACATCTCATGTAATGATAGCGGGATTTTGACGTTGTGTTGACGTTTAACGACAACACAACGTCAAAACGACAACACAACGTCAAAATCCCGCTGTCATTACATGAGATGTGGTTGTGTGCGTGGCCTCAACTCTGGTGGCGTTACCTATATAACGTTGTTAAAGTTCAAACATAAAAAAAGAAAAAATACGAAGAATACGAAAATACAATACAATACAGTACAAATTTTCTTTATTGAGCACCAAAAAAGTACAGAAAAAATAATAATAACAATAAAAAATCAGGCAGACAATAGGCGGTCTTATCGCTCAAAAGCAATCTCTTCCCGACAACACGACCCTGGATACATGTACAAATATGAACTGGTTTATGTAAATAGGTTTGTTTTTAATCGATTACGATGAAATAATTACAATCGATTATTTTATTAAGGTATGTGTTCATTGCCACATTGCGTAATGAAGGATGCATGCCAAAGAATAAATTAAAAAAGTATCTTGAACAGAAAAGTAGCATTTTGATCCCTGTCGTCAGGGAGCATAATCTACTTTTCCGAATGAAAGGTGTGAAAAAAGAATTATTTCCGCGTACGGTGAAAGCTTCCGGCAGCAGTGTTTCCAGACAACTATGACATTGGGGCTTTCAAGAAAAGGGTCTATAGGTACTTACTTTAAAGGCAGGCAACAGGTTAGTGACTCTCTTTGAGTTGCTGATATTTATGGGCGGTGGTGATTTCCATCAGATGACCCGTTTGCTCGTTTGCCTCCCTCTCATAATAAAAAAAAGAAAATATATATTTAAAGTATTTTTTGATGATAAAGTTTGGGAAGAAAGGTTTTAGAGTGGCAAAAAGGAAGCGGAAAACAAAATGTTAGCATGGTTTCCATTGTGGGCCGGCGCGGCAACATCGCGAGAGTAGCAGGCAATCGATGGATGCAGGTGGAAAATTGCCGTTTACTGTGGTTTTCTACGGGTGACGTCTGTGTTCTTCAGAAGACGTTTTTCAGCTGACAATGACGATGATATCTTGACGACCAAATCGCCTAGTAGTTAGAGAACCTGACTACGAAGCTTGAGGTCCCGGGTTCAATTCCCGCGTCGGGGCAGAATTTTGTATCAAAATTACGAATATTTGCTCTTGAGTCTTGAGTGTTTAATATGTACACTACACAACTACAACTATATTTATCCGTTGCCTAGTACCCATAACACAAGCTTTGCTTACTGTGGAACTAGATCAATTGATGTGAATTGTGAATTGTCCTGTGGAAGCTCCGCAATATCTTATACACTAGTGACTGTTCGTACTGCAATACACCGCAATATCTCAAGTCAAAAGTCTTTGACCAGTGTGTGTTGCCAGTGATGACTTTTGGCACTGAGACGTGGCCGCTATCGATGGTTCTCATAAGGAAGCTCAAAGTCACTCAGAGGGCAATGGAGAGGGCTATGCTCGGAGTTTCTCTGCGGGATCGCATTAGAAATAATGTAATCCGCGCAAGAACTAAAGTCACCGATATAGTTAGAAGAATCGCCAAACTCAAGTGGCACGGCAGGGCACGGACCGGAAGGCGCAGTGTAGGTAGGCCTCCAACAAGATGGAGCGACGACCTGATTAAGGTTGCGGGATCGCGTTGGATGCGGATGGCACGAGACCGATCTGTTTGGCGAGCCTTGGGGGAGGCCTATGTTCAGCAGTGGACGTTTTTCGGCTGAAATGATGAAGAATGTCCCGTGATATTTATTTAGTACTTTAACGATATTTTATCAAATCTTCTAGAGTCTATAAAAATACACATTATTCTTAACAATATTAACAGGAGTACAATTACATTTACTTTACTAAACCGTTATTCGAAATATTCATGATATTCTATGTCTATGACTTCGTAATATTCGCAACACTAACTGGCTGACAGAAGAGTGACTGTTAATACCACAGACTTAGAATATAATAGCAGACTTGACATAACGAGTCCAAATAATGGCAAAAATGCACACATCTCTATCACACAAACACATACCGGTGAAAGGTTAATCCTAGTATATTTCCATATGTAACACTTTCACAAATGTAGGCACTACGAGTACCTACATTTCACCATCTTTAAATCTAAATCAGTTGTAATTTTGATGAAAAAAACATTAAAAAAAACTCAGTTTACCAAAAAATTCGCTTGCAGCTTCGGCAGCTTAATTAAATGACTGTCGTTCAAAACATAGCATGTGTCATTTTTTAAAGGTTTCTTGGACAGTGTTGCGACACATGAGAAAACGGGATGACAATATTCCTGATTATTGTAGCGTGAGGGAATAGGAAATATGTACGTACACACACGTGACATATCAAGTCTGCTATTATATTCTAAGTCTGTGGTTAATACATATTTCGATGCTGTCAAATTGAATATCAATGGGTATGAAGGAACAAGGGTCTACTTCAACCGACAGGCGGTAAAGGAAACGTCGTAATTTATGTCATTGTGTGCAAGTCTACGTGTTTCATTTGTAATATATTTTAGCAAGAAGAAATAGAAAACGTTTTTTTTTATTATGAGAGGGAGGCAAACGATCAAGCGGGTCATCTGATGGAAAATGATCACCACCGCCCATAAATATCAACAACTCAAAGGAGTCACTGATCTGTTGCCGGCCTTTAAAAGGAGAGGGAATAGGGAAGAGGGAGGGAGAGAGGTATTGTGTGATAGGGCGGACTAGCGGCTATAGCATTTAAATAAAACGTAAAATACTTAAAACATTGTGTTTACTTGTATAGGAGAAAATATATAATGACACCGTACATCAAAAGTAAAAGAACATAATACAAATTCAAATTAAATGCATCATAGACAAGTATACGTGGACAGCATCACGACCTTCCAACACCTTCTCCTGATGTCCACTCATGTTGCCGAGACACGTTTCTATACATGCATTAATCTTGCACAGTGTCTTTCAAACTTTACTTTTGACAATGGTTTTGTCATTACGTCAGCTAACTGAATTTCTGTGGGACAGTAGCTGATATTTATTAAACCATGCACGAAGTGTTCATGTATAAAATGGTACCGCACGTCTATGTGCTTCGACCTTTTATTGAAGGATCCAGACTTCACAAGTTGAATCGAACTTTGATTATCAACATGCAAATTTATTTTTATGTCCAAACCGGTTATTTCTTGTAATAGAGATTTGAGATGCAATGCCTCTTTGCAACAGTCTGCTGCGGCTATGTACTCGGCTTCAGTCGACGATAGCGCTACTATAGGCTGCCTCTTGGATGCCCATGATATTGGTCCATCAGCTATCATTAGCACGGAGCCAGAAGTGCTTCTTCGCGTCAATGGGTCTCCAGCATAATCCGAGTCGCTGTAAGCATCGATGTTCTCTATCGGTTTGTTCCGTTTGAACAAAATGCCTTTCTCTTTGGTTCCCACTAAATATTTGAATATTTTCTTGACTTTTGTGACGTCTTCTCTAGTGGGGTTTTCGACCTTCCTGCTAACTTGATTGACCGCTTGTGCGATATCTGGTCTGGTTCTGGTAGACAGGTACAGTAAACTTCCCACTGCTTCCCTATAGGGATATTCCTTCTCCTGGGCAGTTTCCTGTATCGACTTTGAATCGCTACTTGCGGGCGTGTCACAAGGTTTGGCATTTTTCATGTTGTATTTTTCCAGTACGTCATTTATGTAGGATCTCTGAGTAAGAATTATTCCTTCTTTTGAGTTTTTTATTTCCATACCCAGATAAGTACTTGGATTTTCATTCTTTTTAATTTCAAATTTGGTTTCAAGTTTCTTCAAAATAACTTCGATCTTTTTCTTGTCTTTTCCTATGACAAGTCCGTCATCAACGAATAGTCCGATTATTATTGACTTATCTTCGTTTATGAAAACGCATCGATCGGTTTTGATTGTCTTGAAGCCCAAATCAAACATCGCTTGGGTAAAAGTTTTGTTCCATGTAAATGGAGCTTGTTTTAAACCGTACAACGATTTTTTTAATCGGCAAACTACGTCAGTAGTATTGCAGTTAGTCTCATAGCCAACAGGTAATTTCATATAAACTTCATCTGTTAACTCTCCGTATAAGAAAGCTGTCTTGACGTCAAATGTCATGAAGTAGTAAGATTTAGATGCGGCAATGGCTAATAAAGTTTTTAATGCAGATTGACTTACTACTGGGCTATAAATGTCTTCGAAATCTAGGTTTCCTTTCTGCTCGCATCCACGTACGACTAATCTGGCCTTGTACGTACCGTCATCTTTAATTCGAAATACCCATTTGTTCGACAGTATTTTGTGTCCTTTGGCTTCTGACTTGTCAACTAATACCCAGGTGTTATTTTTCTGTAGTGATTCCATTTCAGACTGTATTGCCTTCTCCCAATTTCGTCTGTCGGTGCCAGTCACAGCTTCTTTATATGTCAGTAAAGAGCAGTCATAGTCGTCATTGTTTTCTGACGTAAACATGGTCACGCAGCGACTTAACTCGTAATCTTTGGTCCATGCTGGTGGTCTCACGTCTCTTTGTGGTCTTCCACTTGAGGGAGATGGTTCATCATCAACAGGATTTTGACTAGAGCTGGAAGGAAGAGGGTTAAGCTCCTGAAAAGGTAAGTTATTATTAATTTTGTTTCTTATTTCTGGTATTTCAATTTCAATTTGTTCTGTTTCAGGTTCTGGATTGACATCTTCGCGTTTCTCAGCAGGAGTACCGCCATAATGCATCTTTTCGATTACTTTTACATCTCTGCTGATAACAATATCATTCCTTTCGGGTATATAGATTCTAAAACCTTTTGTATATTCCGCATATCCCAAGAATACTCCTTCTGTGGCTTTGGCTGTGAATTTTCGTCTTCGGTTTTTGTTCATCACAAACGCTCTATTTCCGAACACGTGTAGGTGATTTCCTGAAGGTGTTCGACGTACCCATTTCTCATATGGGGAATTACCTTTGAGAGCTCTTGCTGGGCTTCTATTTATCAAGTAGTTTGCAGTATTTACTGCTTCTGCCCAAAATTTTTCAGGGATATTGGAATCTAGCATCAGACATCTTAATTTATAATTTATTTTATTTAAATAAGAACATAGGTTTACACAAATGAATTATCCATCAGACCCCAAACTAGGCTGGGCCTGTATCTTGGGTGTCTGCGAGAGTGATTTATAAAAAACAGTTACTCAATAATGAAAACAGCTGGGCGCCATCAGCCATAACACAAATAAAACAGCGCAAAAAGGAGCATGCAAAATAAAAAACACAATACAAAAAGAAGTAACATCAAATATGCAAAAATGAGAACTTAATAGAATAACTAATGGTGTACTGTGCGTGTATTAAGGGAGTAAGCATGAGTAATCGCATGTGTGTGTGTATGTGTGTGTGTGTGTGTGTGTTTGTGTGTGTGTGACAATTTGAGAGTATCCCGTGTAGCCTGATCTTGCTTTATCCATCAGCGATCGATTTTTTCGTTCACTCATGCCATTTTGCTGAGGCGTGTAAGGTGCAGATAGTCTTCGGCTTATACCGTTATCTTTGAGTAATTTGTCAAACGCTTTAGACCTGTATTCGCCTCCATTATCAGATTGAAGATTTTGAATTTTCTTCTTATGAAACAGTTCAACATAGTTTTTATATTCCTTGAATTTGTCGATTACTTCGCTCTTTTCTTTTAAGAAATATACACAGCAATATCTTGTATAATCGTCAATAAATGTTACGAAATACTTTGATCCGGCCATTGATTCATTCTCAAATGGGCCACATACGTCACTGTGAATTATCTGGAGCACTTCGGTAGAGATTATTTGTCCATGGCTTTGGAATGGTAGAGTGGAAAATTTTCCTTTGATACAAGTCTCACAGGTACCCAAAGTTTTTTCTTTAAAGTCGAGTCCTCGCATCATTTTATTTTTAACCATTTCTTTTAGGTCTCTTTCATTGACATGACCTAATTTCTTGTGCCATTTCATAATTTCGCTTTCGTCACTAGGCGTGAAGTTTGCTGTCTCTTCCGGTTTATCAAATTCAAGATAGTATAATCCATTGCTTCTGTTAGCTTTTAATACAGTTTTTCCGTCTTTTGTGACACTGGCTTGTTCCTTTTCAAATAGAACTTTATAGCCATGATCCGTAATTTTGCTTGCAGATATTAGATTATTCGACAAATCAGGTACATATAATGTGTCAGAAAGACTAATTTTATAGAGTCGATCCTTTGTATACAGTTCGGCTTTTCCTTTCCCTTTAACTTCGGTCGTATGCTTTTCTGAAGCTAGCCTTAGAGTGTCAGTCGCGGGGATTAAGTTATGGAGTATACTTTTATCACCCGTCATATGTGACGTACAGCCACTATCAAGACACCATAAATTGCCATTTGATTTCGACGTTCCTGTTGTTAAACAGATGTTACATGTCTTTTCTTGACCTTTAGTTTTATTGGGGTTATTGGGTCTCTTCTTAAACCAACAAGCTTCTGTGGAATGCCCTTTCTTATTACAATTCTTGCAAAATTGTACCTTTTTCTTCGTCTTTGCGTAGAATGCTTCTGAAGTCTGAGGTTCACTCGCTTCGGTTTGCCTTCTTGCTTCGTATTCTTCTACGATTTTTACTTTTAAATTGTCAGGACTTGGCAGGACATCTCTCGACTCAATAGCCGTTCGGAAGCTATCGAAATTTGTAGGTAAACTGTATAACATCATTATGCTTAATAACTCTGGATGAATTTTGACATCCATGTCTTCTAATTTACCTACTACGTCCATAAAATTACTGAGATGGTCTCTCACATCTTCTTGTGGAGTCATTTTCTTCAATACTAGTTGCTTTAATAGCGTAGCCTTTCTTGCCGGTCCTGAACTTTGATGTACAGACTTTAGTTTGTCCCATACCTCCTTGGATGTATTACACCCTTTTATTTGTTTAAGTTCTGGCGGAGATATAAGTAAAAGTAGCTCTGACCTTGCCTTTAAGTCTTCCTTTAGGAATGCACTCTTTTCATCGGCAGTCGCGGTTGCCGCTAACGTTTTTTCACCACTAGCGTATTCCCACAAATCGTATCTTATGAGAATCGCCTGTGCTTGTAAGCACCAGGTATCGTAATTCGATTTTGTCAACGGTTCTATGCTTCTAATACTCGAGCTCATTTTAAAATTTTTATTTTCTCATTTACTTACGATTTTAACTATGCTTTTTCCATTTGCCACTAGATATTCATCCAACCACGCTCTGCTACCACTGATAGGGCGGACTAGCGGCTATAGCATTTAAATAAAACGTAAAATACTTAAAACATTGTGTTTACTTGTATAGGAGAAAATATATAATGACACCGTACATCAAAAGTAAAAGAACATAATACAAATTCAAATTAAATGCATCATAGACAAGTATACGTGGACAGCATCACGACCTTCCAACATTGTGCCCCCGGCGCTCTCACTGACCGTACGAAACGCAACAGGAGTACTGCTGCCTCATGCCTGTGTTCTGCGAGAGGGTGGTATTGCCCCGGACGAGCCGGCCCATTCGTGATGCAGCGGCTAGCTACAACATGGCTCTACCACTACTAAATATTAAATATGAAATATTATCATGGGGCTGTAAAATTGATATCAATTTTGACCTAGTCCTGAACTAAGCAAAGCTATGGGTACTAAGCAACGGAAACTTACATGATATAGACAAGGACTAACATTAAGATGAAAATTTTATATTTTTTATAAATAAAATGAAACGAATACTTTGCTCACCCTGACCTTCAGATAGCTACATATTATGTTCATGCAGTACCTCCACCTTCACACCAGATGTTAGAGTCTAAAATCTTGTAGCATAGTTTGTGTGTGTTCGTACAGTGCGGAGGTGGAGGAACTGCATGAATTCATATTTCTTGCACTAACGTTGCTATCATATTAAGGGCACGGGTGAGCAAAGTAATTGTTTCAGTTCATTGATACGGACCTCCGCAAAGTAACGTCTGATTCAATAAATTATATTCTTTATACATAAATTGTATATTAGCCCCCACCCGAAATCAAATTTGGTACAATACGTTTACTTTTAGTTTACGACTGACAGATGACTTGCGTTCATTTCATTTCCAACTTTAACACCATACAAATAAAGTAGCTATTACAAAATCTGCAAACGTGGGTAACAGTATTATAAAATTGGCTTTATTTGTAGGTCGTTAAAGTTGAATATGAAATGAAGGCAAACCATCTGTCAGTGGTAAACTTTATGTAATTTTACTGTATCTATTTTAAGCTTTGTTATTGTTCTCTGATTATTAGCTTATCCTGTTGCCGGAAGAACGGCTTTTTTTAGTCTACGATTTATTTTTGTAAATGCTATTGTATTTATTGAACTGAAACAACCCACCCACATACACGCACCCACCTTTAGGTACCTAAACGCACTACCTAAATATAATAATATGGATTGATATGGATTGGTGGGTTCAAGTCCCAGCTCGCACCTCTAAATTTTTCGGAACTAATGTGCGGAATTACATTTGTAATTTACCATGGAGCTTTACGGTGAAGGAAAACATCGTGAGGAAGCCTGCATACATCTGTGAAGAAATTCAATGGTGTGTGTGAAGTTCCCAATTCGCACTGGGCCCGTGAGGAAACTACGGACCAAGCCCTCTCATTCTGAAAGGAGGCCTATGCCTTGCAGTGGGAGGTATATAGGCTGGAATGATGAAATGAAATGAAAAAAAATTATTTCGCACACACATTAATAAAAAACACAAACAATTATTACTATTAATTAAGACAATACAATTTTAAAATATAAAAAAAAACAAATATAAAAATACAAAATAATGTATTAAAAAGTGTACGAAAAAGGTCCCGCCTCAGCATAAATGCGGACTCCTGGGGTGGAGCCAGCGCTGGTCTTCCGGCGAGACCATTTTTATCGGTCACAGAAACCCTGCCGTGAAACACGGCCTTACGCGGTATGCAGAACGCAGCCGTTGCGATTGCAACGAGCAGTGCTGTCTGGCGGCGAACAGAACAAACGACCGATACATGACTTAAAAAAGACCGTGCGCACGATATGGTTCCTGTGATGCTGATGATGATGATTATGTAGGGTAAGTGTACCAGTGAATGAACACTTAAGGAAATTTTCGACTTTGAAAATTAGTTTTAGGCAGTTGGGCACAGTTTACTTAAAATATTACTGTTACTATTATTCAACAGTATTACTGCACAGTTTGAAGATATATCACTATTTAAGTGAAAAAATGGAAAATCACCAGTGAATGAACGCAAAATTCTAGTGAATGAACAAATGAAACCAGTGAATGAACAACTTTGAATATGATGTTTTGTTTTACTATAAATATACAAAAGCGAAGTTATATTAATACAACTACATTCAATATACTTATTTGGTCGATTCCATGTTCTAAAACAATTAAAATACAAAAATAAGAGTATTGTTCATTCACTAGATCTTGGAAACTAGTAAATGAACTAGCTATAAGTGACATAGTTCATTCACTCGAACACTTGAACCAGTTAATGAACCTATATTTTACGTTTGTTCCAATACTGGCCATTCGGTAGATAATATATTTAGATCAATGTCACTGAAAACGAAATCTTAATATGACTACTAGAAGGAAAGATATTGCACAAATAGAAAATCCTGCAGTCCCAGTGAATGCACACTCCCGTTCATTCACTGGATTTAGGCGATTTTGGGTTCCAGTATAAAAACACTGGATTAAAAGGTATTGTTTGTAAATAAATTACATTAAACTATATATGAATAGCACTAACAGGTCTTTAAAGCTTAGAAAAACCATACCCAATGAATGATAGGTGGCGGGGACAAATGCAGTAACACATCAGAAGTATAGTAGCTTTCGTTCTTCCTTAATACTGCTCCATAGAAAAAATGTACAACAGACGTACGTCCACTTTACATCATCGCCATTTCATAACTGTTGCTTAGAAGTCGAAGCAAATTTACCAGAACCTGACAAGTAAAGGTGCTAGTCGAAAAAAAAAAATACGAGGCGTGGTAGAAACGTACCAAATTCTTATTATTTCAAAAAATTATCGTTTTGTTCATTCACTGGGTACTGTTCATTCACTGGTACGCTTACCCTAGTCTAACATCTGGTAGCATTGTGAACGGTTGCGATACTCTGAGGAACCTCTGGTTAAGTTCGAAACTACAGTTTGGTGGTGGTGATAGTTGGGTTAGTGTGATTTAAGTGTGTTCGTACAGTGTGGAGGTGGACGAACTGCATGAACACACATTTCTTGCATAAACGTAGCTATCACAGATTGTGGGCGATCAAAGTAATTTTTTCAGTTAGTTGTATTTGAAAAAAGCTCGTATCTCAACGCAAAATGTAAATCGAACTGAACCTTGAAACGCACTTAGTAAAGTTCACTTGTCCAGATATCGATTTTGAATACGACTTTTTTCAAAGTAGTAACAATACTTCAAATACCTATTGTGTTTTGTAACAAATAATATTTACGTTGAGTAAAAATTATTTGTTCCGCAAAATTTTCTAAATTTATCCTATGTCACTAGGGAAGCTTTATAAGCTTTTAATAAAAAAAAACGTTCCGGAGCGATATTTAAAAAACAATCGCGCCAACACAATAACAACACTTGTCAGAGAACAATACACTCGCCACTTTAATAAAAAAATGCCCAAAACAAAACAGGAGCTAATAAAAAAGTTAAAAACGGAGGCAAATTGAAATGTGAAAATTGTGAAAGTGTACCGCGGATTCTCAAAGCATTATAAACGAAATCACCGTCTGTGAGTCTTTTTAATTAACGTTTTGAAAAAACTCCTTTGTAGTACGATCTTCTTTAGAGTCGAGTGCTCTGTGCATTAGCTTTGTTCTAATAATTAAACAGACACTGATGCTTTTAAGGGCACCGCATTCTATTAAGAATAGCTTTACAGTAGCATTATCGTTTACATTTTTGAAGTATGCTTTCGTTTTTTTTTTCCGATTTTAGTTATATAACCGACGTGTCTCATACGATTGATGATTTGAAGAGAGTTTACTTATCGTGAATTTACCCAAAGAAAGACGTCTTAATATAAGGTCCTTCGTACACTGCTACACAAATCTTCGGTACCGAATAATGGTCTCTAGCAAGGGTGAGTAAGTCCAGAGGACTGTAAATATCTGTACAACATCGCGTTCCTTTTAAGTAGGTAATATCTTGTATTAGTATAAGTTTTTTATGACATCAGTCATGTACCTAATGCATATAATAAATTCATATTAGTCTGTACTGTAGTACAGAATGCTGAATACACGTGCTAAACTTATCATTTTACCTACTGTATTCTTACAAATAAATGTTTTGAGATTTGAAAAATATGTAGTATAATATAATTAGAATTAAAACAGTCCGTGAATTGTCATTTTTGTACCCTAACAGGGTGTTGTGTACCTACAACTGCATAATATGTCACCTAATGTAATGAACATGACTTATAAATGAAATAAATAAATAAACAATAAACCTGCCATAGCTACTTTTACTATAGAAAGGTCTCTTGCCATTCATTTTGTATGTTACTTAGAGCAGTGTTGCAGAACTTGACCTCAAAAATAATTCAGGATATCGATAGTACTATCGATAGCATCGCCACGTGTCGATAGTGTCCCACGCTGCGCTTGCCAGTCAGTCAAAATAATTATCTCTATACAAAATTTTATTACGATCAGTTCAGTCCTTTAAGCGTGAAATGTAGTAAAAGAACAACTTTTTTTTTATAATCTGGCTATAAAATACACGTGTAGAAAAATTATAGTGTAAATCATAAACATCAAATTGGCATTGTTTCAAATAAATTTCAGCTTTATACGTTTTTAACTTTTAGAGGAAAAGATTTTTCATTTCATTTTGCTTTTAGTAACCAGAAATACGGCTTAAACTTCCGTTAACCGAGCGTTTATAGGCTACCCCGATGGAATTATTGGAGATGACTGTGATCCCAGTAGTATGAAAAACAGTAACTCAAACTTGATTTTACATTGCCAATAATCTTAGAGTACACATAAGCAGTGTATGTATACTCTAAGCCAATAATGTTATTTCTAAGGAATACTATTTTAGCGACTACTAGCGCCATCTAGTCGTCACATAAGAAACTAATTACTACATCCCGCATCGCACTATCAAAGTTTCTCGAATCGGCTGCATAAATACAACTTCCAACTATCATCCTAAGGACTTCGGTCCCCAGGCAAAATATCTGCCTGGAAAAAGATCTCTCTATTGCAACTACCACCAAATTGGTAACCCACATTGAGCAAAATCGCAACCTTCGAAGACATGCAAGACGACGACGCAGTCTCCCAGCAAGCCAGACTATCTCACTGTGCACCACTAGCAACCATTACTCTAAATCCATTAACTGTACAGAATTGTTATCAAACAAACCTAACCTTATAGAGTTCTACAGCAACACCACTTAAAATTTTTTGAAAAATGTACGGTTTCGACGTAAAAAAAAATCATGACCAACATTAAACTACACATCAGACACACTTTTTGTCAAACCACTAGGCTACCTTCCATGATTAACATTATCATCATCATCATCATTTTAGCCGAAAGGCGTCCACTACTGAACATAGGCCTCCCCAAGGCTCGCCAAAGATCGGTCCATCCAACGCGTTCTAGCAACCTTAACCAGGTCGTCGCTCCATATTGTTGGAGACCTACCTACACTGCGTCTCATCAGTATCGTCTCGTCCATTGACATACTGTTTTAAATTTACTACATTTTAATAGAGCAGGTTACTCCAAAGATTGGCCATTCGAAGCCGGGTCAATCATTTTGCCATTTGGATGTTATGGCGGGTCAGCATTAAAGCTAACTACCGCATTATATCTTTTGAAGAGTTATGGTGTTCCCTTTGAAAGCTCTCCATTATATTTGCCATTATTTTTAAGGTAGCACTCGGATATTCGGATATAAAAGATAACCATCATCGTCGTCTGTGTTTACTGTTGGACATAGCTCTCCCATAGTGTGCCAAAATGGCAGTTGGCTGCCCAGATACACTTATCAACAAAATAATGACTGTTAGGCCACGCTGGTTCTTGAGTGGACACTGCATGACGGCAAACATAGGGTAGGGCGCCCTGTAGCCCGTTGGGGCGATGCTTTGATGAGGCGATGCGTCAACCTTTGCACCAGAAACGACCCAGAACGATGGTCAAGACCTCTCTTTAGCTAGTTATATTTAGGTAAGTTAAGTGAGCTATAGTTATAAATCTTTAACCAGTGTGTGTGGCAAGAGATAACATAATGGATCTAAGACTGTGCTTCACTATAATTGGCCTGATGTATAGGCTCAGAATCGCTCAACGAGCCCTCTATGCTTGAGGTTTCTCTACGGAATCGAATCAGGAATGAGGTGATTCGTAGAATAACAAGGGTCACCTGAAATAGTCATTCAAACGGATTAGCTCATTGAAATGGCAATGGGCAGGGCATATAGCCCGCAGAACAGTTGGCCCATGGGGCTGGAAAGTTCTCGAATGGAGGTTACGGACTGGCAAGCGCAGAGTGGGACGTTTACAAACGAGATAGGTGGATGATTTGGTTCACAGGGATTGCAAGCCGCTTCCAACCGAAATGATTGAGTACCCGTGAGGGAGCCCTATGCCCAGCAGTGGACGTCGTACGACTGAAATGATGATGACCCCTTGTGGTATTTTTATTCTGGGTATTGCATCATTTGAAGTGATTTGGGACAAATGGTTTATTTTTAGCTTTAGGTAGTTTTGGTAAGTTTTACAACAGAAAATAAAATAATAATAAGGTCGACTCTCTGTTTTGAAACTAATGTTCCTACTCCATGATTAGACAACATGTTGCGAAGATGAATAATACAAAGACCCTAAGGCATACTTGCACCACAGTTCGTCTAAAGTTTACAAGGCTTATGGAACCTTGGCGCTTTTAATTATTCCAGCTCTGTTTTGGTTTAATTTACATTTACCACATGTTGCCAGGGTTTAGAAGGAATCGTAGTATGTCTATAAAATAAACTGGCAAACCTGAAATATTACTAAGTAGTACTTGTATTAAATTGTGAGGATAAGTTTTTTATACTAATTAAATTAAACCATTCTAATTAAATCATAAAAAATCACTCAGATGGCGACGGAGAGGGCTGTGCTAGAAGTTTATCTGCGCGATCGGTGTAGAAATGATGAAATCCGCGCAAAAACTAAAGTCACCGACATAGCTCGAAGAATCGCCAGACTCAAGTGGCAGTGGCCAGGCGACATCGCTCGTAAAACTGATAATTGATGGGGCAAAAAGGTTCTCAAATGGCGTTCACGGACCGGAAGACGCAGTGTAGGTAGGCCTCCAACAAGATGGAGCGACGACCTGGTTAAGGTTGCGGGAACGCGTTGGATGCTGGTAGCACGGGATCAATCTGTTTGGCGAGCCTTGGGGGAGGCCTATGTTCAGCAGTGGACTTCTTTCGGCTGAAATGATTATGATGATGAATTTTGTTTATCTGTATTCATAAAGCAATCTTAAAGTCGACCTTTGTACATCATTTTTCGCTCAAATATCTGCACAATTTAACTCTCTTATCCTTCAAAGTTGTATTTGCGCGCTTGGTTTACGCGCAGTTCGCGATTAAACCATTTGGTCATTTGAAATTACTTGTAGGTCCTTTAAGTATATTCCACTATTATTATTTTGTTTATATTTTACTGTCTAACTTTAGATTGAATCTTTTTGAATTCTCAAGGTTTCCCAGCGGGCTATGGAGCGCAGCATACTAGAAGTTAAAAGGATTGATCGTATCCGGAACACCACATTGCCCTCCAAAAGTCAAATCGGTGATGTTGGAAGAGCGACTGCCAAACTTAAATGGACAGGGCCGGGTATGTCTGCCGGATGCACCCATTAAAGATGGAGCATTCAAACATTTGGTTGGTAGGTACAACAAGTTTACTTTTAGTATACCACTGACAGATGGCTTGCCATCATTTCATTTCCAACTTAAACACCATACAAATAAAGTAGCTATTACAAAATCTGCAAACGTGTGTAACAGTATTCTAAAATTGGCTTTATTTGTAGGTCGTTAAAGTTGAATATGAAATGAAGGCAAACCATCTGTCAGTGGTAAACTTTATGTAATTTTACTGTACCGCGCGACGGGTACCGAGACTTCAAGGCAGGCTGAGGCTGAGATGGCGAGACGACCAGGGGTCGTATTGTCTAACGCTTTTGACGCTTGCCATTGCTTCCGCCATCTCTTTCTGTCATCACTTTATACCGTTTGACAGAAAGAAATAGTGATTGCGAAGGTATGCGTCAGAAACGTATAAGCCAGCTGGACGCAGAAGTGAGAGTATAACTTTGGATAGGGAGATGTGGAAGTCAAGAGGAGAGGCTTTTGCCAAGCAGTGGGACACAAATAAATATAGGCTTTTTTTTATTAGCCTGTCATAGTGTCCCACTGCTGGGCAAAGGCCTCTCCTCTTGACTTCCACAACTCCCTTTCTGGCGCAATATCAGGCCAGTCCTTTGCATACACGTCCAAGTCGTCCCGCCATCTCCTTCTTGGTCTGCCTCGTCGTCGCTGGCCGTTCTCCGGCACCCACCAAGTAACTGTGTGAGCCCTAATATATATAGGCTAAGTATCAATAATTTATTTATTTATTTTTAGGGTTCCGTACCCAATGGGTAAAAACGGGACCCTATTACTGAGGCTCCGCTGTCCATCCGTCTGTCCCTCTGTCCATCTGTCCGTCTGTACATCTGTCCATCTGTCACCAGGCTGTATCTCATGAACCGTAATAGCTAGGCAGACACAACAAATACTAAAAACTAGAATAAAATAAATATTTAAGGGGGCTCCCATACAAGTTGTCATACAACAAACGTGATTTATGCTCGTTTTTGCTCGATATTGATCGTTATTTATCGATATTTATCGTTGCCGTTGCAACAGGTAGACGCTTGAAATATTCACAGAATATTTAGTTATATATTAAAAATAAATTATTAAATAAATAAATTATTATTATTATCGCTTGCTCCTCGGGTCGGCGGCCGCCTGTCCCGCCATGCCGCCCTAAACGACATCCTCAGAAGAGCGCTCGTCAGTGCCAACGTTCCTGCTGCTCTGGAGCCTCAGATCGTGCGGAGTGATGGCAAGCGCCCTGACGGGATGTCGGTAATTCCATGGAGGATAGGTCGTGTACTGGTGTGGGACGCCACTTGCGCCGACACCTTGGCAGCGTCCTACCTCCCAACAACGAGCAGATGTGCCGGTGCAGCGGCGGACACCCGAGAACGGCTCAAGGCCATTAAATACGAGTGTCTCGGCGCCCAGTGTACCAGTTCGTCGCATTCGGTGTCGAGACACTCGGTTCGTGGGGCAAGGGCGCACGAGGGCTCCACGGAGCTCTAAGCAAGCGCCTGAGAGAGGCAACAGGTGACCCTCGCGCAGGCAGCTTTCTCGCACAAAGACTTGCTATTATATAGCAATTCAACGTGGGAATGCTGCCTGCGTGATGGGCACACTACCTGAGGGTCCAAATTTAGATTATATTTTTAGTTTTAATTTTTGTTTAGTATTTTAAGTTAGTTTTATTTACGTATGTCTTATGTTAATTTTAAAATTAGTCCCTGTTTTTATACAGACCTACTTTTATTGTTTAATAAAGTAATATACTAGTATATTTGACAGAAATGTCAGAAATCCACGAAACTAAAAATGTATACACCTATATATATATATATTAAATTAAAATAAAACAAATATTTTAGGGGGGCTCCCATACAACAAACTTTATTTTTTTGTCGTTTTTATAGATAGAATAGTACGGAACCCCTTGTGCGCGAGTCCGACTCGCACTTGGCCGATTTTTCTTTAACTGAGTTTGTTTTTATATATTAGTTCAATAAAATAAAATATAATGTGTAGTCTAGTAAAATATGTTAATGCTACTCTGAGAATCTGGAGTAATTTTATATAACAATAAAATAAGGTATAAAAACGTAGACTACTCAAAAGCCATCCATTTTGTTTTTAAGCTTTAAAATATTCACTGAACCGAAAGCATTGGATTATAAAAGGTTAGGCACTAAGAAGTAACGTTTCATAAGTTTCATTGTTAGCATAATAAATTGTCTTCTCGTTTTTTTTTAAGTGCAGGATCTAATGATTCTAGTACTTATGAAATGGTGTTTTTTTATTATTTTGAGATTGGACTCTTTTGGATAGGAAATATTATGTGTACATAATGAGTTCAAGATCTTAAAAACTTTTAAATCTAGACTTGGAGGCGATGAAACGAATAAAAGTAAGTACAAATTAACTGTTTACTGTATAAAATCCACCTACACTTGTGTTTCATCATAAGAATAAATAATAACAGTATTCTTATGGTTTCATATCGACTTGTATCTCATCATTTGTAACTTTTCTTTGTTTGTTTATTTTCTGTACAATAAAGTATTTACTTACTTACTTAAGTACCGATTTGTTTTATTTGTCGCAGCTTGAGGTTAATTTTTTTGTGGTCGCTTTAAGTAGGTAAATAAAAGGATGTAAGAGAACTATTTTATTTATGATTACTGAATGTCTTGCTTTGATAGACATTATTGACAACGTTTAATATTGAATACTTATTTAAGACCATCTGCGAAAAGGGTATTAGGTAAGTATACCTGAAGAGTACCATGGCTGGTTTCAGTCACTTGTCTGCGAAAATATCGTAGACCGCGTGCCAGACGTGGCCGAAGGAGAGTCAAGTGACGAATAATGACTATGTGGGTTAACGATATACCTATAATATGATTATTTTTGGTGTTTAATAATATTTTATTGTAATGACGTGTATTTCTATCTATAATGTTGAATATTATTAAAGTTATATTTTGAATGATACCAAATGAAAGGTTTTGATATAGATGAGCTGTTTATTTTCTTTCAACCGTACCAGCCCTCGGATAATGAACAAAAACTTCCTTGTTGTGATTATTCGATGACACGTTATTTTTTTTTAGGTTTTATATTCCTCCCTGTGGTTACAAGGGACTTTTTGGGTTAATTTCCATAATATTAATTATTAAATATTTTTTAAAATGGTAATTTTTATCTTGTTTGATGTTCAATGTCGCTCTATAGTCAAATAATCGTCAGATTTGTAAATATAACTCCATGATAATTTATATACAAATAGAATATAGTCAAAATAACTGCAATCGTTACAAAGGATTTCGCTTCGCCCCATTGGATCTGTGCAGTTTGTAAAATTAGCTAAGTGACAAAACATACTAATTACATTTTAATACTTTAATGGCGCTTAATTTCGAAACGTTACACATCTCCTAAGCAAAACCGAAAAATAAATTCAAAACGGGATGCGCGCGCGCGTGTGCAGTCTCGATCAAGGTTGAAATGCGACTAAGTGCGGGGAGGGGAGAGGCCGCTTACCCGCTCTTAAGCGGTTTTGCCTGTACTTCCTGTACTATACAGGGTGTTACATTGAACGTAATACAACTCTTGTTTATTAATTTCGTCTCCCTGATGCTAAACGCCTCTACTAGGTCTCGTGTTGTTAAAGTCATCTTAATTAATTAATATTGCTGTTTAAATTTTTCCTATTTTTTGGTCTCATCGTGGTTACCCTAATTAGAGAGTTAAAAGAAAAAAGTTTGAATCTAGTTTTGTAGTGAACACTTACCTTTTTGCTTTCCTATGTTGATAATTTATGAGTAAAATTCATTCTGACACATTACTGAAGTTATTTGTCATAACAAACCAGCATTTCGTTTGATTCTTTATTGTCGCAGTTTAATTTTAAACAGAAGTCATGCCTCCTGCTTATCCGTTTACTAATATTCAGCGATCAGTGATGGTAGAACTTTATTTCACATCGCAGAGTACGATGAGGGCACAAGAACTATTTCATGAGCGATACCCGGAGAGTTCAATCCCCACTCGTCAATTGATCAACACAAGTGTACAGAATTTGAGAGACTATGGACAGTTTACGGTCCCAGCTCATGCCCAAGGTAGAGGCCGGCGTCCAAGGTACTCAGGGGTTTTTAAAACACGAGTACTTAGGTATTTTATCCGCTACCCAGAAGCCAGCACCAGAGAAGCCGCGGCACGATTTGGTACAACCCACATTTTTATTTGGAGACTTTTGAATGCCGAAGGATTACACCCGTTTCAATTTCAACGGGTGCAAGATATTGTCTTAGCAGATTATTCCAGGAGAGTACGGTTTTGTCGTTGGCTATTACAAAACCAACACCTTAACATTTTATGGTCAGATGAAGCTACCTTCACCAGAGTAGGACTGTTTAACATACACAACGAGCACTGGTGGAGTGATGTCAATCCTCATGTGACACGGCGAGACTCGTTTCAAACACGCTTCTCAGTTAATGTTTGGGCGGGTATTCTCAATAATTATGTCATAGGACCTTATTTCATTGAAGGTAATTTAAATGGAATTAAGTACGAAGCCTTTTTAAGAAACGAGTTGCCAATGCTGTTGCAACAAATTCCCGAACAAAATTTGCAAAACATGCACTATCAACAAGACGGAGCTCCAGCACATTTTTCCCTGCGGGTTCGGAGTTACCTGGACCAAGAGTTCCCTGGACGTTGGATAGGACGCAGTGGTCCAGTGGAATGGCCGCCTCGTAGCCCGGATCTAACTCCACTGGATTATTTTTTGTGGGGTGAGCTCAAAAGACTGGTATACAAACGAGAGTCTGATACTGTTCTGGAGCTCCGCCAAAAAATAATCCAGGCGTTTGAGGTAGTAAAAACCAACGAGTTCGTACTCGGCAGAGTGCAAAGAAATCTTCGACGACGTGCAGAGCTATGTGTTCAGGAAGGAGGTGGACATTTCGAACACTTGCTGAAGTACGTTTGAACTTAACAGTTAATTTTACTTTCTAATAAAAAAATATTTTTAACAGATATCACTTGTTGCTCCTTATCATTTGTTTTGATGTTTTGACACACTGATAACTGATAACAAAGCTCGAGGAATAGATACGTCAAGTAAACGTGACGTCATGATGGGTGACAACACTAGGAGATTTTAATTTCTTTATTCTGTTAGCAAATAAGCAAAAGTTAATTACGAAGTATTTTAATTACTCAATTCGTGCATTTTGTTCTCTATCGTTAACTGAGCCGGAATTACTTAATTTGTACTACGTTCAATGTAACACCCTGTAATTCTGCCGCCGATAGGAGAAACGTTACATTCAAAACCAACTATACTACGTTTAGTTTGTTTTTGCAGTTGAATATTTTAATCGATGCAATAATTTAGTACAGGAAAATAATACTAAGGTTAGGTTTGATGGTTTATGCAGTAATAAAATTGCTATTTTATTCATTAACATACACTTGGTAGCTTTTGCTTGTTATTTATTTCTGAAAATCACCAATAATCTACCTTAAGCTGGAGGCTAAATCAAGAACGGAGCGGCGTATCAAAATACGGGTTTTACCACCAGATAGAGCTTGGAAAGCGTATTCTAACGGTACGTATAACTCATTTTTGCCAAAAAGGGCGGTTAGTCGGTTTTAGCAGTAAGGGGGCGATATTATTCTTAGGGTTCCGTACCTTCGTTGTCTGTGATTTGTGGTTGGTTATCACACGCGCTCGTGCGAAAAGAAGGTGTCAACACGCATAAACGCATAGATGGATGACTACAAGGGTGATACTACAATGGTTCCGTTTTGAGGTCTTCATCATCATCATCATCGTCAACCAAAATACATCCCCTGCTGCATATAGGCTTGCCCAAAGAACCCTACAATGGCCGCATACAGCCATCAGACTCCTGAGTCCTTCACTAAATCAACAGACCACCTCGAGAGAGCCTGTTCAAGAACACGTAAACATTTCCCCGCCCACTGCCACTTAAGTAGGTACGGCAATAATTCGGACTATACCGCTTACATTTGTTTTGCAGACTTCCTCATTTCTGAATCAATCTCACAGAGTAAATCCGAGCATGGTCTCCTACTTTGCTTTTAAAAGTTTTAAGGTACAAAACCCTGATTAAAAAACTAATTTTTACTGGTAACGAATCGGAAAAATGTCAAATGCGACCAACCACTGCAAGGCAGACTGCCCGGGCTCACAGCTGAAGTTTCGCAGTATATTATTCTTACCGGACTCACAGTTCTCTATTAGAGAAGTACGCTTTTGTTGTCGATAAATGGCTGACTTGGTTCTTGAAGGCAGCGATTTATAGAACATGGCGGTATTTTGGAGTAAGATATGTTAGAAGCCAGTTTTATGTTTCGAATCTTTATAGAAAAATGATCTGCCTTTTCTTTCTAAAATATTTTTCAACGGACTTACAAAAGTACACCAATTTTCATCTCAATTATCCGATGGCGTACCTATTGGTGGTAGTTGTGGTTTCAGAATTTCCAAACTTTTTTCGACCACTTCCTGGTATCCAGTAAAAACTCGTTTGCAATCTTTTACACCACTAATTACGTAACTACGCCGTGTGCCACGAGTAAAGCCGCCGAACCAACATATAGCAGCCTACCCTTGAAAACTAGCCTACGACAGCTACGCAGTAGGCGACGCATCAGAAGACCGTGACTCGCATTTACCTAATTAAGATTATTGTTAAATAAAATCACTTTACGTTCTCACATTTAACGATCGCCATTTAGGATTTAAGATATAGAAATAGTTATTATTTTTTATTTAATTTATTTTTAATTCACTGTCTTGGTTTTCTTCGAGCCTCCGACTGCAGAGTTCATAACTCACTACTCACATTGAAACAAACATAAATACGAACGTCGAAATAAATGAAATCTTGTAAAAATAAATAAATGTAAACTTTTTTGACTTTGGGGCTTTTGCAGTAAATATGTAGTACATACCTAATAGACATTTTTTTTTATTTTGTTTTTATTTTTATGACAGCGGGACATCTCTATGGGTGGGGCTTAGATTTCTTCGTGAAAACTGTTTCTAACAGTATTTCATAAGTTGAAAATCGCTCTAGTTTGCTACTTTGTGTCGTATGTCAAGTAACAGATTCCTCTTGAAGGTTTTATTTATCGTACTAATAATATTATAAATGAGAAAATTTGTGAAGATGTTTTGATGTGTGAATTTTTGTTAGTCAATCAGTCACAATATACCCCCACCGATAAGGCGTTTAACATCAATCCAATATTTTAATACACATTTTATTTAATACACAGTTTATTCTCTTACAGAAGCAAGGCGGTTGTTCGGTATTTGAGTTCGAGTATAATTTTAAAATGTAGAGTGGATGACGAAACTCTATGATTGTTGCATGTTTGTTGAACAATGTATTTAATTGTCCAAATCTTTTATTTTTCGCGTTTTCCCATGTGACTTCAATTAATGTCATGTCAAGAAAATACGAGTCTCGCAATTCCGGTTATTATTCATATTATTATTTATGTAATGTTTAAGGCCATTCACCCGAAATTGCACAACCTATTTCAATCACTGCTAATAAATTAATAATACATTCGGAAGGAGCCTTGCGGACATCCTGTAGAATTTTTTTGGTGCTTTGCTCTTAAAAGGTTATTAAATTACATTACATGTAGAAAAAAAACTCGATACCGTTTCATTTGTCAGCGGGGTCAACACCTGGTTTGATTATGCTTTAAAATCAGCGGATTTTTACGACCAGCCTTTTTGCGTTAAACCTCTTAGAGAAAACTTTATCCCATGAAAACATAAATGTAAAAATACTAGCCAAGTTCTATAATAAAAATAAAAATTTGTGAAATTGACTAGACTTTCATCCTCATTTCAACTACATATATCTGCACTAAGTTTTAAGCTGCTTCCATAAACCGTTGAATAGTTCCTTCCTGCAGAGATGATCCTAGCCGGACCACCAGAATTTCACTAACATAATATTGTCAACGGACTTAGATAATTACGCCAAATTTCAACTCAACGGAAATGGTTTGAAAATTTTTCAAACCACAACTTACGTACAGTCGTTGTTACTGTCACCTTGTGTTTGAACTTTTGCACAAAATTGTCCGAAGTCATCAGTGACGGAGTGCTAAAGTGTAAAGATATCCTTGACCTCGACAATACAAACAAACATGCGAACAAAAGAACACTAATCTCACCTAATGAATTGCTAGCTTATGAATAACTGATGAGAGTGGCTTTTAATAACGTATCCAGAGTCACCCTGTATAGTTATTAATTATACGTACATACCTACTTTCTAAAACTCATATTTCAAATGTAACGGTAAACAAGCCACAGATAATCCACTGCCCGTTTATTACCTCACAAACATGCTTCAAAACGAATCCCCAATTTGCTCATACACACAGCCTACTGAATTATGTAACCTTGACCTTATGATATTTTACGATCCGAATCAAATCGAGTTACGACAACACGTCTGATGAACTCAATTTTACGACCGACGGCATACTGCCGATACGGCTTAGGTACTCGATAAAATGAAACTAATTCTCCGTGCGCAAAGTATGGCAAATTACTTTATTACTTCAGTTAACTTCGTTGCACTCGTACAAGTGAAATTGCATTACGATGCGAAGAAAATTCTATGCCATCAGTACGCGTATATGCCCACCTTTATGCGTCCCACCGCAGAATGAGAGGGCTTGGGCCGTAGTTCCCACACGGCCCGAGTGCGGATTGGGAACTTCACACACACCATTCAATTTCTTCTCAGGTTTCCTCTCGAAGTTTTTCACCATCGTAAAGCTCATGGTATATTTCAAATTTAATTTCGCATATAAATTCCAAAAAGCTCAGAGGTGCAAGCCCCGGCTCAAACCCACGAGCCTCTGCTTGAGAGGTTATAAGCCAAACTACTAGGCTACCATAGGTTTTTTCTTTTTCTAAGGGTTACCTAAAAAAAACATCCACATTGAAACTTCCATGGTATCTACGAGTAAGCGGTGCACGAGGAAGTAATCTATGATCGTTTAGCATAGCTCTAATGGAAAATGAAAACTAGCTCAGGGATGCGAAGTTTTTGTACACACAAAACTAACGTGAAACGTATGCGTCAAATCAAATCAAATCAGAGAAGCCGAAATAACTGGGTGAAAAAGTAAAACAGTGAACAACATTTATTTGTACAAAAAAAACTACAAAATTCTAGCTCGACCTTATCAGTTTTGACCATGCAACCTTTAAAAGAATGTATCGACTACATGCAGCGACCTGCAGTTAGATAGCGTCCTCTGTTAAAACTAGGTCAGGTATCTAGGTGAACAGACACCACAGGCCTAAAAAACTACTGTCCAATAGTGACAAAAAGTCTCGAATTTCGACACTTTTCCAACGGACTCCAAAGAACAAAATTCTTGTTCATTCACTTGTTCATTCACTGATAACCATGGCTCAGTGAAATCGAAAAAAGAAAAAGAACGTTTTGGCTGCGTCATCGTTCGACATAAACAGTTAAAACACGTATCAACCAGTAGTACACGTAGTACTGACTGACTAAAGTAGTTCCAACGGAAGACCAGCGTCGGCTGTAAGGTTGATTATGCTGAGCTGAATATTTATTTTGTCTCAGTTTCTATTTCCTTGTTTTTATAAAAACGTCAGGAATAAATGTTTTTCTTTTTTTCCATTGTTTCTTCAGTATAAATTATCTGGAAGAAACATGTATCGTCACGAAATCACAAACTCAATACCTAAATAAAAAAATATAAAAACTTAATTAATATTTAACAGGGGATTTTTGACAAAATACTTACATAAGGTTATATGCGTGTTACTTAACTAAGTATGTTATACCAAGGTTGAGACCTCCCATTAAGTCAGTCACTTGTGTTAGGAAGCCTGGCTGTTCCAAAAACTTTAAAAAATTACAATTTTTTCTCTTTAGTTAGGTAAATTACAATTAAAGTGTACATTTATCACTACAGGTAGGAATTACTGAACTTAAAACTAATTAAAAGAAATTTTAACGAGTTAGTGCATTATATTGTCCACCATTAACTGAGTTAGAAATACTATTTTTGTATCACCATTTAGATTTCACCTTGTAGACCTTAGCTCGTCTTCTAGACTTTCTCTTAATCTGCCTCCTAAATATGGCACCAAACGGGACGAGATCGGGGAACCATTCATGCCCGGACACCCTACGGCAATCCTCTCCACCGGCAGTTAACCCAAAATTAATTAACAATACTCCACAAAACGTGCGAACACATCACTTAAAACTGTTATTACGATTACGTTAAACTATCCCTAAAAATACTCACTACACTTTAAACTTACTAACTCCGACTACAGGGTTGAAAATGTGTGAAAGTGCGGCAAGGAGCGAACGGCCGGTATTATACGACATAATATCTCCTTATATTTATTAGAGGATGACTATAGCGGTCCCCCGTCTCATATCCACAAGTTTCTCTCAAAATTACTTGGTTATCTCACGTGGCTCAGGATTAGGGTGGAAAAAAGGTACCATATTTTCTGGCTTAGTTTTGAGCCGCTAATAATGTGTTGTTAACGCAGAAAATGAGTTCTTAGGAGGATCAAAAGGGGTTTGCAGTTTGGCAGTTTATGAAATTCCAGCTTTTTATTAATAAGCTGAAAGGTTGATGCGGTTTCTCTGTTTGTCTTTCGGCATTTTTGATATGTACCATCGACAAAAAGGTCGCCTTGACACTTTCAATGTCCATTTTACTTAAAGTGGCTAGACATCTCGCTTGTTGTAAACAAAAGTGAGTGAGTGAAACATGATGTATACAAATTTTGATGAGTTATGCATTACAGAAGTATATTGTCAACTTTAAATGGCCATACTGAAAAGTAGTAGTTTTGGTATAATGACACTTTTATCTTCAACAAGCGATCTGTCCATACCAATCCATACCAATGAACTTCAACGGCTACAAGCAAATTTGTTTTGAAACTGGGCAGGCCTCGCTTTTGTCGACTGTATAGTCGAGGTCAACGATATGTTTACTATCGCATTGGGTGTCCTGTAATGATAGTGTTCTGTTTACTTTAATAAATAAATAAATAAATGTTTACACTACCTTCTTGTCACTGTTCGTGATTGAACTTTTTTATAAAATCATTCAGAAGCTATAAGTTTCTAAAGTGTTAAGATATGTCGACCTCGACTGTACTTATCCCGGGGCACAGGCCTCCTCTAAGAATGATTGGGCTTGGGCCATTAGTTCCCACGCGGCCCGATGCGGATAGGGAACTTCACACACACCTTTGTATTTCTTCTCATGTTAGTGCAGATTTATCCTTCACCATAAAGTTCAAAAATTTCAAATGTACATAATTTCATATATAAATGACCAAAAACGCAGAGGTGCGAGCGACGATACGATTAGCGAAGTACTGTTGGGATCGTATTATGATCCTGGGAGTGTAGCTTTCCTAACACTATTTAAGCTATTCATTAAAAGATACTTGTTTTCAATATGCTTCCATTTTATTCATTCTCTTTTTCAAAGCTACAAAGTTTGTTTCTCATGTTGACATTCGACTGCTGTTCTATTTTTAATATTTTAATCAATCCATAGACAACCTACATACAGCAGTCGCCTGCCAGCTTACAGTACGACTAAGGGCATAAAATTAAAGGACCAAAAAAAATTTGCAGATAAACTGTTATTTTTTAAGCAATGACAGAAATTAGAACCATTCTAGATGTTACTGAGCAAACGCTCTGCTACGTGTAATAAAAAAATACATAGTAAAAGTTCGAATTAAAATGATGATTGCCAACCTCTGGTAAGAGATTCTACCAAAATAAGAAGAATAAGCAATGCATAAAAAAGCAAATGAGTTTGCATGTATACCTACTGCGCATTGTTTCAAGGTTTGACGTAATATTTCAATATTTCTTTACCACAATGTTGTCTTTATTCTCGGTTCAAGTCTATTTAAGTTCAAAATAACGTGGGAGTTCTTTATAAACTTGTTCAACATGAACTTGAGGGTATAATGTCAACGTTGAAATTTCAATTTCATGCGCAATGTATGCCAAGTCCCCGGTCGGTGCTAAAAAGTTGAATTTTAAATTTAGTCTCGGAGCGACATGTTAGCGTCACATTTTTCTCTAAGAGTGTAGAGTAGACAGGTCTGTCACACGACTTGAATGCCTCGCTGGCCGGAAGGGAGAAGCTTCAAGCGTTTATATTATTACAATCAATAAAATAAATGTCAATTGACTGACAGTTTAGACAAGTCAAGATGTCATTGTTCCGACTATACTGAACTATTGCCATATAAATAAGAATAATAGCGCCCTCTTGACAATAGTCATATATTTTTGGTTTACCTTTACATCGTTAACCCACAATAAATTAAAACCTGTAAAAATTTTGAATTTCGCGCCTAGAGCGTGCCGTTCCACCTTAAGTAGATTTAAACAAAAGGTATGATTCTGTAAACAAATCTCATTTGTTAATGTTTAAAAAAGATACAGCGGCGTTTGGTACGATGTTTTATTAGTGCAAGCTGTTATTGAAGTGAATCACAATGACATACAAAAATCATGACAGTAATATTTTCCTTTAAAACAATAAAACCTCAACACCCCCCCTCAATCTTAACTCCAGTTAAGATTGGAATCAACAAGTAATATTAGGGGTAGCACATAAACGGACTTATAAATCACAACACTATAATTATTCATTACTGATACTACTTAACTAACTCTAACAATAAACAAGTGGTATTTCGGTTTTAAATAAGTTCAAAACACTTTAAGTTTAGTTACAAAATGATTATGTTTTGTAATGCCCAATGGCTTGGTAAATATGTCCGCGATATTCTCGTCCGTTTGGACATATGACATTTCGAACAAATCCTTGTTGTAACAATCTTTGATAAAATTATATTTAATATCTATGTGTTTAGTTCTGTTGCTGTTTACGTTGCATTCTATCATTTTTAAAGCACTTTGATTGTCGATATGTAGGTACGATTTAATACCACTATATCCAAAATTAGATAATATACCTTTTAAATAGACGAACTCCATTGTAGCCATAGCTGCTGCCACGTACTCCGCCTCTGCAGTCGATAGAGCGATTGTCTGCTGTTTCTTTGTGAACCACGATACTAAATTACTATTATGAAAAATAGCACAACCACTCACGCTTTTCCTGTCGACATTGCTTGCCCAATCCGCGTCGGTATAGCATAGCAATTGTTTGTCTTGGGTCTTCGTATATGTCAGGCATTTGTTCGAAGTTAATTTTAGATATCTTAACACCCTTTTTGCTGATGTCCACGTAGTATTTGTAGGCTTGTCTAAAAATCTGCTTAGATATGACGTAGCAAAAGTAATATCTGGACGTGAGACTGTGGAAATATAAATAAGGCATCCAATCAACTCACGATAGGGCACATCAATTACAGTTTCTTCTTCTTTGATTGGAGTTCCTTGTTCCATAGGCGTCTGAGCTCCTTTGCAATCCGTCATTCCAAATTTTTCTAGTACTTTCTCAATCAATTTTGTTTGGCTAATTCTCAGCTTTTTGTCTTTTCTTTTTATTTCCATACCTAAGTATTCCCTGACTTCACCCAAATCTCTTATCTTAAATTCTTGTTTCAGCTTCTCTATTGTTTTCTTTATCTCTGTAGTTTTTCCCGTTATTAAGATGTCATCTACCCAAATTAGTAGCCATACGTTGGCTTTGTAGTACAAACAGAAATCATATTTCAATTGTTCAAATCCCTGTGTTACTATATAATTATGAAATCTTTCATTCCAACACTTTGGAGCTTCTCTCAATCCGTATAACGATCTTTGTAGCTTTAATACTTTTCCCGCTGAAACATCAACGCCCTCTGGTGGCTTTATGTACACTTCTGTGTGTAGATATCCATTTAAAAAAGCAGTTTGAACATCTAGTTGTTTCATAGGAAAATTTTCTTGTACTGCGTGGCTAAACATCATTCTGATTGTCGATACTCTTGCAACAGGTGAATATACATTGTGAATGTTGACTGTCTGGAAACCTTTAGCTACTAGTCTCGCTTTCTTTCTTTCATCTTGTTTCGTTTTAAATATCCATTTTGTATCTATTGCTTTCTTTCCTCTAGGCAATTCAGCTTCTTTACACGTATTCAGCTCTTCAAGAGATTTTATTTCTTCACTTATTGCTGTTTTCCATTCTTCTCCTTGGCTTACGGCTTCTTTATAACTACGCGGGTCTGAGTCCGCTATAAAGCAAAATGCTATATTTACATCATACATTTCCTCTTCTGCAATATAGTAGTATTCGAATCGAGGTGGTGGCCTTCTATTTCTTTGTGGCCTTTGTGGTGCTTCTTGTACTTCTCTTTGTATTTCGTCGCTTGTATCTTGTTCTGTTGTTTGCGCCACTTCATTCGTAGTTTGTTTATTACAGTTTTCTTCTATTTCATCGTCTTCTTCATAATTCTGTTTGGTTAATTTCTGATCGTTCTGTTCTTTGATATTTTCTTCATATACAAAATCACTTTCATCAAATCGAACGTCTCTTGATGTTAATATAAGATCTGTTTTCGGATCCCATAAGCGATAACCGTTTGATGCATATCCAATCATTCGCATTTCCTTCGCTCGTTTTTCTAGTTTGTCGCCTCTGGGCCTATGCTATTCGGTAGCAAAGCCTGGGTAGTAACTATTTACTACCCAGGCTTTGCTACCGAATACTCGTAGTCTTGATAAGTCAGTCTTACCTCTCATGATGGCTTCAGGTGTTTTGAAGTTTATAGCTGTTGAAGGGCATCTATTTATTTGGTAGGTTGCGCATAAAATGGCTTCTCCCCACAAATATTTCGGTAAATTAGTTTCTACTAACAGCGTTCTTGCTCTATCCATCAAACTTCTATTCATTTTCTCTGAAACACCATTCTGTTGTGGCGCATATGCTTGTGTATATTGGATTCTTATCCCTCGTTCTCTGCAAAAATGTTCAAAAAATTTATTTTTAAATTCTCCGCCATTGTCACATCGTATTTTGTTGACATTTGTTCCGTATTCTATCTCTAATCTCCGAATATACTCAATTAAGTTGGAAGTGGCCTCGTTTTTACGTTTTAAAAGATAGGTACAACAAAAGTGCGAAAAATCATCTATTATTACTTGGTAATACAGTTCTCCGTTGATACCGGGTGTACGTTGAGGACCTGCAATATCAGTGTGTATTAACTCACTTATGTAAGTTGAACGTGGCCTTTTGACAGGTACGAAAGGTAAACGCGTCGCTTTACTCATCATGCACGGAGAGCAGGGTTTGTTGCTAGTCGGCAGCCGCATCCAATGTAGACTTCGTCAGTTGAGGTGACCCAATCTTCTGTGCCACAAGTCGTCGTCGCTTAAGGCTGCGCTACAAGACGCTAAACATATTTCGGCATTTAATAGAAATAAATTGCCTACGCAAGAACCAAACACATAGAAATTAGAATTTTCCCTGCCTATTTTTACATTTTGTTTACTGAAAAATACGTAAAAGTCATTTTGAACCATTTTCTTGACTGACATTAAATTGAAGGATAGATTTTTGACAATCAACGATTCTAAATTAATTGTCATATCGTTACATTTCATTAATATGCTACCTTTTTTCTCGGCAACAAGGTAGTCTCCGTTTGCGATGTAAATTTTGATCGGTGTTTCTAAAGTTTTTACGTTGGTCATGTACTTTTCGTAATCTTCGTTGATCATATGCTCTGTACATCCTGAATCGATCACCCATTCAATGTTTCCGTTCGTAGGTCTTGATGGTTCTTTGATTTTTCCTGTTGTCCAAAAATTAAAATGCTTTTGTCCGGTTTTTTCGAATGCTATGTTTCCATAATGGTTGGGTTGGTGTGGATATCGTTGGTAGCGATTGTTCGTTCTTCCTCGTCCACGTCCGCGACCGCGTCCATGCCAGTCGTTCTTGTAACAGTCTCTTGCCATGTGTCCTTGCTTTTTACAGAGGTGACATGTGATGAATGCTGTGTCCTGGTTGTCGTGACTCGGCTTTTCTAGCGATTTCAACTCTTCATCAAGTAATCTAGCTCTGACAAAGTCTAGTTTTAATGTGCTCTCTTGGAATCCTGTATTGCACTCAATTGCCGTAATCACTTGGTCGTATTTCTCTTGTAGACCTGTTAGTAAATATGCGATTTTATCCCGTTCCGTTAAGGAATCTCCAGCGCACTCCAATTCGCTGGTTATATTGTCAAAATTTTCAAAATAGTGTTCAAGTTTTTGCTGTGGAGATTGTTTCAGATTAATTAGTTTTCGTCTCAATTGTAAAACTGATATAACGCTCTTCCTCTGGAATAAATCCTTTAATGTATTTATCATACTCCTTGCGGTGTCGCATGTTTTAACGGTATTTAAATATTTGTCCGGGAGACATTGAACTATAATATTCTTGGCCTTTGCATTAGCTTTCTTATTTTCTTCTGTATTCAATGTACTTACATTTTTGTCGTCTTTTATAGTATCCCATAATCCTTTTTCCTCTAATATACATTGCACACGGTATAGCCAATTATAAAAATTTTCGGCTTTTAGTTGCGGAAAATTTGACGATGCCGATGTCATCTTCTTTTATTTTCTTGACGTTTTTACACTTTTCGATGACTTTTGTTTTTATGTCTTCATTTTTCGTATTTAAATTTTTCAACACATTTATATTTTATACTTTTATATATATTTATTCACTACATTTATATTTATAATGATGCTATATCTTCTTTAATGTTAGCCCATAACCTGTTAATGTTTAAAAAAGATACAGCGGCGTTTGGTACGATGTTTTATTAGTGCAAGCTGTTCTTGAAGTGAATCACAATGACATACAAAAATCATGACAGTAATATTTTCCTTTTAAACAATAAAACCTCAACATCATTCACGCATTTATCGCTGCACTTGACAGACAATTATAACTTGACCCGGTTTGCTTCCAGAAATAATAAAAAATAACACCATAATAAAGTAATGATTAGGTATATGCCGAGTGCAGCAATAAATCTTTAAACGGAGTTTGTTTAGAATCATACAGCTCAGCAACTACTACTAGTACCAGTATTAGTACCGAGATACTTATCTCACCGACTCTTAAATCAGCAGACTTTTTGTTGATGAGTTTCCATAAGATTTTCAGGATGCGTCACGTTGGAAGACTTGGTTTAGAGTTTATGTGTAAAAAGGACTCTTCAAACTTACAAATTTCGTAACAATATCTCATTTTGCAAATTAATTTTGTATGAATTTTTCAAAAACTTTGTATGTTACGACATGTTGGACTCCGAATTGTATAGAACACAGGAGGAATTGTACAAATAAATGTTGTTCACTGTTTTACTTTTTCACCCAGTTATTTCAGCTTCTCTGATTTGATTTGATTTGACGCATACGTTTCACGCTAGTTTTGTGTGTACAAAAACTTCGCATCCCTGAGCTAGTTTTCATTTTCCATTAGAGCTATGCTAAACGATCATATTGGTAGATTACTTCCTCGTGCACCGCTTACTCGTAGATACCATGGAAGTTTCAATGTGGTTGTTTTTTTTTAGGTAACCCTTAGAAAAAGAAAAAACCTATGGTAGCCTAGTAGTTTGGCTTATAACCTCTCAAGCAGAGGCTCGTGGGTTTGAGCCGGGGCTTGCACCTCTGAGCTTTTTGGAATTTATGTGCGAAATTAAATTTGAAATTTACCATGAGCTTTACGATGGTGAAAAACTTCGAGAGGAAACCTGAGAAGAAATTGAGTGGTGTGTGTGAAGTTCCCAATCCGCACTCGGGCCACGTGGGAACTACGGCCCAAGCCCTCTCATTCTGCGGTGGGACGCATAAAGGTGGGCATATACGCGTACTGATGGCATAGAATTTTCTTCGCATCGTAATGCAATTTCACTTGTACGAGTGCAACGAAGTTCACTGAAGTAATAAAGTAATTTGCCATACTTTGCGCAAGGAGAATTAGTTTAATTTTATCGAGTACCTAAGCACTTACCTGTACATTTCTATACAATTCTGAGTCCAAAATTAAATGTAAAAAGTTTTTGAGAAAAGTTTTTATAACAAAACTCAGCAGTTTGTAGCTTGTGGCAAACTATAAAAACGTCAACGTATTCGCCCGGGAACATCTTATTTAAGCCCAAGCGAGCGTGGTGTTGCAAGGATTTTAGAGTGCCTTTGCTTTGCCTCCGATATTTAAAAAGTTTAAAAATGTTTTGCTACAACGGAGGTTTTAATTTGGCTTATTTGTTAGACAACACGCAAGCTGTGGGAGCAACAATAAGCAGTATAGATTATTTAATTACAAAAGACGAGTTAAAGAAAAAAGGTGTTTGCCTTGGGAGAGTTGGGCCGTCGGGAAACATGGGCATTCCCCTCTTATTTCAATTCAAATACAGAATTTATTATTTCCCTATTTTGGTAGTTTTGTTTACCCACTGGCAACAAAAGTATAGACTATCTATCATTTCGTTCAGTTGTCAAACATAGATGAGAATTTTTAGGCTACAAGCCAGTCAATGTAAATATTTTGTTGTAGTTTCAGAGTAAATTAACGAAGAATCAGCCAGAGGTATACACCGTGTCCAATAAGTTCGAATACACTTTTTCTTACATTGGTTTGAAAAATATAGACAACTTTCATACAGTTTTGTCATTATAATTCGAAGTTTATATTGTCATGAACATATAAGAATATTTTAAAAATATTTAGCTAACGTCGATCACGTTTAATCCATGATGAAGCAGTTCCGGGAACCTATTATCTCAAAATTTCGTAAAGCCCCAGTGCAATTTTTGCAGCATTGAAATCTTTCGGAGTTAAGCGTTATCTGGTTTATACTACAATTAGAAGATACAAAGAGACCTCCTCTTTAAAAGACCGCAAGATTCCCGTGCCCACGTTCAGCAAGAACGGATAGGGTCGTGGAAAACGTGAGAGAGCGTCTTTGCCGGAAAAAACACCGTTCCATCCGAAAATTAGCTGCAGACTTAAAGATTTCAAGAGGATCTGTACACAAAATCTTGAGAGCAGACCTTGGGTGTCACGCTTACAAGAAAAGAAAAGTACACGGCATTTCCGAAGCTACAAAAAAAAAGAGTAGATAGATCAAACAGTATATTTTCCTGGCACGCGGAGGATGAATTCGTTTTTTTCGGACGAAAAACTCTTTTGTTTTAGAGCAATCTCAATACTCAAAATGATCGTTTTTGGGCATACAACATACAGGACAGTGATGGTTTGGGGAGCAGTTTGCAAGCGGGGTAAACTTCCTTTGGTATTTATTGACAGAGGAGTAAAAATCAACGCCGAGTACTATAAAACAGAAGTTATGGAAAAAAATGTTGCTTCATATTTAAAAATGATGTTTGGGAACGACTACAATTGTTTCCAACAAGACGGAGCTCCGTCCCACACGGCAAACTTAGTTCAAGCGTGGTGTCAGGCCAATTTAACGAATTTCTTGCCAAAAAATGAATTTCCAAGTTCTCCAGATTTAAATGTACTGGACTTTTTTGTATGGTCGTACATGCTCACAAAACTTAATAACTATAAAATTAAGAATTTAGAGCATTTAAAAAAAATATCATGCAAATTTGGGACGAAATGCCGATGGAGGCAGTGCGTGCCGCGTGCGACGGATTCGAAAAACGTTTGAAGCTGGTGATGAATGTTAAAGGTGGAGTCATCCCAAAATATTTACTGTGAATATTGTAGATAAGATTATATTTCATGAAATATAGTTTTTATTACATTTATTATATTACTGCTTTATTTTAATGAGAGTTTGAAACTGTATTCGAATTTATTGGACACAGTGTATGTGTTTTTTTATGCTTTTTTCCATTATAATAGTTACTATAGTAGTTCCAATCATTTATTTTCTCGATGACAGATCTAGTTTGAAAGTTATAGTGTTGTAACCAAATAAGTGACCAGTAGATACGATATCGATCCAATTTGAAAATTAATAAATAAAAATTACCTGTTATTATAATTATTTCATTTCATTGTCGATTACCTATCTATACTTATTATTACTTATATTATAAAGAGGAAAGATTTGTATGTTTAAAATGAATAAGCTAAAAACTACTGGACAAATAAAAATTATTTCACTTGAGTAACATAGGCTATTTTATATCCCGGGAAAAAATTTCAACGCGTAGGGTCAACGTCATAAATAAGTGATCACTTTTGTACCTTAATTGTCACCTTTAACGACATGTTGGAAAGCCATACGAAATTACGTAACGACTGAAAGCGACAAGGTACAAAAGTGATCACTTATTTATGACGTTGACGTTACAAAGTCGCGGGAACACATCTAGTTTAACATATACAATCCGATACAATATCGATATTTCAATTATAACATCACTATTTGTATTGCCATAGAATGTAACTTTATTAAAACGTTTATTATTTATCGTACTTTTAAAAAAAATACTGCATATATGGACTCAATTCGTCTTTGATGAATATTATATGGGATCAAGGAACAAAATTAGGCAGTTGTCGTGTTTTTTATACCTCGCATTTAAAAGTTAATTTTTGCGTAAAAAACGCAGTTACATTCTACGGGAGCTGTCATCGAGAAAATAAATGATTGGAAATAGTATAACGTTACAAAATAGTCTGTGAGTCACGCTAAAATATCTAACCAAAACTCATTTATTTAACAAAAAAATAGAAAAAAAATCGCAATTGAAAACCGTTGAAATACATACGAGTATGTATAGGCGAAATTATCCCAATAAGCGATCTCTACCAATCAACTTTTGAGTAGATGAGAGGAGCATTAATGGCCGACAAAGTGAGTTAAGAAGCCAAAAATAATGAAAACTACAATACACAAACTCATAGAGAGGAACCTATAATAAATAAAATATACTACTGTATACAAAATATATAATAATTTGCGTAATACGGACAATAAAGTTTAAAGTACAGCAAAAGGCAGTGCAGGTAGTAAGGTTGTAAGTAGATACCGTGTCTTAAAATTAACTTGTAAATCACAGCACAAAAACTAGAATTACAGAGGGGTTCAGACAAGCTATTTAACCCAACCATGTAAGTTAAGTACTGAAATATTTCATATTAATTTTGACACACCAAAGTTTTATTTTGTATCGTCATTGTAATTACACTCTGTAGTCATGACAGGCAGGGACACATAAAATATACAAGGGTTTAATAAAAACGTGGGCGGGGAGCTAAAACCAACCATATTATTATAACAAAGTGCCATAATTTTAATTCGTAAAACCTGAATCGATAACTCTCCATAACTCCGTATGCGTATCACAATTTTGTAAAAATTCTCATGTCACAGAATCTGACCTTATTTCTTATCTTCAAAGGCATTAAAGAATGCAATCTCGGAACTCCGTGATACGTGTCACGTTCTGCACTTATATCGTTCACGGTACACCGAGCAATGAGTGCGTGGATGTATGTGAAACGTGCCAGCTTGATGCGCTTTTAAATTGAGGCAGTCTGAAGATAAGGGGACTAAGGCGTAAGCCACACGGACGTGGGACGGGGCGCGTTGCATTCGCGCCCCTTGAATCAGTTTTCATACTAAATGTATAGAAGCATCGCGATCCAAAGCAGACAGAAGAGACGGGGCGGAGACGGCCTTGGAACAAACGACGCGGATTGCGACGCGCCCCCGTCCCACGTCTCTTCTGTGTGGCTTGCGCCTACTTAACTCCACTGCAAGAGAGTCGGAATAAGAGGTTGGAAAGTCGTCAAACGCACACACGTCGTACGCACGCACGCTCGCACTCAAACGGACGCACACGCACAAGTCTAATAATTATTGCTACTGCCTGGCAAACATCTTACAAATTGAGTAATCCTGCTAATTTGAGATTGATTTTTGATTTGTGATTTTTAAATCTTAGTTTTATTAAAGTTTAAAAATCGTTTAAATACCGTAAACTAGACTTAGATAAACGTAGTACAAATGAACTATTATTGAAAAAGCGAGACGTCCTGCTAAAGGCATGTAAATACTTCTTAGGTGGTATCGTTCTCTCTCACTCACACAGAACTACACGAACTGTCTGTTCCCAGCAGTGGTACGTATTAGTATCCATCCATACTAATGTTATAAATCCGAAAGTGAGTTTGTTTGTCTATCTGTTACCTCTTCACAGTTAAACCGTTAAACCGATTCAAATAAAATTTGGAATGGAAATAGTTTGAGACCCTCAAGGGCGTGGGATAGTTTTTATCCCGGAAATTTGGATATAATTCCCACGGAATAGTGTTAACGAATTTCTCGCAGATTGAGTCGCGCGCAACGGGTATGTATTACAATACCGAAGTACGAAAGACCGAATGGGTCAAAAGACCGACACGATTTTTTTCTGAAACCGTTAACTTTTTAAGATTGTTATAAAACAAACCTAACCTAACCTAATTGGTTCTGTATGATGCCATTTTAATAAATTCTGAAAAGTTTACGGTTTCAGAAAAAAATCGTGTTGGTCTTTTGACCCATTCGATGTTTTAATACATTCGGTCTTTCGTACTTCGGTATTGTAAAACACACCCCGGGCAACAGTTACTATAGAAATATCGCGTACAAGTATCATGGAAGAACATAACATAATAATGGTTCGAAAAATCTTCTCAGGATTACAAGTATAAATAAATACTAGAAGATGCGACACAACTTCGCAAGACGCCAACTAGAATATAAAGCACAAAATGCAATACAAATCACGATGCATGCTTCCTGTCGCTTGAAACAAGCTAGCACATTCTTGTACCCAAACAGACAAAACTTTCAGAGTTCTGTCACAGATTAAGAGTTACTACGTAACAGATCTGACACTCCCATTTAATATCCGCTATAGGTATTCACCCACTAAGTCTAAGCGAATTTAGTTAGTACCCAGTATCCAAACAGACATAAATGTTCAGTGTTTTGTCACAGACTAAGAGTTACTATGTAACAGATCCGGAACTTGCGTTTGATTCATATCAAGCAAAGTTAATTAGTGGCTAAACAGACAGAAATGTTCAGAGTTACATTAACAACAGCCATAGTGAAAACGAATTCTTCGCCAGCGGCTTGTTGATTTCGATCGAGCGGAGTCGCGCGCAACAACTACTAAATTGTAAATAAGTGGTACTTACCTGCAACAAAATTGAATCATTCATTCAATCATCATCATCATCATTCCAGCCTATACGTCCCATTGCAGGGCACAGGCCTCCTCTCAGAATGAGAGGGCTTCGCCCGTAGTTCCCACGCGGGCCCAGTGCGGATTGGGAACATCACACACGCCATTGAATTTCTTCGCAAGTGTATGCAGGTTTCCTCGCGATGTTTTCCTTCACCGTAAAAAGCTCATGGTAAATTTCAAATGTAATTTCGCACATAAATTCCGGAAAACTTAGAGGTGCGAGTCGGGATTTGAACCCACGACCCTCTGCTTGAGAGGCCATACTAATAGGTCAAACCGCTAGGCCACCACGGCTTTTTTTAATACAGAGGTATTTTTGCAAATGAATATTGTTTGTTACCGCTTCCTGAACAAATAAGGAAAACAACCTTAATGGGGGCGATCTTATCTCGCCGTTTGCCAGAAACAACGTAGTTTTGATGCGTTGGTACGAACGGTCCAACTTTACCAGGTTATTGTCGCGCTATCAATAAATTCTCGTTGAAAAATAAGTTCGAAAGCTCACCAATTTAAATTTCAGGTAGTATAATAAAATCTATGCTCGGTATCTATTGGGGTCCGCAACGAGCATATAAGACAAAAGACGAAAGTCGTTGACATAGCCCGAAGGATTAGCACGCTGTAGTGGCAATGGGCTGGTCACGTTTGCCGTACAACTGACAATCGTTGGAGCAGACGTGTCCTGGAGTGGAGACCACGTTTGGGAAAGCGTAGTGTGGGACGCCCTGCGACACGTTGGACTGATGACCTTAGGAGGACAGCTGGCAATGGGTGGATGAGGGGAGCCCAGGATCATCGTTGGCGCAGTATGAGGGAGGCCTACGTCCAGCAGTGGACGGACAATGCTGTAGATAGATAGGTAGATAGTATAAGAAACTTAGATTAGATGAACTGCTTATTTCATGCTACATTTACATGCGTGTGAACAAGTGTGGTGTAGGAAAAAGCCGTGGTGGCCTAGTGGTTTGAACTATGGCCTCTCAAGCAGAGGGTCGTGGGCTCAAATCCCGGCTCGCACCTCTGAGTTTTCCGGAATTTATGTGCGAAATTACATGTGGGAGAACAGGGTATTTTATTTATATTCTAATAATTTAAACATTATCTATATCTGTAATATATATAAGTAGTAACTAAAAACTTTTTTATCGCCTAAGACGATTTTTCTCTCATGACGTCACATGTTTGTACAGCAACATAAATACTCTTGCAACGCGCGGGAGCGGGCAATTTTCATCGAGCTGTGATCGAGTAAGGTACGAATTGTCTAATAACTATCATCCTTTTTGATTATATAGATATAAAGATATAATTGTAACTCGCTAGCTTATACCCTAAATTGTGTTCTCCTAACGGTTATTTATTTTAAGCTACCTGCTGTGAATTGCTATATGAAATCCCTTCGATATAAATTTACTTTATTTGTGCCTAATTAAACTACCTATTACTATGTCTATGGCTATAAAGGTCTATCTTTGTGTGCATAGCTAATTATTGCTGAAATTATCGAATAAATGGTATTTACTGATTTAACAATTGTTTTCTATTATTTCATCTCCCACATACATTTGAAATTTACCATGAGCTTTACAGTGAAGGAAAACATCGTGAGGAACCTGAATACACCTGCGAAGGAATTCAATGGGGTGTGTGAAGTTCCCAATCCGCACTGGGCCCGCGCGGGAACTACGGCCCGAGCTCTCTCATTCTGAGAGGAGGCCTGTGCCCTGCAGTGGGACGTACATAGGCTGGGATGATGATCCACCCACTCTCGAAGACACTAGCCTCGCAAACCTGGCAACAGCCGATGAAGTTTGCTCGTAAATTACCCACCAGAATATCCCGCGGTCCGATTCAGCCGTCGCGTGCGCTCTTCACACGCGCGAATAATAGACTGCATAAACATAAGTTGCAAAAATAGACACATAAAATAAATAGGTACACTTTTTTGTAAGGAAGGTACGTAAGTGTATAAAAACTGGAAGAATTACTTAATTGACTGGTTAGAACAATTTACCAAAATCGTTATTTCGTAGTAGCAAAATTTCCATTCACATTTTTTCGCAAATGCTTTATAACCCCCGACACAAAAAGAGGGGTGTTATAAGTTTGACCGCTATGTATGTGTGTCTGTCTGTCAGTCTGTCTATGTGTCTGTCTGTGGCATGATAGCTCTTAAACGGGTGAACCGATTTGGATGCGGTTTTTTTTAATAGAAAGCAAGCTTGGCGATGGTTCTTAGATATGTTTCATCAAAATCGGTTTAGCCGTTTCAAAGCTATCATCTCTTTTGTTAGCTGCGGAAGGGATCTTGGACGCATAACGGGCATTGACTTAATGTCAAACATACGAGTGACATAATTGCGTTGGGGGTTTTTAAATTTTTTAATTAGTTATTTCTCATTATAATTTTTTACTGAAGCTTATTTTCACAGTCGTGTTTTTTCCCAACTTTAATCGACACAGAAATATAGGTAAGATTAGGTTATTTTTTTTTTAATGAGTCGCCAGAGGGGCCAAAGACGCGAAGTCTTTGCTGTTTTTTTACTTTAGGGTAGGAAGAGTGACTTGTGCTCGGGAAAAATCCCTTCGGACGAACTGGGAATGGAGGGCCCAGACAGTTTCCGACTTGCACGGACTAAAAAACCCGGTCACAAGTCCCCTTCTCTATTGATTATTAATACAAAAAACGTGTGCTTTATATTTTGAGGAGGGGAGGGGTAGGGAGGGGACTTAATCTACCCACAGTGTCCTGCCTCAGCCATTTGCTAGAAGGCCGGGAGAGGAGCATGCATTCTCCCGCTGGGCACTGGGGGGTGCTTAGGTCGGTCTTTTATGTTTTTACCCGTTGGTTTATTCCTTGACCGACCGGTTAGGTTATGTTAAGTTTGCATCGGCCCGAAGGGCTAAAAGCACACAGAAGAAGGAGCTCCGTCGACACTGTTTTTGTGTCAATTCAAATTGGGAAAAAATGCTACCATGAAAATAAGCTTTAGTAAAAGACTATAATGAGAAAAAAAGCATTTGGAAAAAAATGCGCATGGAAGTTTTGCTAAATTTTGCTGCTGAAATAGCGATTTTCTTAAATTGATCTAACCAGTCAATTACTTACCCCTTTAGGTATGCATGAACGCTTATTAGCAGATCTTGGAATATACGAAGCAAAATTTAATGAAAGGTATAGAAAAAGCATCGTTAATTAATTTATCGATATAGAAACTCCCTATCATTCATTAAATTTTGCCCAAATATTCCGAGGTCTGCTTATTAGGTTCTAGCTAATTAGATTTTGTTTTTCTAAATATGGCTGTGTTGGTGGACAATCTTGCCATTGTCAAATACAAGACAGTTTTAACTTCGTAAAGCCCAAACTATTTTTAGGACGTTTGTAACAATGACCCAGTATTCTATTTATAGGCACTTGTACTGATAGATCTGGGGCTTGTTGCATAAAAAAGTACAACGTATATTACAAGCGGAACTCCCTTTCTAGTTAATGGAACTGAAGCGAGACTTCCGCTTGTAATATTAGTTGTACAGTCAAGGGCAAAAATATGTATACACTTTAGTACCTTGTCTATTTTCGTCATATTTGAACTGCCATATATGAACTGTCACAGTGGTTAAAGTGACAAGGTACTAAAGTGTATATATATTTTTGCCCTTGACCGTACTTTGTTATGCAACAGGCCTCAGGACTTCAATTATTACAAAATCATTATTATAATACTTTAATTTAGATTGTAATTTCAAATTAGTGCGTGTTCTTATTTTGGGACATTTGGACGCTAAGTGATGAATTTTAACATTGACTTGGGCTGAATGAAAGGATTATATTTTACAGTCCTAAAAATGGGACGGCCTTACGAGGTTAAAACAAGTCAGCCGTGGTTCGGTAAAATTTGTCTATACCTCTCCATCTCAGGTTATTAGCTATCGGCCAATGAATATTCATAACTGACCAGGAAGTCATTAAGTTATGCCTAGGCACATCTCCTTTGCGCGGCGAAAGCTAGAAGAGTAGGTACCGCAGGTATTTGGAACACGGGGATATTACCCTTCAGTTCAAGTATAGACTAACCAACTTGTCTGTGGATTGAAAAGTGTTTACGCCGTTCGCATAAAGTGTAGTATTGCTTTGTCTGATTCACGGATAAGCTTGGTTAGTCTGTAATAATTATTTTGTCATGATCTGTCATTTTGACGTTTGATTTTGCTAGACACAGATAAAACATAACTTTACTTAAAACAGTTTTCTAATTTTTGATGTGAAATGTTTTCTATTCGGTCAGTAGGGTTTATTTGCAGAAATGGCAAGACCGCTTATATTTTCTTTCGGCATTGATTTATTATCATTAAAAGGGTGAAAAGGTGAAAAGGTAACAGACAAACATAATTAATTACTTTCGCATTTATAATAATTATTGTATTGTAAATAAGGAAGCGTGGATAAAGAGGAATGACGACATTATTCTTTTATTGGTTAATTCGCCAGAAAACAATATACGGCATTCTAATTATGATTATTTTCAGATGTATTCAAGATATTGAAAAATCACAGAAACAGGTCAATAAGGATTATATTTCTCGTTCGGCACCAAAAGATAAAAATCGACCAGTTTAGTTATACCATGACAGTGTTAGTTAGTGTCTAATGCCCTATTTTAGTAGACACGCAAAACATTCTAGGGCTCTGACATTTCTCAGAAGTTAGACTTTGTATATCAACACATGTGCGGGCAAAAGTCAGGTAACGGCCACTTTCAATGCAAAAACGCGCCCGACCAGAATTTTAAAGACCTTCTAAGTGTGAAGTAATGCCAATTTTTACGGGACATGCCTTCGGAATACCCAATAAGGCAGTTAAACCTTTGAAGGAAAGAGTTGGGGGTTTATGACATCAACTCTAGAGCCCCGAAGCCCTGGTAATTGTGAAGATTATGTTTTTGCGAAAAAAATATTGTTGATAAAATTTTCTGACGTTCGCCTTTTCACTATTTTTTTGCGTAAATCTGTTTCTTTTAAAGGACTTTTTGTTCGTCGTTTCGTTATGTATTATCATTATTCCTTCTTTTTCGTTCATCTAAATCAAACTATTGAATTAATGATTATATCATGGACAGGGATCATCGTCGTCATCGTTTCAGCTGAAAGACATCCACAGCTGAACATAGGCCTCCCCCAAGGCTCGTCAAACAGATCGGCTCTGCGCCATCTGCATCCAATGCGTTCCCGCCACCTTATCCAGGCCCTATACTACGAAGCGCGAAATTCGAACTTCGTTTCATGCCGTTCCGCTCACGCTAATGGTATTTATTACGAGAGTGAGAGGGACCGCACGATCCGAACTTCGAACTTCGAATTTCGTAGTAACCCCCCAGGTCGTCAAGGGTGTATGGAAATAATTTCGATCCGTAGCGATCTCTAGTTTCAAATATCGTATTAGCTTATTGTGTTAAAAAATTACTTGGGTTAAATACTTATGGCACTCTTATCAACGATGACTTATGGCACTGAGACGTGGCCGCTAATGATGGGTCTTATAAGGAAGCTCAAGGTCACTCAGAGGGCGATGGAGTTTCTCTGCTTGGAGTTTCTCTGCGGGATCGCATCAGAAATGATGAAATCCGCGCAAGAACTAAAGTCACGGACATAGCTCGAAGAATCACTAGGCTTGAGTAGCAGTGGGCAGGGCACATCGCCCGTAGAACTGACGGCCGATGGGGCCGAAAGGTTCTCGAGTGGCGTCCGCGGACCGGAAAACGCAGTGTAGGTAGGCCTCCAACAAGATGGAGCGACGACCTGGTGAAGGTAGCGGGAACGCATTGGATGCGGATGGCGTAGGGCCGATCTGTTTGGCGAGCCTTGGGGGAGGCCTATGTTTAGCAGTGGACGTCTTTCGGCTGAAATGATGATGATAAATACTTAAGATATGGATAGGGTTGTTTGGAAATAATTCTGATCCTCATTGGCGATCCGTAGCCTTAAAAAGCATAGCTAATATGTTAAAAAAATAGTTGTGGTATAATAATTTACGTATGCAATTAAATAACATTGTAGGTCCGTTCAAAAAAAAATTCCTTGTTGAATTTCTTACTGGATTCTTCTAAGCGGGGTTTTTCTGAATTGGTGGTAAATTCTTCGACTTCCATAAGTGCTTCTCGTAGCTTAATTTGAATGAATATATTTCGATTTTACTTTGACATTCCGTTAAAACAAATACAGTGTCGCTTTTATGAATGAAATAACCTATTCACATCGCCACTGATTTTAAATACAGTGCTACCACCAAACTGTGACGTTACTTATTAAATGAGGGAAAATTTCATTACAAAGCTGATCAATTTCATTCACACATCATAAACGTTGAAATTTGAAATAGTAATAAAAGGTTATAATATCTTTGTTTTAATTTTGTTTCCGTATAAATGTTACCGTGATTCACTAACGAAATTAATTTCCAAAATGGGTAGTTTGTTACGTTATTTGAACTGTTCAAAATACAGAACGAAATTCCAACAAAAGTGTCTAGCATTTTGTGAGGGACATAAGATCAGCGGTTTGTAGCGAGGCAGACAGACAGGAAGCTCCAATTTGAAGCCAGACGGAGCTTAAGCACAGAAAGTGAAGAAAGAAAATGTTTCAATACCGGTGTAACTTTGGTCTTTTACATGTTATTTCATTTACTTTGTCTTGCTCGTATTAGTATTTAAGTGAAATAATATATTCGTTATAAAAAAATACTTTTTGCCAATTTTTTTGCAGCGCATTCTTCTTGAATTTGAAAAAAAAAAGATTTTTGGAAGACGTTGCACTTTACTGTAGTTTTTTATATCGCTTTTATTGTTTTATTACTTCCCTTTTCGGAAACGAATGAAAAATAATTTGTAGTTTAGACTAGTTGTTAGCATTTTTTTTAATCTCCTGACTGATTGACTGACTGTTTCACTCACTGACTCACTGGCTGTGAGTGAGTAAGACAGCCAGTCAATCAGTCAAGAGATTAAAAAAAAACGTTAGACTACAAATTACTTTTCATTTGTTTCCGAAAAGGGAAGTAATAAAACAATACTCACTCACTGGCTGAGTGAGTCACCAACGCACAACCGAAAGTTCAAGACTTAACATACTAAGACATAAAAGTTGGCTTTTTAACCCCCAACACAAAAAGTGTTATAAGTTTGAATAGGGTATAAAAGGGTGTATGTGTTTGATTCGGTGTTAACCTATCTCCGTAACGATTATTACTACACTCTTCAAATTTGACACAAGTGAAGGGGGATCATAATATAAGAAAACTGATTTCAAGATTTTTGGAAATTCCCAGGGGATAAGTGAAAATCCAAATTTATGTGTTCACAAACTCATACAGATGATGATGGTGGATTTTTGGATGTTCCTTTGCTGGTTTTATGCTTAATTCAATGAAAGAGTTGAAGAAGATTTACGACAAAATTAAATTTTCCTGATAGTAAATGTCGTATACATACTTTCCTTATCAGGAATAGCAATATCATCTACGAAAATTTTAAAAATTACCACAGGGTGTGACGATTCAATGGCTTCGTAACAAGTGGCTAGGCTGAAATCTGCGCTGTGGTTAGGGGTCATCGTTTTATAAGGCACTTACTGAATTACAATGTACCAGTAGTTAAGCTGATTTCACTTATCATTCCAAGGGACCAACTTTTGAAGTCATTACGCAGGAAATTATCATTCGAAAGTGGTAAAAGTTTGTACCTATATCTACTTACATAATCTATCTATACATATAATAAATCTGTAACAAGTCGGTGTCTGTACATTGAAGCTATTTGAGAAAAACTGTCACTAGGGCTATTTATTAGCGCAATAGAACCCAAAACAATGATTTTTAGAATTATTGTCTGTTTGTCTGTTTATCTGTTTGTCTGTGCGTTTGTGCGCGCTAATCTCAGAAACGGCTTAACCTAGAAGGATATGTTGGTATTTTCTTAGATTAACTTTAGTGTTTGTTTCATTTGAATCGGTTGACAAATAAGAAAGATACGATACTTTTAGTGTTAGTTAGCCCATTTATCGAGGAAGGCTATAGGCTATATATCATCACGCTGGGAGTACGTACGGTGGTGAATGTGAACGCAGGTGTGCGGGGGGGGGGGTTCGGTGCGGGTGGTATTTTTTTTTATATCGAGGAACTAAGGAGAGCCATAATTGATGAAAAAGCAAATTGGATAAAAAAAAAAGCTGCCCAAATTACTAATTCCACGCGGACGGAGTCGCGGGCAAAACCTAGTATGCAATATATTTATAATTAACAAATAATACAGAAATGAAAAAATATATGCTAGAACAATTAACCTAAAACTAAAAACCTTAAAAAACATAATAAAAAAAAATAAAAATATTATAAAAGTCACGCGAACTAAAAAAGCACGAGGCGCATATAATTATTTCTCTTTTCAGCCCATTCCGCAACGTAGTGCCACTAAATTTAATAATCTCGGTCTATATGTGTCCCACTGCCAGGCACAGGCATCCTCTCAAAATTAGAGAGCTTGTGCAGTAGTTCCCACGCGGGCCCATTTCGGATTGGTAACTTCATACACATTATTGAATTTCCGGTGTATTGAGGTTTCGCAATTATGTTTTCCTTCATCGTTAAACTCATGGTAAATTTCAAATGTGATTTCGCACATAAATTCCAAAAAGCTGAGAGGTGCAAGCCCGATTTGAACTACTAGACTGGCTACTAGATTTAATTTCAGAGATTGTGATTCAAAAAATAAATCAAAAACCAAACTATGCAACAGAATAAGTAAATAAGAACGATAAAAGTTATGTTATTTTATTACTGGCCCTGTAAGATAGCATGGAAATGCAAGTACAGTCAACAAAAGAGCCAAGGAAACGTTCTTCCAACTATAAATTCAAATGACCCAACACAAAGTCTCACCGCCATCGACCATTCATAACCGTTTAAAATTCTCCTCTCCATTTCACAATGCTATAACTTTTTATACCTCAAACCGCTGCAACGAGTTGCATTCATAAAACATTACCATACCTTGTCTCAACTTGCTGTAATTTTAATTAAAATAGTTTCACAAGATTAAGCAAGGTAGCAAGACGGTAACTTCCTCTTTCAAGCCAAAGATTTACTTTGGGGATTGTTGTCAGAAAAGTTAAACTCGTTAATAAGGGGATTTAAAGTGATTAGTTTGCTCGCTTTAATTATTAATTAAATTTGTGGGGCGTAAATAAAAATTGCTTTAAATTATGATATTTTTTTTCTTGATATTTAAAATGAAAGTCTGTATTTATCTTATAAAAGAATATCCTTTGCTCTTGTTAGAAATTGATGAAAAAAAGGTTCATCATCATCATAATTTCTGCCGAAAGACGTCCACTGCTGAACATAGGCCTCCCCCAAGGCTCGCCAAACAGATCGGACCTGCGCCATCCGCATCCTACGCGTTCCCGCAACCCTGTCGGCGCTCTATCTTGTTGGAGGCCTACATAACATAAACTGCGTTTTCCAGTCCTTGGACGCCAGTCGAGAACCTTTCGGCTCCATCGACCAAAAAAAGTTTACGATAACATTTTGAAAGCACAACGTGCCCTCGGACAACTCCAATGAATTGCAATGAATGTTTGTTCTCGGATCTTGGGTGTTTTATTTGTATTTAAGTAGGTATGTATCTATTTATATACATAAGTATGTTTATCCGTTGTCTGTATCCATAACACAAGCTTTAATTAGCCAGTGATATTTATTAGTATTATTATTTTAATTATTATAATGAGCGTCCGATATTTTGACACATCTAACAACATCATAATCACGAGAAGACTGAAGAATTTTTGGGTGGATATTAATGTTGTCTAGACCATGCTCTACCTGTTCATCATTCTTGAGAGACGACAGTTGAAATATGTCTAATTTAACCATGAATTATTCAAGGGTTAACAACCTTATAAAGATCCAATACTACACCAAAGATCCGTTTGAAATTCCACAATCATACCCTTTTTAGATAATGAACGTATACTTCGCCTTCATTTAACTTTCACGGTGTTCTTCGTTAGCAAACAGCGAGCGTAAAACGAAACCAAGTCGAAATACACACAAAGAAACAACCGAGTGAATTAGGGGTTGGAATTGTCTTCGATTGTTTAGAAGACTCTCTGTTTGGGGTTTACGCCCATGCCACAGGTCGGTGCACGCAGAAGCACAGAATATTTTAAAAATATAAAATTTATAAAAATACTAGCTAACTATACTTTTAAATTTATATATAATACTAGCTGTTGCCCGCGACTCCGTCTGCAAAGTTGTCGTTGAACTATGCAATTTTCCGGGATAAAAACTATCCTATGTCATTCCCAGTGTCTCAAACTATCTCCATACCAAACTTGATCTATGTAAATTGGTTCAGCGGTTTAAGCATGAAGAGGTAACAGACAGACAGACACACTTTCGCATTTATAATATTACTAGTTTTTCCCGCGACTCCGTCTGTGAAGAATTCGTTTATCGCTATCCCGCGGGAACTATGTAATTTTCCGAGAAAAAAAAATCCTGTCCTTTCCTAGGTCTCGAACTATCTCTATGCCAAATTTCACCTTAATCGGTGCACTTTCGCATTTATAATATTAATATTAGTATGGATAGAATAATCACAGGAAACCGAGGAGCTGGCAGCTACCTCGGACAAAGAATTAGTTTAGCTATTAAAAGGGGGAACGCTGGCAGTATCTTCGCAACCTTGCCTAAAGGGACTCATTTTACTACTATATTTTAGTTATTATTATATTTCTTAAGGTTTTTAGTTTTAGGATAATTGTTCTTGTGCATAAATTATTTATATCGGCATCAAAGAATTCATATCGTGTTAAAAAAACTTGAAAATATATTAAGGCAGAGCCGGCCGCGAGTTAAAGCTTGTTTGGAATAAAAGTGAGGTTGAAAATATTGTACTTAAAGCGTTATTGAAAGTAATACCTAAATACCTCTACTGCGCCCACTGTTTTGTGCCAGCAGCGAAGAAAACCCCAAGGAAAATGTAGCGGGTTGACCCCGGGGCAATTTTTCGCACTATTTCACCTGTCCGCAGCAACACTCGGTGGTTTTTGCACACTTTTACAAGGACGTTGAACGACTGGACTGGGCTTAAATCTCGATGACATCGAAATTAATAAGTATTAATTTTGTTGTGGAATAATGGTATTACGTAAGAGAATTGCATCATAACTGTATAACATCTTGTGTTTTATGTTTGTGATTTGTAGTACTTCACGCTAAAACGGCAGGACGGATTTGGATAAAAGTTACTACGTAGATATTTATTTAATATATTTTTTCCATAATATACTTGTATTTTTGTATTGATTTCTTTGTGGTGATCAATAAAGAGTCATTGTATTGTACTGTAGATAGCTGGATGTCTGGAATAATACATAGGTTACTTTTTATTTAGATTTTCCTACGGAATTCATGTAAAGTCCCAAATCTTAACCGCTAAGTCTGGGGTATGCGTGCGTGCGTGCGTTCGTGTGTGTGTGTGTTTGTGTGTGTGGATCACAGCATCAGGAACAAAAGTTGTTTCTTCTGTGGACATAAAATTAACGACTCTGAGTCAGCAAACTTAAGATTTATTTAAATGGGCCGAAAGTTCTAGACGCCGATAATAATAATATAATATTAGGGGACAATCTCACACAAATCGACCTAGTCCCAAACTAAGCAAAGCTTGTATGTACTATGGGTTACTAGACGACGATAGACATACTTATATAGATAAATAAATACTTAAATACATAGAAAACATCCATAACTCAGGAACAAATATTCGTGCTCATCACACAAATAAATGCCCTTACCGGGATTTGAACCCAGGACCTCTTGCTTCGTAGGCAGGGTCTCTACCAACTAGGCTAAAGCGGCCGATGTAGATTTGACTAAAAAATATTGGCTTCACTTTTGCCATGTCCACAGGAGAGATGCGAACAAAGAAGTGTGTGTGAGTGTGTGTGTGTTTGTTTGTTTTTACAAGCGCCTAATAACAGACTTTGAGGACATTTTCAGTATCTTGTTAACTGCGTTTAGCAAGTAGCTATAAAAGCTTACTTTAAAAAAATAGGAGCGTCTTTGTTTTGTCCAATAAGCTTGAGTCTAGCCAATAACTAAAGAAGTCTTAATTAAGTCTGAAAGTCCTCGTCACCAGCGTAAATTAAATAAAAGCACTTTGCGTTTGATTTGAGAAACATTCTAAGATCACAATGGTTTTGTTTCAATTCACTTAAATTAAACGCTTTTATACACAATAGCAATATTTTAAGGTAAAAAAGAAATGAAACAAAAATTTATTCGCGTTTGACAGGTATAATGACCCAAATCAGTGAGCGCCCCTACAACTTCTTTCTGCTGTTCTGTGGACACGGCTAATCTGTTACTTATAAACACAAAACATAACCCTTCTTTTGACGACGTTACGCGTGTTAATACACCAATATTTCCCAGAAATTAAACTAGGCGTAGGGTTTAAATCGAAACAGTTTAAGAGTCCTTCAATCATATGGTTGGGGGCCGGCACAAAAGATCCCCTTCACTCGAGTGCTTCCTGGCAACGTGCTATGGTTTCCATCTCGACACCCAATCAATGAGAGTGTCAATCAATATTTTCAAGTGTCGTTGAGTGTCATTTAACCCAAAAGAAGGGTTCAAATTGGTATAACGTTGAATTAGAGCGTAGCTACTTTTTGACTTACTATCTTTGCCTATTTTTAGATATATGCTTATGGAGCACTAATTCATCAGGTGCCCGGGAATCGCAGTTCGTTTATTTATCTTGCTGCATGTCTATTTATATGTGTATGTTTGTGTATGTTCTTCCAGTAAATACTGTATCCGTAGTTTCTAAGAAAAGTCCAGTTGTGTATATAGAGACACGGGTGAGAACATTTTGTAACATAGCACTTGATCACAGTAAAGTTAGCAATAATGCATTGTTGTTATTATCTTTCGTTAAACAGTTTAGTAGGATCATACATTATGAAAACGAACACGGTAAGCAATTGGCGGCTTTATCGCTACAGTGGGATCAATACCATGCAACCTTTGAAATAGAAAGAAGAAAGAGACGAATGATTAAGTAGGCGGAGCAACTATCAACATATATTATATAATTTATTTTTGTATTAATTAGCCTGAAAAAGAGTTCCACTGCTGGGCAAAGGCCTCCCCCATTTTCTCAATTCAGATTCGGGGATTTTGAGCAGTGTTTTTACAGTATCTGGGTATACGTCTAGGTCGTCCCGCTAGCACCTCCTGGGGTAGTTCGTCGCCAATATAAACATTAATATACTGTATAGTCTTAAAGTAAACATTATCATATACAAAGTTTTATAGATGGACACATACATTATACATTAGAAAGAAACAAAGAAAGAAAATATTTATTCGTGATGTCAAACCATTTTAAAAACAGGAATAAAAAAATGCGCATATCACGAATTGGTCCCAAATCAACAACTGCCGATCTTGCGAACGGCGTTGATCTTCCTTTGGGACCATCATGTCATCGATTCATTGAAAAAACAACAAAGCGAAACCGAACACGTTAATTTTAGGTTACAAGAAACCATAATTATTATCATCCAACGCAAATAATAAGAAACAGTCTTAAAACTTAGGTACCGTCGGCCAAGAAAGTGGTCTACCAGTTTTGACAAAAGTTTCTGTGAGATCTAAGTATCGCTAAGGTTGACTTTTCTAACTGAGTGAAGTCTTTAGTCACTGTCAAAACTGACTGTTGTCTGTTTTTATTGCAAAGGAAAATCGACCTCGTTGTATTATGACGTGCAAATGTACTTCAACCGTAGGGTGATAGACCATATTTTTGGCCGATGGTACATGATGACAGGTAGTGGTTCAAAAATAGGCAAGGACCTTGCTATAATAGTACCTATTTAACAAAATCGTAATCCTCAATTTGATTTACACAACTGGGTCGTTATTGCGAGGTAAACGTAATCTTTATCGATCGGTAAGACCTGAAAAGTTTTAAACATTTTCTTGAGCATCACCCTACAAAGCAGCTTTTCTCTTTGCCTATTAAGTACTACACTCTTGAATAAATACAGGATCAGATCCACCGCTAAGGATATTTAGGGTCAACGACATGACCTTGTGAAAAAGACATTGCCAGATAGCTGACACAAGAAGCGTATTTGTTAGCTGTCAGTTGTCATGTTATCTTAAGTTTATTTTCGTGGAAAGTCTGATGTATTAGAAGCCATTTTTCTCCTTTATTTGAGATAATTCATAAGAAGAATTATTTAAAAGATTTACAGATATATACATAGGTTACAAATCTATTCAACATCACCATTATTTCAGCCGTAAAACGTCCACTGTCTCCTTCAAGGTTCGTCAAACAACAACCAACCGCTGCTGCAATGTGGCCTAAACGTCAAGGGAAATATTGTTTCCGTGATAAGTCCCGTTTAGTATAACAATTAGCAGCAAATTGAAAAATTTGTTTTGAAACCTGCAATATAATTATATGTACGGTGGGCTTCAAAAGTGCATGGACATCTCGGGGCGATAATCGCGTGAGCGCGCGCGCGCGCTGGTATGTTAATAACATCAAACGACACTGCTCACACGACGAACACTGCTCACGCGATTATCGCCCCGAGATGTCCATGCACTTTTGCAGCCCATCGTACAACCCGGGATTTTAACACGTGGCATCCAATTACTACTATGTGGTCGAAACGTTGAAGTAACTTTAATAGTAAATTTGTCGCGTTTAAATCCCGAGTTGTACCTAATAATAACAATGAACTAAATATCAAACCAACGTAATATAGATCCAAGAAAGAGGCATAATAACGCAGTAAACATTCCAAACCATTTTATCCTGTACGTGTTAAGCTTCAGAGGTTTTTCTTGGATGATGTTTGCGTTCAAGTAAATTAGGGAATAAATATTCTATGTTACCCCGAACAGGTATCGCGGGCGGTAGATTCGATACATTATTTTGTTTCTCGTTAGAATGGTATTACAAGCAAATCGCCGTAACCTCGACCCGCAGTGCAACCTTGTCTCAGTAACCCGTAATTATACTTAGCGAGGAAACTACTGGCGCTATTTATTGTGAAAAGATTGTATTTCGAGCCATGCTTATAGTGGTTATCGTATAATGGGAATACGGGATAAAAATTATGTTTGTCAATTGGTTTTAGTTCATTAAGGTCTTCTGCAAGTTAACACCTTGATTCTAATAAATATGACAAAGTGACGTCGTGGGTAATGGCGTATTAAGATGTTTGGATCTTTTGATGTTTGTTACTCGGGCTGAGAGCAGATTTAGATGATACCTGGTGTATAGATAAACAATATTAGCGTTGAGATATAAATTACCTACTTAAGTTAATACTTAAACGCCCCGTGGGATAATATTTAACTTTAAATAAGAAAAGAGGTCGCTTTCCAAGAACGTTAAAGCACTTTGGCTTCCAAAATAACGTGTCAATTTCGTCTGCAACCAATACATAGTGTTGTAGGAGCGAACGTTGTGACTTAAAATAGTTTCCGTAACCTTTTTCAGGCCAAACTCTAAAATCGAAAAATTTTATTGTTTACAAACTTAGTTCTAAGAATTTACTGTTATTCGAAAGTCGTCCTTAAAAACACTCGGCAAGAACACTTCAATGAAAAAAAAAACACAACAATAACAAACATTATCCCAGCCTATATACCTCCCACTGCACGGCACAGGCCTCCTCTCAGAATGAGAGGGCTTGGGCCGTAGTTCTCATGGGACGTAATGAGGTTATGCCGGAAATGATGATGATGAGGAAATTATTATTTATCTTCATTTTATTTAACACATCATTAAGTCTACATTCAACCGCTCTTTCTATATCACGTCAAATATTTGTCCAACGAGTAAGTAATTTAAGTTGACTTTCAGAGGCAAATTGACATTTTGAGGAGCGACCGGGGAATGCTTATGTTTATTCCTCTTCCCAACTTCGCCTTTTTAAAATATTTCCCTTTAGCAAAGTGCTGTTTCAGTTTTTATTCCCGCAATTTTTTTGTATTAGTTTTCCATCTTTTGTAGCGATAAAAAGCCACGCTTGTCTAAAGCTGCTGCTGTTTCCTGAATAATAGTACTTTTTTACGATAGTAGATATTGCCCGCCACTCGCTTCATGTCCTGTGGGAACTTACCATTTACTCGGGATGAAAAATAGCCTATATTAATCATAAATAGTGTAGCTTTGAACCGAAGAATAATTGCCAAATTTAAGTGACATTGGGCGGGCACATTGCTGGAAGAAACTGATGACCGCTGGGGTCAATGTGTTCTAGAATATTGCCTACATATCTAAAGACGTAGCGTGGGTAGATCCTCCACAAGGTGGATTGATAGGACGATGGATGCGAGCGTCCTCCATAGTGTTCTGGAGGGGGTGGCCATGTCCAATAATAGACGTATTTCGGCCGACGATGATGACGATGAATATGATGAGTTAGGTAGTGATAGTTTTTAGAATCAGATCTTAAGTTTTTTTTACAAGAACTCTTTCAGTGTTGTCATTTTTTATTATTTTTTGCGACTATTAGCGTTTGAGGTTTTCCCCTTGCGATAGAATGCCATATTCCACGGACATTTCACGAAATCTATCCTTATTCCTTGCCTCAAATAAAATTAGGAAATCTGTGCGTGTTTCACCTTTCAATGTCCAAATATTTGGGCTGAATTAGGGTCAATTTTTTTTCGACAACACTACTAGCGAGAACTGTATCTTTTTATACTACGAATCTCTTTACATGTTGATTTTTTTTGCCGGCCTTTAGTTTATGAATGGAAATACCCTGCATATATTTAACTCTATATACGTACGCAGGCAACCCAACTATGTATACCTACTATTACGTGATGCGCCTAAGTGCCAAGACATATAGTTTGATAGTCCAGATACAGCAATTTAACATAACTTTTACGTACAAAAGTCGTATTTACCAGCATCAGTATCTTGGAATCTATTATCCCAACAAATTTGCATATGACCCTCGTATTCGTGCGAGCGAGCCAGAAGGTTTATAGTAAGAAAAAACGGTGAAGCAAGAGTTGTCCTGATATCTAGGGGTCTGCATACTCAAACGAGCTTTTACCCGCGGTTTTGCTGCATTTGAATCGAAATCCTGGGACATTTGTGGTTTTCATTTACGTGTTGAAAGTTACCCGTGCAAAATGACATTTATTTCGACATAACGGCTGAAAGGAATGAAAAGTAGCCTATTTGTTATTGCAATTTTTTTTTATTTATTTATTTAAGTAAACAGATGATGTGGATGATGCGGATGGCGCAGGACCGATCTGTCTGTTTGGGGGAGGCCTATGTTCAGCAGTGGACGTCTTTCGGCTGAAATGATGATGACGATGATGAAACAGAACACAATCATGGATGAGGTGATAAAAGCAATGGAGTAAGTGCGAAGGAGGGGTTACACAAAAGATCCCTACGGATAAGATAAGATACGATAAACTTAAACCTCCGCCTTACCTTAACCAGGTCGTCACTCCATCTTGTTGGAGGCCTACCTACACTGCTATTAATAGTTTAACTTTGTTAACATTTCATACTCATAAAAAAGTGGTCAATTTAACAATCTAGGCAACCGCTGTGACGCTAGCGGCAACTGCACCGCGCAATTAAAATAGTTCGCCGCCGGTCGCGTGTATCAGAAAAAATAAAATAAAAGGGTCTTTCTCTAAAGAACCCTATAAAGGGAAAGTTATGGAAATTGCTACTTGCACTTAATATACATAATAAGCTTGGCTACGCGTCTCGCGGATGATAAATCGTCTGTGTTTTATTCATGGCCGATTTTGTGTAAGCCCTTGTCTACCAAGATGCATTGAGTTCAACGTTTACGGTTTTAAAGTTAATGTTGCCTTAAGTGAAAAGTGAGTAAGAAGATTACCTTTATAAAGCGTATTTTAATGATCTTTTATTAATAATGATTTATGGCTAAATGGTCCAAGATTCCAGAGCTGCCAAACGTTACTTATTTTCTCATGAGTAAAATATAGGGGATAAAAATAGAGTTAGTATAAAAAAAAATAGGGGGCAATCTTACACTAATCGTAATCGACCTAGTCCCAAACTAAGCAAAGCTTGTGCTATGAGACGACGATAAACATACTTATATAGATAAATTAATACTTAAATACATAGAAAACATCCATGACTCAGGAACAAATATTCGTGCTCATCACACAAATGAATGCCCTTACCGGGATTCGAACCCAGGACCTCTTGCTTCGTAGGCAGGGTCACTACCAACTACGCTAAAGCGGTCGTCAAATATGGATAGTATGTACTATAAACGTGTAGGCATACCTGCTACCTTGGGTCGACGGTCAATCTACAGATATCAGGTGCTAGGTAGGTGCGTGAAAAGACTACTCACTTTTTTGATTTCTCATGGTCGATTGTTATGTTATGTTATGACGACCAGATGGCCTAGTGGTTAGAGACCCTGACTATGAAGCTTGAGGTCCCGGGTTCGATTCCCGTGTCGGGGCAGATATTTGTATGAAAAATACGAATGTTTGTTCTCGGGTCTTGGGTGTTTAATATGTATTTAAGTATGTATCTATCTATATAAGTATGTTTATCCGTTGCCTAGTACCCATAACACAAGCTTTGCTAAGCTTACTTTGGGACTAGGTCAATTGGTGTGAATTGTCCTGTGATATTTATTTATTTATTTATTTATTTATGTATCTTTTAGACAATTTTGTTTGAAATTAGTATTTAATACTGCCAGATCTCTCCCACCGGCGGCGACGCTTTAAAGCTCTCAGAAAAATTATCTAATTTATTTCTCCTATAATTATATATCTCCATTTGCAAGTAGTTATCACGCAGGCAAATACACTAGGGTGTTTAGGTTCACTCACGATATCTTTCTTTACTGAAAAGCTCATGATAGAAATTGCAAATGAATTCATAAATGACGGAATTCAGAAGTAAAAAACTTAAAATACAACTTAATTGAAAACCATCTTTTTTACATAGGTATAACTGACCCATGATTGACGTCTATCTTACCTGATGAAAAGTGCAGATGAAATATAGATGAGGTGAGATAGAGGTCAGGTGAATCTCACTGGTTCAGTAACAGCCTATTCGCTCTAGCCTCAAAGAGCCCTAGGTTGTATCTCTCTGGAAATACAGGCGAATACAGACGAAGTCTTCTATTATGAAGTCGTTTAAAAAATAAGGTTGTTCGATTTTTTTAAAATACACAGAACGTCCTCATCCGGTCCAGTTGCACCGAAAATATCCCAATTCCCGTGTCTCAGACAAACCGGCGCCGTGAGCAGGAAAACTCTCCAGGATAACCTTAACAAACACGTCAATCAATAAACTGACGGAATTGTATGTGATGACAAATGCGCGGGACGTAATACATATTATTATGTTGTGATACGAGAACTAATTGTCTATCTAATCTGTGCCGGTATCTCGTAAATAGGATATCTACTAGAGTAAAATCGACTTGTCGCGTAAAAAAGTATGTTCCTAAAGGCGACGTATAGTAGTCTCAAAGTTGCTTGCCTGTTTTCCAACGTCGCATAATAAAACAATTTTAACCCCCTGTTTCACCATCCATTGATCACATTTATCCGTCAGTTAAAGTCACATTTATCCGTTAGTGTTCCTAAAGCCCAATAAAGTTGTTTAGACGACCGGGTTCGATTCCCGCGTCGGGGCAGACATTTGTTTGAGAAATACGAATATTTGCGCTCGAGTCTTGGATGTTTAATATAAGTATTTATCTCTGTCAATATAAGTATGTTTATCTATAAGTAACCGTTGTCTAGTACCAATCATCGTCATCTGAATCGCTCCCTCACTGCTGAGGATCGGGACTCTTAATTTTGTCCACTAGCTGTCGCCATCGGCCGCGTTCAGACGCTTGATTAAGAAGTGCAGCCCTAACAGCTAAGTCCAGTTGTTCCGAGATCTGGTCTGACCATCGTTTGGGACTTTGGTCTCGAGGTCTAGTACCCATAGTACAGTCGGTTCCCTAAAATAAGTATCCACTTTTCTATGCAGTTAGTACCTATGGAAAAGTGGATACTAATGCGGCAATTACATTGAGTCGATTGCCGCATTCGATATGCGGTGACCGAAACAGTGTGAAGAGCATGGTAGCACGGTAGCTACCAGCGCCTAATTATGGCCACCGCATTAGGTGGACATACTAATGTGAAGACGACGGTCGGTCGCCGAAGTAGTATGAAACAAGTTCGGCGACCGCATTAGGCGTACGAAGTAGTGTAATTGCCGCATTAAGTTAGGGAACCGACCCTAAAGGCTTAGTTTGGGACTATTTAGGTTAATAAAATTGGTGTCAAATGTCCCATGATTTATTATTTATTTATTACTAGCTTTTGCCCGCGGCTTCGCTCGCGTGTACCATGAGTATTACAAAGAACTAAGATATCAGGCAAGCAAGCATGCACGCAAGCAAGCAAGCGTGCAAGAAAGCGTGCAAGTAAGCGTGCAAGCAAGCGTGCAAGCAACCCCGACTAAACTTCAGGTAGATACGGTCCTTTACAGTATTTCTCTATATACAATGTTTTTCACTAATTCGGAAGCGGGCACTAAAATAACCAGGCTTGTTAATAATATAAAACCTATTTTTACCTTCTACGGAAACTTGAGTAACTGGAAGCGCTGTGTACCTACTTAGCATTGATATTATACATATTATAGTATTTTGTAAAGGTGTTGTGTGACCTAACCGCTAAGGAGTTATACCTTCCATCAACAGCTCATCTGAATAACCAGAAAGAATACAACTAAAGATCTATACGTGCATATGATATTTAAAGAAACTTCCTATAACTCTTAACCGTTAAGGAGTTTAACCTTCCATCATCAGCTCACCTGGATAACCTGAAAGAATACAACTATCGGTCTATACGTAACTACCTATAATATTTGAAAAAATATCCTCAACTTCTAACCGTTAAGGAGTTTTACCTTCCATCATCAGCTCATCAACATGAGATGATGTCTACCAGACGCAAACACTTAAAGAGCTTGAGAAAATATATGAAAAACGTAATGCGTGCCTACAAAATTTGAGGGTTGCCCTCGATTTCCCTGAGATCCCATCATCAGATCCTGATTTGGTGACAATGGGACCATCTCAGGAGTATATTGTATTCTTTCGAATAAGAAAATATTTTTTATAATCGGTCCACAATTGACCGAGAAATCGGTGAACATACCTACATAAAAAAAATACATAAAGTGGAATGCATAACCTCCTTTTTTTAAGTCGGTTAAAGAGCCCTTTGCGGCCTACTTACAGTATAAACTTATGAATTTTGAAATTTTAGCTTTCTACAACCAGTAAAACGCAAAATCCCGTTTTTTCCCGTTCCCGTAAGAATTTCGGGAAATGCTTTCTTAATGCTCCCCTTCACTCCCCAAGGAACCCACTTGCCAAATTTCAGCTTTCTATGACAAGTAAAACGAAAAATCCCGTTTTTCCCGTTCCCGTGGTAATTTTGGAAAGTCCTCTCTTAATCCTCCTCTACACTCTTCATGCAACCTAGATGCCGAATTTCAGCTTTCTACGACAAGTAAAACGAAAAATCCCGTTTTTTCCCGTTCCCGTGGGAATTTTGGAAAGTCCTCTCTCAATCCTCTACACTTTCCAAGCAACCTAGATGCCGAACTTCAGCTTTCTACGACCAGTAAAATGAAAAATCCCGTTTTTTCCCGTTCCCGTGGGAATTTTGGAAAGTCCTCTCTCAATCCTCTACACTTTCCAAGCAACCTAGATGTCGAATTTCAGCTTTCTACGACCAGTAAAACGAAAAATCCCGTTTTTTCCTTATCCCGTGGGAATTTCCAAAAATCCTTAAAACTTTTTTTACTATTATAATTACCTACTTCTATACAAAATGTTCAAGAGTCTAGTAATTATAGTTTTTAGGATCCCGTTGAACTGAATATATAAATCCCGTTTTTTCCTTATCCCGTGGGAATTTTGAAAAATCCTGAAATTAATGTTTTAACTAATGTAATACCTACTTGTGTATCAAATTTGAAGAGTCTAGTTATTATAGTTACTGAGATAGGGTCACTCGGAATCGAATATATAAAACCCGTTTTTTCCCGTCTCCGTAGGAATTCCCAAAAATCCTTCCTTAGTGGATGCTTAAATTGTATAAGGTATCTATGTGCAAAATTTCTAGTCTCTAGGTCTAGTGGTTTGGGCTGTGCGTTGATATATCAACAGTCTTTTAATTAGACATTTCAACCCCATCGCACCCCATCCAGGGATATGGTATTTTACGTCCGCCACGTCGGATTTTAAAACCGTTGTTGTTTTCATAACCAGCGACCCGATAAACCATAGAAACAACACCCATGTTGATTTTCAGACTTTGTTACCCCTTTTCCCCCTTTTAAGGGTTGAATTCTCAAAAAACCTGAAATACGTGTTTACTCATTTATCATTAGGAGTACTTCTGTGAAGTTTCGAATAAAATAGTCGAACGAATCTTATTTCCCCATACAAACTTTGGACCCCCGTTTCACCCCTTTAGGGAGTGAATTTTGAAAAATCCTTTCTTAGTGCACCCCTAGACCTTATAAGGAACCTACATGCCAAATTTGGAATCTCTAGGCCCACTGGTTTGGGCTGTGCGTTGATATGTCAGTCAGTCAGTCAGTCAGTCATTCAGTCAGTCAGTCAGTTTCTTCTTTTATATATATATAGATTGGGTTGCGGCACTTATTGGCCACTTTAAACTCATTCGCTTAGTAGACTCACAACCATAAAGAAATTTCTACGTTTTTCTTTGCAGGTGCGCTTTGCGCGTAAGATTTGGAATTAACCAATCACATTAGGAGGAAAACCTAAGGGGAAGCCTTTGTTCGACAGTGGGCATCTTCGGCCTGATGATGATTATGATGATATTATTGGAAATCCATGTCACAGCGGGACGATTTTAACTAACATTATTGGTCACATTCTTCATGTCGTCGCTCCACTTAACATATTGACGAACAGTATGCCTGTGGCTGACAGCATTGGAAAAGAAACGAGACAGTGTATGCCTTTCGACTATGAAAATCACACTGTCTCTAGTCGCTTTATTATCCGTACTAACACATGGCACTGTAGTGTCACAGCAGATAGAATTTTAACTTTCATACCGTCACAACTTTTATATTCCATGGTCCCAATGTTTCTTTCAAAAACTCAATCAAAAAAAATTTTAAATAAGTTTTAAATTTCAACTTATTTAATTTTTTTTTCAACAATTTCAACTTATGTAACTGTCCGATCTAATCTATAAGGAGCAAAGCCGCTAGCTTCATAATATTAGAATGTGACAGTAATCCGATTATTTGTCGTGGCAGCCTTTTTAAACACCCCACATTTTCCCCAATCAATCCTCCTACAAACATTTACATAAAATTTTCATATGAAAACGTTATATTTTACGCAATACGGTAATCATGGCTTTTACGTAATCACGTAAATTGAGGTGTTCGTTTTCATCCCACGTAGGTAATTAGGGTTAAGTTTGATTTGTGTTGCTGACCGTCGACATTACGGTAAATGCGATTTTAATTTGGAATTTCACAATTCTACTTTGTGCTTTGAGTTATGTTTGCTTTTAATAATTACTGTGACAAGGCTTTCAGAGGTTGTTACTGTTAGCAAGGTTCTGGCAATTTCTATCAAGGTACGTGTAGCGTTCATTAGGCCAAGTATGCACATGGTCTCAAGCTTGTACATTTAATGTCCAAGTAGCTTAAGTACATGTTTTGTGCCACATTAAGTATGAAATTTTTTTAGAATACAGGCATGTGTAAAGCGGAGACTGTCAAGACAAACTTGTTACGATTATCACTTAAACAAAAACGGTGCGGTAGCGGGCTTAAAGGAAGTCACTTAAGAATTAAATAATAAACAATATCTAAACAAGCTAATAATGGCTTGAACTAATTTACCCCCCCCCCCTCCACGAAAATTTTCTATCAACAAGTTCATATAAGAGTTTAGAAGGCCATCTATTGGCAAGATCCTTGCAACAACATCATTACCAAACCATAAATATTCTCCACCTATCGGTAAAACTAGCAACTGCCTCATTACCATAGCGTAAAATATTTTACGCATCAATGTGTGAGTTTACGACGCAACAGCGTAAACTGTTCGTTTTACGATTCGTGTTTGCGTAGAACTAGGGCCGTAAAAAACTATTACGATCCTGTGTTTGGGGTCCCAGGGGGCTTTGTTTTCACAACAGATATTAAAGGTAGTTTGGATTACGGTTCACTGAAATCTCTTTAGATCAACACCCTGTCTGGGTGTTAAGGGCGTATGTAAGCGATTAAGAATCTCGGGGGAGTCGGTTGGATGCGACGTGGTTCAATTGGTAGAACACCCGTTGGGGCGCATACCCAGGAGACGTGGGTTCGAATCCCACCGGCGCACCCGAAAAAGTTTTTCGCTTTTAAATAATCTTTTGGCGCTAATCAATTTTAGGTATTCTACGCACTCGTGTATGTGTGCGTGAGAGCGGCTAGAATCAAAGCCGTGCGTAAGCGCGAGCGACACGAGTTCCCCGTCCGATGGCCGAAGGAGAACTGAACAGGGGGGGCACACTTACATATATCATCACTTTTCATGCGACTACAGCGATCTCTGGTGTTTGCCGAAGAACTAAATTAGCGGCCATCTTGGTTGACTTGTCAAACTTGTCAGTTGTCATTCATCGGCCATGGCCATGGCGTACCAAATTGTACGGTCAAGGACTTTAATTGATAGGCCACTTGCCAATGTTCGTATTTTAGCCGTATAATGCAAATCGGGTTTAGCCGCTTATACTTCGTATATGCTGATTTGAATTAGACGGCTAAAATACGAATAGTGGCAATTAGCCTATCAATTAAAATCCTTGACTATACATTGCTATAGGTACGCGTATCTATAGCTGTACATCACTACCAACATATACATATAGATAGGTATACATCTATAGAAACATCACATTAGTTCTTGAGCAGCCGTAGGGCGGCAGCACCTTCCATACATGCATATTTGACCATAGAGTTGCCACTCTTGTTCATATAATATTACAATACTCTATGGAACTGAAGCAGAACTCGCGCGGACACGGAGCGGAGAGAACCCAATGGCTCAAGATAGGTTGCACAGAGTACATTATATATAGGAGGATAGAGATATCACTCTATTCAACGGCACAACGCCATCTAACGCAAATTCCCGTAAGTACTATTAGGAACCATACCTATAATATCAAGGACCAATAATCACACGTACCAATACCAGCCCTGTTGTGCCACTGCCCATGGGCCACTGCCACAGCTTTTTTGAAACTAGAATTTAAAGTTGTTTTCATCTATTTCCTACAAGATTCGATAAATAATATCGCCATCTAGTGCAAATTGACGGAACTAAAAATAGTCATTGTTGGAAGTGAAAGGACTACGCTCTAGAAAGCATCTTGTTTTATTAACATTCAAAAAGTCACTTGCCGTGCCGTATTTACGTCGTATTACGAATTTATTTTATTTGTTAGAGACGATTTTTGTTTTTTTTTCCATCGAGCGAACTACAAGTAATCGTGTTTCGATAAACACTTGTCATTAGAGTGAATCCTCAAATATCTTGCACATGAATTTCAGGACTATAGCTTTGCTAGTAATGATACAGCACGAGATTAAATGAATGCAATAAATGCGTCAAAAACTCAGTAGGGCCGCAAGATTAAGCGTACTAACTTATACTTCATTTAATTTAGAATTGAAAACCACAACATCATTATATTGCGGCTCGTCAACTATTTCTTACCTAGCAAATAGTACAGTACAACAATAGTCTGGGAGCCGCAAAATAAAATTGTTTTAATGTCACTTTATTTGCGTGTCGTCAATTGTTACTCTAGTACAAATTGTAAAGAGATTACAGTTCACGAGCCGCAATATAATGTTGTTGTGGTTTATAATTCTAAATTAAATGGAGTATAGGTACACTTATTCATAGATTGTAACAACAGCAGTGAATAAAATTAATTTCTATTCATTATTAAGGGTGCGTGCCCATCTCAAAATCGAAAATGATTTTTCTAAAAGCGTAAACTTTTTAGGATTGTTATAAACGAACCTAACATAACCTAATGAGATCTATACGATACCGTTTTAATAAAGGTGAAGCTGACGGCTTCAGAAAAAAAACTTTTCGACTCATTAAGAATATTGATACATTCAATATAACTTTCGATATTCAGAAACATGGCCATTATAATAATAAGAAGCTGATGAAATGACTGACTTAGTGGCTGACTGACATATCAAATCAACGCATGACCTACTTAAACTAGCAATAAGAGCTTGAAATTTTGCACAGGGCTACGTTCGAAATGTCTGAGGTTAACTTTGTCTTTATGCATCTGTTTATCATGTCATTTGATAATTTTATCTGTTTTTATGTGCAGTAAATAGTTGCTTGCACACATAATATACCTAGGAGCGCTTGAAGCGCATCATTACAGCCTATATATGTCCCACTGCAGGGCACAGGCCTCCTCTCAGAATGAGAGGGCTTGGGCCGTAGTTCCCACGCGGGCCCAGAGCGGATTGAGATCTTCACAAACAACATTGAATTTCTTCGCAGGTGTATGCAGGTTTCCTCACGATGTTTTCCTTCACCGTAAAGCTCATGGTAAATTTCAAATGTAATTACGCACATAAATTCCGAAAACTCAGAGGTGCAAGCCGGAATTTGATCCCACGAACCTCTGCTTAAGAGGTCATGGGTGAAACCACTGGGCCACCTTGGCTGCTCGGAATGTTTTTTGGAAAATCAACTCTTAAAAAGCTGAACGGATTTAATTTTACGGAACCCACGTTTACACACCCATGCAAACTTCACCCGCGGACTTTTACAGCACTAAAGCTTACTTCAAGAGCTTTGTACTGTAAATAAACTTAAAGTGCAGAGCTTAATGTTCGGTGCATCTTTAAAATTAAAATGTTGGGCCGAGGTATGAGAAATAAAGGAAATACTGGTCAAGTGCGAGTCGGAGTCAACATGAAGGGTTCCGTACCTTCGTACGATGTTTTAAAAATTGTTCAGTAAAAAAATTAAAGATCGAGTTAGAAACGCTGAAAAAAACAAGTATCTTTTATAATAATAAATAATAAGTATCTTTTATAATTTATTTTATGTTATTTCTAGTACTTAGAGGCATAATCAGTGAATATTCAATTCAAATTTTCATCTGGTTAATGACATTATATAGTTCGAGTTGAAAACGCTGAAAACAACAAGTATCTTTTATAATAATAATAATAATAATAATATGTTTATTTATTTAGACTTTTCAATCCATTATTGTTAGTAATACATAATCACTTATTAGGTAATGTTAGTAGTTCTCTATAATAATTTAACTTAGATAGGTAGTTAGTTAGTTTATAACGACCCCTGTTAAATTTGTACATAATTTTATTTTTAATATTTTTTGCTTTAGTGGCTACAAAAAATACATAATCTGTGATTATTTCAAGTGTCTCTTAGGGTTGAAAGATAGATTCCTATGACAAACGGACGGACAGACAGCAGAGTCTCAGTAATAGGATCCCATTAGCGCCCTTTAGGTACGAAATCCTAAATAAGAAATAGAAAGTTGTTCTAGAAGACCAACATTCGACAGTTTTGTTTGAAAATGTCACTTGCACGGTACAGTAAAATTACATAAAGTTTACCACTGACAGATGGTTTGCCTTAATTTCATATTCAACTTTAACGACCTACAAATAAAGCCAATTTTAGAATACTGTTACCCACGTTTGCAGATTTTGTAATAGCTACTTTATTTGTATGGTGTTAAAGTTGGAAATGAAATAAAGGCAAGCCATCTGTCAGTGATAAACTAAAAGTAAACGTATTGTATAGAAGATGGAGTCTAACAACTCAGCCGCGGTGAGTGTTTTCTCTCTTCAATGAATGTGCAGTCAAGTTAAGAAAAAAAAAACATGGGAAGATTGCCACCAATTTGACCTAGTCCCAAAGTAAGCAAAGCTTATACTATGGGTACTATACAACAGATAAACATTCTCAAATACATTTTAAACATCCAAGACTCAAGCATAAATATTCTTATTTTTCACAAAATATTTTCCCCGACCGGGAATCGAACTCGGGACCTCAGGCTTCGTAGTCAGGTTCTCTATCACTAGGTTATCCGGTCGTCCACCACTGTCCGACCAGCATCTCAGACACTATCAACATCATCATATCTCCTATATATCTCCCAATGCAAGGTCAGAATTAGAGGGCTTGGGCCCCAGAGTTGCAAGCCCGGCCTCGAACCCACGACCCTCTGCTTAAGACGCCATACGTCAAACTTTCCACAGAATTTTCTAAATGGAACCCTAAAGTGGTTTTTAACAATCCTACAATGTTTTTAAAATAACTATCCAACAATACTAATACTGAGTTTAGATGAAAAAAAAACATTCTCACTAAGTAAAGTCTTTACGTAAAGGGGCCTAAAAGAATTTTTTCAAGGTTTTATTTTATCACTTAGTCCTTATGGTTCATCATCCAAGCCTCTATAAGTCCCACTGCAGGGCACAGACCTCCTCTCAGAATGAGAGGGCTTGGGCCGTAGTTCCCACGCGGGCCCAGTTCGGATTGGGAACTTCACACACACCATTGAATTTGTTCGCAGGTGTACGCAGGTTTCCTCACGATGTTTTCCTTCACCGCAAAGCTCATGGTAAATTACAAATGTAATTTCGCACATAAATTCCAAAAAACGCAGTCCGCGTCGTTGTTCGCAGGCCGCGTCTCCGCCCCGTCTCTTCTGTCTGCTTTGGATCGCGACGCTTCTATACATTTTGTATGAAAACTGATTCGAGGACGCCGCGACTGCGACGCGCCCCTGTCCCATTACTCTTCTGTGTAGCTTGTGCCTAAGCTGATTGGATGTTTTTCGAAAACATATCTATAAGCTTGCGATTTTAGTACTTATATTTCGACGATTCTTTACTAAACCCTCCATATCAGAGTCCTACTCATTCTCGACCGGTTTTTTACTTTTTTTCCTACAGTGTAGGATTCTGAGTTCTGTAACTGGGTCGACGCCGTAGACGCAAGCTAGTATGCCCATAAACAAACCAAATAAAAGGTTTATTAAATCCACAGACCCTTTTATTGTTCCATCAAAATCAAGAAACTGCAAGTAACCTTAGTAGAGGATCCACGCAAGTCACGACCTGCATCCATCTGTTTATTAGATAAAACTAGTTAAATGATAAAGGACCTTTCCGAAAACAGGTGATAGTGTTGCTTAAACTGAACAACTTTCTCCAAGGAATATAGGTAAAACAATTTTTTTTTTCACCTTTCCATAGTATGTCGGTCAGCTAACCAATACATTTTGTATGGGAGTCTGGGTTTTTTTTTTCGTTTTTCTACCTATGCTCCTTGGAGAAAGTTGTTCAGTTTTCGGGTAGGTTCCCCGTCGTCATCCACTCTGTATATTTTCTTCTTCTTCTGTACATATAAAAGGCAACCGTTACTGACTGATCTGTCAACGCACAGCACAAACCACTGAACGGATTCTGCTGAACTTGGGCACACATATAGCTATTATGACGAAGGAATCAGCTAAGAAGGGATTTTTTAAATTCCCACGGTGTATAAGGAATAAATGAGATTGATATTTTCATTTCAAAGTGGCCCTATCTCTGTCACTATAATAATTGTTAGAGATTTTAAATTTGGCATGCGAGTTGGTGATTATATCAGTTAAAAAAAAAATTTTAGGATTTTCGGAAAAAACAGGATTTATATCAACGGGCAATTAAATTCAACTCAGTAACCATTTATTTAGGAACATAGAAGTGTAGTTAAATGGTTTTTTTTCTGGAATTTCCCGTAAGATAGAGATTGGGAGTAGACCAAGACCATAAATTTTCTCTGTACGCGGACGAAATCGCAAGAATAAGTTAGTTAAAATATTATAACTCTAGTGGGTTGGCTAAAAAGTTCCTGGCCAGACTATGAAAACCTAAAAAAAATAATTAATAACAATAATTAATTACTTAATTTGGTTAATAACTCAACGTCTGTACATCCGTACTTATACTTACTTACTTGGGTCACCATGGCCTCTCATGTGTCCGGAGCGCTGGTAGGATCTCCCGCCACGCCAGTATTAACGACATCATCCGTCGGGCCCTTGTCAGTGCGAGAGTGCCGGCAGTCCTCGAGCCCAGCGGGCTGGCCAGGGACGACGGCAAGAGGCCTGACGGAATGTCGCTGGTGCCTTGGAGCATGGGTCGGCCGCTAGTTTGGGATGCTACTTGTGTTGATACCCTGGCACCGTCCCATGTACCAAGCACCAACGTCACCGCTGGCGCTGCGGCATCCTCGGCTGAAAGCCTCAAACGCCGCAAATATGCCGCTCTAGGAACCAGCTACATGTTTGCGGCGTTTGGCGTTGAAACCTTAGGGCCATGGGGGCCAAGTGCGCGTCGGCTATACAAAGATTTGTCGACGCGCCTAAGACCAGAGGGCTGGCCACTATTTCGCACAGCGAATAAGTATCGCTATACAGCGGGGAAATACGGCCAGCCTTCTGGGCACCTTGCCCATTGACGGTGATTTAGGCCAAATTTTTTACTTATAGTTTAAGTTTTATTATGTTTGTGATTATTTTTTAAATGTTATCTTATTAAATTAAATCTTACTTGCTAATATTATTATATTAAATGCGAAAGTGTGTCTGTCTGTCTGTTACCTCTTCACGCTTAAACCGGTGCACAAATTTAGATGAAATTTGGTATGGAGATAGTTTGAGTCCCGGGAAAGGACATAGGATAGTTTTTATCCCGAAAAATTGCATATTTGCCACAAGTTAGCGATAAACAAACTCTTCGCAGACGGAGTCGCGGACAAAAGCTAGTTGAAAATATTCAAAAAATACTGTTAAAGGCTGTTAAATACAACAGCGCAATGGAACCCAAAACAACAATTTTTAGAATTATTGTCTGTTTATCTGTTTGTCTGTGCGTTTATTCGTGCTAATCTCAAAACGGGTTAACCTTCAAGGATACCGTTATCACTGATGTGTTGAACTCATGAGTGCAATGTTTAATAAAAAGTTATTTATAAATTTTTAATTAATCATTATCTGGCAAGGTAAGTATTTTTTAGAAAACCCACTCGAGGTAATATTTTTTTGATATAAAATTATTTTCATTCGTTAAGCAGATGGGTTAAGGTAGCTTCTAGTTCGGATCTTAGACTACTTGTGAATTTATACAACCAAAAGGTATTCAGGTGTTTTGCAAAGGGCACTGGACGCTTTATGATTATGACGTTGCTTTAATATAAAATTTAATAAATTTCACTGAAACAAAGCATATTTCACTTGTTAAGGTAATATTTTCTTTACTTATTAAGTTCGTATCTCTAAATATTTTGTGTTGGATTTTGATGTAAATAATTGTTTGAGTCAAACAAAATGTTACGAAACTCAATAAAGACTGCTTAATTGCTATGAAATCGTCGACGTAGATGTTGCGAAATTTGTATCTGAGAACGAGTATCTCTTCTCCATTATTCAAAAAGCTTATTAAGCTTCTTTAATTTGTTTTTATTGACTCACTCATGCATGGGACATAATAATGCTGTAAAATGGGTTCTCTAAACTCTACTGTTATGATGATCGTTTTACCGAATTTCATATGCTATAATTTGTCTTTTTCCATAATTTTCATTTATAAATCATATAAAGTAATCTATTCCTCAAACAGTATTTCTTTGTAATTGTGAACTAAAATATTATCCTTACCTCAGTAGGTTAGCGTGCTATTTTCAGGATTTTTTGAAATATCTCCCTAGAATTAACCGTATTCTACAAGTAGACATTTAAAAAATCAGATAACAACGTGCTTCTATATTTTACGGCAAGCATTAGTATGTGATGTAAAATAATGACAAATGGAAATATGAAAAACGTAGTGATGTCAAACAAATGCTGTATATTTATTTGCTGTTTTTTTAAAGGTAATTTTACTTTTTCTAAAAATGATACGTTAAGTCGCCATTACATCATTTAAAAGTCACTAGTAAATTAATAATACCGGACAATGTTCAAAAGTCTCCGGTAAGTAGAGAGGTTTTGAATTCAGAATAAATTGATTAGTTGCATATTTATTTAATTTAACAAATATTTGTGCCAACTCTATGAGTTAGGCAGTATACGCTTTTATTAAAAAAAAGGGCAGCGGCGTTCATGCATCGAGGTTGCATACTTCAAAAAGAGCGGGATTTTTTTTACGTTTTGGAAATATTTCGTTGTCATGTAATTTATTTTGTCATAGTAGTTTTTGTTTTATTTTTAAGAAAAGCACTACACACACATACAATGTTCGACCAATAAGTGCCACTGGACTCGTACATAGAAATCCTCGCCTATTACTGCCTTGGATTTCAAATCGTACTTGTCCAGTAAGGCTTACCCACTGGTCTATTCAGCAATGTACTATCTCGTTATCAAATTAAGGGAAGAAGAGCGGTTAGACTAGGCAGCTGTGTAATTTCTAGAAACCTCTCGTTGGTGACCCTGTCTTGCTATGAAATTGCCAGGATTTTATGCAGACAGCGCATGTAATGAGTTATCATTATTATGATCTGAACTATACTATAATGACGTCTGCGTACATCCAGCTAAATTAATTGACTTTAAGCACTAATTCAAGCCTGCCTAATGGGAATATCGAATCGGCAATAATCCTGAAACAGAGCATGCGCGGGTAATAACATTCAACTAATGCTGAGTAAATACTGACTCAAGATGTCTGGAAGCGATTACATCTGTGGAAATATTAGAAGAGACTTTTATCCATACTAATAATTATAAATTCAAAAGTGTGTCTGTGTGTTTGTTACCTCTTCACGCTTAAATCGCTGAAACGCTTTAGATAAAATTTGGTACGGAGATAGTGTGAGACACTGGGAAGGACACAGGATAGTTTTTTTTACTGTAAAATGGCTTAGTTCTACCTGGATAGTGATAAATATCGGATATGTCAGAATAAGATAAAATAAATGTTCGTCTCATAACATGGATGAAAGAGCTTAGTACGTAGGTACATAACACTTTCTTCTGTTACATTCACTCGCGAACTGGTAACCACCTTCTAGCTAGAGTCATGTGCCCTTAGCACGTTCATTCACGAAGAACGTAACTTATACTTGTACATAGGTCCTTCATACACTTGGTTTAAAGCTGTTATGACTTAGCACCTTCTGTTACGGCATAAAACCGAAAATGAAAAAAATGCGACATACCCCCTTCACCCACTCATGTCTTCAATTGTTTGATTCAGGTCAGGAGGCACTTTTCAAAAGTACATGCCAATGAACTACTATATTATTATATATTTTTTTGTGTTTCCATGTAGGCAAAGCCGCTAGAGCAAACTAGTGCCTTTATGGATGTTGTAACCATGAAAATAATAGAATGAATAACATTTTAACATTAAACTTTGACGACAAGCCACTATTTAATAAAATGAAAAAATAAACGCAGGAAAATAACTGACTCTGACTTACTTTTCACAACTTTTCAACTCTCCATTATCACAAAAACTGAACCGGCCACAAATCCACAAATTAAAAAAACCCTGTTTCAACTTTTATCGACTATGCGTCCTTTTTAATCAAAATCTAAAATCTTTGGAGGCTCTAAAATCTTGAGCACGAATTGATAATTATTACAAGGTGATTGATTATCGGCTAAGCTGTGGCTTATCATCCCTTCGGCCCTGAGGGCTTCTACCGCCATTAGGGTTGGGTCTTAACCTCTAACTGTACCCTATTGACCCTAAATCAAGGGTGGTATGACAATATAACTGTCTCGTGCCGAAGTACTGTGTAAGTGAAATATATTATTCAGGCGCACGTAGTCGTTTGTATGTCGCAATCATGTTTCGCCGTTTATTGGACGATGTTTCTTATAGTGTATATACTTAAAGATATTTATAGAATAAGGGCTATTAGTGGGAAAAATTAAATATTGATTTAGACACTAAGGGCCTGTCCACACAGCGATACTGAACCGCGCGGTTTTTTTATTCGAAATTCTGTAACACATTGAATCTTACGGACGTATCTAACCGCGCGGCTATCGCTGTGCGGACAGGCCCTAAACCTTGTTTGTTTCAATTACGCCACTATCCGCGTCAACTTCGTGTCCAGGGAGTCGGTATTTGATTTGTACAAGCATTTTGGGATAAGTGCGTTAGTTATCACACTTAAAAACTGAAAAACAACTTGCCGCAACATTACGCTGAGTGAGGCTCGATTTATACTATTCGATGATTTTTATTTTGTATATTTTCCTGTCAACTGTATTTACTTTGTATCGAATAAATGTAAATAAACATCTCTCTCTCTCTCTCTCTCATCACTCAACTTTGAAAAAAAGTTTGAGCTAGTTTGTTTCTAGTTCTACTCGTTTATGGCTCGTCGCCGGCGGTGGGACCAGTGCCTTACCCTTCTTACGTTTCATGGCAGGAGTTATTAAGGAAGAAATTGTACCAACATTAATTAAGGGCCTGACGTAGCAATGCAAAAGGATTCCCGCATATTAAAATTAAAAGTCAAATGTGATTTATTTGAGACTTAGTAAGCGAACAAAATAAATCAATCGTATCAGTTAAGTCTACGTCACATTGTCACTTGGAAAATGGGGCGGGTGAGGCATTTACTTAAATTTACTTCCAAGACTAAAGCTTTGGTAACCTAAACACTGAGTTGGTTAGGATCCTAATCACATATTATGAATTAAACTGTATATTACATCTCTTCCATACTGCAAATATCGTTGTGCGTAGCTTAATATCGACGCTAACGCTCCCTAATGAGATGGTTCACCGACCGCTCACCGAATACCTACCGTCATGATAAATGGCATGATTTATATTGCACCATGAGACCGGTATAAACCAGTTCTGGTTCATTGCTATTGTTACCTAGCCTATTAAATATGTAACGAGTATTATCCCAGGCTATATACGTCCATTTCAGCGCACAGGCTTCCTCACAGAATGAGAGGGCTTGGACTGACACGTGGCCCAGCAATTTTCTCGCAGGTGTGTTAAGGTTTTCTCGCGACAATTCCCTTATCGTTCACCGTTCTCATGTTAAGAATGAATGTTGATTGGGAACTTCACACACACCATTGAATTTCTTCGCAGGTGTATTGCAGGTTTCCTCAAGATTTTCCTTCACCGTAAAGCTAATGGTAAATTTCAAATGCTGTTTTGTACGTAAATTGGGATTGGGTTTTTCGGAATTTATGTGCGAAATTAAAACCTACGGTACGAAACTATTACACCATATCTACTAATGCTAAGGCTATATATAGCTGTTAGAGGAAGATCCAATGCACGCATCTAGAGGATGGATCTTTCCATATTATAAAAAAAGTAAAAAATAAGTACTTTATTACCAAAAAGGAGAGAAAAAACATTGAGCATTAATTCGGTGACACTCACACTAGGCTGAGCCTGTATCGTGGGAGTCAAAGCAAGGATTAAACTTTAACAGTGCGGCTTAAAAGAAACGGAGACACCGATGTTGTACAATAATAATAGTAATATGTTTAACAAAGTAACTACAAAAAGAGGGTTTGAGTGTGTGTAAGAGAGAGAGTATGTGTGTGTGAGTCTGTGCGTGTGAATGCGTGTTAAGGTTTGTGTAAAGGCTACCGACCACTAGCTAAAAACAAAAACATACCTTAGTTGAACCCGTAACCACCAGTGCTGTGCTATGTGGACCAGTTAATATTATGACTGGTGAATATTAAACGTATCCATAGCAACGTCTCTCGTCGTCGTCTCGTCGTCTGATGTAAAGACACATAAATATAAAATAAATAAATAAATAAATATTAGGGGACAATCTTACACAAATCGACCTAGTCCCAAACTAAGCAAAGCTTGTACTATGGGTACTAGACGACGATAAACATACTTATATAGATAAATAAATACTTAAATACATAGAAAACATCCATAACTCAGGAAAAAATATTCGTGCTCATCACACAAATAAATGCCCTTACCGGGATTTGAACCCAGGACCTCTTGCTTCGTAGGCAGGGTCACTACCAACTAGGCTAAAGCGGTCGTGTACATTTAATCGGAGATTTGACGTTTGTTTGACATTGGCTATAGTAAAATTACTAAGTTACATTAACTGTGTCCGTGCATGCGTGCGTGCGCTTGTGCATATTGTGTGCATTTATGTGTGTGTGCACGCGCGCGTACAAATGTGCTTATGGTATAAAATTGTATACAGAGAAACCTTAAGAATATGTTTTTGGAAACAAATTAACCATCGTATTGAACGACAAAAATCTTAAAATTTTCATTACCATAGAAATTCGACGAGAAATGTAGTAAAGTCAAACTTTGTTGCGCGACTTTTTAGACAGTCATTCTAACAAAACACATGCATTTAGTTGTATATAATGGCTGTCCGTTTTGCGGTTTCCGAGCCAAATGAGCCAGAAAATGCGCTTTTAATTCAATTAGTTAAATTTAACGGTTCACTAGCGATTAGCATCACCGGTAACATTTAGCTGCTCCACAAGTTACCAGTTAAAATTGCGCTTAGTTCACCGTTGCATAAATTCTTTAACATTTTTCTCCTTCTGTAGTACTTTTGTCTGTGTTCGAAAAATAATTTATAAAAGAACATAGATAATATAACTTCAGAAAAGTAAAAAATAAGTACTCTAATTCCCATATCAGCACTTCTGCCATAATTTCGCTAAAACGATACGCCTAGCTGCCACAGATTTCCAAATGTAGGTTACACTCAACGGAATTCATACGGTTTTTTCTTAACGGTATAACTTTTCAAGATATTTTTTTACTGCTAACAAAAAACATATTTTTTAATATCGAACAAAGTTTACTATAAATAATCATATCTGCCAAACATATGTCAAACATTTTCGTATTTTTTTACTGGCTCCGCTCAATAACTGTGTGCTTTTTGCTTTTTTTTTAATACCTACCCATAGTCATAGAAAACTATTGTATTCAACGGTGCATAATTTGGTCTAAAAACACTCGTGGTGACTTCTATTGCGATACTTACCTACGGTTCTTTTGAGATCTCATTTATACATAAAATACTATAAAATAACTAGCTGCTGCCCACGTCTCCGTCCGCGAAGAATAGGGGTAGGTATAAAAAATAGCCTACGACCTATTCTCAGACCTACCGAATACAGAATAAAAGATTTCATAAAAATCGATCAAGCCGTTTCGGAGGAGATCGATAACAAATACCGTGGCACGAGATTTCTATATATTAGATTCAAACCTATAATGAAAATTGAAACGTCTCAAGTTACGGTAAGAAATTGGGCATGATCCGACTAGATCTCTAGACTTAGCTGTTAAGACTGGGATTTTATATAAGTCCCGTGAGAATAACGGAATAAAAACTAGCCAGTGTTTTATTCCAGACGTCTAGCTATTCATTCCAATTTACTGCGTTCATTTGTTTTTAGTGTGATGGAGTAACAAATACACACATACATACATACGTTTGAGATTTTGGGTTTTATCGCAAATCCGTGGGAATATCGTGTCTATGTGAGCCCTGAAACCCACACATACCAACATAGCCACTAGGTTTGATCCATGGTTTCTCAACCAGAGGGTCGTTATGGGTTCGAGCCCAGGCTCGCACCTCTGAGTTCTTCAGAGGAAAAAGTCCTGTGAAAACGCCTGAAAAAAAATCAATGCTGAGAAGAAACCTGTGCCCTGGGGTGGGGCTTAAGAAGGTTAGAATGACGATGACGCATAAACTAGATTGAGATTTTGGGATTTTATTCAGAGCCTCAAAACAATTAAATCTATACAATGTGTGTATACTTATTTACTCTATGCATTCCTTAGTTATCATATTACCTAGTTATAAAAATCTTAAATATTAAAAATTGTAACTATGTACTTATCAGAAAAAATTTGTAACACTAATTTGCAATCTAATATATATAAATCTCGTGTCACGGTGTTTGCTACCGAACTCCTCCGAAACGGCTTGGCCGATTATTATGAAACATTTTTCTCTACACTCGGTAGGTCTGAGAATAGGTCGTAGGCTATTTTTTATCCCCCCCCCCCATTCTTCGCGGACGGAGTCGCGGGCAACAGCTAGTAAACATATAATTTTTTTTTTTGTGGCGTAGGTGTTACTTCAGACGTCCAGCTATCTTACATGGATGTCATCATAATTCTTTCAGCCTTTTTGGGTGGAATTCGAGCATTTTGACCGCTCGGTTAAACCGCATTACTATTCGGTGATTATTTATTACCGCACCTAAAGGACGAGTCGCACGAAATTTGATGAAACTAGATTTAGCATTTGCCTTAATTTGTCATAAAAATTTTCTTAGTCATCCTTTTTAATAATATTTCCTGAAATCATAATGAGAAAAAAAACGCCGTAAAAACACTGGCTATTCACTCTTTTAGCGTGAAAGAGTAACAATCACACATACGAGCGGCGGTAACTACCGCTTTAGCCTAGTTGGTAGTGACCCTGCCTACGAAGCAAGAGGTCCTGGGTTCAAATCCCGGTAAGGGCATTTATTTGTGTGATGAGCACGAATATTTGTTCCTGAGTTATGGATGTTTTCTATGTATTTTAGTATTTATTTATCTATATAAGTATGTCTATCGTCGTCTAGTACCCATAGTACAAGCTTTGCTTAGTTTGGGACTAGGTCGATTTGTGTGAGTTTGTCCCCTAATATTATTTATTTATTTATACTCTAAACTTTGGTAGATATATCTCTTCTAGCGTTTCAACCACCATCTGTATACTGTAGCATTATATTGTAGAAATGAGCACACTAAACCAAAGATTTTTGTAAACGCCACAGTGTAGCTTGCAGTAAAATTTTAATTTGGTATTATTTATTATTTTGGTATTTATACACGCGTAGTCGAAGTTGGGAAAAAGACTGCTAAGCTAAAATGGGACTGGGCTGGACACGTCTGTCGCATGCACCCACAAAGATGGGCTCACACAGTTACTTGGTGGGTGCTGGAGAACGGCCAGCGACGACGAGGCAGACCAAGAAGGAGATGGCGGGACGACTTGGACGTGTACGCAAAGGACTGGCCTGATATTGCGCCAGAACGGGAGTTGTGGAGGTCAAGAGGAGAGGCCTTTGCCCAGCAGTGGGACACTATGCCAGGCTAATAAAAAAAAAAATATTTATGCTAACTGCCATTTCTTCAATGTCGCAAACACGCGACAAGACACTGTCAGCGATTGAAAGTTGAAACGCTTGTAGAACTAGTACCTATGGACAGACGCCATTACGCCATTACGCCATTACGTACCTATCGACGCTTGAAAGGAGAAATTATCTATTTAAGCGACATTTTGCGCTAAATACATTAATAATAATAATAATAATAATAAATCTTTATTAAATTTTACATTTAGGTACAATTAGATAACTTATACACTAAAATATTTTAAATTAGAACAAAAACAGTTATGTATACCTGAACTAGGAAAATTCCTGTGTTTCAGGTGTAAAAGAGCTAACAAAACTTAACTTAAATATTAAATTACATGCAAAAGAAACAAAATCATTTAGGACAATTTAAATTGTTTTAAGTAATTTAAGTAACCAACTAACTAATAGAATTATCTAACTAACTGAACTATACTATGTTTATTTTAGAACAACTAATAATAGTTCTGTATCTTCATAGGACATGTGTTGAAGTGCTTCTTGAAGAATTTTCTTAGTTTGGATGTAATTATGCGCATAAAACTCAACTTTGGCGTTTAACCTGTTATAAAGGAATGGTGCCAGGAATGCATGAAATCTGGAGGAGAAAGGGCGTTTCTTATTTAAATTTGGTGGGCAAACTATATCCTTACGTCGCTTGTTAGTAGTTTCAATGTTATATGGCAAAGCAGCATGCTGTTTTAGAACCGTGTTGATTATAAATAATTGTCTCACTGTTAGTACCTTGCAGGATTTATACAGAAGGTCCGTTGGATACAGAAAAGAGCGAAAAGTAGAGACCTTTAGGATTGCTCGCTGTGCCCTTTCAATGGTTAATAATACAGATTTGTATGTGCCACCCCATGACGTAATGCAGTATGTTAATATAGACTGACACAAACCAAAGTAAACTAGACGCATCGTTGTAGAGTCTGCAAATTCACGTAACTTTTTAAAAACATATATTAGCTTCCGGACTCTACCACTTAAGGCGGCAATGTGTTGTTTAAATGAGAGTGTGTCATCTATTATAACACCCAGATATTTAATATTTTTTGCCTTTGTAATCATAGGACATACGCATGAGTCTGAAGTGCAGTTACAATTATGTGCAATTATTGTTTGGTTAGTTGTGGCATAATTCGATTTACGCATTGTGAATTGTACATAGTTAGTTTTTGCTGCATTTAGTGACAATATGTGTTCCCGGAGCCAGTTATTAACCACATCAAAGCCTTTTTGTGCGAGCTCGTAGACCTCTTTTTCTGTGCTGGCAGAAAACAAGAGAACAGTATCATCAGCATATGAAATAATTTTACCACCATCCAATTTTAGGTCACATAGGTCATTAATATAGATTAAGAAAAGCGTTGGACCTAGAATACTTCCTTGTGGGACTCCAAAAGGTTTATTTTCAAGGTCACAACTGAGAGTATGGCCTATTTTGACACATTGGGTGCGCTCACTTAGATAACTTTTAAATAATTTGAGCTGGGTTCCTCTTATACCCAAAGATTCTATCTTTCGCAATAAAATAGGAATAGAGACCGTATCGAAAGCTTTTGCGAGGTCCAAAAATATTCCTACTGTTCTATTACCATTGTCTAGTTCCCGCACTACATAGTCCGTTAGTTCATGAACAGCATCAGCAGTTGATAGTTTCGATCTAAAGCCATATTGTGCATTTGATAGTACAGAGACTTTCTCCAAGAATTTAATAAGCCGATTATTTATGATTTTTTCTAACAATTTAGATATTGCCGGAAGTATTGAAATTGGCCTATAATTCTCTACTTGGACTTTACTGCCAGTTTTGTATATGGGTATAACAACAGCTTTTTTTAAACACTTAGGGAAGCAGCCTTGAGAGAGGCATTGATTAAAAAGTTTGGTTAGTACCGGGACAAAAATGTGATTAAATCGTTTTAATATTTTGTTAGGTATATTATCCCACCCTACTGCTGAGTCGTCTTTTAGGTTCCTAATTAATCTTTGGACCTCAGCTTCGTCCGTATCTAACAACACAAATGAATTTAGCGGATTCGTATAGCCTGAATATTAATTATGTAAATACATTTTGAGTTCGGACTCCATGTAGACCAAAATGTGGCTTAGATAAGTAATTTATCCTTTCAAGCGTCGCTATTTATAATGGTAGTAGGATTTTGCTGAAGCTGACAGAAAATTACAAAACTTGATAAAACTACGGGAATCGATTATCCCCCCACTCAGCTGTTAGCAATCTTCGGCCGAACTCCCAAAGATTTTGTATACCCTAAATCGAAAAAAGTAAAAAGCGAAAACGAGTCGCCCTTGGAACTTTTTAATAAAAAAAAATATTCAATCACCGTGCCTCAAACTTTCGCTCGGAAGAATGTCCCGACTTAATAAAATGTAGATGAAGAAAATACGTTTAAGGTGAAACTTTTTTTTGCTGTAACACCGCGGAGTAACAGTCTATTATGTCACTTTTATGATGCAAATGCTTTGAAACGCCAGATTTTGATTTAATAAAGAATCTCGAAAGTTGGAGAAGCGTTTCGGAATAATTAATTGTAATTTTTCTACACGATAAAATATGATAAAGAGGCTTTTCCTTCGTTAAGCTGAATGAAATTGTCTTTGCTTCTGACAAATCTATTTGAATTATTAATATTAGAACCCCCAGGGAATTTACCTTTATCTTAATTCCAATAATACCTGAAGGACTTGAGACGTTTCGGTCTACCTAATTGTTTGTCGTTTCAATAGAAATTATTGTGACGAAATTGTGAACATTTCGAGTGCCTAACGGTTTAATCTTTGACGAGATCAGTTGTTGATTTAAAGATACAGGTTTCTCAATAATTGAATAACAAAAGTCTTCTTTCCGTGGCAAATCTTGTTTTATATGCGGTTGGTAATTCTGGTCTTGTATAACCTAAAGGCAACGTTGGACTCATTTGAACTTATCGGCCACGGCCGATGTCAACCGAAAATATGTATGAATGAGGATGGGCCTAATGATGGCTAATGCTGTCGAAAATGCAAGTCAAATATGACTAAAAAGTGCTATGAACCCTGTTTTATTTTAGATAGTAAATTAAAAAAAAAAGTCAAAGTCAAAGTCAAAATTATTTATTCAATAACAAAAGTGCGTAAAGTAAAATAGTAAAGTTCTCAAAGACCACGGACTGGAAAGCGCAACGTGGGACGTCCACCAACGAAATGGACGGACGATTTGGTGTAGGCCGCAGGTTCAGGGTGGATGCAAGTCGCTTCTAACCGTAATGTGTCAATGAGGGAGGCCTATGTCCAGCAGCTACGGCTGAAATAACGATGATGATGATCATTTTTCTTGAATTCCAAAAAACTGAGTGATGCAAAACAAGGGATTGAACTCATGGTCCTCCTGCTTGAAAAACCGTAGTTCAAACCTATACCTCCTAGGTTTCATTTAAAACGTACCATGAGCGTTACGGCAAAGGTAAAATTCGCATGAAAGCCAAAGCCACACACACGCCTGGGAAGTAGGTAGTTCATTAGTGTGCCAAGGTCCCAATTTGCACTGGGCCCACGTGGCAACTAAAGCACAAGCCCTCTTATTATGAGAAGAAGCCTGTACCTACAGTGGGACCTAAATAGGTTGGAGATAAGATGTATTATTTAACGAGACAAGAAAAGCAATCCCGCAAATGGGTCACTTGGTGCAATATAATTATTATAGCTAACTATTCATAGTCATACCTACTACATCTAATAAGTTAGAAAAGGGGTTGTAAACAATTGTTAATTCAAGCGCTATTTTGCGGAGTTCCAATTAAGACGGTCGGATAGCCTAGTTATTAGAGAACCTGACTACGAAGCTTGAGGTCCCGGGTTCGACTCCCGGTCGGGGCAGATATTTGTGTAAAAAATACGAATGTTTGTGCTCGAGTCTTGGATGTTTAATATGGTATTTAAGTATGTATCTATCTACAGGGTTATTTGTAATTCACTAGCATCCTTTTAACCCTAAACTCCTACCACTTAAACAAATGTTTTTTGTTTTACGGCTTTTGTCATAACTTAATATTTTTGGTGTAATAACGTTTTGAAAATTTGAAATTTCCTCTTATTTTTACGATACTCTGTGTATTTGTACGGGAAAAAAAGTGCTTCATTTTAAAAAGTCGTAAAACAAAAAACATTTGTTTGAGTGATAGGAATTCAGGGTTAAGAGGATGTCAGTTAATTAAAAATAACCCTGTATATAAGTATTTTTATCCGTTGTCTAGTACCCATAGTACAAGCTTTGCTTAGTTTGGGACTATATCAATTGGTGTGAATTGTCCCGTGATATTTATTTTTACCCGACTGCGAAGAAGGAAGGGTTATGTGTTTGACCCGTATGTATGTATGTATGTATGTATGTATGTATGTATGTATGTAGGTATGTATGTATGTCCATTCCTATGTCCTCTCGTAACTACACAGCGGCTGAACCGATTTTGATAAATGATACGTCATTGGATTCGTCTTGATAATGCGAGTAACATTGGATACATTAAATTCTTGAAAATACAAAATGGCGGATTTTTGGCGCCAAATTGTGAGTCTTCAAAAAATTTTTTTTATTTAAACCTATCGAGTAGGGTATCAAAATAAAGGGATTTTAAAAGAGATTACAAAAGTCATATTATTATGTTTAAATTTAATTAGGAATAGTAAATTGGCAATCAGTTCATTAAAACGACGACGTACCTAATACTTACTAAAACATCTTTGAGCAATAATTTTCTCTATGAAACCCATGTGGAAAATTAAGTATAGTCGGGGTAAAAAAAGATTCGTCACTTTTCGACTCTATGTCAACGAGTTAAGATTGAAAAGTGACGAACCTTTTCTTACCCCGACTATACCTACATATTTCAAAATTGGTTTTGGTTTTGGTTTTGTACTTTATGATTTTAGGATTCCTAATTCAAATACTCAATAATTTATCTGGGTCTCAGGAGGTTACACTAAAAAGCAAAAAATAAAAAAGTAATTAAAAAAACTAAAAACCCGCCTGCGGTGTACATAAAATAATAAATTAAAAAATCAAAAACCCGCCTGCAGAAATACTGAAAAGGTGGAAACAAGATAAAATGTTCTATTGAAATGTTCGTTTTGTTTTAAATAAAACGAATTTAAAACACGTCGATGGCAGTCTTTCAAAAGTTAATGCAACGATAAAATGCAGTTGGAGGCATGGGAGTCAGTAGCTGCATGGGATTTAATGTCACTTCATGCATCCCTCCGACTGCATTTTAGCGTTGCATTAAATAATGAAAGACTACCATCGACGTGTTTTAAATTCGTTTTATTGTTATTGAACATTTTATCTTGTTTCCACCTTTTCAGTATTTCTGCAGGCGGGTTTTTGATTTTTTAATTTATTATTTTATGTACACCGCAGGCGGGTTTTTAGTTTTATTAATACTTTTTTTATTATTTCCTTTATTTTAATGAGCTTAAATAGTTTTACTTAGCTACAACGATAAAAAAAACATCCCAAATTTACGTGTAGGAGAGATACCTTTAACACATATTTTACGTCTTGTCCGTGTGGTAAAGCGTTGAAAAATCACAGCATTCTAGCACTCTCTAAGCTAAGCCGCAGATAAACAGACAGTCAGACGGATAGATTATATCAAACATACGAAAATGTGTATAGCAAGCCGAGCTTTAAATTGAGTCACAGTCTAACGTTTACCGTCTACCATCTACAAGCCGTGTGAATTTACTCAGCAAGGAATTTTTGATGGGCCTCTAATTAAGACGGGCTTTCAGACGTTTGGGAATGTACAGAACGCCACCCTCTTGTTTTAAGAAATTATACCCACTGCTCTAATTTATCTGAATGTCGCGCAACTGGGTTTGAATTTATTTGGCATAGAGCAGGTAATACGAAAAGTTAATTGATTGACTGGAAATAAATAATAGAAAAATATAACTAAGCAATGATTCTATTGTTAGTACTAGTCAACGGATGAACATACCTACTTGTCTAGTTAAACACATAAATTAGTCGGGGAGTGGTAGAGCCATGTTGTAGCTAGCCGCTGCATCACGAATGGGCCGGCTTGTCCGGGGCAGTACCACCCTCTCACAGAAAACCGGCGTGAAGCAGCAGTAATCCTGCTTGCGTTTCGTACGGTCAGTGAGAGTGCCGGGGGCCCAATACCTCACCCCTTCCCTCTCCCCCTCCCTCTCCCCCTTCCCCTATTCCCTCTCCTTAAGGGCCGACAACGCACTGGCATCGCGTAAAGCGCAGCAGGTGTCTATGGACAGTGGTGATCATTTAACATCAGGTGACCCACTAGTTCGTTTGTCTGGCCTTTCTTACATAAAAAAAAAAAAAAAAAATTGAATCAAGCATTGTCATAATTAATGTGGTTTCATTATTTTAAAAGAATGACAAGTACCTGTCATTCTACTGTAGTGAAATAACTGCCAGAGTACATACAGCACAGCGCGCAACTGATAGCGTCTTTGTCAACCTCGATATTGGCGGAAACATCGATAGTATGGAACGGAGCTATATTTTCAGGAACTATCCAACACACTTAAGTAAGAACACTTGCTAAGTTTTACCATCAACCATCAATACGCAACAATTTTACTGTAATATTTCTGCCTAATAGTTGACTTGAATAAAGCTTATAATAACCCTCGTCATACTGCTCATTAAAGCCTGCAATGTTTCATCTAAAATTCCCCTTTAATTTGTCTAACCGCTCCATACAGATCCTGCATTTGTTTGCTGCAAGAATAATAGGGGCCATGCCTTTAATATTTTTAATTCCCGTGCCTCCCTATTAGGTGTGTCAGCTATGTCAGCTATTCTCTGTAAACAACGTAAATTTTTCCCGAGGGTAGCTTTTTAGATTTAATTAAGCACCGCAATGGAATATTTCATTGGTTGTTTCGTGAATTTTCGGAGATGAACGTTCGGGTAATGTCGGCTGTGACGAGCTCAAGGTGACATTTGTCTTACTCGCGTTTCGGTGGATATTATTTTTGCTAGTATAAAATAATGAAAGTTCGTTTGGATTGTATGAAAGTGAGCTTTGTAGCAATTAATATCATATATTATTCATTTTTATTAGCAAATACGTCTGCTTACCGAATCTAAGATTTAAAAGCGAAAAAGTTTTCCGGGTGCCGGTTGGACTTGAACCCACGTCTCCTGGGTATGCGCCCCAACCTGGGTGTTCTACCAACTGAACCACGTCGCATCCAACCGACTTCCCCGAAATTATTAATCGGTTACATACGCCAATAATAAATAATAATAATATCATATTTTTTTTTGTTCCAGCACTTTTCGTTCGTATAGTCAGCTTTATGATGTGAACTTAGCGTTATAATCATCATCATCATCCCAGCCTGTGGACGTCCCAGTGCAGGAGGGTTGGGCCGTAGTTCTCACGTGGGCCCAGTGTGGATTGGGAACTTCACACACGATAGAATTTCTTCCCAAGTGTGTGCAGGTTTTGTTACCGTAAACATCATGGTAAATTTCAAACGTGGTACCTACTTCCATATCAAAACATACAGAGGTGCAATCCCGAGCTCGAACCCACGATACTCTGCTTTAAAGGCCATAGGTGAAACCATAAACCGCGTAATAAGTTCTAATAGTGAGTCAGTTGCTAAGGGATTTGTCACGCTGGTTGCTTTCCTCGTCTTACGGTCCAATCATTCAGTCTGACCATGTCCTTAATATCTCAGCTTTATCGTTAACTAGCCTTCCGTCCGCAGCTTCGCCCGCGATAAATTAATTTTCCCGTAGGAAAAAGTATTTTCCCGCGGTAAAAAGTAGCCTTTGTCACTCAGTGATAATGTAGCTTTCTAACGGCAAAAGAATTTTTGAAATCTGTCCAGTAGTTTCGGAGCCTATTCAATGCAAACAAACAAACAAACAAACAATCAAATCTTTCCTCTTTATAATATTAGTATAGATGTAACAAAAAACACGAAAAATATATACTAATAAAGGGGATTAGCTCGAAACATGTCGAGTTTTGAGTCGTTTTAAGACGTGAGTGATCCGTTTATTTTTACTAAAAGTTTTTCATGACATTTTTTTTCGGGTTCCGTACCCAAAGGGTAAAAACGGAACCCTATTACACAGTGGATAGGTACGCTATTTGAGACTAGGGCTCCAATGCGGATCGGAATTGTTTCCAAAGATAGATAGATTGAAGGATCTGTGTTCATAACAAGCGCACACAAACATTCTCTGGGTTACCCACACATGTAAGTTACCAGTACAGAGCCTGTTCAAGTCAATTAAAGAGGATATTCCGAATGGAGCAGACAGGCATCTTTGTACCGGTGGGAGCAGAGCTGTCCTACCTCTATGTTTAGTTCAGTGCAAACGTTAGTTTAAAGCGGGGATCACATGTTAGGTATATGATAGAACTACATAGTTATTACTATCCCCGAGACTCAAATGAGATAATTTATGGATAACTAAACGTGTCCGCTGCAATGTGGCTGAAACTTTAAAGTAATTTTAACCAAGTCAGATATGAAGTATCTTTTTTATTTATTTTTCAACTTCATTTTTTATTACTTTTACGGTCATCCCATGAAACCATATATTTCAACAGTAGCGCCATCTCTTGGTCCAGGTGAGCGGTTAGCTCCGAAGGAGTGTTAAAGTCTCTCGGTAGAGGGCATAACATAGATAAGCGTTTTATCACTGCATAAAGTGATTATAACAGACTGAAATGTACGATGTATGGGAAAGATTCGTCGCTAACCTCTAGACCAGTGATGGTGTAGGGGTAAGCACGCAGCACGGAACGCTGAGGACCTGGGTTCGATTCCCAGCATTGGTCTTTTTTCTGGGGTTTTTTCTGTGCATCTATATTTCAGTTTGTATTTAGTTTGAAATATAGTAATTTTAACCATAAACTATTGAGTTTAACAATAGTACATTGTTGTAGAGGCTAGAAAGTAAGCAATAGATGGACGAGTTAGTTCGAGGGCCTACGCTCCATATGTTGCACTTTCGGACGAGGCTTAACACAGTGCTTTTCACGACTACTGCGAGGATATAAAAATCAATAATTAAAAACAGACAGAGTGCGGTCTGGAGTTCCGAGTTCTGCGTTGAGAGTTCTGCGTTCTGACCGCTCGAGAGTTCCAACGCACACAATTGGCGGTCAAATTCTTGCGTTCCATGTTTTTGTATGTGTAACATGTCGCTAGAAAGTTCATCCTTCGAAGAAGAAGAAGAAGCATTGATTTTGTGGAGCCTGGAAACTTCTAAAAAAGTAGAAAATTTGTAGTATACATGACTTAAATTATATAATACTTAATCTCCTTTTTCTAACCAATTTGATCAGTATGCTTAGTATAAGTTTTACTTCACCAAAATACTTCTCGATCGCGTTTACGTAAAAATTTCAATTCTATGGAAACAAGAACGCGCGCGCGCGGAGGCGCTGTCCGTGTTTCCATAGAATTGAAATTTTAACGTAAACGGGATCGAGAAGTATTTTGGTGAAGTAAAACTTATACTAAGCGTACAGTTTTTCTGTATTTGTAACTTCAGACATCACGGTGAACGCGGCGTTCTCTATCTCGGCGGCAAAAGAACGCAAGAACGCGGCGTTCCGCTTTGACCGCCACGGTCTGATCGCCTGCTGTGTGCGTTATCGTAAGGGACTCAGTACATTTGAAAGAACGCAGAACTCCGAACGCGGAACTCAGAACTCCAGCCCGTTCTCTGTCTGCGCGCGCTCAATGGCTGTATGGAATCTGATTCCTTTGCCTATCCGTGAAGGGATGAATATTATTAAAAAATTAAAACGACTTCTCACTGGCCAATTTAATTTCATGTGCAACACAACTAGCACAAGTCGTGTTCTGATTGGTCGAATCAGTGATCAGCGGACAGAACCACAGACAAAAGACCAGACCATCTTTCGCCACATTTTCGAGCAGAGGCCTGAAAAAATATTTTGCTATGTTCACAGGACTGGGGAGACGCGAACAAAAAAAGATAGTGCGCGGAAGAAGTGAAACTTCATAATAAAAAAACCGGCCAAGTGTGAGTCGGACTCGCGCACCGAGGGTTCCATACAAATTTATATTATGTATCTATGAATATCCAGTCTTAGCAGACCCCTGCTCCTAAGCAAACTGTGCGCAGTATGGGATCATTGTAGATTGGTTATAATATAGACAGACAGACAAAAAAATTTATGCTTTTCGCAATTTTTCCTTTTTCTGTGCTATAAGGCCTTGCCTTGTAACAAATTTTTAAGATTCTGAGTTCACGGGAAGTACCCTGTAGGTTTTGATTCTCTTGCGAGTGTCGAAAATGTGCGTTGGTTACTGATATAGACAGACAGACAAAAAAATTTATGCTTTTCGCAATTTTTCCTTTATCTGTGCTATAAGACCTAGCTTCGTACCAAATTTCAAGATTCTGAGTTCACGGGAAGTACCCTGTAGGTTTTGATTCCCTTGCGAGTTTCGAAAATATGCGGAAATTTGCGTCATAAACGGCTGTATCTTTTGATCGCGTTGGCTTAGATGATTGATTTTTTCACAACTCTAAGGGACAGTAGACTTGAGTATTTGATATAAATTTCAGCTTGATACCTCCACGCGTTCCTGAGAAAAAGGGTCTTGACAGACAGACGGACGGATGGACACACGGACGGACGGACACACGGACGGACGGACAACAAAGTGATCCTATAAGGGTTCAGTTTTTTCCTTTTAAGGTACGGAACCCTAAAAAATAGTGCGTGCAGTTCCTCCGCGCGGAAGAAGTGAAACTTCGTAATGTGGAAATGAAAAAGGCACTTATACATCAATATCAACCTTACTGCAATAACTTAAAGAACTAAATTTACTTATGCATCTATGTGTTTAAATTACTCACTTGATGGCGCTTTTATCAAGTCTCATACATTTGCACAGACAGTATGAGTTCTGCATCGCACTATCGAAGTTTTTAACATCCGTTAATATACAATGCGAGATGTGTACCAAGTGTACTTGCTTCGGCAGTACATACTGCAGCATAAAAAACCGTCTGTGTGCACTTAAGGTGCGCGCAAACGTCTAAACATGCCGGCACAAATAAAACATTAGAAATCAACCGTAAAACACTATTTATTACATATAGTAGGGTTCTTAATTAATAATAACCAAGCGTATAACAAAAGCAGCGGATATCAAAACATATGCCTCACGTGAGGCGATCGAGAGTCTATACAATAAGCTGGTAACTGGTACTTTGAAAATTTTTTTTATGTTTTATGTTAGAAAGGCCAGACAAACGAACTAGTGGGTCACCTGATGTTAAATGATCACCACTGTCCATAGACACCCGCAGCACTTTACGCGATGCCAGTGCGTTGTCGGCCCAAGAAAGGAAAGGAAAAAGGAAAGGGAATAGAGGAGGGGGAGAGGTATTGGGCCCCCGGCGCTCTCACTGACCGTACGAAACACAGCAGGAGTACTGCTGCTTCACGCCAGTGTTCTGTGAGAGGGTGGTACTGCCTCGGACGAGCCGGCCCATTCGTGATGCAGCGGCTAGCTACAACATGGCTCTACCACTATATAGAGGTTAACATGCCAATAGAAGAATTAATGCCGAAAAGAGTCCGAAAAGACACGTGATTAGGATACTTATGGAAAGTTCCGATTTGAATTTAGGGGAAACTTTGGGTACGGCCTGGTATAAATAGATACGTAGTGCACCGCGGACGATTACAGAATTAACCTAGATTTTTAAATCCTAAACTCTACATCCCCATGCGCATGTTGATCTAAGAATTAGGACTTTAGTTGGTTAAATGATCGTAAGTTAATAGCGTTGCAACAACGTAACAATCAGAAACACAGAGTGCTGTAAGTGGAAAAGAACGATATGCACTTTTACTACTGCAAAATTGGGTCACAAATATAAATACGTTAAAGCAATTAGGTTCCTAAACTGGCTGGATCGGGTATCCTCTTCGCTGGCGACGAATCTATTACAAGGAAGGTGGGTTTGAAGTATAGTGGCGATCCATACACCAAATTAATTAGGCCACAAGACCGCTAATCCTTCCACGGATCTATCGCCGTTAAGTAACTGGGGTGACGGTCGGGCTGGAGAGAAATTTAATATTAGCCCATTTTCAACACAAAACCCTACACGAACGACCTGCTCTAGTAAACAATGAAAGTGACACTTACCCGATGAAAAGTCGGCCGTCCAAAAAATCTGCCAAAAAGATAGGCGCGCAACAATCAAAAATATATATCTGGCTCTTTGTGGCCTTCCCTTTCAATAATCCTTTTGCACAATGCTTTCTAAGTGTATAAGCAACACTATTATCTTGAAACAGAAAAAATATAGGAATCGAAATGCGTCCAACTCGCTTTGAGTCTCAGACAATTCTGTCATGAATACCAAAACAAACAACACTGACAAACCCATTACTCAATTTAAAATTTGAATCAAATTCCTACTACGTTTGAAAAGATGTATGCGGCCAGGCAAGACAGCCAGTGAAAATTACGGTGAATAGCCAAAAAGTTTGCAATTTAAATTATCCATGCAGCTTTATAATGCTGCAATACGTATAGGTATACTAATGCTTTCATACCCCCTCCATGGTAGCGTTAAACGTTTAACGCAATCTTGTTGGAAGTCGCATTAGAAGTTTCACTTCAATAATGTGTATAGTATAAATTTTCCCTGGTGAATTTTTCGCTTCGAGCCCTTATCTTTCAAAACAAACGGTACCGTCATGTAGTATTAAGGTTCAAATTTAATGTAATGGCTCGAAGCGAAAAATTCACCTGGAAAGATTTATACTATAATATAACCCTCTTAGTCGCCACTCGAGAACCTTTCTCTACATCTTTTACGAGCGATGTTACCAATATAGCTTCATTCAAAAATCTAACACCAAAAAAAGAAGGATATTTGACAAGAATAAACTAATAAACGTAACAAAACACCGGCGAGAGGAAATTATACCCACTCCAATAAAGGCGAAACGTAAAACACGCAAATGGAAAGAATCGGAGCATTTCACGCGGCCCGTGCCTTTGTCAAAAAAAAAATTAATATTGACAAAACGTTCGTATACCTCCACAATTTTGGGAGAGTATTTTGCCTTTTCAAATCGCCTCTTTAGAGCGGCGTCATTGTTAAAGTCGTGCTAAGATTTATTCCCTCAATATTGAATGAGTGGGGCTTTGAAGGTATTCATATTAGATGTTAAAATTTGTTATTTTGGTCAGCTTACGTTATTGAGTGCCAATTTCAGTGGCTGGAAGTTTAAGCTTATTGCCATAGTCGGGTCATCATCATCAGCATCATTTTAGCCTTAGGACGTTGGAAGCAGCTTGCATTTACCAAATCATCATCCGTCCATCTCGTTGGTGGACGTCTTACGCTGCGCTGGCCAGTCCGTGGTCTCTATTCGAGAACTTTTCAGCCCCAACGGTCATCTGTTCTGTGTGTTATATGGCTTGTGCTGTGTGATCATGGAATGTCCTTTTTGGTCACTATATTTCAACATTTCCATCAATAATATCTTTTTCGTAATTCTAATGCGTAATTTCTTTCGTAAAAATACTTAAAACTGCAACAAATGCAAAAATCCGTAGTGTTTCGCTAAGTAAAAGTCATCAGATAAAAAGCTGCCAGTAAAATTCGGGCATAAAATTCACTTTACAGCACCTGTGCAATCTATCGCGGCGCTTATACTACAAAGTTAGTTTTTACATTGCACCGTTTTACGGGCAATCGGAAAGTGTGTTTTTCACTGAAACTCATTTCCACTTCAGTTCTATTGAAATGTAAACTAATTTTGTTTACAATGTTCTTGAATTGGAAAAGTCGTGGTAGCCTAGTGGTTTGACCTATGGCTTCGCAAGCAGATGGTTGTGGGTTCAAACCTGGGCTCGGATCTGTGAGTTTTGACAGAACTTCGTTTTGAGAGTCATCATCATCATCATTTCAGCCGAAAGACGTCCACTGTTGAACATAGGCCTCCCCCAAGGCTCGCCAAACAGATCGGCCTGCGCCATCCGCATCCAATGCGTTCCCGCTACCTTCACCAGGTCGTCGCTCCATCTTGTGGAGGCCTACCTACACTGCGTCTTCCGGTCGGTTTTGAGAGTATTTGAAATGAATTTGTTGAATGGGCCATTTTTTATTTTGTTGTATTTACCTACCTTTTGACTTTTTTTTTAATTCGGAAAATTTCATGTGCTTTCTTCTCAGAATCACGAGCTTTTTCGATCTTACTTGGAGAAAAAAGGTGTCCCAAAACTTCCATATAATAGCCACTAATAGCCACTGCGCTAAGCCGCGGACAGACAGACAAACAGACGGACGGACGGACAGACAGACATGATGAAACTATAAGGGTTCTGTTGTGCCATTTTGGCTCCGGAACCCTAAAAATGTGATCAGATAAATAAGGCGGTTGAAACGCTCGAATAAACGCCCAGCCGTCGTTTCTACTAGCAATGTACCCCTTTGTATAACAGACTGGTATCTGGGCCATTCTACTTTTCGTTGACCAGTATTTTTTGTACTGTGCTCTTCAAATATTTTTTTTACAAAAACGGTAAAGTGCTCGGTTTATATCATTTAAGATTTAAATAGGCACATAATTAAGCTTACATTTAAAATTTTCACTACGTATAAAAAGTAAACATTATTATCTATAAAGTAGGTAACGCAGTGGACATGCATGTCCCCGCCATTTGTATGGAAATTGATGTATTTACAAAATTTCTTTGAATTTAAAGTTTTATTGCTTTAAAACATTAAATTTGGGCGTTTCAGTTTGTATGTAAGTTATTTACACTTGAAAAAAATCACCAGGTATGCCTTATATTTCACAAAAGATTAATGGTTACTTAAAAGTAGAATGGCCCATCTAAGGCATTTTGGAGATATACCCCATACAATACAAGTTAGTTTCCTCCATCTCCATTTCACCAACGGACATCCAGGCGGGGGGAGCATCTTCATCCTTCCTAATGCGAACTGCTGAGGAATGGAATTCGCTTCCGTCGTCTGTGTTTCCAGATAAATACAACCTAGGTCTCTCTCTTCAAGGCTAGAGTGAATAGGCTGTTACTTAACCAGTACAGTACACTTTTGGCCTCATCTTCACTTTTCATCGGGTGAGATAGTGGCTAATCTCGGGTCAGTTTTATGTAAAAAAAATACAAATATCTGGTTCACGGGATAAATGAAACTTCATTTAGTTACTATCTTTATTTGTCAAAGTTCTCCTTAGTTCTATTGTTATATAAACATTTTCATCTGTCTCTATTTTCCGTAACTCTTTAAAGAAACACAACAAATCTTAGAATTTATAAACTCTACCGATATAACAAAAAAAAACTAATACGATTAAGGTTTTAATTGATCTTTAACATAATTATTTACAGTGTATTTATTTACATTAATTTACAAGTATTTATAAAATAGTATTTACTTAATGTTAGATATTTTATTTACTAAGAAAATAAACAAATTATAATTCAAAAAATTACTGTTTTTAATTTCTAAAATACAAAATATCTGAAAAGTTCGACCATTCAATTTAATTAACATTTTACCAGTTAGTTAAAATTCTAAAACGAGGTAAATAATATTATTATACCAACGAAAACGGAAACATATATTGAGCACTCTGTTACATACAAACACAAGCCGAAAGGAAAGAATATCGATATCATTAAAAGTATCAATTTGATGAAAAACCTATATACCTAACTAAATAAAAAATTAAGCATATAGAAAAAATATTTGGCTAACTCACGTCTATGAGCGTTCATAGAATTTAGTTACATTTCTTTTCATGTACATTTCTTTTATGAAACTTAATTATAAAATTAGTTCCAAAGTAAGCAAAGCTTGTGATATGAGTACTAGGCAGCGAATAAACATTCATAAATATATATTAAGCGTCCAAGACCCAAGGACAAACATTCAAATTATAGCTAGACCGTTTAAATGAGTTCTCGCCCTCAGTTTAACTATAACTATAGTCGTGCGTATTATCAGCCCCGACTGGGGATCGTACCCGGGACTTCAAGCTTAGTTGTCAGGTTCTGTAACCACTAAGCTTTCCGGTCCTCATGTAAAGGTAAAAACTTTAAAAGGAATACATTCTTGACAGAGACGAGAAGTAAAAAGCAGGACATATAAAAGAAAAAAAAAAATTGTCAGCGTAACATAATTGATAAGCATTAAAATGCATTTTGTTATTCTCCTGCACTGGTGAAAACGTTAACAGCTCGTTTGCTTTAATTACAGTACAAAACAACTTAATTTTATATGCTGAAGAGAAGCTGCTTTAAGTTTCGAGTAAGTGTAGAAATGATAGACGTGATAAACTTTCTTTAATAATGCGCAGTAAAACTTGTTTGTAGTATTCTATCTTTTAAATTATACAACTCTATATTTCTTTCCTTCATTCATGTTAGACAAATCCAACTTCCTATCTAACTCGCTAAAATAATTAAGTATTTTATGTACATTTTTAGTTCGAAGGCCATTTTAACATAGGCATACTTATTACAAATCTGTATAAACGAACAGTCCAATTTGCTTAAAAATATCGAAACAAATTTCAAAATATTATAAAATAACTTTGTAATTTTTCAACTTACAGTATTGCTCAAATGTGCTAGTCAACTTTCGTGCATGATAATGTTTAATTTTATAGATAAATTGTGTTGTTGCATTCTAATTGTGTTCTGTAGTGAAAATTTGTATCTAATCTTTGATCAATTATATCTGTAGATCCACAGTCGCGCGCCCGAAAATGTCCGAGCCAAATGAGCGCCACTTTGATAAAAGTGGCCTTCTTTTTTCTCAGTATGTTGCGTGAAATTGTCAAGTTTAGCATTCAAGTGTCAACCGAAATTCGACTGTAGATTCAAATTTCTGTGTAGGTGATGATTTTAATTGTTATGCAAACAAATAAGAAAGTTCGGACACTTTTTGAAGGGGATTTTGTTCGGCAATGTGTATCTTCAGTTATAATTGATCAAAGTATCTAATTGATTTTATTTATGATTTAAAAGCTTTAAGTTAACGTACTTAAGATGTCAAAACTCATTCTAGCTTTATTTTCTATCCAAATTTGGGCACCAATTGCTGTATAACGAAATATATTTTCCTTTCGAGGGACATAAAACATTTTTTATAATAATCCGAAAAGATTTATTTTACTGCTGTGATTCTTAAAAGAATCCTTATTAGAAAGAAAACATGTAGCAAGAGTGAAAATGTAATGTAAATAACTAATGATTTATTATAACGTAAGCATAACTTCAAAGTAAAAATCGCGCTTGCGTATTTCAAGTAATCAAATAAGATTTTCAAAAAATACACTCATTTTTGTAAAATCAAATTCATCAAAAGCACTAGCAATATTAATTCGTATGTAGATTTTTCTAGTCTATTTTACACACAAAAAGTGGAAAACAAGTAAATTATGCATTTGCTACATTTATTCTTGCTAAACTCAAAATCTCTCTCAAACTATAAAGTGTATCAAAGAAAACTACTTACAATCTCATAACATTAAAAATTTACACAAACCGAATCCTAACTTCACTAGTGAATGTACAACTTTACTATCCAATCGACATATAAAACTTTTAATCGAACATTAAAATACATTTACAATTTGTCCAAACGTTGGTTCAAACGTTTGTTAAAGCTGTGTGTTTTCATCTGAAGCCGTCAACCGTGCTTGTGTAAAGGGTTGCCAAGGTGCAGTAGAGTGAGATTAGAAGGTTGACTGACAGAGCGCAGGGAGATGCTGTGTTTGCGTTCCCATGCTGCATCGCGGCTGGATGCTCTCCTGTGGAAAAAAAGAGTATACGTTGATAACCTGCAAATACTTTGCATTATTCCCTGCAAAAAGGACATCGGAGGTTTTATCTTCTGAACGGTATTGGTTGATAGAGACTTAAAATTATCTCAGATTGTAAGTTAGGTAATTCATAACGGCTTTATATTATCATGTTTTTAATAACTCAACATATATTATACATTAGCATTTTTGGGTGGAGCTCTGTAACTTTTCTACCGCCGTATCCCGTGTGTTACGAATATCTAAATTTTCATGAACTAAAACCAAGACATAGAAATCCGTAGACATGGGAATTTAGAACAATTCTTACTGACCTCAATAACAAATAAAAAAATAAAATATAATTTTGAATTAAGTATATCATTCCGTTTAATTATTAACGTAACACAGAAGTGATTTACCGGGACATAAAAACCTCTTTAGCCTCACTGCATCGCCATTAGGGCAACGAGGGCACATTTACGTATAATTACTGCTAACGATGCCATATCGCTTTGCATCCGATAATGCAAAAGTAAATCTATCAATACGTATAAAAAGAAAATTTTTCACTGATTAACTGACTGACTCGTCAACGCCTAGCCCAAACCCTTGCCCCTAGAAGGCTGAAAAACTTACCCTACCTAACCTACTTACTTACTTGAATAAATTATCTTATCTTATTTCAAAAAAACCCGAAGAAAATACTGTTTCAGAAAAAAATACTGTATGATTAATGATAATTATGAAAAATACATTATGAACTATTAAATTCATAGTCAAAGTCTCCTAGGTAATCTCCTACTTATGGCCCTTGAACCACAATGTACTATTGTTATCGTTAGTCAGTTTTACTCCTCTTACCATTTATAACGTGAACATTGACTGAAGCTGCCTCAGCCATCGTTGGCACGCAGCTATAGTTGCCACTGTCCCCTGGTAGGAGCTTCTCTATGGTCAGACGAGACGTCAGCTGTTCCGTCCACTCGGTCTTGAGCCGGATCCTTGGCTCCTCTTCAATTTCATTCGCTTCTACTTCCTTATACTCTATTATTTTTGATCCTGGAAAAAAATGTTGGTTTTAATTTTCATCATCATCATTTCAACCTAATGACGTCCACTGCTGAACATAGTCCCCCAAGGCTCGCCAAACAGATCCTGCGCTATCCGCATCCAACGCATTCCCGCAACCTTAAGGTTGTGTTGCTCCATCTTGTTGGAGGCCTACCAACACTGCGGTTTCCGATCCGTTTGATGCTATTGCCTAATATTTTGACAGATAAAACTTAATCCTTTGACCCTAAGTCCTACTGAAACTGGTGTTATTATAATTTACCTTATAATCACTTTAGTGCTACTGCGTAGGTGGTTTTATAATGCGGCTACAACACTGCGGATGTGGTTAGGTGGTGCGGCCGCCGCTATGCGGTTATGTTAGCGTTCAATTACTTAACTAATATGTCTAAAAAGGTTACTGTTTAATCGTTTTATCTTTAAATTAATTTTAATAAACTTGATTAAATACTTTGCTCACCGGCAAATAATAATTGTTTCAGTTCATTAAAATGGACCTCCGCAAATTAACGCCTGATTCAAGAAATTGTTTAATTTTAATAGCCTTGATAAAGTGGTAGTAACTCACACAAAAACAACTTTATAAAAATCTTTAAAACTAGAAACTGTTCCCATAAAATAACTGTAATCCTGGCAAAAATAAACTGCTAACAAATAAGTTTTTATTAAAAAATTCTATTCTATAGCTGACTGTACCTACTCGTCAAGACGAATCAAAATAGATCAAACTCGATGGGATATGTTGTTTTACTACGGAATTCTCATGCTACTTTCCAGGCTTGCCAAATAGGTCGGTCCTGCGCCATCCGCATCCAACGCGATCCCGCAACCTTAACCAGGTCGTCGCTCTATCTTGTTGGAGGCCTACCTAGACTGCGTCTTCCGGTCAGTGGACGCCGAGAACCCAAGAACCGAGACAACTTAGACTCTACGTAAGAACTAAAGTCACCGACATAGCTCGAAGAATCTCCAGACTCAAGTGGCAGTGGGCAGGGAACATCGCTCGTAGAACTGGTGGCCGATGGGGCAAAAAGTTCTCCATATCAATGATCTGGAATAATTACTTTGCTCACCCGCGACCAACTTTTCTTCGCTTTGTGCTTTGGTCGCGGATGAGCAAAGTAATTGTTTCAGAACATTACGTAAACATTTAAAAGCGTGGAAGGGCAAAGATATTGTAATTTTATAAAGTTGTAATCGGTACTTGCCTGACACTTAACGAGTTAATCTACAACAGTGCAAGTTTGGCGTTATGAGCTTCGAGCAATAAACCAAACTGCGGAGCTATGTGCTATGTCATTTATGATGCCATTTAAGTGGATTTGGCAGTTTAACTACTATCATCATCATCATTTCAGACGTAGGACGTCCACTGCAGGACTTCAGGCTTCCTCATTGATGCCCAATCATTACGGTTGGAAGCGACTTGCATCAACCCTAAACCTGCGGCCTTCACCAAATCGTCCGTTCATCTCGTTGGTGGACGTCCTACGCTACACTTGCCAGTCCGTGGTCTCCATTCCAGAACTTTTAGGCCCTAACGACCATCTGTTCGGCGTGCTATATGGCCTGCCCATTGCCATTTCAATGAGCTAATCCGTTTGGTTATGTCGGTGACCCCGGTTTATCTACGGATCTCCTCGTTTCTGATTCGATCCCGTAGAGAAACTCCGAGCATAGCCCTCTCCATAGCTCGTTGAGCGACTCTAAGCCTTTTCATCAGGCCCATAGTGAAGCACCACGCCTCGGATCCATATTTTATGTCATCAATGGCAACACAAACTAACTTTAACTACTATACTGTAGTAATAAATTTGTCATTTTCAGACTATTTTTGTAAAAGAATATTTAAATGAAATTTACTTTGTCTTGTCCATAAATTTAATAAACTGTGTAGCAGAAATTAATAATTATGGTTAAGATTTTTCAGTTTATAATTATTAATTTGCCACTATAATTGCTTAGCTGAGAATATTAATTTAATCTGGATTCGTCTCAAACTTAAACGGTTTTCATTTTGTATTTAATGAATTATGTACAGTATTATTATTAGTCTATACTAATATTATAAAGAGGAAAGATTTGATTGTTTGTTTGTTTGCATTGAATAGGCTCCAAAACTACTGGACCGATTTCAAAAATTCTTTTGCCGTTAGAAAGCTACATTATCACTGAGTGACATAGGCTACTTTTTACCGCGGGAAAATACCTTTTCCTACGTGAAAATTAATTTATTGCGGGCGAAGCTGCAAACGGAAGGCTAGTAAATTATATTTGAATTTTATTCTATTGAAAGTAATGGCTAAGTTTGTACTAACGATGAGTACCTAACTACGAAGCTTAAGGTTTCGGGTTCGTTCCTCGGTGGGAGCAGATGATCTAGGCCTATACACGCCCCACTGTAAGGCACAGGCCTCTTTTCAGAATGAGACAGCTTGAGCCGCAGCGCAGATCTCACGCAAGCCCAAAACTTCACACATACCATTGATTTTATTCGCAGGTATCCTACTGATATTTTTTCCACCGTAAAGCTCGTGGTAAATTCAAATGTAATTTCGCACATAAATTCCAAAAAAACTCAAGAGGTGTGAGCCTGACCTCGAACCCAAGACCATCTGACTGAGAGGCCAAAGGTCAAACCACTAAGGCCATCAATGCCACCATGGTTAAAATTTTGATATATCGGTAGGTACAATCTGGTACAATATACGTAATCCCTTATCAAATTTTAAAACTAAACAACATTTTAAGATTTGATAAGAAACGATTTTCTGATTTTCCTTTCATTAAGGTAGTTCTACTAGTTTACAAATTTTACGTTTATAGTTTTTCAATGAAAATAAAATAGATAGACGCACAACAAAGTAATCATAAAAGAGTTTCGTTATTATTTTTCTTTTGAGGCGCGGAACCCTCAACGTTGTTACCGATACGTTTACACAAAAAGTTCTAACAAGAATTTATGTGTATTGTTGCTATAGTTATAAAAGATACTATTCCCATTCAAACTAAGTATCCAGTCGTGTCATCTACTTCAACTAACAGCATGCCATAATAAAACCCGACGAAAACCCATTACTGGCAATAAAAACACAATATTCGCCGTTTTCCACGTACCTACTGTCAGCCAGCCGGAATAGTATTGTTCGACAAAGAACCAAATCAGATTCCGAACGCAAAACAGTAATTTCAAATCTATGGAAGCTAGGCACAACACGCAAACCAACGTTTAACAATAGCAGTAAAACGAGTAAAATATACATAGGAAACGGCTGACCCCCGATTTTCAGATTAAGTGGACGAGATTGTAAAAACCGACCAAATTCGGTGTGTCAAATAAGGGAGTAATTTACGACGGTCATTTGTTTGTTTTGAGTCTACGCAATTTGGCGGATTTATGTGAAGTTTGACTTCGACTGTTGGCGGCTGAAGGTTGGTAGCAAACTATTGTGTAATTGGAAGGGAAGGAGGGTTAATTATTCAAGAGTTAAAGATGAATAGTGGGAAAAATTGAGGTGGGCACGGGCGGGAAATGGGAATGCCTTGGATATAGATTGAGATTATTGAGGATGTAACCGATTTAGTAAAATAAAAGTCACGGTACCTCAAGTACCTTGTGGGTTTGAGCCCAGTTTTGCGCAATTTATGTGCGGAATTATTACCATGAGCTTTACGGTGAAGTACATTTGACATGCTGGGATCTAGGGCCCAAGCTCACTCATTCTAAGAGGAGGCCTGTGCTGGGTTAGATGTTGGTTAGAGATTTTTGAGTTAAGGTTATATTCTAGCTTTATCCTTTTAAATAAAATCAATCATTATAGAATCCTCCTATAATGATTGATTATGATGTGCTAGCCATGTAGCACATAGAACAGATGGCCGTTGAGGCCCAAAAATTCTCGAATGGTGACCATGGACTGGCAAGCGCAGCGTGGGACGTCCACCAATGAGATGGACGGACGATTTGGTGAAGGCCGCAGGTTCAGGGTTGATGCAAGTCGCTTCCAACCGTAATGATTGGGCATCAATGAGGAAGCCTGAAGTCCTGCAGTGGACGTCCTACGTCTGAAATGATGATGATGATGATGATTATAGAATCAGTTGGGCCTATGCGAACGAATACTCTTAAAAATTGATGAACTGATTATGAAACATGAAAAAGTAAATCAATCCCAAACAATCTTCTAGTGTTCGAATGACTTACCCTTATACCAAAATATGGTGCCAAGGTCGTGAGGACCCTGGCTCAAGACGCAGGTTAGCATCAGCGAGCTGCCAGTCTTCACGTAGAGGTCTGCTGGGCCCAACACGTGGGCTTTGGCTTCTGTGGGCAAAATTAATACACATTCAATCTCAATACACAAAAAACCTGCCAAGTGCGAGTCAGACTCGCGCACGAAGGGTTCCGTACAATTATCTATTAAAATCACGTTTTTTGTATGGGAGCCCCTTAAATATTTTTTTTATTTTAATTTAATGATTTATTTTTAAAGTCAATATATAATTAAATATTCTGTGAATATTTCAAGTGTCTACCTGATGCCGTTATCAATATCGAGCAAAAACGAGCAAAAAAATCATGTTTGTTGTATGGGGGCTCCCTTAAATATTTATTTTATTCCATTTTTTAGTATTTTTTGTTATAGCGGCAACCGAAATACATCATCTGTGAAAATTTCAACTCTCTAGCTATCACAGTTCCCGAGATACAGCCTGGTGACAGACGGACGGACGGACGGACAGCGGAGCCTCAGTAATAAGGTTTACCGTAGGGAACCCCCTTTGAGTACGGAACCCTAAAAGAAATCAAAACTCCGGCAGCGTATTTTTTTGTAATGAAAAAAAAAGTCGCTCAAAGGAGAAAGTTATGCTCGGAGTTTCCCTGCGTGATCGAATCAGAAATGAGGAAATCCGGAGGAGAAAATAAGAGAAGTTAAGTAAAACGACCGCTTTAGCCTAGTTAGTAGTGACCCTGCCTACGAAGCAAGAGGTCCTGGGTTCAAATCCCGGTAAGGGCATTTATTTGTGTGATGAGCACGAATATTTGTTCCTGAGTTATGGATGTTTTCTATGTATTTAAGTATTTATTTATCTATATAAGTATGTTTATCGTCGTCTAGTACCCATAGTACAAGCTTTGCTTAGTTTGGGACTAGGTCGATTTGTGTAAGATTGTCCCCTAATATTTATTTATTTATTTAAACACGGGCAAAGTAGTTCCGTTGTCTAGTACTTATAGTACAAGCTTTGTTTAGTTTGAGACTAGACCTAGGTCAAATTGTGTCAGTCCTTTCATGATTTATTATTAAACTGTTTATTTATTTTAATTCCGCTACAAAATAATCAAATGTCAATATTCACAAAAATATTCCACGGGAATATTTGTTATTGACAGTCAGATAACTGAAAATTATGTCAACAGTCAACCGTAACTTGTCTATTTACGAACTGTAGTTAAATTTTAGTTCAAACATAGGAGTACCTATCTGTTTTATTGAAATCGATATCGCAAATATCTAGTTTGATATTCAATTATTCTTCTGGTTCTTTACCTATATGGTAAAAACTGTTTAAAAACGAATAGTTGAAAAGTAAGAAAAATCCAATGAACATTATTGTACTTTTTAGATGATTTTTAATTTGTCACATTTTTTCTTGTGCTATATAAGTTTTAACTACTTAATTGCTGTAAAGACACTATAACTACAAGAAAATACTATAAACGCAAAATTTTGTATGGATAGGTCTCTAGATGGATGTGTGGATGTTTGTCACTCTTTCACGCTAAAAAGGTTTGACAAATTCTGAAGAAATTTGGAACACACATAGTATATAACATGGATTAACGTATAGGATATTTTTATCCCAGAAAACTGCAGTGTTTCCGCGAGACAGCCATAGATTAATTCTTCGTAGACAGAGTCACGGGCAACAGCTACTGCATATATTAATTTTTTGTTGGTTGACAACGAGTTTGAAATCCTTAAGTAGTCAACTTTAACGTTGCGGAGTTGAATGATACTTAAATAACTGAATTATATTTGTATCCGAAATTAATTAAGATAAAAGCAATAGGATACAACAACATTTGAAGACAACCAACAGATTTTTTGATGCTCAAATACGCTTTCCTTTGTTTGAAAACATTTTGCAAAAGATATTTTCCGACCTTAAATCGAACGGACAAAAAGGCAAAGACATCTCTAAATCAGGGCAATAAACGCTATCCTGCTCCAGTTTTCTAGAATTTTAGGTATTGAAAAATTTCACCATTACGAGGAAATATGTTGCCCTCGTGAAAGCTTTTCTCATGAAAATAATGAAGTATTTGAGGAACCTTCGAAAGCTGAAAATGGGTAGTATTTTTTGTACAGATTATAACGAAATGCCCTACAGCAGTCTGTTTTTGTGAAAAGAGATTCTTTCGTGATTTTTTCGATTTAATAAATTTTAAACACTAGTATAGTCAAGGTTTTTGTGTATAACATTAAGTTATTATTATTGAAATTGAAGGCACGTTTCACTCAGATAAAAAGCCTGATTTTTCTGATCAATTTTGATAAAAAGCCTGATTTTTCTGATCAATTTGTGGTTCTTTGTTAAAGTGTGATCCAACAAACAGTCAAACAAGAACCAACTAGCTATAAATGATTTTTATAGCATTACCTACCATATATTTACAGCATTAAAACAATAAAGATACTCCGTAACAGCAAAAATAGACCTATTCCTGCGAGTATCAAAATTGAAGTTTAAATTTAAGTCACAGAACAAAAATGTTGACACGATTGACTTTTCTAACTAATCCTGTTTGTTATTTTAACTCTGCAGTAGACATGATAATAAAAAGAACAAAAATACTTTTCTAAAAGATATGAAACTAAAAAAGAAAAAGAATAAAATTAAAATATTCCGCTGTCTAAACACACTTCAAACATTTAATTTCTAACCAACATGCTCCTCTACAAACATCATTATGTTAAAACAGACGTTAACTGTAATTACGTGTCAGAACATAACTCAAATATAGACGCAATCTTTAATATTTATACAACCTTTATCCGGCAAGGCGGAAAAATAAAGCAATATTTTGTGAAGTCGAAAGTTCTGGAAGTTTGGATCGCTTGGCCCTGATATACTCTTCTGAAAGTCAATCAGAACAGAGAACTTTATCGATTAGAAAGATGTTATTAACAAAGGAGTTCTAGTTTTTGTGTGGATGAAGTATCTTGTTTAATCCTAGTCTTATCCGACTAAGGGTAGTGACGAGAAAAGACTAATGAAGTGGCTGATAAGTAATCTGTTGATTCAGAAGTTTTCTAAGAAGCATGACATCATACCTTAATAGTTCATCAACAAATTTATACTTTTCCTCTTAAGTCCTGATTTTTTGAACTATAAATACTACAGGTAGAGCCGAGAATACCCAGTTTTGTGATTTTGGATACTATTTCTACAACATTTGAAGTTCACATTTATAATTATGTTACGATGGATTTGTACCTTAAAAATTATAAGAGGATTTACGAAAATTAAGATGATAATTTGATCGCAGTTTAGATGACGAATTAACAAGTGTGAACTAGCAGCTGAACTGTGTACATCACGCAAGCTACAGCCACTCACAAAGATCTAAAAAAAAATTTATGACTTAAGGTGGCTAACGAGTAAGTAATTAGAGCATCCTACCCTCCACATCCGCATCCACCCTGGACACCAGAAACGCCAGAGGACTATGCTTTGCCAGCTTAGAGGGCTAAGATGGAATACCTAATAGATACCTACAGTAATTTCCGCGCCTTAACATAACAGCACAAACACTGCTATTTGGCGGTGGCATTCTACCATCTGCAAAATTAACAACGTGCCTTTGCGCTTAGCATATTCATTCATAATCAACTAACATTCACCAAGAAACGTCCCTTAGGTAATTCTCACCTTAAAGCTCAAAGTTTAAAGTGAGAAGTTTTTAATATGCCCTGTAAAAGAAGTAACCGAAGTGAAGAGGTGCTTCCATTAGCTGAAATCGCCCTATTTACTCTGTGAAGCGGCCGATCTCGCTAGTCTGTAGTCATTTGGTCCTTGGAGGGAAGTATAACAACGATTAAATACAACTTATTATTTTTACTGACTAAGTTTAACTTGAGCATTATTATAAGTTGTTTTGAGTAAGCATTGACTTTGTGTTTCCAAAGAGAGCTCATTGCGTTAACACTTGTTAATTAGTGGCACATTAATGAGAATTTTAACAATGATATTAATCGTCAATTACATTTGAGCAATTATATTTGACATCAAAAAATCAGCTGCAAGACATTCCACCTTTCTAATTTAGGGCTAGTAAAGTATTTGAGATCCCCCTGGCTTTGCGGTTATATTATATGGCCACCAGTATGAACTAACCATCAGGTGACCTGCTTGCGTTGAGTCGAGCATGTTGAGAAGTAAACGTCGTTGTTATGTGGCTTTATACTTCGAAATTCGATTTTTCATCTTCGTATTGTGTCGTTCCGTTTTTGCTAATAGTATTAATCAGAAGAGTGAGAAGTATAAGCACGATTCGAAGTTTGAAAATCTAATTTCGTAGCAGCTGGATATTAGCCACTTTTACTCGTTCAATTTAATCGACTATAAATTACGCTGCATATTTTAGACATTCATCAGTTTCATTTTCTGCCTTAAAACAAACTGTCCCTTAAACATACTCCATAGTATTTTACTCACTGCTTTCTGAGTATTTTGTAGAATTTTCTTTCCCTAGCAACGTCAAGGCATTAGCAACGGCTAAGGATGCAAATTGTAATATCAGGGGAGTTTGTCCAGAACTGTCAAGTTTGCTAACTTTGGCATCTTATATTTGAGGTGGTTTATGAGTTTACTTAGCGACTCCTGTACAACTTGGTAAGTTTTGTACATAAATGTGATGTTAAATAATAAAGTTTTATTTTCTGTACGATGTTGTTCGTTTAAATACTTGAACAATAGGTATCAGGTTTAATTTATACACACTAGTGCATTTAGCTCAAATAGTCCAAAATCAAATATTAGTTTTGTAAAAATTTTCTCGTAAAAAAGACTTACGATATCGTTTTTGTTTTAACTTACGCAATCCGAATAAATCTACTTAGTGCCCTTGACAAGAATAAACAAAAATAAATTTTTGACTTGACAAAATTAAGCCAGAATTGAACAGAGTTTTGAAGAATAACCCTACGTAGTCAAGAAAGCCTGCAAAGACAAAACACAACGCAGTACCGCAATGTCGCATGCGTATAATGATGCATGTCAGGACCTTGTGACTTGTGGACCTGCGTCCCCGTTATTATCAATTGTACCGGAAATCACTCTACTAGACACCAAAAACAAGGGATACGAGAACAGCTGCTGCTGTGCAACTGATTGTCTTGTTAATAAAATTCCCTCAAAGATTTACACTGCTACGGATTTATATACCAAGTAAGATTGATTATTTCTAACCCATAGAATTTAAATGGATACCTTGCTTCAACTTTCATATATTATGTATGTATGTTTAAGTCCTTTGTTACAAAAGAAACTTGGCCCACCCATTTTAATATATTATAATAAAGTTTTCAAATAAAAACTACTGACTCACCCACAATATTCAGCTGGAATGCTAGAGACATCTTCGGCTCTGTGTTGACCTGGCACTCGTATATGCCTGCATCCCTCTCTTGAGGGAACTTGATCTGTAGCGTCCAGTTTTCGGACTTGTCTGGTCTTATTACCTTAAAAAAATACCTCTGCGTTAATTTCTTCATTTTATATAGTAATTTTATTTGATAGTTGATCATAGTGATTAATTATATATTTTGATATCTTCGACATTATCATATCAGTAGCAACAATATCATTGGTTTTTTCATCGTAGCCATTTTATATAAATATTTGTGACTTTGCATGCATCTTTTACTAACGTTAAATGTAAAACTTAAAAAAGTGCAAAATCTTATTGCTTAATTGAAACTTCTTAGTTCGTGCAAAATTGTGCATACCTGAAACCTTTGGTCTGATGTATACGTTAATATTCCTGCTGTGAGTATGTGGAGATCTCTTTTTCTTATCCACGATACCTGTAACAAAAGATATTAAAACTGAATAATGAAATTAACAAACATTTTTAAAGAAATTTTATATAATTAATCTTAATAATTCCTGGTTGTAGTTGAGGCATTCCTAATGAGGTCCCACATTTGAGCGCGAAACTCATCTAAAAGTAAAGTATGACAGTGCTGAAAGTATTGCTTATAATCATGTGTTACTTTAGGTATACGTATTTGAATGATAAACTTTAAACAAAAATAGGATCACCAATGTATCAGCGAGAAAAATTTGACTGAATGTTTCACTTGGGAATACTTTATTCAGCACACATGAATAATTTCATAGAGTCAGGTATATACAAAATACAATTTAAAAAAAAATAGTTAGTCAAATAATCAGCCCCGGATCGTACCAGGCGCAAAGGTGCCCAACACACTAGCAGCATTGCCCCGCTGAACTGCAATAGACAACCTTTACACCAGAAACGACCCAGACCGATGGTCAAGACATCTCTCACGCACGAAGAAATAATTGATTTGGTTTGAAGAGTTATAAAACTAACTGAATCTAACTAATCTGAAGTAAGCCATCCGATCAAGTTTTCAGATTGTTAAGAAATTGTCCAATGAAGTGTTTGACAAATCAAACGAAATATCCTGTAAACGTGTGCTGATCTAATAAATATATGCATCCGTCATACAAGCGTAGTTACTCTATCGTCAACGCGTGGTCACAGAGGAGAAATTTAGGTGTTTTTATTTCCATTAATTCTGCAGACTAACCAACATGAATAGCGTAAATGTGCTGACCGCCTAGCGTGCTTATAGAAAGCTCGCGCTTCCGGTAAGCAGTCGCCACTTGAAAACTTCTCTGCCTTGATGGCAATCAGTTATGCGAGCGCACTGCTCTACTCACTAGCACTTAAGCCTGGCTATTCTTCGAACTTTGGATAAAAATCTTTATGCATGAAAACAATTTACAAGTCAGACGGTGATTTAGCGAAGTTTGTTCGGGTGTATAAGTAATATTAATGTTATATGCAAGAATGACCATTTGAAAAGCAGATTGAATAATCTGCAATCGGAAACAGAAGGTTTAAAACACAATTAAATCGTTTTAAATGTAGTAGTTGCGTATCCGTATATACGAGTTGAAGTTCCGTGTTGTAAAAATGTATAAGTTCTTTATCACTTTGGTACACTACTACATACTAGAAGATCTATACTTAATTCTTTTTGGCTAAATATAGCAGAGTACCAAATACGTTAAAAAAGGTGAACAAACTCTTCTTACCTTTGTTGTCAAAACGATAATAAAGTTCTAAGAAATGTTAGTACTCGTATGGTTTAAAAATAACGTAAATGACGATTGTAAAAGGCGCTTTGGATGTAAAATATAAAATAAAGCTTGATCAGAAAACTAAAATCTTTACAGAGGCGATAATGTGGTATAGCGGAAGTCGAAAATATCTCTATACTTTAATACTTTGTCACTGCATGCCTTCTGAAAAATTTATACAAAATTTCAAACACGAAATAACGGTGACAAGGTAGTAAAATGTAAACATGCCTTTGACCTCGACCGTACCAATATTTCCCGATGTTTTGAAGATTAAAAAGGAAACACGTAAATTGGTATTTTAAGCCGTAGTAGATAAGTAAATGTGCCTGTAGAAACCTTCGAAAGTAAATAAGAACATAATGTAAGAAAACACTTCACGTTTCAGCTAGGAAAATGGAGATATAAAGATAGAATAAAGATTAAAAATTAAGAATTAAGATTTTTAGATTTAATAAAGATTAAACTCGTTAAATATTGTTGTCCCAGAAGGACGTTTTGTCGATGTCAAAATTGTCAAAGCATGTTTGACAACTGCTAATACGTAGGTACAAAAACTATCCTGAAATGTTATGTTATCGTCGACAGCTTGTTAAAGGCAATACCCTTAGAAAACAGTGTCATACAGTGTGAAATCATGTAATAATATGGTGTAGTATAACCGACCAAACTGAAACAAAATTCAAATGAATCGTCAAGAAAATCTCTCTAACGTGGCTTATCCCCACGAACACATTGACAAACGAGATATCTAAGGCATACCTACTATAAAATTAATGATTATAATACCATAGACAGGGATGTTTAGAAATAATATCTATCCCTATTCTCAAATAGCGTATCTACTGTGTTAAAAAAATATGTTTTTTTAAATACTTTAGATGTATGTTATTTAGCAACATTGTTTGTAGATCTGTTTGAAAAAATGTACCTTGTTGAATTTCCTACCGGAATCTTCTGAACAGGGGTTTTCCAAATCGGTGGTAGATTTTTCAACATTTATAAGTGCTTGTAATAGCCTAAATTGAAGAAATATATTATTTTGACTTTGACTTTGAGTGCACAACTTGTGTTCGTTATCATTTGTATAACATTTTTCAATATTCTATTATCAATGTGTGTCAATGTCACCTAGTAGAGAGCTGCTAAAAAATTAGGGTTCCGTATCCAAAATGCACTAAGGGCGGTCCCGGAAAACCAATATAAAATGATTCCACACTACGTACATTTTACTTAAAAGCAGGGCTCTACTAACACTGGATTATTATAGTTCCGGCTGTTCATGGCATATACTTTGACATACCTAAAAATTCGTACCCTTGGTGCGCGAGTCCGACTCGCACTTAGCCCTTTTAAAAAAAAAGTGATTTCAGACAAAAAAATTATGCATAGCGTCGTTTTGGTAAAGAATTTTACAATAAAAAAGATGAACATATTCACATCGAAATTCTCACTGTATGGCTGTATGGATCTTGACCGTTCCTAACATCTCAGGGCCTAAATCTCTCCCCTAAGGCCTATTCTCTTAATGAAATGAATAATTCGAGTTTGTGTCAAATCCTGTACCCCCAGGAGGGCTATTTAGATAACTTGAGTTGAACTCCGAATGGTAATCACGACTTGAAACAAAAACTTTTCTTTTTGACGATGTTTTTCTTTTTATTAATTCTTTGTTGTTTTCATTTGATAATATTTTGAAACCTGGTGGCATTAGAAGATAAATTACTTACGCTAGATATTTTTATGTTATGTATCCAAGCAGCCAAAAAAAGTAAAAGTAGCCTAATGAGTTGACCTATGGTCACTCAAGCAGAGAGTCGTGAATTCGAACCCGGACTCGCACCTCTGAGTTTTTTTTTAAATTTACGTTCGAAATTACATTTGAAATTTATCATGAGCTTTGCGGTGTGGAAAACCATCTCGGGGAAACCTGCACATACCTGCAAATAAATTTAATGGTGTGTGTGAAGTTCGTTCTCTCGTTCAGACAGGAGGCCTGTGCCCTGCAGTGAAACGTATATAGGCTAAGATGATGATGATGAAACAGTCAAAAAATTGGCAAAGAAGTTAATTTAACGTATATCAAGAGATTTTTTTGTGTCGTTTCATAAAAAAAAACATCAAGTTAGTTAAATCACTATTAATAACCAGAGAAGAAAACACCTTTTATTTAGTCTTAATTTGATTAAGTACCTTTATGAATATCACTGTGAAAAAGATTCCGTCAAAAAAAGCGTCATAGAAAAATATTTCGCGTCACCAAAACTTTCTAAGAAAAGTAGTGTGAAATTTCCCATCCACTTTACTGTCAGGAAATGCAATAACTGAGTTTTCTGCGCTTAACGACATTCAAAGAATTCGCTCCAAATAAAGACATAAAAGCACTTACATTCACTCAATGGGGTTGAAACAGGAGCAATGGATGTCTCCGGTTCAATGGTTCCGTGACTTGAATCATATAATTTATAGTTTTCCCTTAAGTATGTCATGGTCTTGGGGTTTTTACTCAAGGGAACTTAAACCTTCGGGTGCACGAAATAAACTGTCTTTTATAATAACAAGACCTTTTTGAAATTAAATTTGTTATGGGCAATTTGTTTAACAATGCCTCAGCTTGGCAATAGAATCTATGGCATATTTTTAAACTTTTCAATTGAATAAAAAAATCTTGCACTTCGAAGTTTTTAAGAATTTATATCTAAAATTAAACTTGAAAGTTATCACTTCAGCGAAGTAATTCAACGGTGTGAGTCAAGTTCGCAATTTGCACTGTCCTCGCGTGTGAACTATAGCCAAAATCTCCTCGGAAGTAGAAAAAAAAAGAAGAAAAGGTTGGAAGATATTGATCACTTTGTATTTTTTGTCTAGATACCTAATTTTTTCTGTATTGTTTAGGTTAAAGAGTCATTTCATTATATTGTTTTGAGCCCAGTATGTTTGATGTTTACAGTCCGGAGAAAAAAAAAGGCGTGGAGTGAATATTTTCGTTAGGCAACCCGGAAAGGGAGAAAAGCGTGGATTATGTATAATTTCCTCGTAGTTATTGTACACAAGATTTCAGCACTGACAACCCGATGGGAATCCAGTTGGTACGGCACCGCGTCATTGGAATACTAAACTTGATTGTTTTTGCTATTTCTAAACTACCTACAGCGAATTAAATGTTATAAATTAAATGTCTACAAATAAATTAATAGTTGTGGTTGTGTCGTTTCATTGTAAAGTGTCTTTGGCCATCTTCCAGCTCCATCGTCAGACCCTGGTTACCATCTGGGATCAAAGTGCTCGTCAAGACGAATCAAACGAGCCCAAACTGGTCGACCGAATAAAAGCGTGTTAAAAACACCGACGTTAACTCGTGAACTGTGTAGCGTAACGGTTTGGTATCTTTTCTAAAGCTAGCCGGAGGTACAAAACTGGCTGCTACCCCACTATTGATTAGACTATTTTAGCTTAACTAGGTCTCAACGGGATGCCTACACAACCAGTAAAGACAGTAATCTACGTTTTAATAATTTTTATCCCGACAAAACACCGAAATACGCGGGAAAACAGAATTTTCATAATTTAAAATTTTATGAGTTTCCATTTTAACGACTAGGAAATTTATTTATTATTATTTTCACTTCTCATGCTCTTAAAATGTTACTTTAGTCTCTGCATATCGGGACTAAAGCTCTTTTTTGATCTCTAGGGATTAAAGTAATTTTTTTTTAATTTACTTTGGAAACCCCTAAACTGCCAATCACGGTGTTTGTGAATGGAGAATTATCGCCATTTTCAGTGACTGGGTATAGGCAATTTTAAAGCTTTCCACAGACCGAAGCACGCTGCGGGCACTCCGTAGCGCCCTGCGCTTCGGTCTGTGGAAGCCTTTAGGGCGTGGAAATAACCTCAAAATGACAACTGTATAAAAAATATTTAAAAAATAATAATTTCGTGAAACACGATGAATAATTACGAATATTAATCTATTTAATTATATTAAAAATGAATTCATTTTATTCTGCATGTAAAGAAAGATTTCCTTTAGCTTAGGTGTTTTTCATTAATTTGTTTTTGTAAAAGCGCTGTCGGCAAAGCAGTTCCCTGCTCTGTCGATAAAATAGCAATCCCAGCAATCCGCACTGTCGGCAAAGCAGTGCTGGAGTGTACGGTAGATAGAGCAGTTACGTTTGAAAGTTAATATGGCGTGACTTCAAAATGATGCGATGTCAGTTGCATTTAATAGTAAATAGAAAGTATAATTAAAATTAGATATAATTCAACAAAGAATTGGCATATAGAAAATAAACTTAAAATGTCGTTTCTTTATTCACGGGTAAGTGTTTCAGTTAACAATATATTTTGTGTGTGAACTAATATAGTAAGTTCAATTAGTTTATTTTATTTGCCGATTCTAATGAATGAACAATTATCATTCTTATATGCATAGTCCAATTAGTTTTAACATAGTTTTTAAGTTATATATTACTAATTATGCAAGCATTTAAAGCGTCACTTTACAAAAAAATATAAAAGAAAAGAAAAGACCGCGGAAATTTTTTTGCTATTTGAATTCACAGACCAGACACAACAACACAGACGAACAGACGTCCATTGCTCGTATTGAGCATACGTTGTAAAAAAGTAATTTTGTACGTCGTTTTTTCCTCGCATTCAAAGTGAAAAGTAGAGTGTTTAACGCGAGACTAAACAACCATAATGACAACTCGAATTATAGCCACCCTCGCTCTCGCTCGGGTGGCTAAATATCTCGTGTCATTACGGCTTGTTTTAGTCCCTTGTTGAACAATCTACTATTAGAGAAAATCAATTTCAGTCATAAAATAAATCATCTTTTTTGTCTAACTTTGACATTCTATTAGCAATCAAGGTCAAAAGTAATTTAAAAAAATCTATGACTGCAAATTAAATGAAATGAAATACTTTTATTGCGATAACTAAATGTAACTGTAACTATTTTTAAATAGAATATGCAATTACATTAGCAGAAATATAGGAAAAATGTCTAAAATATTTAATTGTAAAAATAGTCCTCTGATATTGTCGTGCCCTTACGGAGCGTCACATGTAGGTATACCTACCTAGTCTATTATTCCAGCTTATGCCTGTAATGTGATATGCAATACCTAAATCATTTTGACTTTGACTTTGACTGGGGCTGTGACTGTGACTAATGTTTTTGTAATACTGTACTATTTCACAATTTTACTATAAACGACTTTTTGGGGATTATTGTTATTTCTTATTGCTTAATGATTTAAAATTGTATGTGTTTAATTTAATTTAAAGTTATTGTTCCGGAAAATATTTTTTTTTTTTTAGAATTTACTATATTTGCAATATTTGAAATACCTACTTATTTTCCTTTTTGTCGTCTTTATTCAATTCCTGTTAGTTTTATAATAATGATAATATTAGCAAGTTAGCTTAGCTATGAAGTATCTTTTTGTATTATACATATTTAATACAAAAAGATACTTCATAGCTAAGCTAACTTGTTTAAAGTTGCACAGTAGCGCCATCTCTTGTCCAGGTGAGCGGTTAGTTCCGAAGGAGTGTTAAAATCTCTCGATAGAGGGTGTAACATAGATGAGCGCTTGTCACTGCATAAGGTGATGATTTAGCAGACTGAAATGTATGATGTATAGGAAAGATTCGTGTCTAATCTCTAGACCAGTGGTGGTGTAGGGGTATGGCACACGGCACGGAATGCTGAGGACCTGGGTTCGATTCCTAGCATTGGTCTTTTTTCTGGGGTTTTTTCTGTGCATCTATATTTCAGTTTGTATTTAGTATGAAATAATAGATAATATTAGCCTTTATCCGCGATTTTGTTCGCGTAATTAGTTTTGACAGTCGAATTGAAATTCCTAGATTTTACAAAATTCCCATGGGAACCCCAAAAATTGACATTGCAATCTTTAATCAAAATTTAATGTCTTTAGATTTAGTGGTTAAGATTTTGGGTCTGGGAATAATATTCCCGGTATTATCGGGATAGAAAGTAATTTACGTGTTATTCCAGACGTCCAGCTGTTAACACCTAAATCCGTTAAGCCATTTAAGTGAAAGAGAAAGAAACACACAAACTTTCGTGCATAATATTAGTAAGATTTCAAAGCTGCAACCAGTGTTGTCACATACAATTTTGAAAAATTGGTAGAATAGAATGAAAATTTAGTAGAAATAGGTAGAACTGAAAATGAAAATAGGTAGATCTACCGTTTTAGTCAAATCAGTCCCTATTATAGAATAAAAACGCGTTAAAATGTTGAAAAGGATTTATTGACGCTGCTTTAACATGTTTTTGTAAAACAATTTCAAATGGTCGGAGTCAGGAACACAACTTTTAAAAACAAATCTTTGTGTGTGCCAGCAGTCCCTCTAAAGTTTGACAAGTTTTCATATTATTTATGGACAAAAACTGCCTCTCAACATTCGCACTTCTGATAGAAACAAAGAAATTGTTTGCAACGGAAATGTTTTGAAAAAACAGGTAGATTTGAGGCCGCGGGTGGTAGATTGGTAGGACGGAGGCAAAATAGGTAGATCTACCAAAAAGTTGGTAGATGTGACAACACTGGCTGCAACTATTATTCACCTTGCAATTTCGTGTAGGCTTTGTTTGAATCGCAGCTAAAAAATACAATAAGGCTTTTTCTGACTCGTGGGACAGCAAAATAATGTATTCCAAAAGAAATAAATAGCCGGTTAAAAGATTTGTATGCTTTTACATTAATATTTCATTTGTTTTCTATATTTTGTATGCCATCAATCGTTTACTTTCCTTGTTTTTACAACTGTGCTATCGTGTTTCTGAATTTTATTATGAATAAACTGCCTTATTTCTGTGGCTTCGCCCCACCGGATTATAAATATTTTTTTAGTTAGTTTCCTATCTCGTGGTTAGTTTGAAAAATCTCTTCTTATATGTATAATACGAGTATATGAATATTAAAACTAAATGCAAACATCTTCTGTCAATATCATCATTGCAATTTCGTGTGATTCCTCGACGTCAACAACTTGTCTGGCAGGAAAGGTCGACTTTAAGACGACAGACTTTTCATTCCGCAACTGTACATTATAAAAAATAAATTAGTATGTGTAATGAAAAAAAAAATCTATCATTTCTCTTCTGATACTAACCTCTATATTGCGCGCAGGCACCGTTTGATTCATTTTAAAGGCAAATTGTTACAAATACCCTCTTCACAACATTTCCAGCCGCCTACCGCCGCAAATTCGATTTAAAATCGCAATGTGCTATTTTGCATAACTAGTTTTGCTGAAGCCCCGGTTGCGTAACGATTTTTGAATGGTGAATTTTTGTTCAAGTAATTTGTCGAGTCTCTATAAAAGTCTACTATAACAATTATTTAAAAGCGAAAAAAATCTTAATCTTAGAAATTTAAAATTGAATCTTAGATTCGGTAAGCAGCCGTACTGCTAATAAAATAATTAATATTCTACTATAACAATGCTCCCTACGAAAATAGTCGATTCTGAAATTGACACATTTTTACAAGCTTTTATCTAACTTGCAACGATTGTACGTTTGTTCGTATGTGTATATAAGGCGTAATTTTGAAATGTAAAAACATCGGCCAGTTTCTAGTATTTCTGAAATTTAGCATAACTATGTAAGTTCAATGACAACGGAAATCTGGTAGTGAAATTCTAGCGGTCCGGGTTGGATTGTCTCGGCATCATGGAAGTCTTGAACGGTAGTGAAATCGACTTGAAAATTGGTATATTATTATCTATTGTAGTTTGAAAAAAAAAAACGCAAGTATAGTTAACGAATAGGCAGTAAAAAATATTTTAATAATGTTTTTTTTAACAAAGACTTATTTGTTTATCAGCTTAAAGTTATTTAAATAATTGCAGTTTTGTTTCCATATTTAAGTATAGATTTTTTTTGTATTGTAGTTAATTTTTTAAATCTGAAATTCAAAATGACTTATCTAGCTTACTTTTCTGTAAAACGCATCGATTGTTAACTAACGACCGTATGAAGATTGTCTATGTCCATTTGAAAATGTCTTAAGTGCTACAACTGGCAAAATATAGCCCGTATTCCGTCTAGCAGAGCTATGATATCTATTACATGCAATTGTTTCTTTAAAAATCGAGTAGAGTCATACATAAGCATAAGCTACAATAATTTGAGCTCAAAAGGCTCCAAAATAGGTAAGAAATAATCTTGTTACTTATTTTATTTTCTTTGTACGTAATTGTCTTAGTCCCTGCTCACTGAACCGAATGTTATGTGCTTTCTACAAAGAGTTAGTACGAACGGGAGGTTCTTTTATCTTTGCAAAAATATTATTAAAGGATTCGAAAATCTTTGCGTTTATAAATAACTAGGTTTTCCCAGGGACTTTGTCCGCGTCGTTTTGTTATCTCTTTCATTGAATAAAACAGAAATCTGGCAATGGCAATCCAAATCTGGGGGCACGTTAGTGCCCCCGCCAAGTCGAGCAAAACAAGGGCACGCCCGTACCATCCTTTTCTCGAACCCATTCAGGCTATTTTCAACCTCCTGGAATTTTATGTTGGCTACAACTAGAGCCCTGATTTTTCAGTTACATATAGGGAGTAATGAGATTTAGATATATCTATTATTGCTATCATCGGTATCAATGAGTGAATATATAAATCTCGTTTTTTTTCTTATCCCGTGCGAATTTTCAAAATCCTGAATTTGTTTTTTACTGTTATAATTTACCTTGCTTCTGAAATTTGAAGAATCTGGTGATCATAGTCACTTAATACAAATTTAAAAAATCCAACGCAAAATATGCGCCACTTGGACGTTGAGTTGCGGAAAATAGCTCTCTATACACTATTACACATTCAGAAAACACGTGCTTCTATTAGTAAATAACATTTTTGAAGTCGTAATTATTTATGGAATATCACAGAGCCTATTCAGACATAAATACAAATAGGTCAGTCAAATTGAAAGCTGCGGTGGTTTAAGACAATAAAGCTCCCCGCATAAAAAGGCCAATTGTCAGCTTAAATGTCAATTCTGTGGCATTAGAGAAACCTTCAGGGAATAGAAGAATAGACTCTTGTAAAAAACTCAGCTAGCGTAAAGTCGGAGCACTTTGACCCAATGGAGGGTTACAGTGGCCCGTATACAAACCACGTGCAAACGGGTCTAGAAAAAAATGAAAACATGAACGATGAGCTAGAGTCATAATGATTGACTATGTGCCATCAGTTTAATGTATGTAATATTAAAATTTGGACCGAGATAATCCCCTTTCTGAGAGGACGCCTGTACCCGTACCCTGCAGCAGTGGGACGTATATAATAGGGTGGGATGAATGAAAAAATCTCTACGGCCAAAGTAACCCTTTAGGGCTAAGTAACCTGACTTTGCGGTAGGCACATCATGCATAAAGGACATGAAGAGTTTATTTATTTGATTTAGCGAATATATTGTAATACCATTAGGTTTAAGAGATTCCTTCTGATTTGCTAAAAAATACTGAAAGTAAAAATTTTGTACCGGCAGCATCGAAATTGATTTTTATTTCGATGCTGCAGGTACAAAATTTTCACTTTCAGTAACTCATTTTTTGATAATTCCGGTACTTTTTCTCAAACAGGGCAATTTGTAGCTAGGACTTTCGACAAATGTGCAATTTAAACGGTGGTCGTAAACATTTAGCAAATGCTACTCTTTTACTGCGTAATAACTTGCTAGGCAATCACATAATAAACCCGTGTGTTCCGAGCACGATCACTTTAATTTAACCATATTTCTGTTTGATTCTCGTTAACTGTTTTTTAGGGGTCTCTACGGTTTCACATAATTTAACAAGTCATAATAATGTACCATTCTCCATAATCACGTTAGTCATTAAGTGATTTATTTTTGAAACAGTATTTTCTTCGGAATTGCTCTAAAACAAACCTAACTTAACCTTCTGCATTCTTTAAGATAGCATTTACAAAAATCCTGAAAAAATACTGTTCCAGAAATAAAAGACTTTATGATTAACGAACTGAAACAACTATGTACTTTGATCACCTGCGTCCTTCAAGAAAAGAAAAAAGAAGAGAGATTAATTAATATGGACCACCGTAGAGTAACGCCTGAGTCTAACTAACGTTGATTATGAAGAATTATCATTATGACTTATTAAATTATGGGAAACCAAGATGCGCCGTGTTTTACGCATGAAGAGTTCCGTATCATTATCTATAAATACGGTGAAAAATCAAATCACGATTGCTGTATGGGAGCCCCCTTAAATATTTATTCTATTCTGTTTTTTTAGTGTTTATTGTTATAGCGGCATCCGAAATACATCATTTGTAAAAATTTCAACTGTCTAGCTATCACGGTTCGTGAGATACAGCCTGGTGACAGACGGACAGACGGATAGACGGACGGACAGCGAAGTCTCAGTAATAGGGTCCCGTGTTTACCCTTTGGGTACGGAACCCTAAAAAGACGAAAGTCACGGTTTTCCCAATAAAAAAAATGGCCGACCTATAAATTTTATAACGAACAATGGACACAAAAGAAAAGTTCCTAATACTTCCACAACTAGGACCCCGACATTCATAGTCCGAATTTCGGAATTCGCGAACAAAATCGAACCTTTTAAGCCCTCTTTGTAAATTATACCGCGCACTTTACCCGAATTTGATTTGAATATCTACTTGGGAATAATAGGGAAGTACTGAATTTATTTGGAAAAGTTTGTCGAAAAGTTTGAGAATCGTAGCCTTCGAACTTTGAGTGCCATTAGCTGTTACTAGGTGAGCGAAAAAAATGCATTTAGAAAACTTTTTTTTTGCTAATGATGGTGGTACCTATTGTTGTTCATGACCATGAAATTTATTTTTAATTTGAAATATTTACAAAGAGCCGCCATATAAAATGCACAATGAACGTATCAGATTAGATTACAAAAGTTTGAAAAAAGGTCAGCAACAGATCAGTGATTATCCTTGAGTTGTTGATATTCATGGGCGTTGGTGATCATTTCCCATTCAGATGGCCCGCTGCTCGTTTTCCTCCCTCTCATAATGATAATAATCTAAATTAAGTACATTGGGCTTTAATAATGCTTTCATTCACAAGTATTTTGAGCTACACTTACCGCCTTATCGCCTAGCTGTTCAACCCGGCAGTGTAGGAACGCTGTCTGGCCAACCACGGTGGTGACGTTCCGAGGCACGTTGTATTCGAAGTAAGGAAACGAACCCACGCTATCCTCTCCGTAGTGTGCTGTGCCTATAACAAAAACCATACTATAAGTTATCATAGTCTAAGTGTGTGTGTTGGGCTTGACCCGTTTAGTGATACCGTAGATGGGTGAACACCTAAAAGTTGCACACTGTTAAAGTTGCATTAGTAGGTAGTTAAAATTACCATTAACTTTTTCGATTGTGTCACAGTGGAAAAAAATAATAGTAATTATTTATACCTGCTAATGCAGCTTTAACAGATGTGCAACTTTTTGGTCTTCACCCAGATGAAGATAGCAACTTAATGAAATAACTTTAATTTCAATACTAGATGAAAAAACCCTCCTGTATAATTCCCGTTCCTATGGGTATTCCGGAAAAATATTATCCTATGTCACTCGCGGGACTGAGACAAATCTAATGACACCTCACACTTCAAAAACCATTGAGCCGTTTTGGCTGCAGGGCGTGCCAAAGTATGATACATACATACGTGCATACGCTCGAAAAACAGTGGATAGTCGGGTGATAAAGGGGCATTTACAGGTCGCTACGGAACAAAGATGGGACTGCAGGACAATGAAGGTTGCAAAATATGTGGCGAAGAGTTTGAAATAATGGAACGCATCATGAGTGAATTTGATGGCGCCAGATTAAGAGATCGCATTGCAGCAGTGCAGACAGCACGTGGGGGTAATACCAAGTACTACACTGTGTTAAAACTACTTTTAAATATAAAAAGTTCAATATTTACAGTTTTCGTTTTATAAGCAAAATGACGCCATTTTGTAAATGTAATGCATTTTATTTTAGTAACATTAAATTGTCTATAAGGTTCAATTTACTTCAATACGATAGCTTTATTCGTTTTCAAGATATTAAAGTAAAATAATGCTTGTGACCCGAAAGTTTTGCTCTCGAGTGTAGTTAGGTAGTGGTTGAAAAATGGTTTGTGGAATTTGAAGTTCCGCGTTATTTACTTATTTCCTTACATATGAACATTAAAAGTTAAATAAAAGCTTGTTAAACAGCCATCGCAGGTGTAATTCCGCCGAAATTCAGTCGCGTAATTTCGGCCAAGTGCTTGAACCCTACCGCACGGAAGCGAAAAAATAGTCACGGTTTTTACGTACACCAAGTATATTACGATCTAGATTGTAAACTAGACACTAAATTCTCTCAACAATGGTGAGAGCACAAAGCGTGCCGTGTAGTTGACTGGCGCGAAAGTCTTTGTCGCGACTCGACCGAACGTTAGTGCGAATAAATCCATAGTAAATAATATCACAAACTAGCTGTTGCTCGCGACTCCATCTGAAAAGAAATCTTTTAACGCTATCTCGCGGAGACTATGCAAATTTTCTGGATAAAAATTATCCTGTATCCTTCCCAGGAACTCAAACTAGATATCTCCATCTCCATACTAGAGTTCACCCCTGCTCACTTAACATTGATTTATTGAGAAGTAATCGACTTAAAATGTGTATTTTTTTGGTTATGTAGACCCCTCACAGGTCTTCGTCAAGCCCTGGAGGTCAATGTATACCACTTTGGAGACCACTGATTTAAATTAACACGATTTTAATTTGGGTTACCTCGAAGGCACAAATCTTTAAAACTATCATAAGACAGCAAAAGCACATCGTTACTTGCGACTTACCGGCTTTTCACTTACGAGCAACGGCGTAACTTAAATTCAGGTTCGCACTTAGTTTATAATTGAGTTCCTCAGTTTAATGCCTTAGAGACGCAGTAAGACTTGTTAGACCTTTTGGTGCTATGTTGTCAACTGAAATGTATAACTGGGTGATTCTACGGGCGTCTCAACCGCTGTCAGTCCCTAGCCAATAATACACTTATTTTCTAACGCGCGAGCGCTTTCTATCCCATTTACTATTTCTTTCTTTCAAACGGCATAAGATGGTGACAAAAAAAGATGGCGAAAGCGATAGAAAGAGCTGGCGCGTTAGACAATAATGGCCTCTAGAGTCTGGCCTAGCTACAGTAGCCGTTAACGTCATGATTAAAAAAAATCAGCCACCCAAAATAAAAAATAAAAAAGAAAAAATAATGTGTAACATCTGCCTAGAGAAATATTTCTCTATTGTAGCTTAAATTGCGTATTCTAAAAGTAGGCCGCAAAGGGCTCTTTTCCGTTTAGGTTCATTTCGTCCACATTCTCACTTCGTCCACATTCCCATTTCGTCCTTTTCCCACTTCCTCCACATTCTCACTTCGTCCACATTCCGATTTCGTCCACATTCCCATTTCGTCCACATTCCCATTTCGTCCACATTCCCATTTCGTCCACATTCCCACTTAGTCAACATTAGCCTAGCCTAGCCGATTTTAATGCGGTTTTCGCTATCACTTAGCTTAATTCTCAGGGAAGATTTTATTTTGTGATTTAGGTATTCATGTTAAGAAAAATACTTGCTAAGCACGGTGCGGGTCAATACTATTCAGATACACTACCAATTTTGTTACTATTTTATTACGAAATGGCAATGTGGACGAATTGAGAATTGATTGTGCACGAAATAGGATTGCTGACGAAGTGGGAATGTGGACGAAATTAACCTAAACGTATTACATGTCACTTCTTTTAAACTACCAGCGATTTCGGAAAGACCATCAAGAAGAATGCGCCGCAAGAAACTTGGCAAATACCAATTCATAAAATCTTAATTTAGGGACTGATAATGGTTGAAACGTCCGTAGAATCACCACTTGTAAGCCGAAAGTACGTCACGAAGTTGCAAAGCAAGTTCAAAGACTTACTGCAATGAAGATTTTGGAAGAATAACTACAGCATTTTGTTTTACACCTCTTCTGCCATACGTGCAAGAGAGCTAAGTTTGTTTGTACGACATAATTTATTATGACTTTTCACATTCCTTTTCCAGGTAAATCATACATTTATGTCCACGATATTTGCTAACATTTATCATTAACGGTTTCTCTTCATCTGTCTTTAATAGATTTTTAATAGGAAAAACCACAAACAAAAAAGTAAGGAATAATTTTATTTTTCCGATTTTTAATTTCTATTAAATAAACCGGCGAGCATGTATGATAAGACTAATAAGTGTTGTGGAAGCGAAAGATGTATGTCAGGATCGTAGCAGGTGGAAACAAAATAGTCTCTGCCTGCCTATCCCTTTGCTGGGAAGGAGCCGTGATTGTATATATGTATGGAACCCTTACAGAGCGCGAGTCTCATTTTTCTGTTTTTACGATTTTATAAAAGACTAACTGTTGGCTGCCACTCCTCCTGCAAAGAATTCGTTTAACGTTATCCCGCGAGAACTATGCAATTTACAAGGATTAAAAGTATGATGTAGTCATGTTAATACATTTCATAAGAATCTGTCAGACCTTTTTAGCGTGAAAGAATAACAAACATCCATCCATCAATATAAAGGTTCGCGTTTACAATATTATTTATAAGTAGGTTAGTAGGATGAAACCGTTTAGCATTGCACCGCTGGAAAGACATTCCCTAGTTCCCGTAGCTTATGAGCACAGGGCTTGAAATACCGGTATTTTCTGGAACCGGGAACCGGTATTAGTCTTCGCACCTGGACCAGGGTACCGGTACCAAGCGTAGATCCTACAACGTACCGATACCTTGAAAACCGGTAACTTGATGAAAATTACCGGCTTAAAGAAGTTAAAATACCGGTACTCCAAAGTGCACGTGGATGAGACAAAAATAGACCTACTCACATTGTGAGTTTTCTCGTGGAAACAGGAACTGCTCATTCGCATCGCACCGCACTAAACGGCAGCGTGGCATACAGGTTTGAGAACCATTGTAGATAACCAGTATTTTTCATGCTAATACCGGTATTTTCCCTTTACCGGTTCTTTGGATAAATACCGGTATGTTACAAGTATTTTCGGTACCAGTTTCAATCCTTGTATACGTGCCGCTCCTCATCTTTGTGGAGCCATCGCTTCCTCATTAACGTCTCCTAATTACAAATTACTCTATTGTATCTAATGCAGAGTTTAAGTTAATTTAATAATCTTGTGATTAATTAATAGGCCTTCTTGACGTGAAAGTTACTGCACACCTTTAGTGTTAAAGGATTTAGCAAGAAAATGAACTAAAACAATTACTTTGCTCACCCGCGACCTTACAATAGTTACATTTAACTCAACCCAACGCACGCGTTGAGTTCGAAACGCGTCAGTGTAGCTTGGTGGTGGTGATGGTTGGGTTTATGTGATTTGTGTGTGTTCGTACAGTGTGGAGGTGGAGGAACTGCATGAACACGCATTTCTTGCATAAACGTAACTATTGTAAGGTCGCGGGTGAGCAAAGCAATTGTTTTAGTTCATTAATATGGACCTCCGCAAAGTAACGCCTGATTCAATAAATTAAAGGATTTAGCAAGGGCTAAAGATTTTAGTACGCTTGAACTTTGGCCTTTTCTTGGACTTAGTAATCAGACTTAAACAGTTTGTGCTTCAAGACTAATACTTAAAATTAGCTCCAATTTCTGTTTACACTGATACAATTATTTTTGTACGTGTTAGTCAAATTATTATTTATTTGTTTCATGTTGAGAGTTATAATTTTGTTTTATAATTCTGTTAATTAGGTTTGCATTATGTTTCTAACAAACACTTTGATTTTTTTTTAATATATTCATAAAAAGCCGATACATCCATATCAAACTGAACTGAACTGAATCGAACTGATTCTATTTTAAACTAAATAATACTTTATTCAATAAAAAATGTTTATCCGCTGTAACAACTATTTAACAACTACGTAGGTACGTAGTTAAAATAATTTCCCATATTCATAAAAAGTGACAACTAAACCTATTGTTTTCCTCAGGGGTAAAGGGAAATGTCAAAAACCGTTTACGAATATGAGGAAAAGTCGTTATAGCAAAATATGGCACCTAGCTGAGAACGAAAACTGATATATTCTACAGCTTATATATAACAAAAACTTTCTAACTACTTAGTAGTTTCTAACTACTTAGTGAAGAGTAGGTACAGTCAACCAATTTGATTCCTAGGTGACAGAACCATGCCAAAATGAATCAATTTGTTTATCTTTTACAACCAGTGATTAGATATTGCGTGATGTTGTCATGAGGACAAACTCAATCTTTGCAAACGTGTGTCAACGATATTGAATATGAAAGGTGTTTGCTTGCGTATTAATTACTTGAATTGTCACTGGCCATCCTGTCAAAACTTCTTTTTCCTCTCGTGTCATGGAGCGAAAACGTTTATAAACTCTTTAAGTTTATTGCAAGTTGTGTTCGGAAAGTTGATAACGCTTTGACCCGCAGACACTGACGTTGTAACTGTCTAGTAGTTAATGCGACAAGGATCTAATAGTGGCCTAGGAATCAAATTGGTTGACTGTACATGAAAAGAACATTTGTCTAGTAAAATTTTTTGAAAAATGTGATTTTAATCTGAAAATGTAAAGCTCGCAATGGTTTATTTCTTACCATTGGATTAAATATGGATATCTAAAAACAGTTTTTTTTGTTGACTTTTAACCGCTATAATTCAAAAAGTTACTTAGATAGTCTAGTCGACAAGTTGAAAATGGTACAAAATAGAGATACTGCTCTTAAAATTACGTGCGATAGCTCATTGGATCCGGAATGACGTCTAGAAAAATGTGCTAAAAGCGTGTATTAGCACATAAAAAATTGCAAAAGTTATAAACAATTAAAGATGAAAAAAAATGGCATTTCGTTTTTTGCCAATATTTCATAAACTATTAATATTTAAGAAATTTAAAAAAAAGATTCTGAAAGAGGAGGAAATTTCCAATAAAAAACTCCTAACTCCCGGAACTCTATCTCCATTATTTATAATTTTAATTTAACGCTGAAAATAGGTCTGCGCGTGACATTTTTAGGATGCGCGCGTGGCGTCAAAAGCGAGTACGGCGCATTAATTAATTTATTTAAAGTATTAAATATTTTTTTTTTAATTTGAAAAAATTATGGTGTGTTCTGAACACTATAAATAATTTATTCCCGTTGGAAATTTTGCTTAAAGTTAATTTTTCAACGAGTTAAACAATTGTTAACTAACGAAATTTTCTCGAACTATCGTCTTAATTATAAGTGAAAAAAAATGTTTAAATAATGGTCGTAAAAAATTTTCGCTTCGTAGAGCCTTTCTTACATACATACTTAACAACATCGTGCCATAAAAGTTAAAAAAATATTGATACTTTGTTTATAACAATTTTTTTACTTGAACAAAAACTTAAAAATCCAAGTAATGTTGTTAAAAAATTTTTTTTTTTTATAAATCATCATATTATCGTTTTTTTATTAATACAAGATATTAATTGTTTTGCAAAAAAAATTTTTCCCGGCATTTGTTGATAAATTTTTTATAAACAAATTGATTAAATCAATATTTTTAAAAAATTTTTTTTCACAACTTTATTACATTATAAATATTATGATTTTTAAAAAAAAAATTTTTCCTTAATAACAATTTTTAATTGTTTATAATCGTTTTTTTTATATTTCTATTGTTTAAATAATTAGTTAAGAAATTATTTTTTTTCTAAAAATCATTATTGACAGTCCTCTATTAAGTAACAAAAAAAAAAAAAAATTTTTTTATCAACAATTCTATTGTTTATTAACTTACCAATTTGTTATAAACAAATTTTCAACTTTTTTTTATTTTTTTTCTAAAACTTCTAAAATTAACAAAAACAACCATATATAACAAAGTATAGAAAAAAATTTTTTTCAATTTTTTATTGCACTTTTAAAAAACACTTGTTACAAAAGTTGCAGCGGCTGCTTAGTTTGTCTACTAAAAAACTGAAATAACTTTTAAACTATTAACAATAAATTAGTAATAACTAAAATTTTTTTGAATAATTCATTTAAAAGATCGTTTAACTATTTATAAAATCGACTAGAATGTTTATTTTCGTATCTCTAATAGTTTAAAAGTTATTTCAGTTTTTTAGTAGACAAACTAAGCAGCCGCTGCAACTTTTGTAACACGTGTTTTTTAAAAGTGCAATAAAAAATTGAAAAAAATTTTTTTCTATACTTTGTTATATATGGTTGTTTTTGTTAATTTTAGAAGTTTTAGAAAAAAAATAAAAAAAAGTTGAAAATTTGTTTATAACAAATTGGTAAGTTAATAAACAATAGAATTGTTGATAAAAAAATTATTTTTTTTGTTACTTTATAGAGGACTGTCAATTATGATTTTTAGAAAAAAAATAATTTCTTAACTAATTATTTAAACAATAGAAATATAAAAAAACGATTATAAACAATTAAAAATTGTTATTAAGGAAAATTTTTTTTTTTAAAAATCATAATATTTATAATGTAATAAAGTTGTGAAAAAAAATTTTTTAAAAATATTGATTTAATCAATTTGTTTATAAAAAATTTATCAACAAATGCCGGGAAAAATTTTTTTTGCAAAACAATTAATATCTTGTATTAATAAAAAAACGATAATATGATGATTTATAAAAAAAAAATTTTTTTAACAACATTACTTGGATTTTTAAGTTTTTGTTCAAGTAAAAAAATTGTTATAAACAAAGTATCAATATTTTTTTAACTTTTATGGCACGATGTTGTTAAGTATGTATGTAAGAAAGGCTCTACGAAGCGAAAATTTTTTACGACCATTATTTAAACATTTTTTTTCACTTATAATTAAGACGATAGTTCGAGAAAATTTCGTTAGTTAACAATTGTTTAACTCGTTGAAAAATTAACTTTAAGCAAAATTTCCAACGGGAATAAATTATTTATAGTGTTCAGAACACACCATAATTTTTTCAAATTAAAAAAAAAAAATTTAATACTTTAAATAAATTAATTACCTAATGCGCCGTACTCGCTTTTGACGCCACGCGCGCATCCTAAAAATGTCACGCGCAGACCTATTTTCAGCGTTAAATTAAAATTATAAATAATGGAGATAGAGTTCCGGGAGTTAGGAGTTTTTTATTGGAAATTTCCTCCTCTTTCAGAATCTTTTTTTTAAATTTCTTAAATATTAATAGTTTATGAAATATTGGCAAAAAACGAAATGCCATTTTTTTTTCATCTTTAATTGTTTATAACTTTTGCAATTTTTTATGTGCTAATACACGCTTTTAGCACATTTTTCTAGACGTCATTCCGGATCCAATGAGCTATCGCACGTAATTTTAAGAGCAGTATCTCTATTGTGTACCATTTTCAACTTGTCGACTAGACTAAGATGACTAGACATGTTCTTTCCGTGGGCCCTTCAAGTGCTGTGATATTAAAGTCCGTATAGTATCACTAAATAAGCACTGCTAGTAAAGTGTTTCAAATTGCAAACGTAAGCGCCGTTAAAGACTGAATAAAAGACGAACATGAATGAAAAGAGTGAATGAAAAGAAACGAAGACTTGCCAGCTTGCGACGATAGAAGTAGGTGACATGCTTTTGAAAGAATGTGTTGGATTGAACGCAAGGGAAAACTTATGAAAACAGAAAATAGAGATTGATTGACTGTGGGTAGTTTGTTAACAAGCACCGTGACATTTTATTTTTTATATAGGTATTAGAGGATGTTCCATCCTTTCAGCTATATAATACCGATACTTAGATTGATAGTAAATTGAGTTAATGTACCTACTAAGTTTACGCATAAATAGTTAACTGGTAAGGTTATTCTCTCATGGTGTCAAATAGAATATTGAATGCGTGATTACTTAGAACAGAGGGTTGATTAAGAAATTATGTGAACTCAACATCTGAGCCCAAATGTAGCTCAGGTGAATGGCTTTAATTCTGGGGTGTGTACAACCCTTTTTTACACGTGGCCCGTATAAACGTTGGATATGGCTTTAATGAGTGTAGCCGAATTTATAATGTGAGGTAATCCAACATTGTAGAATTATGAACAGCCATCCTTTTCAACATTGGAGCTGTCTATGTGCTAAAAATATCGGAACGTGAACGTAATGTTAATGCGTAAGTGCGTGTTCAGATATTTTTGAGCTTCTAGACAGTTACGATGTTAATAATGGCGACTGTATATTTTTCATGATAATACTATCCTGCTATAAACATTTTTGTGATGCTATTTAACGATAGTTTTTTGAGAAACCGTGCCAGTATTTAAGTAAAACTTAATAATTTGGGTGATTACTAGCACCCATTTTACATTTTGAAAAACTTAGTAAACTAGGTAATAAAAGCTTGACCAAGAAGTCAGTAATACCTAAATACCTACTGTAACATCTTTTATAGCAAAATTTATGTTTTATCTGTTTCTAACAAAGACCAAATATCAAAGAAGCAGATGAAAATAGACTGATGTTAAGTTAACATAAAGTTTCACATGCATTTATAAGTAGGTAAAAATGTAACAGTGTGTTACAGATACAAAAACTTAGGGAGCGATTTTCGATTTTCTCGAAACCAAATATTTTCTTTGACGGCAATGAATTAAATGTATTTGTGTCTTTTAGTATTTTCCCAGAAGTTTTGGGTACGTCCGTAAAACTTGCTACGAATGAATGGAAATACTGCTCAAACTAGGTCAAATAAGTTCCTCAACAGAATCGTAAACATGTAAATAAAACACCGTTTAAAGTGGGTAGTTAAAGTTTTAGATTCCTTGGAATGAAAGTGTCATTAACTTTCTTTAGATTATTATCTTTATTCCACTTTCAGTTTATTTGCGCCAAGTGTTGGCCTTATGCCTCTACAATTCGTCACCACTATGCCCAATTTGTTTTTGGACAATAGTTTTAATTCATTTTATTTCGACCTAAGTATGCGTCTGTTTCAGACGAATTATGGCGAATTGGCGTATTGTACACAACGACTTTCGTGGCTGATTAGCCCGATGCGAGAGCGACATGTTCATTCACAGACCTGACAAGAGAAGTTTGCGGAGATTAGTGCAGAACTGGCCTGGTGTTGTTTTTGTCTATTTTCAGCAAATACCTTGAACCAGGCCTCATCGCAATATTTGCGACCCTCCAATAAACGTGTGCGCCAAACAGCAGGGTGTCACATGTATCCTAGCCTATATGTTGTGTCTAGACAAATATGCAATTAAAATTTTGTCATTTTTACCGGCAGGCTATCTCTCTCAACGAATTAGCATCGTTTTTCAACGTGGAAACACTGCCAGCCTTTTAGGCATGAAGCCACGGTAGCCATTTTTACATTTAATTTAGTTGTTAGTGACGTTATTTTAATATATTTTAGTTTAGTTTTATGGTTAATTTTTTAGTTAGTTATTTTTTGTTGTTAAAATTTAATTTAAAAAAATCTTAAATTTAGTTAGCGAACATTCTGCTAACAATAAATAAGAAACAAAAGTATTTCAATGTGTTGCCATTTTTCGATGAATAACTTAAAAGTTGTATTATACTAACTACATTACCGCATCCATGCTTTCCCAGTTAACCCTTCCAAAGCTTACCTACCGCCATTTAGCCAAATTACCAGACTTTAATCGGGCGGTTCACGTCTCATTTACTTCCTTTTTATAGCTCCACGGCATGTTTTTGAAAGACTACCTAGTACACTCAAATGAAACCTTCGCTGTGTCAATTTAGAGACGAGTTCCCTTCGACTAGCTGGGCTTTTGCTATTTGTAAAGTACGTAATGGCTGCGCTATGGTTACGTTTAAGAACGCGATGTAGTTTTAGCGAAATTGCCTGGTTAATTCCTTATAAAGCACTCGAGTACCCTTAACAGGATAACGGCGACAGACTTAGCACTATTTACTTGTGCTTCTAGTAGTATGAAAACCGGCCAAGAGCATGTCGGACACGCCCAAGATAGGGTTCCATAGCAGGTACGAAAAAATGTGGTTGTTTTGGTCCCAACTCCCACCGCGCGCAGAATTTAAACGTCGGCGGTACAGTGCCACCTATCGGCGAAATGGGTAACTAATCTAAGTCTACTTGAACTAGTGTGTGTTGATGGTTTTTCAGATGTAATTCTTTATTATATGAACCGATTTCAATTTTATTTTTTTCTATTTGAAAGAAGATACTGTTAGCGTGATCTTATAGGTACTTAGAGAAAAAAAAAGCTTGCAATGGCGGTTAAATTACAATCTTAGTTTAGAATTTTTTTTGCGAAAACTTAAAAACTGCTTAACTGATTAAGTTGAAAATAATTTTCCTAGAAAGTTTTTATTAAGTTTAACTTATGTGATTTTTTTCATATTTTTTAGACTTACTGTTCAAAAGTTAGAGGGGGGGGGGGGGGACACATTATTTTGAACTTTCGGAGTGAATATCTCCGAAAATATTTAGTTTATCAAGAAATGGTATTAGCAAACCCCTATTTATTTTTAAATACCTATCCAATGATACCCCACACTATAGGGTTAGTCGAGAAAAAAAAATCACCCCTACTTTACGTCTATGGGAGGTACCCTAAAAAATTTTTTTTAGGTTTTTTTATTTAACCTAAGTGCTTATCCTGTCCATCTCAAAAATTTAACACACGTTTTACACACAGATTTTTCTGTTACCTTGGGAGTTTTCTGTACAATAAGATAAATGCTGCTTTGAATATATATCCCTTGGCTAAAATATCCTGCAAAAATACTGTCAAAAACTGGCTCCTCACTCTTGATTACAGTACAACTGAAAACTTTTGGTTCCAATTGTATAATGTATAATATACACGCGCCCATGCAAACACTAACACACGCGCCCATGCAAACACTAACACACACACACACACACACACACGCACACACACACACACACACACACACACACACACACACACACACACACACACACACACACACACACACACACACACACACACACACGCACACTCGTTAAATTTATATTAAGATAAATCTTTTCTTTTGATAGCTTTTGTACTCCACATGTTTTCTAGTTAGGTTCAGTTTTCACGGCATGACCTCTGTGGTTGCTGACATCTGGGTTTTGGAGGCCTGGTGACCTGAAATACAGGTTTCCCCTAGTTCAGGCACCAGTCTCCACCACACAAGTCTTGTACTTAGTTAATTGTAATTTATATTAGTGAAAAATTGTTGATTGTACTTACTGGAACTGTGGTGGATTGAATAAATGCTTTTTATTATTATTATTATTTAATCACTTTGTCGGCGTGACTGATATATATGTTCATGCCAAATTACAGCTTTTTAGTACTAACAGTATCTGAGCTTAGCCGCGGACAGACAGACAGACAGACAGACAGACAGACAGACAGACAGACAGACAGACGGACAGACATGGCGAAACTATAAGGGTTCCTAGTTGACTACGGAACCCTAAAAATCATAATGCTTTAGTTAAAGTACAGTGATGTGTTAAAAATGTAAAAGGTTATTTATATAATTTTTTTTTGGTTAGTCTATACCACACAGAATCGCGTGTGAAAATACTATTCGAAAACGGCGTGTATCTGTGAATTGCTAGAAAAATACCGCTTCAAGCTATGCTACACACATCGCGATAACTCGAATATTTGCATTATCGCGATGTATGTAGCCGAATATTCGCGAATACTTCGGCACTTCGCCCGAAGCCGAGTAAAAAGTATGCCGCCTTTTCTTCACTTTTTTTCTATTTTTTATTTTGCACAAAATCAAAAAATAATTGTTGTGCGCCATAAAGTACAGAGCGACAGCTTCGTCCATTTTTCCGCGATAAACTCTGCGGCATTGCTCTCTATTATAGCAGTGTGGCCATGCACATTTGCCGTAGGCCGAAGACGAAGTTTTATCGCGATGTGTGTAGCCCTAGGGTACGACTAAATTTTTGACTACCGAACGAAAAGCATTTGGAAATTGTCTCCTACTCTTCTCGTTTTCAAATTGAACAGAATTTTTGCTTTAAAAATATATCTTAAGACACTTTAAAAAATATAATAATATGCTTCCATAAGTAAGTTAAAAACATTTTTAAAAGGCGTCGTATAGTGAAAGGCCTATATTTATTTTCTAAAGAGAACAAAGTTATCAAAGTTCAAGCGGCCACACATGTTCGTATTAAACTTTTGTAAAATGTCTAAAATCTAAAGTTTAAGATTGCGTAATTAGAAGCAAGTTCAAGGAACGACATTACGCCTTTCCGTCATCAGCCTGGCGAGCAACGCAAAGCCTAAGAGGCTTAGACTAAAGGCATTAGGTCAAGTGGGCTTCTTTCGTTAAGCCTGTTACATTAGTAATGGAGCAGGCTCAGAGAAAACCGGTTAAAGACGTTACGTATAACACGTCGATAATATTTGTGCACTTTACTGGCATGCGATGTTTCCGCGCTGCCTTACACCAACCAAACTAACCAAAGCTTACTCTTAGAGGTACCTATTAAGCAAATTAAATACAAACCCGCTATCTTAAGCGTCGGAGCTTTATAGGTGCTCAAAATACCTGAACACGCACTCTCTTTTGTCAAATCACCAAAAAATAGTGCAACTGGTTGTCATTATAGAAAATAAAGCAGCCTTCTATAAATTTCTGATCAAGAAAGCATTATTATATCCAGGAATATTTTGATAGACTGCTTTTATGATTTTGATTTCGTTAGGATATTATTATAATGCACGGTGCATGTGAACCTGTAGCTAATTGTACGCCATATAACAAGACATATTAATTAATACAGAATCATTACCTACTGCAACAAACGTAACCTGTAAAGCACCTAGATATCGATTGTATTTATTTAAATAAACACACAGTCAAAACATTATAAAACTCTATACTATTATCAGTTAAAAGAATAATTTTGAATTAGTTGTATCTATTGAATCATGTCTACATAAAAGTGGTTACTAACTTCTTAGACATCTAACTTTGCCTAACTTAATTTCAATGTTGAGGTTAGACTTATATCTAAGTTGACAGGCTGTTCTACAAAACAATTAATGTTTTGCTATGAACCGTCGAAATGGTCTTACTTTTTAATAGTATGCATATTGTCACGCAGTAAAAAACAAGATAATATATGTATGATCAATAATTATATAATTAACCCTAACAAGAGATAATTAATTCTATGTATATACATAGAATTAATTATCTCTTGTTAGGGTTCCGTAGCCAAATGGAAAAAAACGGAACTCTTAAGGATTCGTCTTGTCTGTCTGTCTGTCTGTCCGTCCGTATGTCACAGCCACTTTTTTTCGAAACTATAAGAACTATGCTGTTGAAACTTGGTAAGTAGATGTATTCTGTGAACCGCATTAAGATTTTCACACAAAAATAGAAAAAAAACGATAAATTTTGGGGGTTCCCCATACTTAGAACTGAAACTCAAAATTTTTTTTCATCAAATCCTAGGTACGTGTGGGGTATTTATATGGATAGATCTTCAAAAATGATATTGAGGCTTCTAATATCATTTTTTTCTAAACTGAATAGTTTGCGCGAGAGACACTTCCAAAGTGGTAAAATGTGTGTCCCCCCTGTAACTTCTAAAATAAGAAAATGATAAAACTAAACTAAACTAAACTAAAAAAATAGGTTCCGTACCATTATCTACAAAAAATTGCGGTTTACGATTCATAATATGATGTAGGTACATTACCATGTAAACTTCCACCGAAAATTGGTTTGAACGAGATTTAGTAAGTAGTTTTTTTTTAATACGTCATAAATCGTAAACCGCAATTTTTTGTAGATAATGGTACGGAACCTTACGTGCGCGAGTCCGACTCGCACTTGGCCGGTTTTTTTTCTGCGTGACAATGTTAGCTGCTAAAATAAAATTAAGAACACGAAGCATTAACCAAGGCTAACTAAATCTTGAGCTTTATTTTATCCTACGATTATATTGCTTGGCGCTAGGACTAGAGTAAGATGGTGGTAGCGATCCAGACGGACCATTTGAAGGTTGAAGACGCAATCATTGCATTAATATCATTTGTTTGACGGTTTATCAAAAATATTATCACATTAGGTGAACGGATAGCCTAGTGGTTAGAGCACCTGACTACAAATATTGAGGTCCCAGGTTCGTTCCTCGGTCTGGGCAGATATTTATGTAAAAAACGATTATGTTTAATTAAATAAATATATAAGTAAGCTACACTACAGACTACTGTAACTACAGATCCTGTTTTGATTACTGTGTTTTTGGCAAATTAATAAATTTATTATTATCATTATTAAAATTATCATTACCTGAGGGTACCTGAGGGTAATGATAATTTTAATAATGATAATAATAAATTTATTAATTTGCCAAAAACACAGTAATCAAAACAGGATCTGTAGTTACAGTAGTCTGTAGTGTAGCTTACTTATATATTTAATTAGTTAGTTACATTATTGTATTACTATTTAACATTACATGAGCGTCATCAGACAATGTTCCTCACTCCCGTACTAGTTTAAACTGTATCACTGGTGGTGGAGTAAGGTCCGTCCGTGGTAACTATTTAATATTATATTTAAGTAAGAATTTACCTTTATCCGTTGCCAGGTGGTATAGTACAAGCTTTACTTAGTTTGGAACTAGGTTAATGTGTGTCATTTCATTTCCCATAATTGATATTACATATTACGAATTTTACTTCTTTGTATGAACCAACGGCATTCAAAGGATTTAAGACGTCAACCATCAAAGCTGCAAAGTTTCATCGCAGCTTTAAACATACTTGGCAGTCTTGAATGCTTTCCAAATAAATTTATGCAGACTGCAAAGTTATTCATTAGAGGCTAGTTATGTTTGTAGCCAGGAAGGCATTATGGCATGCAAAGTCGACAAGATGTATGCTTGATACTCTTAGTTTAAAAGCTGCTGTTTATTAATAGTAATGTCATATTCCAGTCGGGGGCTAAATTCAGGAACGAGCCTCCACGGGTATGGTAGCGGTAATTCAATCGTTTGGGTTGGGTTTGGTTTGAACTGCTATTCAGGAACGCCAAAAAGCACTGATTTGCGAGAGGTTTGGGCTGAGTTTGGGATGAGCCTTATTTAATTGTTTACTTATTTATTAACCGACTTAAAAAAAAGAGGAGGTTATCAATTCGCCTCTATGTTTTTTTTTTACCAAGCGAATTAACAGGAAAATAAGCCTCATCCCAAGCTCAACCCATTCCTATCCTCTCCCAAACGATTGAATTACCGCTCGCAAACCATGTTAGGCCGTTCCTGAATTTAGCCCCTGAAATCTGCATCCGTTCACTTGACCGTTTAATCATCATCATCATCTCAGCCGTAAGACGTCCATTTGCTGGACATTAGGCCTCCCTCATTGACGCCCAATCATTACGGTTGGAAGCGACTTGCATCCACCTGCGGCCTTCACCAAATCGTCTGTCCATCTTGAATCGGATTGATATCGATGTTATATTAATAAAATGTTTTAAAATATTATGTGTTTCGGGCACTATCCTACGGAGACCTAATTTAAATTTAGTTTAGATTACAATAGTTTGAAATGAACTTTAATTAGAACTTTAGAGTTCCCATTACCTCGTTGTACCTCGTTGAGATAACACGTACAACCAAAAAATGTTACAAGCGATAAAACCTAAATCTAACCATAGGGGGTAGGTAGTACTCGTAACTTAGAAAATACTTGCAATTTTCTGACTTCGAAAAAAATACCAAAACATCAATCCTTAAATCTATTCCAGAGGCAAAAAGGCTGGCTATAAGGCTACCGGAATAAGGAAAAACTCTATCACAACCGTGGGAAGTACAAGCGTGTACAGAAAAGGTCACACCGGATGTAAATGAGGCAAATGATGAATGCCAAGTTTACCGGGGAGGGAAAATTCGAGTTTATTTCAGGATTAGTCGCATGTGAACGACGGCTGAATACGGAAACCGGGTCAGTGAAAATAAAGGCGGTGGCGGAGCCCGCAGCGTATTGTTAAACTATTGGTGGTGCTGTTCAGCCGAAACTAGTATAGGCAACAAGGTGAAACCGTCAATGAGACTGAATTTGAAGACGATTATCATTATTGTTGGACAGATTTCCGATCACGGGCCCATGGGGACGTTTCATTTGAAAGGCTTTCATAGGGCCGAAGCTTAGATTATTTATGCACTAGATGGAGCATAGGCGGCATGAAAACGTCCCATAAAAATATAAGCCAAGTTGGCTTATATGTCAATTGCGTCATTCCGAATGACAGGGTTGCCAATAGTAATATGCTAAAATCCCCAAACGCATTGTCGAAATTCCCCACGGGTGGGGAATGAAAAATTATGTGGGCCGAGTGACTTAGTTTCGAGCTGTTGCGAATAGTGAATTGTAGGAAATTAATCAAGACTAGCAGAAAAACAACAAACAAAAAAAAATCAAAATGTCAAATGTCGCGTATTTGTGTTCATACTTAAAATCCCCTCATTTTCCCAGAATTGAAGCTCTCCCCACACATTCCCCAATCAGCTTCACTTTCCTCGCAGTTTTGCCGCACACATTGGCAACACTCATTTGTCATTTTCCCTTCAGTCTGCATTGTGACAGCGCGAGAAACGTTATAGAAATGACTAAATGTGTAATAAATAAATGTAATGTAACCGTGTTTCATAAATTAAAATAAATAAATTCTTTTTCACCACTCAAGCTCTGAAAGTAGGTTGCATTCAGCTTGAAATCCGGGATATAAATTCGATTTACATCCTTAGGGATGTAAGTAAATTTGAAAATCAAATGGTGCTCCTTTGTATTCACGAACCCCGTGGCCGCGTGCTGCGCCACGCCGCGCGCGCGCCGCCCTTGCGCTGCTGCACGTGCAGCGCCTCGCCGCCTGCGCACCGAGCTCAGCGTATATATTTTTAACATAACGGTTTTTCTTTATTTCCTCGCATTTATGATAAAAAGTAGTGTTCAACTCGAGTGTAAATGATCAATTACAACTTACAACTAGAGATGCGCCGAGTACAACTTTTACCGAGTAACCGATTACCGAGTATACTCGGTTCAAAGTTTCTCAAACCGAGTATTCGGCCGAGTTACTCGGTTCTGTTTTGAGGCGCGAAAACGGGTTTAGACAGGTTCGCGCGGCGCTACCAGCCACCGCGAGCGAACGTCGCGGGGATCCCCGCCTTCTCCCCGCAAATTAGTCAGTTTTTGTTTAACGAGTAATACGCATTTGGTCCGCACATTAATTGCTTAAATATTTTAAAAACATTGGAAATAGATGATTGTGTACAGTGACTGTTGACACAATGAGTATACGCAAAAGTTTGCGAATCTGGTTGTTTTACAAGCCCGTTTTATTTTAATACGCATGATTAATAATAATTTTATTTAGACCGAGTATACTCGGCATTTGAACCGAGTTATTCGGCCGAGTACGAGTATCAAAAAAACTGCCGAGTACACCGAGTACCGAGTAGTACAACCCTTATTTATCAATCTACTATCTATTTGTATTGTAGTTATGAAGGGGTCAAAAGTGGCTCCAATTGGTTCGTGTAATATTCACACAGCGCTGCTTTGCCAGTTTCATTTCCTTGAACTTAGCTTGACACACTACCGCGTGTTTAGATTTCCCCGCGGCCGCTCAAATTTCGATTTTGCCACAGAAAAAAATATATATAATCAGTTTTTAGTTTTATTTATTCATACTTTATTTAATTACCATTTACAGTCACTTTTACTCGCGTCTATCGGCCTCTAATATTTTTTCCCCACATTTTGGGGAATGTGAAATTAACTGGTATCATTAAGCACAACCGGAATGACGTAACGCGATCGTAATATGAAGCTGTCAAATGGATGGTGGACGTTTTGTATCGCGATGTTTGCTCCTGACGCTCCATCTAGTGCATAAATAATCTAAGGGCCGAAGCTAATATGAACAGGCCTGATATGATCAATACACTATGAGGATATGCTAGCGGACTGTACGCCACAATTTCCGAAATGTTGCCAATTAGGAAGCGACAGAGAATATGTACTACTATTATTGTTGGTACGGATTTCCGATCACGACCCCATGGGATCCTGGTCATTTGAAAGGTATTTATGAGGTTGGAGCCAACAAGAAGAAGCCTTCCTGTTGTTGTTTTTTCTTATCCTCTAACATACCATGTAGATGTACTACCGTATGTGCCAAGTAGAAAGCGGTTTGGAATAAGTTATGGAATTGGGATGTAATGCAAAGGTTGCTTATAGCAAATCTGTGAATTATCATTGTTCATTGTGTCATCATCATCATCATCATCATTTCAGCCGTAGGACGTCCACTGCTGGACATAGGCCTCCCTCATTGATGCCCAATCATTACGATTGGAAGCGATTTGCATCCACCCTGAACCTGCGGCCTTCACCAAATCGTCCGTCCATCTCGTTGGTGGACGTCCAACGCTGCGCTTGCCATTCCGTGGTCAACGTTCCAGAACTTTTGGCCCCCAACGGCCATCTGTTCTACGTGCTATATGGCCTGCCCATTGCCATTTCAACGAGCTAATCCGTTTGGCTATGTCGGTGACCCCGACATAATCATCATCATCATTCATCATTATTCATCATTGTTCATTGTGTAATTGTTTTAAATTCTGTTATTAAACTGAAGGTGCACTGATAACTCCTTCGGGTAAATAATGCGCGTGCATACATTTCAGTGTTTCATTTTTATTTATATAGATAAGATAATGTGTTGCCGCTAGAATATCAAATAACAAAAAGAAAACAAAATTTTAAATCAAGGGTGTCCTAAAACCAATATAAAATGATCGCAAGCCAAGTACAATTTTATTTAGACGCAGGGCTCTGCCCACACTGGATTTCGTAGACACGCCGTTTATAGGGTAGGTATATTTTGACATACCTATAAATTTGCACGGAACATTCGGTGCGTGAGTGCAACTCGCGCTTGGCCGGTTTTTTAAACTTGTGTTCATTTAAGCTTTTGTAAATTATGTGTTTGTGGCCATAGAAACGATTATGCGACAATCTTCCTGTAGGCTTTGCACTGTACAGGTGGCCAGCCAGCTTTCGCTTTTTGGTACACGACCATCATTTTACAACTTCACGTCCCCAGTGGCCATCGCTTCTATGAGTAATGTTCCCCACCAAACTGCCAGATGAAGCAAAAACATTAGCTCGACGTTTTCTAGTTGTAAAATGCAAGTGGACAAACCTTGTTCTGGAAAAAATCTAGCAAAAAAGATCAAAATATTCCGAAACCCCTTTTATCTAAATAGTTACGGAACAACCGAATAAATAATGGAAAAAGGAGAAAATTAGGCTCGTCGAATTACTTATTCCGTACACATTGTGATGTGAACTAGCGTCGTGAATTCGATGGAGGAAAAGTCTGATAGAGGAAGTTTGCTAACATCAAACGTAGGGTCCGATCGGTTCTAAATTACGTTGGATCTTTATTCAGTAATTGCTATATGTTCGCTTTGTAAGTAAAGGATGTTTTCACAGGGTTTGTTATTATCTGTTTGAAATTATTAGGAACAAGCTGTACCATTGTTTTAACTCTTAGTAGCGTACATGGTTTTTCTTATCATCAGTTCTAATTAGTTCTCTTTTATTAAATCTAAAGTAGATCCAAGGTATAACTTTTCTTTTACTAGCCCCTTTTGACCTATTTTTATTGCTTCTTGAGTCTTCTTTTTTTTCTCTCATCTTTGCACGATATTTTTATTTCTCCGCCTTCTTCTTCTTTACGTACTTTCATTTCTGTATTTTCTATTTCTTTACCTATTATTATGTTTGAACAGTTCTTATTTTACCATGCCAATTTAAATTAAAGTTTTAATGATTTGCAGACAAATAAATTAAGCTTAATGTATGTTATTTGAAATCAGTAAGTATACCATAAAATCAAAAGCAAAATCAAAAGTGTATTCTGCAAGTAGGCCGAAAAGGGCTCGTTTACATGTCACTTTTTTTTAAACTACCAGTGCTTAAGTAAGGACCATCATTACCAAGATGAATGCCAACATTATCAACAAGTTATAACACAATTAAGCTACCATCCCTTCTCAATTTTCTTATGAAAATATCCAAGACACGAAAGGAATGGAGCCGCAGCAAATTTTCATAAGACGCCCACAATAAAAACACATGAGTGAGCACTTCTATATTTTGCAAAAAAAAACTTTTTAACGCTCATCACACTCAGGTGATAACGATTTTACCCTGCCAAAGTGAAAGGTGCGGTTTTGCGGGGGCTTCTTTGAATACATAACACCCTTTTTTCGCTAGCACCTTCAACTTTCTTTTGCAATGAAGATCCGGACGTTATACCGGTTCCGTGCTGGGAATATGCAATGAACGTTACTGAGACTCGTAAAGTACGTATATAACACCGAAACGTAATGTTACCGGGTTGTTTTAACAAGCTTTGTTTTCGTTTACGATAGGCTTTGAATGTTGGGGAATTGTGTTGCGTAACTTGGCGTTTTGCTGTAATGATTTTGATAGCAGGCGGAAGAATATTTTGATCAGATCCGTTATTCATTGTTAGGAAGCAGAAACTGTTTTGTGGAAGAAAAAATGCCCTGTTAGCCTAGTAGGTTTGACCTACGAAGGCCGTGAGTTCGAACTCGGGATCGTTTTTATCTCTGCGTTTTCAAGAATGTTTGTGCAAAATTACATTTGAAATTTACCGAGCTTTTCGGTGACAGAAAATATCGTGACGCAATTCAATGGCGCGTGGAAGTTTTTGGATTGCTATAAACTAATTACGTGGAAATACAATCCAAGCCATTTCATTTTGAAAGGAGGACGGTGCCCAGCCGAGGAACATAAAATTAGGACGCCAGAGTTGATCAGCAAATACATAGAAAAATGTATTGCCCTAAAACTAGAAATAAGTGTAAATAATTTAGTTTACTTCATAGAATTCTGTACCTAACGAGATCATAACATTAATGTATGCTTAGTAGTCTGTCTGTCTGGTCCTCTTTGCTTTTCATTGCGTGTCTACTCTTGTTTCTGATGTCTTGTCAATAGTTCAAAAATTAACTGGAATTTTAATGATTAAGTACCTCCTTTTTACATCTGTTTCTTTTGGTATTTGTCAATTTTTCGTGTTTTATGTACAGTGATGAGTTTTACTTTTAAGGGCTCATACATTTATATGTACCTACTTGAACTTTTTCCCAGAGCGGTGAAAACTAAGTGACGTAAAACAAGTTCCATGAATACAACTAAGTTAAAAATTACAGGAGTCTTTACAATAGAAACAGGTTTTTCGGTTATTGTATTTAGTAGGTAATCTTCTTGTAGGGTGTGTGTCTGGCCAATGCAATGTTTGAACATTTTCATTTTCAACTTCATTGGAATTTTGCTGTTAAAAGTACTTAGTCTATCTTTCAAGCAACGTGTTTCCACCAATAAAGTTAAGAACATCGGTGTAACAAACGGTATATCTCAAGTGTTCCTTCGGCGAATTATTACCCTTTTATTAATATATGGCAACATTAACTACCAGTCGTTAAGTTAAGGCGGCTGGGAAAATTCTCAAGCTGCGTATAAAACGAGGTTTTCAAATATTCACAGTAATAAAGCGAAAGTTTGTTGAAAGTCTCAAGTATTTTATGGTAGTCTTTTGAAGAGGCTCTTTTAGTAAGTAGACCACTCTGTTTCGAGATAAAAAGTGGGCAAGTATTTTATTTCCTTATTAAATTTACTTTTCTGTTAACACTGTCTTGAAATTTTATTGTTCGGAGTATTTCAAGAGACGTGCCTAAGGGTTTTTTAATAGGGTAGATGACATAAAAAAATAATTCCAATAAGCGGCTCTAGTAAAAACATATTTTTCAATTAAATGCAAAATTAAATTTTCAGTTGCTGTAAAATTAATAAATATTCGATTGATTTGGCAAATGCACGACGTCATAACTAGTTGTTGGCATACAAAATCCATGAGGGAAAAAAAAGTATATACGTCAGTTGATGGGTGTTATCCTCCCATCGTGGTTGCCAAATGATTCTCATAGTGTATCACGTCAAAGGCGTGGCTAGATTTTATTAGAAAAACATATTTACAGGGTATTTGGTCAAACGAACCCACTAGGTATACATACACACACACACACACAATCACGCCTCTTTCCCTGAAATCTGCTTCTGCTGAATTTATAAGTAATCATTATTTTAATAACTAAAATGTTTTTGTTTTATGTAGGGAAAAAGGAAAAACTATCGTGAAATAACTTAGTGCTACTATGGTTTCAGTGACTAATTATTACCGTGTTGCAGAATTTGATAGGTCTTCTTTATTATAACTCTATTGGCTAATTCTTCTGTGTCTCATGTCCAACTTTTACAAGCTGTTGTTAAACTTTCAAGTTATTTAAATTTTTTATCCTACCTAGTTTTCGTACACGAAATAGATCATTATTAAACAAAACATTTTTTGTACTAAATTGTATCGTAATGCTAATTAAATTAGCGCAAATCTCATAATTATTAATTTCAAAACAAAACCTTTAGCATAACATGCAACTCGGCACTTTAGTATTATGGTCTCGACACGAAACTAAACAAAAATGAAGCGCTCGTACCTAAAATACCAATTTCCCGAAATACTAGATTTTTCAAAATACTACATTACCCTATTCACCACATTTCTAGCTTACCAGATTCTCCTTACACCACATTACAAAAACGAAAATTACTCAAAGATGTGATTTTTTTGGAGGAATGCCTTATTTTTGACATCTGGTATAATGGGAATATAGTAAATAGGTAATGTAGTATTTTGACAAATTTGGTATTTTGGGAACGTGGTATTTCAGGCACAAAAGTTCACTTATGCATTACGATGCGTACAAAGGGCTATGATCGAAGTTTCACTGCAAGATTGCTTTAGAAATGATGAAATCAGCGCAAGAACTAAAGTCACCGACATAGCTCGAAGAATCGGCCAGATGCACCGAAAGGCCTTGTAGGTCTCTAACAAGATGGAGCGTCGACCTGGTAAAGGTTACGGGAACGCATTGGATGCGGATGGCGCAGGACCGATCTGTTTGGCGAGCCTTGGGGGCGGCCTATGTTCAGCAGTGGACGTCTTTCGACTGAAATGATGGTGCATAACGAGTGATAATAGGGATGATGGACTGATTTACTTTTTATGGGCTGTTAGAATATGATTCTACCAAATTGCTAGTTATGGCGTCACTTTTACGCCAACTCAATGGACTAACTATTTATTTGTTTTAAATCTGATATGATATAAATCTAAATAAGTATAATGTTTCATATCCCAGACGATGTCTCTACGATATAAGACTATTTAAGCACAAAATAATTTATAGTTTGCGTACCTACACCTAACCTAACTAATAAACTATTACTGACCAACTGAAACAATTACTTTGCTCACCTGCGACCATAATGATAGCTACATTTATGCAAAAAATGTGTTTTCATGCAGTTCCACATTATACAAACACACACAAATCACACAAAACCAACTATCACCACCACCACACTAACTGACCGTTTCGAACTCAACCAGAGCTCATCTTCAGAGCAATACAACTGTTCACCATGCTACCAGATGTTAGAATCTATCTAATTACTAACCTAATACGTGCTAAAGCGCGGTCACTAAGCATGTAGAATTTTGTACAATGATCTGTCACTATGTTTCTTGTCGCCAGTAGTTAAAATAATCTCAGTCGCTCTCACACACTTGAATTTGTTCGAACGCAAAGGTCAATGTACGACATTCTTCGTGCTTCGCGACCGTATTTTACTTGGCAGAAGTAAAATAAAAAGTTTTATTCATAGATGTATGTTAAAACTGGTCCACATATAATAATTATCGCCTGTACGTATAGTAAACGGCTGCTCTAAAGTAAATCCTGACACATAGTATAGCTATAAAGTTTTTGAATATTGACAATGTCGACTATAGGAAAATAAATGTTATGCATACTTGTTGCGTGTGACTGAATAATAAGTATAGCTTTTTTCCTATTTTTTCCTATGTCACTATTCATAAACTTCATAGTTCTACAATGTAAAATAAAACAATAAAAACAAAAAAATGTGTCAGGAAAATGTACCTACTATAGTCAACACTGATTTATGATTTACGTTGACTTTAGTAGATTTTCTTTCTTCAAGCCGATGTCGCTTCCACCAAACGCTAACTCCATACCTACGGCTCTAATGAAACACATTAATAACATCTGTGCACGCTAAAACGTCTTTTGTTTCATATACGAATTCGGAAATTGTTCGTCTTTTTATTATATTTCTCGGTCTGTCAGACGACAATGTTATTAGGAAAATAATTATTGCATATAGCTTATATTCTGTAATCTGTACGGAGTAAATAATGGCTGTGGCTTAATTCGAAAGAAAGCAGTTACGTTACAAGCACGTTTACTTGGCTCGGGGAACAATAAGTAGGTATTTGTATGAAAAGAATAAATCTAATATATTATTTACTACTAAAAAGGCCATAGTAACCTAGTGGTTCTACTTATGGTCTATCAAGTAGTAGGTTGAAGGTACGAGGCCGCGCTCACATTTTGAGTTGTTCGGTATTCACGTGCGAAATTATATTTGAAGGAAAACAGGGAGGAGGCCTGCACACACCTGAGGAGGAGTTCAATAGTGTGTGTGAAGTTCTCAATTAGCACTGCAGCTCTGTTGTCAGTTCATGTTTAAATCTTAATATATAAAAATCTCGTGTCACGGTGTTGTTACCGAACTCCTCCGAGACGGCTTGGCCGATTTTTATGAAACTTTTTTCTCTGTATTCGGTAGGTCTGAGATTAGGTCGTAGGCTATTTTTCATACTCCTATTCTTCGCGGACGGAGTCGCGGACAACAGCTAGTCTAATATATAAAAATCTCGTGTCACCGTGTTTGTTATCGAACTCTTCCGAAACGCCACCACCGATTTTTATGGAACTTTTTCTGATTCGGTAGGTCTGAGAATATAGGTCGTAGGCTATTTTTATTTTATACCTACCCCTATTCTTCGCGGACGGAGTAGCGTGCAACAGCTAGTTTTTACATAACATTGTCAGAAGACATAGAGCGACTAAGTAGTAAAGTGTACCTAAACATAGCTTTGACCTCGACTGTACTTGTGTTGAACTAAAACTAAAATAATTAATACCTAATAGTTTTTGTTATATATTAGTTAACATGAATCTGATCTATTAATCAGTATCGTGTGCCTGAGAATTAACGATATTAATTCAACTATGTGAATCCTTTGAACTGACGTCTGACTGTAATCCGAAACCACTAATTTTGATCGAGCATCATCGTAGAACGATTATTTTGGTGAGGTTAACGTTCAAAGAGACAGCTAAATTAATAATGTTCAAGATTAGGTGAATAATTTAAGATGTATATATAGATACACTAGCTTTAGGCACTAGTCCCAATAAGAGACACGAAGCGATTACCATGACTATTTTCTCGCTACACTTCGCTTCGCTTTGGGGTTTCGCTACGGGATCGAATCATCGATATCGCTTACGAGTATGTATGAATAGGCCTTTATTGCATGATTTACTAATGAACATTTTAACCATCCAAACAAAGAAATATCCCAAATACAAGTTTCCAAAGATCTTCACGAACTATCATGTTTATAATATTATTCGTAAGATTAAAGGGGTTCCAGAAGATATATTTAAAACGTTTTTTCCAAAAATTTCAAACACGCAGCATTTCAATAATCATTCCCGTATTCGATGCTTCGTTGAAGTTTAAAATGGAAAAGCTGATAAGAATCCTTTATATTAGTAAAATCGATAGATGAAAAAGGTGGATCTTGCATAGACACAACATCATTATAATTTTCTTAGAACGTTGAACTGTCAAAAATACAGATTTATTAAATTTATGAATGTTTAATAAAATTGACGACGTCACAAAAACTTAATACGAACACCCTTCAAAGTTCTAATTGAGACGAAATTTCCGATAATTGTTCAGACAATGGCGTAGGCCATATAATTGTTTCAGACTTAGAAATTACTTGCCTGAAGCAAATAATGTTTGAACACTTAAATCAAAGCTGAGGTAGTTTGGAAATTTGAATTTATAGTCAACAAAATGAGGACGACTAGGTAAAGTACGTAGATAGCTTACTTACTGGCATTGTTTAGTTGACTTAGGGTAGGTAGGTTAATAGGTAATGTATTGTAGTAATGGAAACAGATGTGGGAAAGCAAACTTATCCATTGAAGGGATCTCTTCCAGTTGAGTTTTGAATGATTGACAGGATATTGGAAGCAAAGTATCCTATGTAAAATAAAAAGAACCCAAATCAAAAATAAACATAAATTAATAATGCCGGTACCCCTTGTTACGCAGATAGAAATTTCATAGAATTTCGTTCAGCAGGAAATGTTTCATAATGGTATTTGGTACTTGTATTTTTATTTCGAATAGGTATTTTTGTTTCAACGAATATTTACTTGAATGAAACTATTTCACAGAAACACAATTCAATGAATTTTTTAATCTCATAGTTTTATTTAACGAAAACAACAACAACAACTTCTCAAACAGAAGAATTATTTTTAACAAATATTGTTTGTTTGGTGTATTTTTCCATAGTATTTTATTTCAATGAAAACGTAAAAATAGACGATATGCTTATAATTTTTATATTCGAGAACCTTTTGCCCCTACCCACTTTGACGCCAACAAATTGTTTCACAGTTTGGTGTACTTAAATATATTGTTATGTATGTGCTAATATTAAAAAATAAATAAAAAAAAAAACTTTTGGTGGTTAAATATAAATTAAATGCGTAAGTATTCTTAAACTTTCTAACTACGTTCCATAGTAAAGAAATACAAGCAATCCAATTTGACGACAGTTCTGCACGAAAGCAACACTATCAATGGTAAAATGTTTGGAACTATCGCGAGCGGAATCTATTTACACGAAATAATCACATTAGTTGTTCAAACATTTGTCGAGATTTGGACAAACACACAAATGTTGTGGCTCTCGGCATCGAGTATTTGTTAATGGGGAGATTTGCTCCGAGATTGCTTTTGATGCAATCTGGAGAATGGAATAAGCAAACGTGGGGGCAATACTGTTAAGGATTTTTTGGCCTTGTAAAATGATGGCCGTTTTTCGGCATCTAACGTCTAACATAGCGTAAAACAAAGCCGCTTTCCGCATCTTGCTGCCTACTTAAAGCCTGATCAGTAATATATTTATTATAATATGATCACGCGCCATGTTAAGGATTTTATTGGAACTAATTTCTGGGTCATGCAAGCACGGGATGATGAATTTCTGGGTCTGAATTTGAAGCTACTTGCACTATGAAGACCGCATTTGGATTCTGATTCATCATCATCATCCCAGCCTATATCGTCCCAGTCCCACTGCAGGGCACAAGACCTCCTCTCAGAAGTGGAAGAGGGCTTGGGCCATAGTTTCCACGCGGGCCCAGTGGTGATTGGGAACTTCACACACACCATTGAATTTCTTTGCAGGTGTATACAGGTTTCCTGCGATGTTTTCCTTCACCGTAAACCTCATGGTAAATTTCAAATGTAATTTCACGACCTTCTGCTCGAGAGGCATAGGTCAAAAAGCTAGGCAACCTCGGCTTTATTTGTCATGAAGTGAATTATTCCTGAATCTGTATTTTCTTAAGATTCGTTATTAGACCAATCTAAGGTAACCTAACTAATTCTACAAAGATGGCATTTCAAAAAATCCTTAAATCATAACGGTTTTACATTTTTTTTATGATAATTGATTATTATAAAAGTTGTAATGGGAAGAGAAATAATGATAAATGAAATTATGGGAAACGAAGTGACGCCCCGTTTTGTAGCAGTAATTAATATGATAAATAGAAGAAATGTTTATTTTCTTTTGTTTTAACTTTTCGTCGTTTAAGATGTGGATTACTAACGCTCCAATAATGTTCCCAATCTGTTCAGAATCGGCCTGTATACTAGCAGTATGTAATACTTAGCTTGTGTATTAAGAAAAATGTTGAATTGTGATTTAACGTATGTGCTGTAGACGCTTATTAAATAGAAATTATTATCACTCATAATCTATGAATAAATCGTCAAGAGAAATATAATGATTGACAAAAATATTAAAGTATACTTACGCAACATTTCTTTGATGTCGAAATTTACAGAAAGATTTTGAATAAATTGTACATTGATTTAACGAACGAGACAGTCATTGAACGGCCAGTTTTAGTTTTTTTATGTAAAAATATATTCAATTTTTTTAAATCAAAGCAAATTTTCGATTTGTACATGATGAACTATGTGCACAATAATTGCACATAGTTCAATAAAAAAGATATATTTTAATACGAACTTTGACGGTGCCTTTTGTTGTAACTGCATTTTCGACACATTAATTAACAAAAAAAAACACTGTTTTTAACTATTACACTAAACAGGACTTATCATAATATTTACCTTATACATGGTATACAATCATTATATACCTATATTGCGGCAAAAGTGTATAATTCATTGCCTGCAGAAATTAAGACACTTAAATATACAAAATTTTTGAAAGCCTTAAAAAAATTTGTGATCGGGTTATGTCCCTACAACTTAAATGAATACTACGAGTATGATTCTAGCTGTTAGTCATTATCATTAAGTACCTACAAGTATATTGTGTAGCTACACCCACTGGGTAAAATTGTATTGTTTCCTCTTTATATTGCACAACATCTGCATGTACTTTACTTTATTACATACAATTTATGGCTTTTAAATAAATAAAATAAAATAAATACCTCGACGTTTAGGCGACATTGCAGCCACCGTGGTCACGAGTTGACTCTAAACGTCGAGGTAAATATTGTTTTGCGTAAAAAGTCCAGTTTTGTGGTAATAGTTATGAGTTATGAGTGAAAATCAAGAAAAATTAAAACAGTTTACCTACCACTGTTTTTGTTTCGTGTAAGGATTAAATATCTGAAAAAGTGCATGGTTTCTGACAATGTCCCCGGTGTAACCGTAGTACCTATGTAAATGAAGAGGTGTGTCACAGTGACAGTTGATGACAGCTGTCAGATCTGTAGCTAAGCGGCTTGTCAGAAAAGTGCAAGTAATATTGTTGTTAAGATTATTTGGACTGTAAATACTTGCTTGAGACGCAGAGATAATATAATTAGTGGAATAAATAGCTTAAATATTGTTCTCTTTTCAGGCAAGAAAAACTATTTAGTTAAGTTCTGTAAACACAAGGTTATTTATAATTGCTAAGTATTAGTGAATAATAAAACTCATCTCTTTTCAGAGCAACTCAGTTTAGTTTTTATTTCTCCGCTGCAAATAAACTGCAAGGAATACACATTATAAATCAAATCCAAAGAGGTTAAAGTTAAAAAAAGGCCAAGTGCGAGTCGGGCTCGCGCACTGAGGATTCCGTACAAATTTTTAGGTAAACAGCTGTAACTATAATAACCCAGTGTTAGCAGAGCCCTGTTTCCTAGTAAAATGTACGCAATGTGGGATCATTTTAGATTGGTTCGTCGGGATAAAAATTATGCTTTTCGCAATTTTTCCTTTATCTGTGCTATAAGACGTTGCTTCATACCAAATTTCAAGATTTTAAGTTCACGGGAAGTACCCTGTAGGTTTTGATTCCCTTGCGAGTGTCGAAAGTTTGCGGCATAAACGGCTGTATTAAGGAACAGTAGACCTGAGTATTTGATATGAATTTCAGCTTGATACCTCCTCCACGCGTTCCTGAGAAAAAGGGTCTTGACAGACAGACAGACGGACAACAAAGTAATCCTATAAGGGTTCCGTTTCTTTTTTTTTTGAGGTACGGAACCCTAAAAAACCACACACACATTCATAAGCTCGTAACATTTCCTCTTCCTAAAGAAACATCTTGACTTCAACCAAGTGTCGTTAGCTTCGCTAGACATTCGACAAAGTGCAGAGTCATTACATCTAACAATAGGGATGTTTCCTAGGTAAAAAAATAATAATTCTTATTAGTCCGTATTATAAAATCAAATCAAATCGTTTCATCATCATCATCATCATTTCAGCCATAGGACGTCCACTGCTGGACATAGGCCTCCCTCATTGATGCCCAATCATTACGATTGGAAGCGATTTGCATCCACCCTGAACCTGCGGCCTTCACCAAATCGTCCGACCATCTCGTTGGTGGACGTCCCACGCTGCGCTTGCCAGTCCGTGGTCTCCATTCCAGAACTTTTGGCCCCCAACGGCCATCTGTTCTACGTGCTATATGGCCTGCCCATTGCCATTTCAACGAGCTAATCCGTTTGGCTATGTCGGTTACCCCGGTTCTTCTACGGATCTCCTCGTTTCTGATTCGATCCCGTAGAGAAACTCCAAGCATAGCCCTCTCCATAGCTCGCTGAGCGACTCTGAGCCTATTCATCAGGCCCATAGTGAAGCACCACGTCTCGGATCCATATGTCATCACTGGCAACACACACTGATTAAAGACTTTTGTTTTGAGGCACTGAGGTATTTTGGACGAAAAGATGTTGCGGAGCTTCCCGAACGCTGCCCATCCGAGTTGGATTCGCCGATTGACCTCCTTCTCGAAGTTGGACCTACCTAGCTGGACGGTCTGTCCTAGGTATACATATGCGTCAACAACTTCAAGAACCGAGTTCTCGACCACAATGGGGGCAGGGACAACATGAACATTAGACATAACTTTCGTCTTGTCCATGTTCATTCTTAGTCCTACCCGTCGAGAGACTCGATTGAGGCCTTCGAGCATCGTGCTGAGTTCTTCCATCGATTTTGCCATGACCACGATATCGTCGGCAAACCGAAGGTGAGTGATGTATTCGCCGTTGACATTGATGCCTAGTCCTTTCCATTCCAGGAGCTTGAAGGCGTCTTCCAGAGCGGCAGTAAACAGTTTCGGAGATATTACATCTCCCTGTCTTACGCCTCTTTTCAAGGGAATCGCCCTCGAACTCTGTTCCTGCACTCGAACCGACATAGTGGCATTTTTATACAAACACTTCAACACTTCGATGTACCGGTAGTCAATATGGCACCGCTGGAGAGACTCGAGCACCGCCCATGTTTCGACCGAATCAAAGGCTTTCTCGTAGTCCACAAACGCTAGACATAGCGGCAAGTTATACTCTTCGGTCTTCTGTATAACTTGCCGCAGCGTATGTATGTGGTCTACGGTACTGTAGCCTTTTCGAAACCCGGCTTGTTCGGGAGGCTGGAAGTCATCAAACCTGCGCTCAAGACGATTTGTAATGACCCTGGAGAACAGCTTATAAACATGGCTCAAAAGCGAGATGGGTCTGTAGTTCTTTAACAAGGTTTTATCACCTTTCTTAAAGAACAGCACCACCACGCTTTTGTTCCATGCTTCTGGCGTGGTACCTTCGAGCAGGACGGAGTTAAAGAGTCTCTGAAGGACTTTCAGTACCGGTGATCCACCCGCTTTCAGAAGCTCAGAAGTAATTCCATCCTCACCCGGCGCCTTGTTGTTCCTAAGCTGTTTCAGGGCCATCCTAATTTCATACAGGCTGATGTCCGGGATATCCTCGGTATAATGTCGGGTCAGTTTGGCTCTTGGGTCTTAAGCCGCACTAAATCGTTTATCAAAAAATATTAGACACGTAATTTTTCTTTTGACAATTAAACAAAAAATGACGAAGATATGGCGCGTTGAAGTTCCGCGTGACGTCACTTGTTCCTAAAACGCTCATACAAAGTGTAGGAACAAGTGACGTCACGCGAAACTTCAACGCGCCATATCTTCGTAATTTTATGTTTAATTGACAAAATTAAAAAATACGTGTCCAATATTTTTTGATAATCTAAAAGACTGACTAGTTAGAAAAGTAGCCAATTGTCAATTTAGAGAATCCCCGAGAACTCGTCAAGCGTTCACTCGCGAAAATTAATCTATATTTCTTTCCAGATAACAATTGACATATTTGAAACTAGCATGCTAGTTTTACATTAATGTTACGTAAGGTAAACGTACCAATGCTCGACACCTCAACGCCCAGTAGATGACACCCGTCTGTTACCTATCTTACTATGGCATAAGATTGAAGGTGCCATGTATTAGGTAAGTGTCGAGTACAGGGATGTTTACTTTACCAGAGAGACTCACAATTAAGTTCGTTTAGTAATCTCAATATGGCTAAACGTGTGAATCTGAAGCTTTGTCAGCTACTTATATAAACAACCTAAGGCCTCCCCAAAGGGTCGTGAGTTCGAGCTCGGGTTCGCACGTCTTTGAGTTTCGAAATTTATGTGTAAAATCGAGGAAATCTGGACACACCATCTACGAAGAGACAATTGTGTGTGTGAAGCTCCCAATTAGCATTGGACCCGCGTCTGAACTGCAGCCCAAGAACTATCGTTCTACGAGGCAGCCGCCGTGACGTGCCGTTAGCCCGAAACATGTCAAGTAAAACTCGTTTTAAAAGTGAGTGATCCGTTTATTTTCACTATAGCTTATCTCTTATTTGTATCTGTTATAATTTGTGATTTATAGTTTATAGCCCATATATTCCTAAAAATACTGAGGTGCGAGCCCACGAACCTTTGCTTGAGAGGCCATAGCCCAAAACCACCTAGGCTTCCACGACATAGTTGAATATATGCTACGTTACGTTGCTACGACAAAGTCCTAGATTAAGTAAACCCACGCTAAAGACCAAACTAAAAGAAGGAATGTCTTCTCGAATTTTCATAGTTAAGTACCTGTACCTATAGGTAACGCTACCAGAGTTGAGGCCGCGCACACAACCACATCTCATGTAATGACAGCGGGATTTTGACGTTGTGTTGTCGTTAAACACAACGTCAACACAACGTCAAAATCCCGCTGTCATTACATGAGATGTGATTGTGTGCGTGGCCTCAACTCTGGTGGCGTTACCTATACCTACTTATTTATTTGTTTCTTTTCTGAAGCTGTTAAATAGTTTCTTTATAGGATGAGTTTAATAGGTTAATTATATGTATAGAAACTGAGCGCGTCTCGCCCTCAGACGTAACAGTTTGGCGAGAATATATATGTAATGGTACTTAAGTTGTAATTAAATAAATAAATAAATTAAAAAAAAAATATTGAGCAAACACAGTGACTAACCTTGACTTTCATTGAAGAACCCGAGCACCATGATGACGATGACGACCAGGCCAATCTCAAGCCTGTAACTGACCCGGCAGACAGGCATCGCTAACGTCCGCCACATGTCCCCCTCAGCCCATCCTCCATTCGTTGTACACCACTTCTAAGCCGCGCCGGGTACGTTTGGGGTACATCATCTGAAACAAAATATAACACAGTTCACTCACCTATATAAGCTACTAATAAATTATGTAGGTACCTACCAACATTTTCAGGGCGTAATTTACTCATCAAAACAAGTCACTTTCACTCAGACAACTTTTATTTAAAAAAAAAAACGCTTAGTTTTCATACAAATCCATCCAAATGGATTACTGCTTTAGTAATGGAAAATCGAGTTTTTTTTCCAAATTTTGAAAAGTTGTTAGAATAAAAGTGACTTGTTTTGATGAGTAGATTAGTACCTAATTTGTTAGCACCCTGTATGTCCAGAGGTATCGACATAGTTTTAAATCAACCGCAGTTGCAGTTGTAGTTCCCACGTGGGCTCGGTCCGGAACTTCACAGACACAGGTGTATGAATCCCTACACCTTAAATCTCATGGTAAATTTCAATCGCCACATTAATTCCGAAAAAGTCAGAGGTACGAACTCAGGCTCGAACCCACGATCCTCTGCTTGAGAGGTCGTAGGTCAAACCACTAGACCACAACGGCTAGTTAAATACATGGCTAAAATTACCTCGACATTCTGCTCACATTGCAACAGCGGCGGTCGTAAGTAAAATCAATAGCAGTATATTTAAGCCTAGAAGAGAATATACAGCCGATAAAGGCGCAAACGGTCGGTCCAAGCAATAATTGTAATTGGTTGACACCAATTCGAAGAATCCTTTCGACACAGTCACGGAGTCTGTTTTTCAGTTAACAATTTTATCAATCACATCGAGGCAATATTTCAAGCCCTTGAGCTTTCGGTTTATTGTCGAAGCCTTATTTGGGCCAGCGCATTTAATCAAAAATTCAATAGGGAAATTGATCTGATAATACAAAAGCGAAACCGACATTTACCCTTCCTTTTTTCCTTGTTAAACTCCGTCTAACTGGCTCAAACCGATTCCAACAAAAAAACAAACTCGTTAAAACAAAACTGAATGATCCTTCACTATGCACGGATCATTTTTCGAGGTTATTCTTAGGGAAATTTCACCCTCCCTTGCCCCTGTTATCCACGAAAACTTCTCAATTAGTGAGTTTACCGCTTACAAAGAAAGTTAGGAAACTTCCTCAGGCCATTAAAGCGTCTTTTTGAATCACCCGAGAGTTGCTAACGTACAACTTTTAATGTCTTAGAGTGAACATTTTCTTTGTGTTGATGCTATGGTTGGGTGGACACAGAAAAAACAAGCGTATAGCAGTATAGCAGGCCCCATGGCAAGGACCGATATGTTTTTGCTGATCCTCTTTTTACAGAAGCGCCTCGAACTATCTGCGGAAATCCGATACGTAAAAAAACAAGTCGATTTTTATAACTGTGCAGCTTTTTCTCTGCTGAAGCTTTTATTATTGAACTGCCAAATTCACGTTGAAATATGATCAGGTCGGTTTCAAATTAATGGACATAATTCTCAATGAAAATAAATTGGAAAAGATACGGTACGCAATTATTTTTATTAAAGGGTTTTATATAAATGTGCTTTTCGGAGACGGTTTCTATTTTCACTTTTATTTAGATCTTAGATTAGATCTGTTTGATCGTTTTCTTTGCCTACGTTTAGGTACGTCATAGTCTTGCGTAACGATAGTCCAATATTTCTTAATTAAACATTTTTTTTAATCTTTTGAAATAGGTACAAACATTTTTGCAAGAATAAGTGGAATAAAATTGATGAAATTAATTTTCACAGTGAGTTAAAAAAAATCAAGTTTGTACCATAACATGAGAATGTACAGGTAGGTACTGTAATTGGTTTTATCACACAAGCGCATGTGACGTTCCAAAATACACATAGCTTAAAGTTGTTAAGACAATAAATAAAATGAGAATTTATAGTCAGTATTTATCATTAGTAAAGTCTTTTAGTCTCCACCTTGGCAGAATCATCGCAGCCTATATACGTCCCACTGGATGGCACATGCCTTCTCTCAGAATGAGAGTGCTTGGGCCGTAGTTCCCACGCGTGCCCAGAGCAGATTGGGAACTTCACACACACCATTGAATTTCTGCTCAGGTGTGTGCAGGTTCCCTCACGAAGTTTTCCTTCGCCATAAAGCTCATGGTAAATTTCAAATGTAATTTCGCAAATAAATTCCGAAAAACTCAGAGGTGCAAGCCGGGATTTAAACCCACGATCCTCTGCTTGAGAGGCCATAAGGTCAAATCGCTAGGCCACCACGGCTGACTTTGGCAGAATGCTGATTGTAAAAGATTCAAAACTTCCGGATTATATTATATTATTAACTTTTGTGATTGTTTGTTATTATTATAGTACAAAGAGAGGAAAGAAGGCCAACACCGGAAAATGATAACTTTCTAAAATAAATGACCATCCCAGCCTATATGTATACGTCTGACGCAGGGCCAGTGCTGATTGGGAATTTCGCACACACCATTAAACTTTTTCGTGGATGTATACATATTTCCTCAAGATGTGTTCGTTCATTGTAAAGTTCATGGTAAATTTGAAATGCTATTTTGTACGTAAATTGGGAAAAACTCAGAAGTGCGAGCCCTGGCTCGAACCCATGACCCCCTATTTGAGAGGCCTTAGGTCAAATCACTACGTAACTACGAGACTTCTAAGCCTAAAAGAACAAAATAAATTAATATTAATAGCAAACCTTCATAATAACGCTGCAGTTTTTTTGCTCTTAATTCCACTTTATCACCAAAATTAACTTGTTACGGGCCATCCTCCTTAATAAATAATAATGCCAGCTAGCATCGTTGCGATAATGACAAGTCCCTAAAAACCTGATCAAGCTAATGCACGACAAAAAAGAAACGTTTTCATCCTGCCCAGACAAGAAAAAGGGTACGCGACAGGAAAAAACTTTAATTATTTCGTACGTAAGCCACTTGTGAGGGATTTATCTCAGAGAAACCTCCGTGATAACGGCGCGAGTTGAAAAATTACGTATAAATGCGAGAGGCAATCTACAGACAGTTGTGCGTATTCCAGTAGGTATTACACTATATTAAAAACTGTTGGTAAGCATATTGATCTTGCAATACAATACAGTGACTTTTAAATGCACACCACAATACAAAAAATCAAGTAAGTATATGGAAAGAAAATTTAAGAAAACTTAACGACCATATTACCTAACTTTTCTGATGTAACATTATGGCTTTTGTCATAACTGTCAGTCGTTTAACAGTTGGCTTGATCGACAGGAAAAAACCCACGGGATAAGGAATGGGGTGTGTTTTACAATACCGAAGTACGAAAGACCGAATGTATTAAAACATCGAATGGGTCAAAAGAACGACACGATTTTTTTCTGAAACCGTAAACTTTTCAGAATTTATTAAAACGGCATCATACAGAACCCATTAGGTTAGGTTAGGTTTGTTTTATAACAATCTTAAAAAGTTAACGGTTTCAGAAAAAAATCGTGTCGGTCTTTTGACCCATTCGATGTTTTAATACATTCGGTCTTTCGTACTTCGGTATTGTAATACATACCCAAGGAATGAATGGCATTTACATGAATATTAAATTCAAAGCAACCTTATCTCTCTGTAACTGTTATAGAGACTTGATACTTGGCAAATTTCCGATGCGATAGAGAACATTTTATCTCTGCGCGGACGATGTCGCGGGCAAAAACTAGTCAATAATAATTCTTGCAGGTTTGAAATTACTTCAAGTGACAGGGCTATCAATTTTACGTTAATTTTGAGGCTGACCGTTCCTGACGTCAAAATTTTTGCTGCTCGGAACTTTGTATACTCAACGCCGTATATAGATTCCAAAAAAGTTACCAAAGATGGCCGAACGTAACTGACACAAGTGTCATTGTCATTGTGACCTTCTAGATGTAACCAACCCAAGCACATTAATAAAAAATAGTCATAATAATATTTTGTTGTTATTTAAGTGTAAAGATTATCCCAAGTTATTGATGTTTCCTATAAGTATAGGTACCTACGCATACCGTATTGTGTACAATGTGTGTTGCACCTTGGTTTTGAACTATCCATGTGCCAAAATTTATCACAATCAATTGACTTGAATTGACACTCATATGACTTCTAGGACGCTTCCTTGGTGGAGAAGGAGGAAGATTCTCGTCCCTGTGAGAGGGACCTGAGGCCGTATTGTCTAACGCTTCTGACGCTTGCCTTCGCTTTCACCATCTCTTTCTGTCATCAACTTATACCGTTTGACAGAAAGAAATAGTGATTGCGAAGGCAAGCGTCAGAAGCGTTCGACAATAAGCCTGCAGGTACCAGTTCCATGTTACTTGCTTAAATGCAAAACCCACGAACAAAACATAATAACAAAACTTAACAGGAAACAAAAACTCAACAACGAAAATTATTTTCTCAAACATGCTATGTAATGTTTACGTTGTGTTCGTTAAAACAGGCTTCAAAATACACCGTTGCAGGCCTAGGCCGGCAATGCGATCGTCTATTGTTTCATGTCACACAGCACCATGATGTTTATAGGTCTATGGCATCATAGCATTCAGCCATTTAAAAAAAAACTATAAGCAATATTTTGCGTTTTGGTTCATTATGACATTCTGCCACTACGCTTATTTAAGGTAAGGTAAGATGGTGATGGTTGGTGATCTGCCTAGAGACATATTTCACCATCAACATCATCATCACCATCATCACCATTATTATCATCATCATCATCATCATCATCGTCATCATCAACATCATCACCATCATCATCATCATCACCATCATTATCATTCATCACCATCATCATCATCATCATCAATCACCATCATCATCATCATCATCATCATCACCATCAGCATCATCATCATCATTCATCACCATCATCATCATCATCACCATCATCATCATCATCATCAATAGCATCATCATCACCATCATCACCACCATCATCATCATCATTCATTCATCACCATCATCATCATCATCACCATCATCATCATCATTATCACCATCATCACCATCACCATCATCATCATTCATCACCATCACCATCATCATCATTCATCACTATCATCATCATCATCAATCACCATCATAATCATCATCATCATCATCACCATCATCATCATCACCATCATCATCATCACCATCATCATCATCACCATCATCATCATCACCATCATCATCATCACCATCATCATCATTCATCACCATCATCATCATCATCATCACCATCATCATCATCACTATCACCATCATCATCATCACCATCATCATCATCACCATCACCATCATTCATCACCATCATCATCATCATCACCATCTTCATCATTATCATTCATCACCATCATCACCATCATCATCATTATCACCATCATCATCATTCATCACCATCATCATCATCATCATCACCATCATCATCATCATCATCACCATGATCAATCACCATCATCATCATCATCATCATCACCATCATCATCATCATCATCATCATTCATCACCATCATCATCAATATCATCATCATCATCATCATCATCACCATCATCATCATCACCATCATCATCATCATCATCATCATCATCATCATCATTATCACCATCATCATCATCACCATCATCATCATCACCATCATCATCATCACCATCATCACCATCATCATCATTCGTCATCATCACCATCATCATCATCATCATCACCATCATCATCATCAATCACCATCTTCATCATCATCATTCATCACCATCATCATCATCACCATCACCACCATCATAATCGTCATCATCATCATCACCATCACCACCATCATCATCATCATCATCATCACCATCACCATCATGATGATGACGACGATGATGATGATGATGATGATGATGATGATGGTGATGGTGCATGTTTGAGAAAAGCACTATACAAGCCTCGGCCGGAACAGGGGTTGCCGGCCTCGTATCATGCCGGCCTCGTGTACCACTCGGCCGTCAACTTAGATACTCGGCCGGCAACCCCTTAAGTCCCGGCCTCTGCAGTAATGTACTATTATTGAATCAGGCGTTACTTTGCGGAGGTCCATATTAATGAACTAAAACAATTACTTTGCTCACCCGCGACCTTACAATAGTTACGTTTATGCAAGAAATGTGTGTTCATGCAGTTCCTCCACCTCCACACTGTACGAACACACACAAATCACATAAACACAACTATCACCACCACCAAGCTACACTGACGCGTTTCGAACTCAACCAGAGCTCATCCTCGGAGTTACCACAACCGTATGCTATGCTACCAAATGTTAAACATTGAATTTCGCGCCTAGAGCGTGCCGTTCCACCTTAAAGTAATTTTACAATACCAACACATAAAAATAAACTCAACATCGCCGATCCAGTGTCTTCGTAAAACAAATTCACAAACATTAAACAATTGCTTTGTGTCTCATCAGATTTATTGAATGTCTCAACAACTTTTAATTTAAACGCGACTGAGTCTGGCAGGAGTTGAGAAGTAACAAGCCAAATTCTCATCTGGGGCGTGCGAAATAATTCCCCCACTTCCTGTCAGTATCTCAGTGGAAACTTGCACACTTTATCCTAGTGCTCGTTAGTTCCAAACTCGACTTCTTGTTCCTGAATATGGAGCAGAGATTTCGAGCTGTTAGTGCTTGCCATTGAGTGAGTGCAAGTTGCAAGGGTGGCAAAAGTCCAAAACTGTAACCGTGAGTCATTAAAACAATTTAATGGTGAATTCATATCAGTGCCATTGAGATGGAAAGCATATTAGATTAACCGCAACAAAATTTACACTAAACTGGGATTAAACACGATAGTTAATTTTACTACTACGCTATGCTTTTAGTTTCTCTGCGGGATCACATTAGAAATGATGAAATTCCCGCTAGAACTAAAGTCACCGACATAGCTTGAAGAAATGCCAGACTCAAGTGGCAGTGGACAACCTGGCTAAGATTGCAGGAACGTTTTGGATGCTGATGGCCGATGATTCTGTTTGGCGAGCCTTGGGGGAGGCCTAAGTATGTTCAGCAGTGGACGTTTTTCACTTGAAGTGATGAAGATAAATAAGTAATCTTACATCTATTGTGTGCAAGCTGATGATGTTTAAAATTGTTAGGATTTTTCATAGACTTTCAGTATATGAAGTCCACTAATAAAAAGAGTTAAGTTGTTCCTACGCATTATTATTGACTATCACAGTTTTTTAGTAATAATTTGCTTACTTTCTTGTGGCTGGTTTCGACCGGCGGCGCCACAGTGCGTGCTAGAGAGGCACAAGCGACCAATTTATATCTATGAAACCACAATTTTTATCTCGTGTCTTCGCTTGTGAAATACCGTCACAATAAACATTAGCAATTAGTAATAGCATTTGGCCTGGAAAAAAGATATACTGGCATTTTTAAAGCATAACGTTCACTCGTAACGTTCACAACACCGTCTATTGTTTTGCATACATTCTTGTTTAAAATTGACTTATTTATTTTATTCAAACAGCTATCATTACATGTTTTGTTACCTAATAAAATAGTGAGTGCAATATATGCATCACTGTCATTTAAAAAAGTAGCCCAGGGCATAACGAAGATATTAAGTTTGTGACGTTTCAATCCAGATTTTTTTTTATTATGAGAGGGAGGCAAACGAGCAAGTTGGTCATCCGATGGGAAATAATCACCATGATAGACATCTGTACGCCAAGTTTCATTCAATTCTGTTAGGCTGTTTTTGCATGATTGACTAACAAACATCAAAATATCCTCACAAAGTTTCTCATTTAGAAATTTAGTTAGATAGACTACTAGTCAGATAGTCCAACGTCATACAATGAAATTAAAGAGACGCTGAGAAGATCAAAATGTTAAAATCTATTTTAAAATTGGTGTTTTTACTGCAAAAATTCCACGCTACTTTCTTCATTGTTGTAATATTCTAAGATCTACTGGAATTTACTCATTCGCACGCACCGTTTCGCATTCGTCTTCATACTAAGAGAAAAATCGTCCCCTGGGTAGGCTAACATATTATGCAAAAGCACTTTTGCGGTGCGCTTCTAAAGTAACACCTTTTTGGGGAGTCACTTTCAGGAAGGTAGGCTTATTCCCTAATACATCATTTTAACTCTGGGGTTCTGTGCCTTTTACTGAAATTACAGTATTTATTATGAAGGTCGTTCTACCTTTTACGCAGTCATTGTTTTTAATTCATGTTTCTCATACACAGCTACACCCCTACATGTTGGCGTTTTTGATGTATACCATTACTGTTTTAATGATCTTAACGTAAGTCATGATTTCAAATATCATCGTATTTTTACTATAAAATATAAAACGGCATTACAAGATCCAGTACAAATGAGAAAGACGAAAATAGTTTATAAGGGTCAAAATTTTAAGGGCTTTAAGGTGGCCAACTATTATCAAATTAATAATTTTGAACCTTTATCTTGTCTTCATAATTTTTATCACACTCTTTTTTTTCTCAGTTCTTTTACCTTTTTGTTCGACTTTTTTCGTTATTTGAGGCTGATCCTGTCACCTTTTTAACGGAAAATTCTCAATTCTCAAGACTCCTAAAAATTCAAGTTCCATCGTAATCCACGCACCACGTACAATTTTTCACGGGACCCATGCAAATGTAAACTTTTACATACAAATACGAGGATTTGCATTGTAAGTGGATTCTCAGTTCTCGCCGGCGGGGTAATCAGAAATGAAGTATAACACTAAGAATTCGTCTCTATACTTAATGCAAAAATACATCGTTAAATTTGAATAAAACTTTTTGTAGAAAAATGTATCACAATTTCAGCATAGCCTAGAATAATAAAAATGAGTGGAATAAAATATTTACAAGGTCTAAAATAGAATCTGACATGTTTTCTTAAGTATCGAATGTAAGTCAATATTCAATTAAGGTTTTAAGTTTCTATTTCAATTGACTTACTTTTATCTTCGTATATATTGCAGCTGCAACACTATCTTGATTCAATAAAGGTCTATTCCACTGAATACTAGGCTGCACTGAAAGTATCGGGAATCGATTATTTAATGGTACAATAGTGTTTCAAATTTAACCTTTTTATAACAATAGGGGTCTTGTCAACACATTACAGCAGGCAGTTTGAAAAAAAAAGTAGACACTTTTTAGTAATTGTTTTTTAAAACGGACTTGTTGCCGCCAAAATTGAAGTAACGCGAGAAATTTTAAGAGCTATGAATTTTTATGATTTTAAGAGTGGTTTATCTCAAAAATAATGCCTTGATCGGACGATTTATGCATTTAGGGAGGGAGTTGCATGAAAGACGACTGTGTATCGCTGGTTTTCCGAATTTTATCGCGATCGTGTGAAACTCAGTGATGATTTTCGTGAAGGGCGGCGGCGGTGGGGTTACTCAAGAAAATGTCGATGCAGTGCGAGACCTGATCAACAAAGATCGTCATGTCACATATCGTGAAATTCAGTCATACTTAGGGATTGCAATGAGTCAAATACAAATTACCTTGCAAACAGAACTGATCGTGAGAAAGCTATTTTCCCGTTGGGTCCCACACCAACTTTCTGATGAACAAAAGGGGGCCTGGGTCAATTGATGCCGAATAAATTTAGAAAGGTTTAACACAGGAACTTCCAACGCAGTATATAAAATCGTGTTGGGTGATGAAACGTGGATACATGCTTACGAACTTGAAAATAAAAACCAATCACGAGTTTGGATGTTCGAAAACGAACTGCGACCGACCAAGATTGTTCGCTCCCGAAGCACGGCGAAAAAGATGGTCGCCACTTTTGTCTCGAAATCAGGGCAACTTGCGACTATTGCACTTGAGGATCGCAAAACGGTTAATGTAGACTGATGTACTACAAATAGTCTGCCTGAAATCGTTGATATACTCAAAATAGAAAACTCCAACCGATGCATCATTCTCATCACGACAATGCTAGCCACTTCACTGCTCGTCAAACAAATGAGTATTTGGACTATTATAACGCCGAATTAATGACCCATCCACCGTACAACCACGACTTGTAGTCTTAATGATTTCTATACATACCCTAAAATTAAAGATAAGCTACGCGTTCAGCGATTTCTTTCACTTGAAGCAGCAATGGACACCTTCATTAGTGCCATTTCGGGGACTACATCTTTGAAGTGGAATAACTGTTTCAATAATTGGTCTGAGCGAATGAAAAATGTATAAATATGCTTGGAGAATACTTTAAAAAACAGTAAATGTACATTGAACTCTTTACGCTGGTCCATTTTTTGTATTCCCGAAACTTTCAGTTTGACCACGTAAACAAACGTATTGTGTCTTTGTTTCAGTAAATAAAACTGCAGTGTCTTTGTAGTTCTGGTTATTGTTGTTAAATATCTTAACAAAGAATTGGTATTTCATATGTATTGAATAAAGTTGTCCTTCTAGAGTATTACAGTCTCGTCATCACCAGATTTCTTTTTTTTTTTGAAGTCTCATTTCTCAATTATCAGTTCCAAAGCAGTCAAACACAAAACCAACAAGGCTTGACCAAAATTGTTAAGTGTCTCTAAAACAAATTCCTTTCTAATTCGAATTCTTTGCCTTAAAACACAGTGCCGACTTCTCAATCGAATACTGTAAGCCTTTTGCCGACAATATATTCATGATGTACCCCCCCCAAATCCCTGGGAAAATATTTTTTCCGTGATGGACATTGGAGGCGATTCGCGCTACCCTCTTTTGTGGGGCCGATATTTACACCGAAGCTCCTGTATACATTATTCATGGGATTGTTATGCATTTTGTATTCAGATATTGGTTCGACATGCACCTGTTAGGGCTAAAAGGGTTGTTAGACAGTTTAGGCATCTATTTGGACTATTTGGACTTTGTAAAATTCAGTGAAATCAAATCAGTTATGATATGACGATTTTGGCAGCTTTCATAATCATAATACACAATTTAAAAGTCATGAAAAGCATAATACATATAATATTCATCGTTCAATTAGCATAATTATACCATGTGAGTGCTGTCAAAATATATTCTTGGCAGAATCAATTTCGGAATCAAACTTCTCTGAATATAGTTTTCAGCTGAAATAAATTATATAATTCACAACAGTTTTGCTTAGTTTGGAAGAAATGTTAATTAACGTGTGTAACGAATAAATATAATTGTCTGATGGATGAGTTGTATAATTTGCTAAGTTTCTGGAAGTAGTTGAAGAATTTAGTAATTTTATTCTATTCTTCAACTACGTCCAAAAAATAATTAAGATAATTATATAAAATTCCCGTGTCGCGGTGTTTGTTACCAAACTCCTCCGAAATGGCTCGACCAATTCTCATGAAATTTTGTGTGCATATCGGGTAGGTCTGAGAGTCGGTCAACATCTATTTTTCGTATCCCTATTCTTCACAGACGGAGTCGCGGGCAACCGCTAGTATATTCTTTTAACAGTTTTCGTTTTTCAACCGACGAAAACAAAAGGAGGAGGTTTTCAATTCGACGTGTATATATATTTTTTTTTATGTATGATCACGCATTACTTTTTACACAGTAGTCCGATTTTGATGATTCTTTTTTTATTGGAAAGCGTATATCCCGAGAGTGGTCCCATTTAAACTTGGAAACAATATTCCTACCCTAAAGGTAGAAAACAAGGGATGATTGATTGTTCAGTTACTGATTGTACTATATGACCACGCATAACTTATTACAGAGTAGTCGGATTTTGATGATTCTTTTTTTATTGGAATGCGTATACTCCAACAGTGGTCCCATTTAAATTTGGAAATAATATTCCTACCCTAAGGGTAGGAAAACAGGAGTTGATTGACTAACTTTTTACAGAGTAGTCTGATTTTCATAATTCTTTTTTATTGGATAGAAGTTGGTATTATAAATTTGGAAAAAAAATTACCCCAAGGATGGAAAAAAGTATAAAATAAAAACTTATTAACAAAAAATTAAACCGCCGAAAAAACTGAAAAGCAAAAAAATAATACCTTTTTTGTTTGACCTTAATCTAGGTACCAGTTTGAAGTCGATGCCTCAGCACGAGCCAAGAGGAGTGATAGAAGCCAATCAGGTAGACGATTATAGGTCCACTCCTCCTGGCTAAGTGCTGAGGCACCGACTTCAAACTGGCACCTTAATCTAGATTAAGGTCAAACAAAAAAGGTATTATTTTTTGCTTTTCAGTTTTTACAACCAATACCGTCATTTCTTTAAGTGTTGGCACTCAATAATAGTACAAAAAACTGTAAGACTAAAATGTAGTCTTTATACGAGAAATACTCGAAAAGTTTTAAGATTTCATCAAAAAATATTCAGAATGAACAAGGACATATCGATACCGGAAATCTCAAATGGCGTAAAGGACAAAAATGCGAAAATGAGTCTTAAATGCCATCCTATACAGCTTTTTTTTCCCTATCGAATGGCATTTAAGACTCATTTTCGCATTTTTGTCCTTTACGCCATTTGAGATTTCCGGTACCGATATTTCTAGAAATAAGAGTGTTTTCTGGAGTCGGCAACCAATTGTGATACATGTACTATATAATAATTATTATATAGGTACTATCAAACGAGATTAGACACAGGAATTTCGTTTTCCGTCCAATGTGAAAGTAAAACTCATTTTCTTTGCATATTTAAAACTGTTAATAATTAATATTAATTAAAAATGTTTGTATCTTTTCTATTATTCGTTTTTATAAGACAAAGAAGGTAAATGCGCAGGTCAACTCAAGACAGCAAGTATGTACCCAAAGGCAACAAAATATTACAGGTGATGTACGGTCAAGTGCAAAAATATGTATCAATTTAATCCTCTCGTAATTACGAACCGATATCTTAATTTAACGACGTAAGAGCTATGTGACATATTGATGAGCAAGTTGTATGCACCCTTTATTTTTTTCCACTTGCTACGATCCTGACATAACATCTTTCGCTTCCCCAAGACTCATTTTTTCATCACTCAAGTCTTTTCATACATATATTCACTATTAGTCTTTTCATTTTGTATTGTAAAAAAATATCTTATTTAAAATTCTCTTAAGTACCTCATTTCATATGTATTTCAGCTAAACGTGGTATTCCAGTCGGAACGTTTATAAATACATTCATCATATTTTCGATTCCGCTGCACATTTAGCAAACTGCCTGAGGTCACGATCGTGATTTACAAGCAGTATTTACTTACATAATTCATAACGTCAACTGGCTGGATTTCTAAGGCAGAAACAAAAGAATTTTAGCAAAAAAACAACAATTCAGTGCTTTTAATTCAGCTGTCTTATGTCTTTGTCTGTGCTCTTTTTTATGTCGGCCGATATTATTTGATTTGCTAATTTGTTATGAAGCAATCATGCTATTCAAAAATTTACCGAAACAACTTAAGACTTGAGAGATGACGCAATAGTGTCTGACACAAGAACGACTCTTTAATCCACACACATAATAAACACTTTAAAAAACAGTAAATATTTAGATATTAGGAATGCTAATGCATATTGCCAACATTAAATTCAAATTGCAGTCATACAGTTTTGCTGTTAGAATCTTATAATAAGTGAAAAAGTTTGTGAAGATGTTGGATGTTTGTTAATCAATGATGAAATAACCGCTTAATGTATTTGGATGCAACTTAGCATACAGATAGACAAAAATCTGGATTCAAAAATAGGATACCTAATATTATATTATCGCGGTAGTGCATTCCCTGCACTATCACGTTAAACAAGAATAGGCTGTCGTACATACCTCGTTTTTCAAGATGCCATTGTTATCAATTAGTTCTTCGAGCGAAAGTCTTACTTTAAAAATGCTACCGTAACATTTGTTCTGGCAAAACTTTAAGATTATACTGTGAAGGTATTTCTAACGCTAGCAAAGCAACGAGTTGAAGTAGTGGCTATAAATGGTCAAATAATTATTTATAGTCTCAGTCATACGTGCAGTCTCCATGAGGGTGAGAGACACTAGAAGACATATCAAAACCTTTGAATACGAAGACAGAGCAGGAATTCTATACTAAAAACAAAACCATTGCTAATTTTGTTCGTGTGTTTTTTTTTTGTTTGATTTTGTGACATCGAATTGTTGTTTCATGTTTTGTTATATTTGGGTATGTTATCAATTATTTATCTAGTAATGATGTTTCACGGTCATGGTATCCCCATTATTTATAGTAGTACCATTACGCGTACTACGTATATTTAAAAATGTATTCGATCTAAATTTTGTTGTTCTGCAGTAGTTTCTTACATAATATATATATCAAAATTGCGTGAGACTTGTCCAAGCATAACGTCTATAAGCCAATAAGCTTATGTCGAAAATCTGTGTTCAGTACCTACCTACTGTTGATATAGGTAACAATGTTTATGCTCGGTTTCCTGTAACTTGATGTTAGTTTAGGACCAGAGAAATTTACGAGTTGTTAATATAATGTGAAAATACGATGTTTTACCAAAACAAGGGGCCTCGGAGTTTCACGGGAAGAAGAGAGATGTTTTAGGGAAATTAGTTACACCGTTTTATCAACCATGTTTATAATTTGTTAAACGTTAAACAGTTTTAATTATTTACACAATTGGGATGTCCCAATTTTTGACAACGTATAATAAATCTAAAACCGTTTGGAGAAATAGGCTTTGTGAATCGTTTTCAGAAATCAGATTCCAGAAATATGATTAACTGAATTAAATAAAGAAAATTTAGGTAATGACCTTCATTTGACCCCTGCAGTGAATTGTCACATAGGCAGATATAAAGCAGGTCTACACTCTAAAGCAAATTGACAGTTTGAAATGTTGCTGTCCTGCTTATAATAGCAAAGAGTGACAAAGACAGAACTTTAATCACATGATGCGCACCTGGCTTTAAACAGTTGTCATTTATCATAAATTCCGAAATGTATACAATACTCGCAATGTATTTTTACAAATTTAATTATTAAATTACTACGTTACAAGTAAATATGAAAGAATTTAAATATCAGATTTTAGTAAAAAATATCTATTTACTATCACACCATTAAACAAACAGGAATAATCGAAGATAAAAGAAGATAAATAAATAAAACTATTTGTCATGGTTCATTTAGGACCCTAAGCCGTGCTTGTATTATTGAAAGTGACAAGACAAATCAGTAGTGCCACAGATTATGTTATGTACGGCTTGAATTTTTGTAGGCAATGGAACGCGGCTCTCTCACTGTGACGTTATCCAACGTATTCCTTAAAAAAATTATAAAAAATTAAATACTCAACCAAATTTAAAATCGATGAAAATGGTATCTTAAAATATCCTATTCTTTCCAAAAAAAAATATAAAAACTATAGGTTATTTTTTTTGGTACATCCCAATTGGTTAACTCTTGACGAACTTTTAATAATTTTTCTGTGTTTTACTCGTAATGCCTCTTTTAGATCTAGCCTCATCTTTCTCTTGAAAATATGAATAAAGACCTAACGGGAGCCTTAACCGGACATAGCTCGAAGCATCGCTAGACTTAAGTGGCAGTGGGCAGGGCACATCGCTCGTAGAATTGACGGCCGATGGGGCCGAAAGGTTCTCGAGTGGCGTCTGCGGACCGGAAGACGCAGTGTAGGTAGGCCTCCAACAAGATGGAGCGACGACCTGGTGAAGGTGGCGGGAACGCATTGGATGCGGATGGCGCAGGGACATCTGTTTGGCAAGCCTTGGGGAGGCCTATGTTCAGCAGTGGACGTCTTTCGGCTGAAATGATGATGATGATGATGAAGGGACTTTTGACCTCTTCCCAAGAACAAGCCTGACATTAGATTTGCCTTCGTATCGTACCATTCCATTCACTCACTCTCTTATACAAAGGTTATTTATCAGACTTACTTAATCATGCCTTACAAAGCCCGTTAGTGTAATCCAGTTACAGATAGCGTGACATATGACCCTGTTAAAGACTTGACAGACACGAATAGTAGTTGGATTAAAAACACGATGGTTTGTCTGTGTTAAAAGAGTGTAAAGATATGAGAGAGAAAGAGAAATACTTAATATTACACATTGAATACGCAGAAAAAGCTGTGGCAGCCGGTTTGACCAATGGCTTCTTAAGCAGAGGGTTGTGGATTCGAACGCGGGTTCGCACCTCTGACTGAGTTTCTCGACATTTCTCGGAAAACGTTGTGTGGAAACCAGCACGCAAAGTGTGTATGTAGTTTCCAATCCGCATTGGGCCTGCCAGGGAATTACGATCCAAGCCCTCCCAATCTGAGCGGAGGCCTGTACTCTCCTCTAAATGTACTCAGACTAACAGAAATTTTCGTTCTATTCGAGTAGGTAATTAAAACAGCAACACATAAATCATTATATATTTAAAGAGCTTAGCTAAAGCGGATATCGTAAATTCAAGACCTGACACGCGAATTTAAATCTCTCAGCTTAACGAATAACGCTACTTCAAAATCTAGTGGAAAAAATTGTTACCTAAAATATTAAAAAAAGAAAAAAGACATGTTATTTGTGATAACATGGATAAAAACAATAAAAAGAAAACAATAATGAAATTTGGAAAATGAGCGTGACACAGAATGGTCCCCAATCAGTAACTGCCGATCTTACGAATGACTCTGGTCTTCATTTGGGACCATCAATCACCATACATAAAAAAAAGAATAAATCAAAGTGAAAATATTATTAGAACATACAATAGTGTTATAGAATACCTTGAGGCAGTAAGTAATAATCTAAACAAATAAAAAGAAACGTCATGTCTGATTGACTAACTCATTCACTCAGTCATTGACTGAATGACTCACGAACGTCCATTCAAAACCTTCGGCCCTAGAAGGCTACAATTTTGCATAAAATTTTTCTTTATGATGAAGGCAAGGAATTAGGACGGATTAGTTGAAATTGAAATAGGGAATAAATATGTTCGTTTCAGAGTAATCTTGTCTCCGTAACTATGATTACTACGCTCTTCAAATGTGGCCTACAAGTAGACAATTATAAGATTTAAACTACCTAGTTTAAGGGAAACTGCTTTATAGAAATTCCCATCGGATAAAGAAAAAACGGGTTTATATAATTAACTAACCTTAAACGGGATTTAGACGACCAGATGGCCTAGTGGTTAGAGACCCTGACTATGAAGCTTGAGGTCCCGGGTTCGATTCCCGTGTCGGGGCAGATATTTGTATGAAAAATACGAATGTTTGTTCTCGGGTCTTGGGTGTTTAATATGTATTTAAGTATGTATCTATCTATATAAGTATGTTTATCCGTTGCCTAGTACCCATAACACAAGCTTTGCTAAGCTTACTTTGGGACTAGGTCAATTGGTGTGAATTGTCCCGTGATATTTATTTATTAATTTATTTATTTATTAACTAACTGATACTGACGATAGATTTTTGTACATCTATTGCTTTGCCAAAGATTTGCTTTTTTCAATGAAAGAGATGAAGAAGCTTTACCTACAATAAATTTGAATTCTGTTGGGATTACGACGCAAAAATATTGCGCAAATTGATAGGATTAGTTTGTTTTACGCAGGAATTTTGCACTTCCCCGGGATAAAAAGTAGCACGTGATCATAATAGATAGCGTAGATAGGTAGCTTTCTACGATTCTTAAAATTTCGTTAAAAACTACCATTAACTTTTGAATTTGCTACAGAAGAGTGATCCTCGCTGTCATTGCAAATGTCACAGAGATCATCATGAAATGACTGACCGAAACCTCAATATAATACATTGAAACTACATTTTCTGTCATTATGACACTATAAAAGAACTAAAATGCCCTACTTCGTAGGCATATATAAACTTGGAATGAGTCCAAACAGGTTTGGACGTTCATATTGTTAATATTTACGGTGGGGCATATTTTACTCTTAAATTTTAACGTTATGTGAAAAATATTAAAATGGCAGAACTTGAGCGTTTTTGGCTCACCTACCGTTATTTGGAGTTACGGTTGCGTTCGGAAACCGCCGCGATAAGTATGAAAACTTGGCGTGGGACCGACGGTGTATCGTTCGTAAATTATGTTTATTGGACCCTCTAGGGTTTTTATAAGGAGAGAATGAATCATCGACTGGCGAAAATGTTGATTTTGAGTTTGTTCATGAAATCATTATCCCAGCCTAATTTCCTAATTTACTAAGAATTTTGTTATGTTGTGACGGCACCAAAAGAACTACGTCTACCTATCTTTTCAACTGAAAAACGTTCAATGCTGAACACAAGCCTCTCCCAAGGTTCGCCTAACAGATCGGTCCTGCGCTATCCGCTTCGAACGCGTTCTCGTACGTAATCTTAGCAAAATATTTTCGCTCTATCTTGTTGGAGGTCTAACTACACTGCGTCTTCCGGTCGGTGGGCGCCACTCGAGGTCATTTTGGCCCCATCGTCTATTAGTTCTATGAGCAATGTGCCCTGCCCACAGCCACTTGGGTCTAGTGACTCTCTGAACTATGTCGGTGAATTTAGTTTTGCGTGGATTTCACTTTTCTAATGCGATCCCACAAAGAAAATTCCGAGTATACCCATCTTCATCGCTCTTTGTCGAACTATACTATCCTTTTAGTCAAATGTGATACGAGTATGCTTCACAATATTGGCTTAAAACAGTGTTAGAGTGACGTCATTCTGATTTTGAGTATACGTTCTGTACGGGTGCCCCTTTTCTCCCATAATCTTTTTTATCCGAATTTTGAAAGTCATAAATTGATGTCCATAATATTCTTGCTCATAAATATCGATGGTCATAATTTTTGTAAAGCATATCGCTTAATAGTTCTAACTGCATCATCATCATCATATATTTAAGAGCTAGGCTCTTGTCGGTGGAGTAATTTCCAGCATATTCTACATTCCGCTCTTTCCTTCACTTCTTTATATAATGAAACATAACTAACTAACTGCAATGAGCCATAATCCCATTGATCATAACTTTAAAAAGTCATAATATTGATATCAATAATATTTAAGGGAATATCGTTGATTATTCAGAAACGTTATAGGGCATATATCTTAAAGTAATAATTGTTTTTAGTCATAATTTTTCATTACCTAAAATGCACTAACCATCTACATTGAATTCTATAACATCCAAAGGAACATTGATAATTATTCAGAAACATTGTAAGACATATCGCTGGCAGCGAGCGAGCGAAGCGAGCGAGCAAGACTTTCAGGGCAGAAGCGACTCGGACAGGTTAGGTTCAGAAGGCTAAGGCGGGAGCGAAGCGTAAGCGTAGCTCCCGCCTTAGCCTTCGATGTTAGGTATTTTTTTTATGACAGCACAGAAAAGGATTATTACCTTTAATATTATGAAATGTCATACAACCATGACATTGAATGTTATTACAAAGTAATATTGTGCCTTAAAATAATTATGACCTGCGAAAAAAGACCTTGCAATAATTATTATGAGTGACTTTAGTACCTTTAATATTATGAAGTGTGATGCTTCTTGACACTGAATGATATGAGTTTATTTATTAGTCCTTACAATAACTTAAGAAAACTTTTTTTCTTATGACTTAAGAAAATCGTAGCTCCAGTTTATGTTGTTTAATATTATGACTTCCGATAATATGACAAAGAAAAATTATGACAGAAAACGTTATGGTCTTGAAAATTCGGAACAAAAATTTTATGGGAGTCATTATAGACCCGTTCTGTACATTATCCATAATAATATGATAATAGTAATTGAATTTTCCAGAGACCGGGATCCAACTGGCAACTCGAGAGCACCTTGTTCGCATGTCATCAAAGGATTTTACTAACGTATTTAGAAAGTCAAGTACACATTCATAATTTATTCAACGAAAAGTAGGAAAAGGAGTGTAATTTGTTTCATAGTCAGCTGCTTTTAATTGAAATTGTATTGAAATTCAACTTATTTGATATCATCAGCATCTCCCTCGCCTATATACGTCCCAGTGCACAAGAAATAGGGCACCTCTCAGAATCAAGATTCCCACACAGGCCCAGTGCGGATTGGGAATTTCACACATAGGTACATCATTAATCTTCTCCGGTGCGTGTTTATTCACGATGTTTTCCTTTACCGTAAAGCTCACGGTAAATTAAAAAATCAGAGGTGCCAGCCCTGGCTCATTCGCACGACCCTCTGCTTGAGGTTAAACCACTAGGTCACCACGGCTTCTTATATTTTTATTTTTAAAATTATTCAATACCAAGTTACTTAAGCTTGTATGTCGATAAACTCGAAGGTTTTCTTTTTAATTCAGATTTCTTATTCCAAAGAGGACCTTGCCAGTAATAATGCTTTTAATAAATTTTAGCTTCCCGTGGGTGGTTCTATTCGATCTTGACCAGGGAATTCTAGATGTCGTCTGCTCTATTTATATGCGACCCAAATTCCACAAAATTAGCAGTTTATTCCGGATTCGGCAGAACTTATTTTATGAAAGGAATTGAGATTTGTCAATAGCTTTGAAAGCTTGCTGAAAGAGATTGAGTTAACTCGATGTCTGCTGCCATGGTGACAGAAATTTCGGAGAGTAGTTGGATTGATAAAAAATCTTCTTGGAAATAAAATATAGTAAAAATTCTAAACATACACCTACATACACCTGGTTAATATTATTTCTATCTAATATATAAAAATCTCGTGTCACGGTGTCTGTTATCGAACTCCTCCGAAAGGGCTTGACCGATTTTTATGAAACTTTTTTCTCTATATTCGGTAGGTCTGAGAATAGGTCGTAGGCTATTTCTTATCCCCCCCCCATTCTTCGTGGATGGAGTCGCGGGAAACAGCTAGTTTTATTGTAAATTGTTGAGTAAAACTGATAAATTGAAGAAATATGAATATCGTGTCGTAGTTAAGATCTTACTAAATGGAATGTGTAATTTAAATTAATTAATTAATTAAAACAAAAGAAAAGTTGACTACTACATCCTGCATCGCGCTATCGAAGAATGATTTCTCTATTGTAACCTACTCCCACAATACTATAAGTCACTGTAGGTCGCACATCTCAACAGCTGATTCTCGTGATATTATGTAAGCAGTTTCGATTGTTAATTTTTTTTATCGTTGATGACGTAAAAATATTATATTTCTGCAATTTCGAAAAACTGGCGATTTTTACAGCTCACATAATATAAATAATAAATATAAATTATCGTCACAGTTAAAGAGGAGTTTGAGCTTTAGCAATGATCAGGGCAATAATAATATGATCCTTATTGTAGAGAATTAGAATTTAACTTTTTGAAGATAAAATAAAGGAAAAAGGTGAGGTTACTTAACTTAAATACATAATGATGATGCATTACCATTTACTACGGGTGTAGCGTTGGTCCGGACCACATCTCCCGAATCACCCTGTAGAGGTTCTATAAAAGCCTTTAAACTCTGCTCCCTATTTCTATTCCGGTCCAATCCATCACACGACACCAGTGGCATCTGACGACAGAAAAATTAAGCGTTCGAATCGTTTTTTAAACGCAGACGGCGTAACCATCAATCATTTGATCGTGGTAATTTTTCAATGTCAATTTAAAATTGTAAAGGACGGAAGAGTGGCGAGTGGCTATGTAGTATACAGTTAATAATAGCAAGAACGATTAAACCAAGTGGACTTTCAACGTCTGTACAACGTGCTGTCGTTTAAAATAATAGAAAGAAAACACATTTATTTATAACAACAATAACATATATACAGGCTAGAAATACAGACAAAAACATACTTACTATGAAATGCTGTTATAAAAAGGTCCCAGCTCAGCATGTTGCTAGTTAAAAACCAGCACTGGCCTTTCACCGGGCCGCAGTAAAGTGAAATCCCGGAAGGCCACACAAAACAGAAACAAAAATAGTAAAAAAAAAAAAATTGATAAAAAAAATTGAAAAAAAAAATTATATTGACATCCGAGGATTACGAAACATAACAAAGCAGGTAGAAAATTCTACATGAAAAACGATACGAATAAGGATTGTTAAAAGAACTAAATTATTAACAAAGATTAAAATGGTTAAAAGTTACTTAAAAATATATTTTTTTACTTTTTTACCACCATTATTTAAATAATCATTGTAATAATTAATAATAATCGTCATCAAGATTAAAATACTAAATAAAAGTATCTTTTCTTATTGATTGTACATATTACAGGTTATTTAGTTTTAGCGCTTAAATAGTTTTATTACAGAAAGTTCTCCACTCTCATACCTACCTATCATTGATTTCGCATGGGGGGGGGCGACCATGTCTTACTTTTTCTTACAAGGAAGTAGGAGGGGGTCTTGATAGTTCTTGCGTAAGATCACAAAAAAAGCGCAAAGTTAAGATTATACTTTGAAAAAGCGCACGCTCGGATAATATGCGTAAGTATAGGTAAACGATTTCCATGGCAAGACAAATTCGAAAATAAAACTAAAGTTAATTATTACCAAAAAATAAAAAATATTAGTAACTACAATAAAAGAGACGTTCCTAAAAATTGTCTCTTTGAAAAATTAAAATTAAAACAATCCAAACGTGTATTCATTTTTTCCTTTAGATTCTTACGTAATAAATATTACACAGGGGGGGAGGGGGTCGCCCGATTCTTATTTTTTCTTACATAGGGGGGGAGGGGGTCAAAAACTGTCAAAAATCGTCTTACGTAATAAATGAATGGCCCCTTATCGAGATCAGTCATGTCACGTTTTTGTCAATAGCATACTTGTATACTTTCAATCAACCTGATAGACAAATATTTTAATGCGTTATATCGATTTTAAATGGATACGATCTGAAACATCTTTCTTCTTGTTTTATAGGTAAGTAAATGCACAGCTTAATTATGTAAAAACAAAAACAAACCTAAATCAGACGACGATTTACAAAAGGGCACCAGAGTTTTTTCAATATTCATTTGGAATTTTGGATTCAATGAGTCTGAAATCAAAGCAATTAATGTAAAAAAATAATTGAACATAAATGCGAACAAACATGACTGAATAAAAACTTCAGTAGTCTTACAAAAAGCTTTGATACGAACATTTGATGGCGATTGACAGGCAAATCCCGTGAAAATTAAAATTTATTAGAGCAGATTTGCGCTAAAAGAATTCGGAAAATTGACATTCTAAAAATACCTTTTTAATATTATGCAAAAAGCGAGGTCGATTTAGACTTTTTATCGTAGCTGGAGTCGAGGTTGGTTTTTGATGTTTTCCCATAAAAATCAAGGAAAAAGTTTGATGAAATTAGATGATTTGTCGTTGATTAATTTCTGATAAAAAATAAATATCAATAAATCAATCAATCAATCAATCATTTATTTGCTTAAACATGGTACAATAAGATAATTAAGTAAACTAAGAAAGAATGATTTCACAAAATTTTCAAACGGAAAAAGAAACACTTATGTATAGCATCACATTGTTACGCGACTGTACATCTGCCTATCTGTTAAAACTTTTATCTTAGATTTGCGTGAAAGTATCAAGTCTAAAATAATAATTTGGCTACTCCTGATCAATCGTAATCATAAAAAATAACCCGTTGCAACAGATTTGTGTATTTGGCAACGAGTCAAAGTAAACGCCGTATTCACTGATCCGCAAATATAACCTTGTTTATTACAGAAATAATATAAAGGACACATTTTGTTTATTGCTGGCTTAAAAAATTTTAGGCAACCGTCAGTGCACGATTCCAACTTCAGCTTGCCCGTTTTTTTTTGAAGTGAAACTTCTAATGAGACTTCCAACAAGGTCGTGTTAAACGTTTAACGCTACCATGGAGGAGGTATGAAAGCATTAGTATAATGTACTGCCGAAGCAAGTAATCTCGCATTGTATTTAATACTAACGGATGTTAAAAACTTCGACAGTGCGATGCAGAGCTCATAATGTCTGTGCAAATTTGTATGAGACTTGATAAAAGCGCCATCAAGTGAGTAATTTTTTTGTAACACATAGATGCATAAGTAAATTTAGTTCTTTAAGTTATTGCAATAGGTTCATATTGATGTATAAGTGCCTTTTTCATTTCCACATTACGAAGTTTCACTTCTTCCGCGCGGAGGAGCTGCACGCACGATTTTTTTTCTGAGCTCTAATCCAGTGTTATACAAACTTTTTGTGTTCAGGGTAGGTACATCTCGAAAAACGAAAAATTTTGGAGGTACACCGTAAATGAAAAAATCAAGTTACTCAGCGTGATTTACATCTGTATTAAGTACTTTTTTATTTATTTTATTAGATAACCTTATTTTTCCGAGGCACACCAACCACGGTACACCAGTGTGCCGCGGCACACACTTTGCGGGGCACTGCTCTAATCCACTTAATATATTATATACGCTCACTCTCTCTTTTTTAAACTTTACAAGCTCGTTTGATACCAACCGTCAAAATATTAATTTATTCCTACATTTCATTTGGCACGTTAAAAGGGGAATTATTCGAATGTTCAGCCATCAAAGCGTTCATTGGATTGCCCATAATACCATTACTCTGTATCTTCCCAAAAGGCAAACAAATTAGAACTCTGTCGGAACACAAATAGGGTTTTTAAACAATTTAACCATGAAGTCATACCTATTTGTTTCAGGTTTTCAGTCCGTATTAAATCATATCAAATACAAATTTGTGGCTTCGTCGTTTTATTAATTTAACGTGTGGCCAAAATTGATTTTGGCATCATTTTATTGAAAATGATAATCAGTTTGGAAGGCAATTTTAACGGTAAGCAAAAACAATTATGAATATCAATGGTCGGGTGGAATTGAATCAAGTGCGAGTCGGACTTGCGCACCGAGGGTATCGTACAAATTTGTAGTTATATCAAAATATACGCTGTAAACATCCGTATCTATTAATCCTGTGTTAGCAGAACTCTACCTTTAAGGAAAATTCACGCAGCGTGGGAAAATTTCATGTTGATAAGTCGGGACCCGTTACTAAATTACAAGTGTATAGTTTCAGATTATTTCCTATATTTGTAGTATAAGACGGTATTACTTGCCAAATTTTATAGTTCTAGGTCAATGGAAAACACCATATAAATTTGATTCCCTTCATCATCTTTCCAGCCTATATACGTCCCACTGCAGAGCACATGCTTCCTCTCACAATGAGAGGGCTTGAGCCGCAGTTCCCACACGGATCGGGAACTTCAAACACACCATTGAATTTCTTCGCAGGTGTATGCAGGTTTCCTCACGATGTTTTCCTTCACCGTAAAGCTCATGGTAAATTACAAATGTAATTTCGCACATATATTCCGAAAAACTCAGAGGTGCGAATCGGGATTTGAACCCGCGACCCTCTGCTTGAGAGGCCATAATAGGTCAAACCACAAGGCTTACTTAGGCCACCAAGGATTTATTGAATCAGGCGTTACTTTGCGGAGGTCCATATTAATGAACTAAAACAATTACTTTGCTCACCCGCGGGTGAGCAAAGTAATTGTTTTAGTTCCACCAAGGATCTTTTGATTCGCTTGAATGTATCGAAATATACGTTTTTTTGCTGCATACACCTGACGTATCTTTTTTTATGCTAACTTATTATTTTTTCACAGCTTCTAGGGACTTACATGGTTTTAATTTCAACTCGATACCTCCACGCGTTCAAGAGATAAAGGGTCTTGACAGACAGACGGTCGGACGGACGGACGGACAACAAAGTGATCCAATAAACGTTCTGTTATTTTACTTTTGAGACATGGAACCCTAAAAAAACACCATAGCGCTGGTAGTTTAAATTAGTGCAAAAGTTTTCCATTGTAAGTTGTAACACGGAAATTAACCATTGTATGTGTGAGTTTGGTGAATAGTTATTTTTCCAGTCAGACGTTTAATATAACTACTATTATTTAACGTGGCCAAACTTTTTAGTCTCTACCCTGTTCTCATAGTAGAGGATACATTATGAGGTTGACCTTCATAAAATTTTCCATAATTTTAAACTGACACATTGAAATTTTATGACGCAGCATTACTTTTCGTATATTATACGTATACTTACTTACTTATATTATACGAAAAGTAATGCTGCGTCATAAAATTTTATTTTCAATATATTATTAAAATATTATAATTATAACTAAATATCACAAATAAATATCACGGGACAATTCACACCAATTGACTTAGTCCCAAAGTAAGCTAGGCAAGCTTGTGTTATGGGTACTACATACAACGCAACGGAACATACTTATATAGATAGATACATACTTAAATACATATTAAACACCCAATACCCGTAAAAAAACATTCATTCATTTTTTCATACAAATATCTGCCCCGACACGGGAATCGAACCCGGGATCTCAAGCTTCATAGTCAGGTTCTCTAACCACTAGGCCATCTGGTCGTAATTATATTGAAAATAAAATGTTAAAAAAGTTGGGAATTATTTGGCTTGACTTACAGGAATGTTCTCAAAGTAGAATTAAAAGTAATGTATCAAAATAAACGATACTTTCCTGGAGAGCGCAACATTACGACCACCTCATTGTTATTCTAAAAACTTTTGAAAAGCGTTGAACAACGGAAAACGAACAATTAAAAGGTCTGAAAGTTAGAGCTAGAATTAAAAAATTCAACGGGACGGTATTTGTCAGAGTGAAACGGTCTGAATGTTACGGCACTGTGACAGACAGGCGTAACCCGGGCAAAGTTTGAGGAAGTACGCTTTTTAAATAAAAGTTTGTCCAACATTGAAAAATTGAATTGAAATTTAATCCGCTTGGACTAAGGTTTGAATTAAAAACTATTCAAAAGAAAACTGAGTCACAGAATAAGTAATATGTAACCAGTAATCCAACTTCATACTAGAGCGCCCGAATCGACGCACGCACACAGCCAAGCGTCATACACGGCGCGAGCGTGGGAACTGCATTGTTTTGTCTAGCGAAGATTGGTTAGCGGCCGTGTAAGCTTTGGGCTTAAAACAGCTAAATTTCATAATACCTTATTCACTAATACCCCTAATTTTCAAATTACCATGGGCTCATAATACCTAAAAATACCTAAAATTTAAAATTGTCTCATCTTAAAATTTGAAATTTTTGGTATTTTTAGGTATTATGAGCCCATGGTAATTTGAAAATTAGGGGTATTAGTGAATAAGGTATTATGAAATTTAGTGGTTTTAAGCCCAAAGCCCGTGTAAGACGCTTGGCTGTGTGCGTGCGTCGATCGGGCGCTCTAGTATGAATTTGGATTACTGGTTACATTATTACTTATTCTGTGACTGAGTGTTCTGAGCGTAAGAGCTCATCAAATAATTGCATACAGAAAAAATATCTTAGGTTATTTTCATTCAACAACTTTGGTTTGTCAGGTTGTAATAGTAGTATTCCCTTAGCACACGCACTTCTAGCAACGCATGTATGCATTTTTAGGGTTTGGTATCCAAAGGGTTAAAACGGGACCCTATTACTGAGACTCCGCTATCCGTCCGTCTGTCTGTCTGTCCATTTGTCACCAGGCAGACAGTTGAAATTTTCACAGATGATGCATTTCTGCTGCCGCTATAACAATAAATACTAAAAAACAGAATAAAATAAACCCGAGCCCTTGTTCGTGTGGCTTCGAAATTGTTCCGCAAATCGTTGCCAGATTTAAAACGGACGGACTTACTGATGTAAGTAATAAATTAATCCTACTAATATCATATCGTACATAAAAGTGAAAGTTTTTGAAGATGTTCGGATGTTTGTTACTCAATCACGCAATAACAGCTAAACGGACTTACATAAAATTTGGTATGGAGATAGTTTGAGACCTTAGGAATAACATAGGATAGTTTTTATCTCGGAAAATTGCATAGTTCCCGCGGGATAGCGATAAACGAATTCTTCGCAGACGGAGTCGCGGGCAACCAGCTAGTTAATATAAAAATAAACTAATAAAATGTTCTGATTTGCAACTAATTAAATCGAAATTTTATTATAATAGTGGCTCTGTATTTCTACCCGTCTAGTGTAATATTAATATTAATGTTTCCGAACTTCCGAGCAGACAGTGTATTTATACGGTGAAAAGTGTTTGCTTTTGATTATTACTCTTAGCCTGTCGTCGTTCGTACAATTACGAATTCTCAGGTTCTTTAAATATGTTAGTCGCAAAAATAACGCAATGGAGCGATTGGTGAATCAGGGTATAGGTTAAGGGCAAGAGACCACGATGTGGTCAGATACCATCAAATTATGTTACCAAGATTCCTGTGGCAGATTGCCTACCAATAAAGATATTGGACAAAAATTGCGAACACGGCGATCACAGTCGGGAGCAACTCTTCATGACCAAGGCCACTCGGTTAAGAGTGAAGGACTCAGAAGAGTAGTCCTAGAAACAAATCTCTCTTTATTCTCCGTAACAAGTATGGTAAAGCTTGTATACACTGAAACTAAAGGCATCCAAATAAGTTTACTTTTTTTTTGTACAGAAAAGTCAATTACTTGTATGAAAAAAACAATTTTTTTTATTTTACTAACAATAAATAACCCTATAACGTACGGTTTGGACCGTCTATATCATAGTTGTCTAAATCAAATATATAATAAATTAATAAAATTCTATTAAAATTAAAAAAAAACTACAGGAAACGATTTCAAAAACATTTATCTCGAAATGGTTTTCAATTTACTACACATCGCAAAAAAGGCAACCCCAATTTTTACTTTATTGAAGTTTTTTGTTCTGGGCCACGACAGGCGTACAAGTTTTATGAGCTCTTTCGCACAGAAAGCTGTAACAAGTTAAAACACAAATAAGTGAGGAACTAAGCATGCTGAATAGCCCCATCCACATAGCTCCAGAATTCTAAAGCCTCCCCAACTTTTACACAGTAGAATATAAATATGCCTAATACAAGGATTCTACACTCGCCATTCAGCTTTTCAACTGGCTAAAAGGCTTTTACAAAATAGCATTTCATTGAAAGATAGTTTTCTAAAAAGGAAAGTTCTTTTACTGGCTAATTTAAAAAACGTTTTGTTTAATGTCACGTTTGAAACGTGATATGAATTTTATCCATTAATTTGACAAAGTTGTCGTAAACGTGAGACGAAAAAAGAAATAGTTAATCGTGGTCCAGTGTTGTCGAAGTGTCGATAGTTTCATAATCGATAGTTGATGTTGAATACAGATTTTCAAAAGTTTTATCGATAGTTTTGATATTATTAAACTGTTTTTCTTGTGTTTTTGAATATAATTTGACATTTATTCACTTTTTTGAATTAATAAAATGTTATTAATATTTATGTTCTTTTTCACGCAAAATAGTCTTCCGTTTGGCCACAATCACGCTTGATGATAAGCGAAGCCGTTGACTATTACAGAGCACTCATGCCAAGAAGATGTGCATTTATTCTTAATTTGCAGTTCAGATTGGAAAGTTCAGGGAAAATAGACGTAGACAGGTTATTTCAATCCTTTTTGTCGTCTTTAGAAAATTTTGTGTGGGGATTTTAGCTAGAACCACGTTTCAACTATCAAGTTTTATTACGTCTAATACAAACAGGAGCCACCGAATGCTATTATATTCTGCAATCACTTGCGAGTAAAAATAATTCATCGAGCCTTGTCGTAATCGTTACACGGGAGATATTTCTCTCTTCAGCTGATTGGAAAAAAAACAGCACTTAATACTTGCTTGTTACCATTGGTCTATATTGGGATCCGTAAATATTGAAAGTCATAATGTAATCAAGATTGTTTTTTAAAGTCATTTTTGTGTTTTTTCAACTCCAATTTTTTTACTTTTACAGTCATCCCGTGAAATCTATATAGGTATATCATACTAAATACAAACTGAAACATGAATGCACAGAAAAACCCAGAAAAAAGACCAGCAAAGTGATTAAACAACTGAGATGTGTGATGCATAGGAAAAAAATTGTATGTAAGACCCGACCAGTGGTGGTGCAGTGGTTTAGCACGCAGCACGGAATGCTGAGGATCTGAGTTCGATTATCAGCGCTGGTCTTTTTTCTGGGTTTTTCTGTGCATCCATGTTTCAGTTTGTATCTAGTATGATATAATCATAATGTAATGTTTGCCATAGTGATCATTATCCACTTTTTTTTTCTGAATCTATTCATTGTTCTGGATTGTTATTAAGTAAACCTTTAAATAAATTTCTACAGGATGACCACTTCAAAGTTCCTGAAAATTTTACGATTTCGAAGAAAAATAGTTATGGCAATTATCACAATGACAAACGTTGCATTATAACGTACAATCGCGAATAGGACCCATCACATTGGCTAATCACTCAGAAAGCAATCTATGCCGTCGTTACCGAAAGTATCGATAGTCGTCTATGCACCATCCCTAGCTGATCGTATACTGTCGGCTTTGTAATGGAATCAGCGAGACAGGAATTATGTTAATGTTGCCGAACACATCACCAGTTAATTTGAGGTTTTATTGCCTTCGAAAACATGTGCGGTGCTATTACTTTGTACATTTTTGGACAATCTGAACGGTCGTCTATTTTGATGTTCGTGCGACATTACGATGCTTAAAGAATACGATTTCATCATTTCAGCCGAAAGACGTCCACTACTGAACATTGGCCTCACCCAAGGCTCGGCAAACAGATCGGTCCTGTGCCATCCGCATCCAACGCGTTCCCGCAACCTTAATCAGGTCGTCAGGCCTTATTCAGTAGTGGTAGCCGAATCGCTTCCGGGGATTCTTCGCCTCGCCTCACCTGGACCGCTACCATAGCCTGGAATTGCTGGGCCGCCAGGGTCTAGAGACCGTTTCTTCCTTGACTTAGTCATAGTCGCCACGCTTGGCAAGCGGGTTGGCGACCGCATTGGGATACCGTGAATATCGAGGATGCTGCTGCCCGTCCTCCGGTATACTGGCCGCAGTTTTAGGATATACCCGAGGTCAAAAGAATACGATTTGGTCGTATTTTATTCAGTAGTAGCTAGATGGTTCTCTGCCTTTACTCAACTGTCATTTTTTCCCAACTGATTCATTTGTCAACTGTTTCATTTCCCAACAGTTTTTTTTTAAACTGTGAACTATAGGATTGTTATTAAACTAGCCCAAGCAAACCTATAGGGTTCTACTGGATAGTAGTAGTAGTTTACAGTTTCAGAAAAAAATAGTTGGAAAATGAATCAGTTGGCAAATGAATCAGTCGGGAACGAAAAAAATCAGCTAAACGTCAGGATCCCAACTAGATTTATTATTTCGGGTTAGTATGTGGTCATTCAACTTTGTCTGCGAACAATTCATTTAGCGTTATCCCACGTTGAGTTTTTGAAATTTCAACTGAATCCCAACAATTCTACAAATTCACCCACATTCGAACACAGCTTCTAGTATTTGTAAAACGCTAATTTGTGTTGCCTTTGTCTATAAAAACCTAGATATTTTGTTACAGGTAAGAAATTCCATTATGGAAATTCTCCGATACCATTATTACGAATGGCATCCAGTGAGGCGACTATCGTATTTTTTCTCACGCCAATGGGTATGAAGGGCACACCTTCATTATTTTCGCTGTGTAAAAAGAAGTCTTGTAAATGATCAAAAAGTATTCATCGTCGGCCAATTTACGTCCCACTGCAGGGTACAGACCTCCTCTTAGAGTGTCAGAGCTTGGTATTTAGTTATATATTAATGAAGCTAATTATTAGAACAGGCTACGGGCTTGAGTTTATTTAATATCTGGTAGCATCGTGAACAGTTTTATTGGTACAAGTTTGGTATGAAGTATCTTTTTGTATTTATTTTTTCAACTTCATTTTTTATTACTTTTACGGTCATCCCGTGAAACCATATTTTTCATACTAAATACAAACTGAAATATAGATGCACAGAAAAAACCCCAGAAAAAAGACCAATGCTGGGAATCGAACCCAGGTCCTCAGCATTCCGTGCCGTGTGCCATACCCCTACACCACCACTAGTCTTATTGGTGGTTTTATTGGTGGTGATAGATGGGTTTAAGTGATTTGTGTGTGTTCGTACAGTGTGGAGGTGGAGGAACTGCATAAACACACATTTCTCGCATAAACGTAGCTATCATAAGGTCCCGTGTGAGCAAAGTAATAAAATTGTTTCAGTTCATTTACAAAATCGGGATCAAAAGTAAAAGCACTTTGGTCTGACAAGTTCACTTTGGCGTTTCAGGCTCAAATCAGAGTCCGTATTGTATAACGCGCGGGCGTTTATAATTTATTTTAAAAAATGGCTTCTGTCCTATTTTAGGACAATTTCGCCAGTGTCAAAGTAAGCTCTCTTTGGGAGCGACGTTGTACGGTGATTGTAGTTTTTGCAACGTGAAGTAAAATTCCAGAAACCACGCGGAGACAACTTGCGCATTAAAAAATGTCAGACACGAGAGCAATATAGAATTTTGTGATCACTGTTTAATTATTAAGGTTAATCGCCGCATAAAACACTATCAAAATTATACTTCAACTAGCCGAAGAAACAGAAATACCAAAATTATTATACTGTCTACATCCACCATGTTCGGATGCTACAAATCGAATCCAATCGAATCGTTTACTATCGCATTTATCGTCTCTATCTATCACCATCTTATACTGTTTGACAGAAATAAACAGGGAATGCAAGCTCCTGCGCATTAAACAATAAGCGTATAGGCCTCAGTGGGATTTAAGTATTAAATTTTCTGTGGGCTTTTGGTTAAAGGAAAATAACGCGTGCAAAGCAATGCCGCGAAATACGCAACTTCTAAATCCATATTAAGCTGTTGTAAGAAGTGGTAGAAATTGGGAGCCCGTAGGCACCTGTTGAACTCAATACAATTTAGAGGCAAATTTCAAAGATATAGTAATTTTAACCGTTCTTAATACCTATTTAAAAAATTAGGTCTGACTGAATAAAGAATGCCCAGCTTAAATTCTTGTACCTAAAAGCTAGAATTTGACTCAAAAGTGTCATTATGCTTTATGATCAAGGAAAATTCTAAAGGGCAAGGAATTTGGCAAATAAATAAATAAATAAATAAATAATATTAGGGGACAATCTCACACAAAACGACCTAGTCCCGAACTAAGCAAAGCTTGTACTATGGGTACTAGACGACGATAGACATACTTATATAAATAAATAAATACTTAAATACATTGAAAACATCCATAACTCAGGAACAAATATTCGTGCTCATCACACAAATAAATGTGTACGATCGACGTCGTACAGATTATTGCTAACTTTGCGACCTAGTTTTGTCGCCTCGAAAACAATTAGTTTAGTTGACAAATAACACCACTCGCGATCGGACACAGTCAAGCACTTTACTTTAACATACTACTTTTTATAATAAACTTTAATAACTTTTACGGGAAACGGTGACTTTGTGTTCAACTCAACTTGCAACCACTAACAAACAAACTTTCCTCAACCTTTCGACCATACATTTTGGTCCTTCGAACCTTTGTGTGATTTAGTGTCGGTTGTGATTCTATTGCGGTAGCAAATCGGTTTGCTGGCTTCCCACAAGCGGGTCTCACCAGTGAATTGAGAAGGCGCATATATCGTAGAGTGCAACTGCACTGAACATACGCAGCAGTCGAGACAGTGAAAACTTCAACTGTCTTCGTGCTGGGAACCAGAGCAACGGATCAACGGTCCAGCTCGGGAAACAAGCGAAGCAAACTGCTTCCTTATACTCCAACAAGAGCCAACGGCAACAGATCAACGGTCTGAACATTTATCCAACCTCGGCAAACTGCCAGTGAAGCGACAACTGGATTACTGAAAAACTTTTGGAATCCTGAAGAACTAGGTACTGCCAACGGCAATACATACCAACTTTTAAACACCTAATAAGGTAAACGTTAAACTTTCTACTTCATCAACTTGCAAACTAAACATGGGTCAGAGGCTTGAGGAACTTATTGCTCGTCAAGTAGCAACATTCGAAGAAATTAAACAACTATGTGTGAACTATAAGAAGGATGGCTCCGATCGAAAAACTGTGGAATACCTGGAAAAGCGGACTACACAACTCAACGCTAGCTGGGAGCAATTCGCTCAAAATCATGTCGTTTTGGAAACGTGTGGCCAGCCTGAGCATCAATACTTCACTGAGGGTGTCTTCAGCAAAACAAAGCGTATGTACGAAGAAGTTATAACCGATATGGTAAACCGGAAATCTGAGTTGTTGTCAGACAACGCGGAAACAGAACCGCCACAAACTTCGGCTCCGAGAACACCAACAACTGCGAATAAAGGTGGCTCATCCAAGGCCAACTTTGACTTTGCCGGTATTACCTTCCATGTACCACCACCGAAAACTAAAGGGAATTGTGAAAAACAACAAGAATTATTGCGGCAACAATTCTGTAACTTCAGAGCCTTCGAACGAGCAGTAGAGAAAATAGACTTGGAGTTCGTCGCAGAAAAATGGGAGCTGGAGGATAATTTAAACATCATAAAAAACAAGTGGGAACACATTGAAAAAATTCATTGGGAGCTAGACTACATTCTACAAGATGATGAGAAAAACTACAAAGAAAATTACTTAGCTATGGAAAATATTTACGATAACTTAAGAAAGCAACTTAACCACAAAATTTGGAATAACTCACACTTCGAAAAAGCAACGCCAAAAATTGTAATTCCCGATTTTAATGGAAATTACAACCAATGGTCTACGTTTAAAGATCTCTATGTGGAGAGCGTTCACAATAACCCACTGCTTTCAAAGGCACAGAAAATGCAGCACCTCAAGACAAAACTCAAGGGAGAGGCTGAAAAACTGGTGCAGCATCTTGGCATCAGCGCCGAAAATTATACTTCTTGTTGGGAAATTGTGACGCATCGGTACGACAATAAGCGACTACTTTTTACTTCTTATATGAACACTCTACTGCAACAGCCTACAGTACAACAAGCAAACGCCACCACCATCAAAAAACTACATGACATTATGCTGGAGTGCCTAAACGGTCTAAAAAACATCGGTCTCGACGTGACGACTTGGGATCCAATTATTGTTTACCTTTTGGCGCAAAAGCTCGATAGCGAAACATACATCGAATATATGAAACATATTAAAGAGCCAAGGGATCTACCTAAATTGGATGAATTCACTAACTTTTTGGAAAGCAAATTTATGGCGCTAGAAACACTACAAGGTGACAGCAATCAAAAAACATCGCAATACTACAAACATCATTCCCAGAACAATAAGCCAAACTCAAACAACATTCAATCGTCGCGAAATAATTATAATAATAGAATCTTTAACATAACAAGGTCATCACCCTTTGGCAAGTCAAGAACGATGCCTAACGCGCTCGTAATGAATACACGAAACTGCCCTCTCTGCAAAACGGATCACGTTTTAATGCAATGCGACAAGTTTTTGCATATGAACGCAACTGGACGGCGTGACACAGTTCGAAACTTACGACTGTGTCAAAATTGTTTGTACAGTCATGGCGAAAAAACATGCACTTCTGAAAAAAGATGTAAGTTGTGTAATAGGCATCATCATACATTGATGCATGAGGCTCAAACCAACCGTCAAACCAACAATCAATTCCCAACAACAGCCTCACACGCCGTCAACAATTTGACTAACCAGGAAAAGGAAGTCTTGTTAACAACTGTACTGCTGAAAGTAAAAACTGTGGATGGGGACTTTATTAACTTAAGGGGGCTCTTAGATCAAGGCTCACAAGTAAGCCTAATCACGGAAGATGCAGCACAGCGACTCAGGTTGCCGAGACGCAGGGGAAGCGCTGTTGTGTCTGGAGTGGGAGTGCTGTCAGGAAACTGCAAAGGATCACTGCAGTTGGAGTGCAAATCCATACATTCTGATTATCAATTCCAGATGGAAGCATTGATAATGAAAAAACTCATTAGCAACTTACCAACGACTACATTTTCAAAAGATAACTGGCACTACCTAGATAATTTGAAACTGGCGGACCCTCAGTTCAACATCTCGGGCCCTGTAGACTTACTTTTGGGTGCCGACATTTACTCAGAACTTATCCTTAACGGAATAATGAAGAGCGACCAAAACAACTACCCCGTTGCGCAACAAACTAGAGTCGGATGGATCCTTTGCGGAAAAGTTAAAACGTTTAGCTGCTTCGTCACACTTAACGATCTAGAGAATTTATCTCGCTTCTGGGAGACGGAAGAAATAACGGAAAATCAAAACTGTCCAAGCGAAAAGGAATTTTGCGAGAATCATTTTACGAAAACTACAACTAGACTTCAAGACGGAAGATACGTGGTTGAGATGCCCATGAAACCTAACTATGAAACTTGCTTAGAAGATACAAAGAAACAAGCAATAGCTCAATTTCTACAGCTGGAAAGAAAAATGCGTAATAATGAAAAATTTGAAAAGGGATACAAAGACTTCATTAACGAATACATAGCCATGGGACACATGAAACCTGTACCAGTAAAAACTGCAATTAGTAAAAAACAAATATTTTTACCTCATCACGGCATAGTGAGAGCAGAGTCATCCACAACAAAGTTCAGAGTTGTTTTTAATGGATCCTACAAAAACGCCGCCGGCTACAGCCTGAACGACCTTATGTATACCGGTCCTAACCTTCAGAAGGACATGCTCACCTTAATCGTTAGTTGGAGAGTACATAAATACGTCTTTACAGCGGATGTAGAGAAAATGTACCGTCAAATTTGGCTGAACGAAGAACAACAACCACTACAAAAAATCATTTGGCGTGATTCTCCTAAACAAACCCTACAGGAGTGGCAGTTGTGCACTGTGACGTACGGCACAAAGGCCGCACCTTACCTTGCAATGCGTACCTTACATCAACTAGCGCAAGATGAGATCGAGCAATACCCCGAAGCTGCAGAAGTTCTTCAAAACTATTTTTATATGGATGACCTGATCTATGGCCAAAATACTGTTTCCTCAGCAAAGAAAATAGTAGGAGATTTAACAGAACTACTTAAAAAAGGTGGATTTAACTTGAGAAAGTGGAAGAGCAACGACCCATCCATCTTAGAAGATTTGAAAGCTGAACAGAAATGCAACTCGAACATAAACTTTAACTGCGATCAAACTGTAAATACAAAAACCCTAGGAATAAGCTGGAACCCAGCTACCGATATGTTCATGTACAACTGGAAGGATACTAAAATTACAAACTTAACTAAGAGAGCTTTACTGGCCGACATAAGTAAACTTTACGATCCACTGGGTTGGATTTCTCCCGTGACGATAAAAGCAAAACTGCTTTTCCAGAAAGTATGGCTGAGTAAAACTGACTGGGACGACAAGCTGCCTATTGAAATAAGTAACGAGTGGGAAACAATACGCACAGATTTACCTAACATCAACCAACTAAGAATACCGAGATGGGTTAACACCACTGAAAAACAAATCGAGATACACGGCTTCAGTGACGCCAGTGAAAAAGCTTATGCTTGTGCTATCTATAGCCGAGTGACTCATAATAATAACACCGTGACGACATTGATCGCAGCGAAAACTAAAGTTGCGCCTATAAAAAATAAACTAACTTTGCCGAAGATGGAGCTATGTGGAGCACTACTACTAGCTAAACTGGTCGAGAAACTTAAAGACACGCTAAGACATAAGGAGCTACAAATACACTGCTGGTGCGATTCAAAGGTAGTCTTAGCGTGGCTACAAAGAAACGTCTGCAGATGGGAAAGATTTGTCGCCAATCGAGTGACACAAATAAGCGAAATTATTCCACCAACACAGTGGCGATACGTAAAATCAGAAGAAAATTCGGCAGATTGCGCTACGAGAGGTCTTTCACCTAGTACCCTTTATACTTTCAAATTGTGGTGGGAAGGACCTCAGTGGCTGAAAACCAACACTTCAGATACATCTCTACATAATTTACAAACATACACAACCAAAGACGGGTTAAAAACACAGTGTTGCGCCACAAACATTGACAATCGTTGCGAAATTATAAACATGCTATTAAACAAATTCAGCAACCTAAGACGGGCAATACGAGTACTTGCGTGGATATTGCGAATCAAGCAATTAGTTCGTAATAAAAACAACCGACTCAAGTCAAATAATAACTTAACCAACTGCAATGGAAAAGAAAGAGTTATGACTTTATCACCAACGAACGAAGTTATGACCTACAAACAATTTACAACTTTACTTACACAAATCGAGGCGTGCTTGAATTCACGTCCACTGTGCCCTCTGACGGAGGACACGGATGACCTGGAATACTTAATTCCAGGGCATTTCCTCATAGGAGGACCTTTACTTTCACTGCCCCAACAAGAAGAAGAATTCAATCACTTCGACTTAAGAAACAGATGGCGATTAATCGAACAAATGAATTTACACATTTGGAAACGTTGGTCAAGCGAGTACCTGCATCAGCTACAACAACGCTGCAAGTGGCAAAAACAGAAGCAAAACCTGCAAGAAGGAAACTTAGTACTTATAAAAGAAGAAAACTTGCCGCCGGGCAAGTGGGCGCTCGGCAAGGTCATTGACACACATCCAGGCGACGACGGCAATGTTCGGGCAGTTACATTAAAAACTAAAAATGGTCAGATGAAGAGGCCTATTACGAAATTAGCTCCATTACCGCTTCCAGAAAATTTACAAACTGCTAACATCTCAACAGAAAAAGAGAAGAATGAAAACCAAAACCAACAAGGCAATGCATCACGCACGAGCAAAACGCCTTACAGCCTATTTTCTATTTTAATCGTCATGCTAATAACATTCGTGGGAACTGCGAACACAACACAAATCAATAACTACAAAATTACCGCAATAGAAAACAATCGCCCTATTTATTTCGATGAAGCGGGCAAACTACAACTCATACACGACGAGTGGACGTTATTAGTATATTATAATCTGACATCATACTGGCAGGCAACCTACCAAATACAGAAGTACATAAATCAAATTGACAGATTATGCCAACGAATTAACTACCCGCCCTGCACAACAATCGTCAGTCATTTACGTCATGAACTACGTCACGTGACCGAATACAACACGGCACTATGTTCCCAGCATCTCACCAGACAAAAAAGAGGCTACTTCGACGGAGTTGGGAAGTTAGCAAGGACACTTTTCGGTGTCCTGGACGAAGACTTCGCTAGAAAATACGAAAATGACATTGACGCACTGCAAGAAAACGATAACTACCTACTACAGCTCATGAAAAACCAGACTTCCATAATAGAGGCAGAAAATAACATTATAAAGAATAGCGAACAATTTATGAACGAACAGTTTAAAACTATACACACTTATATGGATGAAACGCATACCGCAATTACGAAGATTGAATACAGAGTACAAACAGTATTCGTCGTCAATGACATTCACTCTGCCGCTATCACATCCACATTAATCCTAAATAATTTACAACGTATCCAAGAAATAATTTTAGATGCCCTAGGAGACATCTACAAAGGACATCTAGACACACACCTGTTCCCTGCTTCACAGCTGATAGAGCAGATTAACATCATATCCGGAAAACTACCACCAGGGTTATCACTCCCATTCAAGAACAAAGAAGATATTCAAGACATCTATGAGCTGCTTTATGCAAAGGCAAGAATCACAAAGAAGTACTTACTATTTGAATTACATATACCCCTACTCAGCGATGAAGAATATACAATATATCGAGTTATACCTATTCCTTTCATGAGGCAAGGCCGACTAAAATTAATCGAACCATCATCTAAATATATGGCTATCAACTTTGTGAAGAAAACATACATAGGAATAACTGAAACCGACATAAAACAATGCACGGCATATTCAGAAGATAGATTTAGTTGCATATCCAGACAACCTGTCTACAATTTATACGATAAAAATGCACCTTGCGAAGCTAAGGTGTTTAGTCAGCATACCTCACTATCATGCGTCAGCAAGGACGCGCAGTGCAAAGAACTCTGGATGGCATTACATAACCCAAACTTATGGTTATTTACACTATGCGAGAAGCATTTGATTCATATTATATGCGACGATCAAGTTTCATCGGCAACAATAAACGGAACGGGTGTCATTACATTAAGACCCAGGTGTATTTTACAAAAGAGAGACGCTACATTGTATACATATAATAACTTGGGAAGTAAAATTAACCTTGACACAGACATTGAGGTACCGACAATTGACTCTTCTATTAATAACATGTTCGACATAAACTGGAGCAACGCACAGCTAAACATAACGGAGATGAAGACTGCAAATTCTATGGATTTGAATCAAATGGAAGCGCGAATACGCCTGCAGAAAGCACAGGAAGAATTGCCTAATACCCTAACCACAAACTTTTCGGTTCACGATATTCATCACTATGCTGTGACCACTCTGCTGCTGGGAGGACTACTAGTCGTTATTGTTGGATTATTTATAAGAAAAAGATGTTGCCCAAGAAATACAACTGCGACAACAACAACCGCTGACGCTAAACCCCAAGATCACAGAACTGAGGACATTGAGATGCAAGTGATCCGGAGAACGACACGACCGCAGAACCCAGTTTACAGTGAACCAGAACCGAGAGAACCGAGATTTAATTTTGATAATTAGTCTATAAGTTTAACTTTTTTATTTCACATGCTTATTACATTTAATTTTTATGTACAATTCAAGGTGCTTGTCTGTCCCGTTTCACTCTCAACTTTTCCCTCGGGAGCATGTACGATCGACGTCGTACAGATTATTGCTAACTTTGCGACCTAGTTTTGTCGCCTCGAAAACAATTAGTTTAGTTGACAAATAACACCACTCGCGATCGGACACAGTCAAGCACTTTACTTTAACATACTACTTTTTATAATAAACTTTAATAACTTTTACGGGAAACGGTGACTTTGTGTTCAACTCAACTTGCAACCACTAACAAACAAACTTTCCTCAACCTTTCGACCATACAAAATGCCCTTACCGGGATTTCAACCCAAGACCTCTTGCTTCGTAGGCAGGGTCACTACCAACTAGGCTAAAGCGGGTTAAAACTGATCCGCACCGTAAACTAGTAATATAGAAACAAAACAAATAACACTGCTAATTAGTAAGCAAACCTACATCCTAACATCTAATTTTAAATGAACCTTGTCGAGGTCGCGGGTGAGAAAAGTACTTGTTGCAGTTCTTTAATATGAACCTCCGAAAAGTAACGCCTGATTCTATCTATAAATTATCTATATTCAAAATTACAGCGAAGTTCAGCTGGAAGTTAAATGCTAACTCTGTTAAACTGCAAAACAAAAGTAACGCAGACGACAGCTGTCAAACGGTTGATAAGGATGCTATTGGATTACGGCGATAATAGGCGTAATGCGTTCGAATTGCAGTCCTGATTGGTAATAGGATGTTTCCTGACTGTATTGATCAATCACGACGTGGAGTGATAATTTAAAAGTCGGAAAGCCGTTTACTGATTTGTACAAATGCGCGCGCGCGCACTACATATATTAGGTGCTAATAAATTAGGTAGCAATATTTCCAGGGCGTAATTTACTCATCAAAACAAGTCACTTTCACTCAGACATCTTTTCAAAATTAAAAAAAAAAACGCAAACTTTTCGTACATACGAGTATTGTCGAGTATCCATCCAAAGGGATTTACTGCTTTAGTAATAGAAAATCGAGATTTTTTTTTCAAATTTTAAAAAGCTGTTAGAATAAAAGTGACTTATTTTGATAAGTAGATAAAGCTATAGAAATATTGGTACCTAATTTGTTATTTATTTAGTTTACTTATAGGTATTTCTCTAGAAATAAAACTTTGATTTTTTTGCAGTTTTTTGTATTTCATTGCATGTTTGAGAAAAGAACTATACACACATCGGCGGTAAACGGAGTTACCAGCCTCATATACTATCCTATCATATAAATTCAGCCGAAAACCTCTTACTTCCCGGCCTCTGTAGTAATGTACAGAGACACAGCCTTGTCAACCAACCTTCACACTACGATGGCTTGTCTATGGGAAGTTTTTTTAACGACACATGCCTCTTATTTACTAGGTACTGTTGATAATACCACTAACAAGGGTAGGTTGCGAACCCGAACTCCCCAAAATGAATAAAGGTACAAAAGTTTCAACCTTTTACGACATATCTTAGGGACATCAAAAATGTGGGCGGCATTTTGTTAATAGAAAGGCTTTATACTGAAAGGGTCATCTTGGATAATCCTCGTGCCTATTGTGAGGAGCAAATAAAATTATCTCTTGGAAATGTCACAAGTCATTGGTTTTATTATGATGTCGCCAAATATTAGCTGGTACCTATTAGCTGTCATCGTGACAAAAAAAATAATTGTGATCGTTTGATCAAGTTTTGTTTGATTGAAGCAAAACATATTTGAATTGAATTTGATGGTTCGAAGTTCACCAGCATATTTGTACAGTTTAAGGAAACTAAATCACATACCAAGAACCTTTTCACAACCAATTTCACGATGATATCTTTGGCAGATGTACGGAATGTCAGTGGCATTTAAATAATTTATTGAATCAGGCGTTACTTTGCGGAGGTCCATATTAATGAACTAAAACAATTACTTCGAGGTCGCGGGTGAGCAAAGTAATTGTTTTAGTTCAGTGGCATTTGTAATGAAAAGAGTTCACCCTGGTACGTTTTTCAGCTTTTTGAGTGTACCTTGTCGCTTTCAATCGTTACATAATTTCGTATGGCTTTTAAAACATGGCGTTAAAGTCACAAGATACAAAAGTGATCACTTGTCTTATTTATGACGTTGACCCTACCGAATCTCAACCCACGGCTCTATAGAAACATTTACGATCTTAGAATTTGACCTAAAAAAAGATTGACCATTAAATTTGACCTCAAATACAGGGTCGCAGGTTCGAGGCAGGACTCGCACCTCTGAGTTAGTCGGAATTGAAGTGCGAAATTACATATGAAATGAATCACGAGCTTTATGGTGAAGGAAAACATCGTGTGGAAACCTGGACACACCTGCGAAGAAACTCAATGGTGTGTGTGTATTTTCTAATCCGCACTGGCCCTATACTACGAAGCGCGAAATTCGAACTTCGTTTCATGCCGTTCCGCTCACGCTAATGGTATTTATTACGAGAGTGAGAGGGACCACACGATCCGAACTTCGAACTTCGAATTTCGTAGTAACCCCCCTGGGCTCGCGTGGGAACTACGGTTGAAGCCCTTTCATTCTGAATGGAGGCCTGTGCCCTGCATTGTGACGTATATAAGCCGAAATGATGACTATTAGTATTCTTCTTGTTGTGGGTGCCGTTAGTCGATATAATCTAATAATTTTGTGGCTTTTTGCTTGTCACCTCTTATGCACTCTTTATTATTGTTATAGATACCCAAATAAGGAAAAAGACCAAGCCAATCTTTCCAATTTAGTTTTAATAATCTTGTTACTTAGTTATGTTTTAGTTATTATTTTTTAGCATAAGATACAACCTGTATGAAGGAGCGAATTCCTCCTAATACAAGTGCTTTACTTAAAAGGAGGATTCGACACCACATGTGTAAACGTTATGTTAAACGTTATGTTTTTAAATGATGATAAACTGTCGATTCAGACTACATAACATAATGTAGTTTAAACATACTACTGCCTGTACCTCTACGTCATAATGTATCGTTAATTCTTGGCTCCCTGAATCGAGCCAGTTGGCTCCACTCCATTGGTCTCTTGTTCTATGAAACATGGGAGTATTAACCTCGATTGGGCCAATGTGGGTCCTAGTTCTGAACATGATGCCCTAGTTAATAACTAATTGTGTAAGATTTTAGCCTAGCATTGTAAAAAGATCTCGTTGTTCGCCTGTTTCAGGAATGCCTTTTCAAAACTATGACAGAAATCAAACTAAACTAGGTCGAATGTTAATCGCGATAATATTCGCTTTAGACTAAGATGATCATAATCTTTGTAGGTAAACTATTACGACTCTATTGAACCTTGTTCTATTTACAATTATGTATTTGCTCTTGCCCATCGGGGGAATGTTATTCCAAGTGTCAAGATATGCAAATTTCAGAACGTCCAAGTGTCAAAACGTCCAAGGATACAATACCCAGTTGCCAAAATATCTATTGGTTAAAATTTCACATGCCAAAACGCCCGATTGCTAAAATATCTAACTGACGATGTCTTGTCCGATCTATGTTTATTACAATATCCAAGAGATCGAGAGGTAAGTAAAACCCAAAATTTCAACAGCTAAATGTTAATCTCGAGACATGACAATTTGTATGGCTCCTTCTTAATTTAACCAAAATGAAGAAAACAATGTAATTTTGGGAATTCGAAAAAATTGCATCCAAAATCATAATTACGTTCATGCGAGCAAAGCAGCGGTTAAACACTGTAGGTATCTAAAACAGCCAATAAAGGCAGAAATTATTTCCAAGTACCTACCATCTGGAAAATACCGAGAATATCTTTAATTACGAAAATTAATTAATTACTAAATCTAATACCTTTAAACGAGCAATTCTTGTATATATATATATAATCAGGATCTCGGAAACGGCTCCAACGATTTCGATGAAATTTGGTATGTGGGGGTTTTCGGGGATGAAAAACTGATCTAGGTATGTTTCATTTTCAGAAAATCGCTTTTACTCGTGTTTTCCGGCTATTTTTGTTTGCATTAGAATACAAAGCTAAATTTCGCCAGCTTGGAGCAGATCATAATGGCACATTAGAAATCGGGTGGTCGCGGATCCAGCCGACCTCGGTTCGATTCCACGTTTTTTTCAAGATTTTTGTTTTTTTTTTTTAAGTTTATTTTTCATGAGAAAACGTCAAGTTTCTTCTTTTGTGAGAAAAAGTTACTTTTTTTGTGAGAAAAAGTTACTTTTTTGTGAGAAAAAGTTACTTTTTTGTGAGAAAAAGTTACTTTTTTGTGAGAAAAAGTATTATAGGGAACGTGCAGTAACTATAGGCGGCAGCACTAATGCGACAGAAGAGACACTATGCGGACGGTAAAACAAACTTATCAAGGTAAAACATTCAAATTGATGGCACCCTTATGGCACCAGTTGGCAGCACCGTCTATGTGCACGTTCCCTATTGGGAGCACAGAACAGGGAAAGCCGGTTGTCTGTAAAGTCGGTTTACGGACGATAATTTAACGTGACTCACCCCCCCCCCCCCACCCCCTCCGGTGTTTTTGTCAAATATCTTGAAAACGGTGCATCCTACGGCAAAATCAATGAAATTTTCATCCCTCCTTTGAAACCCCCTGAACCCCCTCCCCCGCCCCCCCCTCCCCCGCACATATATAATCAGGATCTCGGAAACGGCTCCAACGATTTCGATGAAATTTGGTATTTGGGGGTTTTCGGGGATGAAAAATTGATCTAGCTTGGTCTTATCTCTGGGAAAACGCTTGGTACCGAGTTTCTGCCCGAGCAGAGCTCGGTCGCCCAGGTACTGTTTATTAGGTTTCGAACGTGTATAATTGTTTGATTATTAACCTAATTGTAATAGGATAAATACAATATTATTGTTTCAAAATTTGGAGTTATTAGATTTTAATTAGATTGAGTTATTTTAGGAAACGAAGCTACAATTTTTAACTTATAAAATGTATTGTTCTAAACTTATGTAAAGTTATAAAGAGAAAAGATATGACTGTGGTTGTTCATTTTTCTATGTAAATTTTTAAATTATAGAAGTTATATATACGCGTATGACTTTAGAACGTGCAACCGTCTAATTATTTTTTAACCGACTTCAAAAAAAAGGAGGAGGTTCTCAATTCAGTTGTGTATTTTATTTTTTTAATGCGTGTTACTTCAGAACTCCGTCATTTATGAACCGATTTGGAATATTTTTTCGTTGTTTGAAAGCACACGCTTCAAGGTTGGTCCCGTTGTTACCAGAATTCAGTTCTGATTATGGGGTCCATAAGGAATTGAAGTAACTCCTCAAAAATTCAAGAGAAATGTATAGCGATTTTAGAATGTTCGGTGACAAGTCGAGCATTTGCATTCAGAAAGTATCATGGAACTCTGTAATAAAACGACACAACCCCGTCGAGCATTAAAAAAAGAATTTTTAACATTAACTTATTTCGAAGTCAAACTGATGATTTTATCCTACGCATCTATTTTGTACAGAAACAACTAAAACGCAAAAAAAAAACTCCTTCAAAAAACATCCAAAAAACTATGAAATAATAATTGAATCGACCACAATAAGCATGAAAATATCTTTTTACTAATCTGTTTGAAGTCGGTGCCTCAGCACGAGCCAGCAGGAGTGTAGAAGCCCCATAGATTGTAGGTATATAGGTAAGTTAGATTACTTAGGGCCACTCCTGCTGGCTCGAGCTGAGGCACCGACTTCAAACAGATTAGTAAAAAGATATTTTCATGCTTATTATGGTCGGTTCAATTAATATTTCATAGTTCTTTGGATGTTTTTTTAAAGGAGGTTTTATTTTTTATTTAATTTTTTTGTTGTTAGTAACTATTGAGAGAAGGTTTGTACGGAAGAAAAATTTGTTTTCTATTTCAAAACGTGCTCGTGGCGGGCAGCTAGTAATAGATAAATTTGTGTATAAAAACAGAAGCAGACTCACTGACATATACCAAGACAGAGCGCCAACTACTGAAACTAGGGGCTTTAAACTTTTCCAGAAAATTCCTTTTATCATTAAGAACGAGTTTTTGAAATTCTCACCAGCGAGTTCTGGTCTTATAGAATGAAACTCGATTTTGGAACTTCGTATCATGCTGTTCCGTTCACGCTTATAATATTAAACAAAAGAGTGAAAGGGATGATGGCGATGGAACGGCGAGAGTAAGTTATAGTAACATCACAATAAAATTGTGTTTCTTATTGCTACTACCCTTATCCATGGCTTCGCTGGCGTAAACCATCAAATCTGGCAGTCGAATTGAAATCCAGAGATTATACTAAATTCTCATGGGAATTTCGAAAAATTACTTCATGGTCTTCATTTTTGCTGTTTGGCGATATCCCGTGCAAAATTTCATGTCTCTAGGCTTAGGGATTAAGGTTTGTGATTTTACGTGATTTCCGTGGGAATATAACGACCGCTTTAGCCTAGTTGGTAGTGACCCTGCCTACGAAGCAAGAGGTCCTGGGTTCAAATCCCGGTAAGGGCATTTATTTGTGTGATGAGCACGAATATTTGTTCCTGAGTTATGGATGTTTTCTATGTATTTAAGTATTTATTTATCTATATAAGTATGTCTATCGTCGTCTAGTACCCATAGTACAAGCTTTGCTTAGTTTGGGACTAGGTCGATTTGTGTGAGATTGTCCCCTAATATTATTTATTTATTTATTTATTTATATCAGAATAAAAAGCTGTTTATGTGCCTTTCCAGACGTCCAGCTATCTGCGTACCAAATTTCATTGAAATCCGTCTTACCCATTGACGTACAATAAAACAACTAGACTCCCAATCGCTTAACAAAAGTTCCTCAAAAAACGTCCGAGCGGCGTTGTGTGTACATATACATCAATTTATACAAATAACATTAACAGCATTCATTCAAATTAACACCTTATTTCGTAGCAGTAATGTTTAATGTAAATTGAATACGATCGTTAGAAGAAGTGACATGACGCACGCGCTGGAAACCGCCTAAAGGGTAAAGAATGCAGTGGAGTGGTCATGCGAAGCGGAAGCTAGACTGTCTGTCTCTTTTTTCTCGTGAGTTTGATTACGGTGCGAAAGAGACATATACGATTACGGGGCGAGTCGTGACGTTGTAATCAACGCGCGGTCGAAACACAACTGAACCAAAACTATGCACAATAGACGCGTGTGAAGACTTTTGCTTTGGACAATTTTTGAGCGTGATTGGGAGTCTAGTTGTTTTATTGTACAGTCAGCAACAAAAATATGAATACACCCAAAGTACCAAAAATATGCATCCACGACTCTATTACTAGGACATAAAGGCGTGTATACATATTTTTGGTACTTTAAGTGTATTCATATTTTTGTTGCTGACTGTACGTCAGTGGTCTTACCGTTTTAGCGTGGAGTAACAAACACGCATACACACACAACCGCACACGCGCACATGTTCACAAACTACTGCATTTTTTATAATTATAGTAGGGTTCCCTTTTTTCCCGCCATTAAACATCCTAAATACATCATTTTTTTTTATTCTAGCAACATTGATATTACTCTACCAAGTAGAGTCTACTTAATTACGTCTTCGATTGATCGCTTCTAAATTCCGTATTGGTGACAGCTGCGCTCTTGTGTCCTCACTGAAGGGTGGCATTATTTTCCTTCTTACCAATGTTGCCAGCTTTAACGCCGAAAAATCCATACTTTCATTATCATTCTGGTGTCATACGTACACCGAACCTCGAACACCGTAGACGAGTGGCCTGCCTTTCGGTTTTATATCGGTTGCGTTTCGGTGAGTGTGCGGAGCATATGCATAACCTAATACCCCCTTCTCCTTTCCGTCACCGAACGACTAGGCGCGGCGAGCAGTTTCACCCTTATGTTTTAGACATTCCTCCATTACGCACGAAGCGGTTTGCCTCTTCTTTCATTATGCGGACGGCTAAGGAGTGGAACTCTCTGCCGAGGTCAGTTTTTCCGGAGCGCTATAATCTGGACATCTTTAAGGTCAAAGTGAACAGACATCTTCTAGGCAAACGTGTACCATCTTAGGCCTTATCTTCGCCTTCCATCAAGCGAGATTGTGGCCAAACGTAGGTAGGTAAGTCTATTTTTTATAAAAAAAAAAAACATTAAGTACTTCAATCATCAAACTATTTCAAAAAATAAGGGGGTTCTCAACTCGTTTCTATTTTTATACAGGATTTGACCTCAAAACTGGCTTACTGTCTAAATCCACTCGCAAACTGATATGACAGTTTGTTGGCAAGACTAAGTTTATTGTTGTGTGTAATTTATCTGTGTGTGTGTTTATGGTTTTGTATTGTATATTAGGTTGTTTTTGTATAATGTTTATATTACTATTTATTTTTATTCTTATATTGCACCACCTGCTGAAATACATTCCTTGTTGTTTTCCTTTATGTAAAATGGTTGCCTGGAAGTGATCGCTTCGAAGCGATAAGGTCGCCTATTGTTTACCTTGTATATTTTTTCCATGTACTTGTTTTTCTGTAGGTATTGTTTTCTTTGTGGTGTACAATAAAGAGTCATTGTATTGTATTGTATTCAGCTACATGGCGACACAGAAATAAATGAATAAGTAAATAAAGAAACAAATGAATGAATGGAAAAAAACAATGATGCCTTTAGTTGATTATTACATGAAGATTGCCCTCGGATTATCTTAAGATAAGTATAATTACTGTAGTAGATTTCTAATTTGCCTCCGAGCTGGATCTCAATAATATCTTTCAACATTATTTATTTATTGTACCTCCGCCTTCAGCGACTATAAACAAACAACAAGAGCGTGTCCAGCCACTGGCAGTAAAGGGTTCCGTAAAAAGCGACAAGTCTTCATTATATTTGTTCCTGAGTTATGGATGTTTTCTATGTATTTAAGTATTTATTTATCTATATAAGTATGTTTATCGTCGTCTAGTACCCATAGTACAAGCTTTGCTTAGTTTGGGACTAGGTCGATTTGTGTAAGATTGTCCCCTAATATTTATTTATTTATTTATTTATTTATTTTATTTATTAAGTTTTGATCGACTACTCGTTAACTTGTAAGGTCTACTAAGCTGTGAGAGTTTTCCTTCATTTGGAAGTGGATCCCTATTCGTTTCATCTCTTTTCACTCGTTCATTTTTCTCTATGGGTTTGGACGAGAAAAAAAACGAATCGCTTTGTTTTTCATAACTTCATTTCTCATAATTTCACATGCCATACGAACTTATTGAATCAGGCGTTACATTACGGAGGTCCATATTAATGAACTGAAACAATTACTTTGCTCACCCGCGACCTTAAAAAAGGTAAAGGTCGCGGGTGAGCAAAGTAATTGTTTCAGTTAATTTCATCATGAGTTTCATCATTAGTTGAACGATTTAGACGACCAGAGGGCCTAGTGGTTAGAGAACCTGACTACGAAGCTTGAGGTCCCGGGTTCGATTCCCGTGTCGGGGCAGATATTTGTATCAAAAATACGAATGTTTGTTCTCGGGTCTTGGGTGTTTAATATGTATTTAAGAATATATCCTATCTATATAAGTATGTTTATCCCTTGCCTAGCACCCATAACACAAGCTTTGCTTAGCTTACTTTGGGACTAGGTCAATTGGTGTGAATTGTCCCGTAATATTTATTTATTTATTGATATTGCATGCAGAATACCCGTGCCAAAATTCATGTTTTTATGATTGAGACGTTATGATCCCGTGAAAATATTGGGATAAAAATGTTGCCTATATATTATTACACAGTTCCAACTATTAATATGCATATTTGAACATCTAAACAACATACACCCCGAATCCTTTTAGCAGTTTTAGCGTGAATGAGTTATAGACAGAAACAAGCATACGTTCATATGAACGCACCCACTCACGCACGCATGCACCACCGCACACAAGACCGTACGCTTGGACGTACAGTTGGAAGCATAGATATGTATACAGTCATCGCGTCAAAATATTTAATCATCAACCTTGTGGTCAATGACATTTTGACTAAAATTTGGCATCCACAAGTGTGCTGTTAAAAGGATTTTTTTTAAATGTCATCATAAATAATACAGTAGGTTAGATTAGATTCGTTAACAATTCAAAAGAAGATCCTGTTTCAGAAAAAAAAGCTTTATTACAAATTAAAATTATGTAATATACACTATGGCATAATATGAAAATTGGACAAACGATAGAGAACAAAAAAATCATACCCTCTTTACGTGTAGGCAAAGTACCCTAGTTTTTTTCCGGTTTTCTGGCATTAAAAGTATTTAAAAGTGTCTAATCTAAACCGCAGACGGCTGGACATGGCAAAACTATAAGAGTTCTTATAGTTCTACGGAACTCTAAAAGTGCAAAGGCTCACGCGAAAGGTTATCCCGGCTCATCAAGTATTTGAAAGGAACACAATTAGAGAGGAAATTCGGCGTAACCCGATATTTTACTTCTGTTCTGTTTGAGAAACGAAACATGAATAAGAGACTAAGGATAGTATTCAGGAATTCAGAACAATGTTTTAACAGACATCCCATTTTCTCGGAAAAGCTGTATCGCTTTGAGAATATTTCATTTGGTTTTGGTAAAGAAAATATTAAAATTCCACCGTCCAAAATTCCGCAGTGTTTCAAGGCGAAAGTCAATGTGTGCTGCCAGTGACGACATATGGAACGGAGATGTCGTTGGTTATACCTAATTGGCTTCAGGTCAAAGTTACCTAAAGAGTAATGGAGCGAGCTATGTTTGGAGTTTGCCTGCGTGATCGAATCCGAAATGAGGAGATCCGCAGAAGAACCAAAGTTACTGACATAACTCGGAGAGTTGCCGGACTTGAGAGGCAGTAGGCAAGGTACATTGCTCGTAAAACTGACAGCCGATGGGGCAGTAAGTTTCTAAATTGGCGACCGTGAATCGGAAGACGTAGGTTCGGGGAGGTCTTTATCTAGCAATAGACGTTGGACGTCCTTTGGCTGATATGGTGATTAGTTAAAAATCTTTTAGCAGATAAAAAGTTGTGCTCGGAAATAAGCGAGAGCCAATAAAACAAGTACGCTTATTGACTACCACGCGGACGCTTGCTATGGCTTTCACTATTTCTTTCTTTTAAACGGTTACGATGGTGACGTAAATGTTAACAGGAAGCCCTCCTTCCTCCTCCTCATTTTATGATATTAGCAGGATGAACCCAGACTCAACAAAAAACTTTTTCATTTTAAAAAAGTCTTCGATTTCTAACATGTCCAATGCAATTTGGAACGGTAGGAGTCGTCACTTACGGTAGTTCTGTTGCGATAGATGATACTATTAGCCACAATTTGGGTATGCAAGAGTTTAATGTTTTCGTAAGAGTTTATTGGGGGTGACGAGGTGCATTTGGTAGCGTTGGATTTTTTAAGATATTTAAGTATAGTGTTCGTTGCGTAACGCGTCCGTTTCATTGTGTCGCCATTTCTTCTTTTTTGTTTTTAAAGTTACATTCTACTAGTATAGACAAATTTCATAATATTTGGGATTAACAACGCCTGTACATTAAACAATAACACATCAGTTCAGACGTCTTCAGATAGGCAGAAGAGGTGGTTTAAACATGAAGATTGTCAGTCACATTCACGGAATATATCTCACATGTTTACCTTTGTGTGTGATAACGGGTGGAGTGACATTCCATTACTGTGTTAGGTGAAGGCGACTGACGTCGGCGAGAAGGCATTGAGAAAGCCAGCGAGCTACATTTAGTTTAACAATAGATTTATTTTTATTAACTTTCGCGCACAAATCTAAATTTAAAAACATGCGGTACTGTAATGAAAATTATCTTGACAATGAATCATTTACAATCATACATATTATCATCAATACAAGTCGTTATATTCACTACTCTGGAAGAAGTCTTGAAGACCCCGTAGAAAGGTTTTTGGACTCCATATTTAATTACGTCTCCGATGACACCCTGTATAAAAAAATACGACAATATAGATGCGGGGACGCGTTGGGCCGATGGCGCGGGACCGATCTGTTTGGCGAGCCTTGGGGGAGGCCTATGTTCAGCAGTAGACGGCTTTCGGCTGAAATAATGATGATGATGATAAATTAAACAATCTATTATGCAAACTCGTACTGCCATCCGTCCATAATTAATGACGAGCAGAATTTGATTACGGTAATTATGTACGATTTAATCGAAAAAGAAAGCCGTGGTGCACCATTTGCTGAAATCCATTCCTTACTTTTCTTTCTATTGTAAAATGTAGCCTGGAAGAGATCGCTTCGAAGCGATAAGGTTTTGTATTGCTTACTTTTTATAATTTTACATGTACTTATTTTTCAGTATTTTTTTATGTGGTGTAAAATGGCAAGAAGCTTGGATTAAAACTGATCGTTTATTGGAAAAAGCTTTATTTATTGTAAACGAGTCAAAACAAATTCACTCGCACAAAAACAATTCGTCCTTTCACTTATTTCCGATAGCTTTTAATGAGTTAAAATTCACGGTATCACGGTTCATGGAAGTATTTAATTAACTTTATAGTTGGTTAACGAAAATAAACGGAGAAAACATGCATGTTTATTTAACGAGAACTGCAGTTCGTCGCCTTTCTTACAATCGGCTACTACCTATCCCTTTCTAAAGTTTAACGTTGATTAGTAGTTTGGTAGGTAAGTAGATATGTATCTACTTACTTACCAAACTACTAATCAACGTTAAACTTTAGAAAGGGAGATCCCGTAGAAAAGAAGTCATGGATTCTTCGCTAACTTAAAAAACACCTAGCTTAAGTAGCTTTTAAGTAAGTATAAGTATCTAAAAAGAGGGTCGCTGGCGGCGGATGGATGCGACGGGCCGAAGACAGAGTGTTGTGGCGCGCCATGGAAGAGGCCTATGTCCAGCATTGGACTCCGATGGGCTGATGATGATGATGATGATGAAGTATCTGAATAACTATTCAGGTGACTATCTGGTAAAGTTTTTAAGCGAAGCTTTTTATCTTTATTTTCGTAATATCTGCGAACTCATTTGAAGCGTTTGATTCAAATAAATATACATGATGATAAGAAAAGTGCCGACTAATTGACTGACAACTCACTAACTGACTGACTTATCAATGCCGAACCCCAAAACCTTGGTCCTAGAAGGTTCAAATTTTTCATAAGTAGAGAACTTTTATGAAACAGAAAAGTAATAAGGACGGATTTGTTGAAGTTAACTTATCTAACTAACTATAATTACTAGACTCTTCAAATTATACTTGCAAATAGATAATTAAAACACAATTTTTGGGAATTCACGTGAGATATGACATAAACAAGATTATTTTAACTTATTCGCTCGCTAGGCATTAGTTGTTGTAGAGATTAAATTCTTGGCAGATCACATCTTACACAGTGCATCATAATAAGAAGGATTTTTGGAATTTCCTGCGGGATAGAGATCGGGAATTGACCATAAATTTTATATGTGCGTGGATGAAGTCTCAAACAAAAGCTAGTAAAGAATATCTGTAATATGAAACAAGCTTTTATAATCCTTTTCATGTAGTTTGGGTTCGGTGACATTTGGTTTTTTTCCATTCCACGCCTTGAATGTTTAAAATGAGTTCCGTTTTACACGAAGAAATTAATCTTTTATCGTGAAGATATAGGTTCACTCTTGGCTAAAGACATAAGCCTTGGCTCGACTAATTTTATATATCTCCACGAATATGACTGTCCTCGGGGTTTATCCTGTAAAACCTTAATCTTTCAGTGTCTAATCCGCTTTTTAGGACTGCGAAATTTGCGAGAGAGAATTTTCAAATTAGATTTCATCCTTGTTTATACGCAGAACTGGAACAATGAAATATGGTGGGTTGGGCTAAAAAAAATGTTTTTACATGATTAAGGATAAATAATTACAAAATACACTTTTGCTCCGAACTTCCTTTCTTTCTGGCCAAAGGAGGATCAGGAAATATTTAAAAACTGAGTTTTCATTAAATTAAAGTTACATTTTGTATTTACCAAGCTAAATTCTTACATAAACAAAGGTAACTTTCTATCCATTTTAGTTAGTAAAATTACGAAAAAAAACCTCGAAATTTTAACGTCTAAATAAGTCATTTCCATTTTTTTTAGTTTAAGTCACTAGAACACTTATTTTGTACCATGTAAATGAATTCACCAAATAAAAAACAACGAAATAAGCAAAAGGTAAATCTTGTTATAAAATGTTCTGTTTGTTTCTTAGTTAACTGGAGTCCAACTCTATTCTAAAGTCAATTTGTTTAATGCAACTTGCAAACGAACTTCGCAAACGAGCTAAGGACGGAACAGCGTAGAGTTACACATTATTATTTACTCACGCTTTGCTTCTGTTTGTAATTGTTAACGAGACGGCGCTGTGATTACCTGAAATAAAAAATAAATTTTAAAATATTTTAAAAAAAAAGTTACAGAACTGTCGTTTTGCCGATACCGTTAAGAGCTTACCTTGCTTCTTCGCTACCAAAAACAAGCAGAAAAGCAAGCTTATAAAGTTGAATGCCGTGATTAGGCCACGAGGCTTTGCCGAGTGAGCTAAAGTACGAGATTTTAACTCATAAGTTAATGATTGTATTCTGCCAACAAAAATTCTGAAATAAACAAATATCATAAAATCGTTTAATAAACATTATGCCTACCATGAAGTTTTAGGTATAGTCGAGGTAAGAAAAGGTTCGTTACTTTTAGACTCTATGTCAACGAGTTAAGGTCGAAAAGTGACGAACCTTTTCTTACCCTGACTATACTTATGATAATAAAATCATACGCTAGTTAGAAACCGAAGGTTCAAATGGCTAAAAGTCACAAAAAAAGTCAAGTATTTAGATTCACAGCTGAGTAACGAAGTACTATTAACTTTATAGCTCAAAAAAAATATTTATTATACTCGCTTACATCGTATTTCAAAATATGGTGAGTATTTTAACTGATTATAACGACTACGAAAAACAAAAAAACCAGTGCGGATTAATAACGAGAGAGTCAAAAAAGTCTTCTGAAGCATTCTGAAGCACCACGAACATTCGTAGCGATCGAGCCGTATCCACACATCCTCGTGGCCTTAAGGGAAGATTTGTATTCTCGATTTCCGGCATCTCGGCCATCTTTCCTTGGCGATAAATCAGTAAATGCTGTGCGAACATTCATAAACATATCAGGTCAGTGGGTCAAAAAAATTCGACAGATGTTTCGCTATTTTTCGTAGGTACTGAAGTGTCGTTACGGCAAAATATGAGCTGACTTATCTTCATCGGGGCGATAAATTTTCTTTTCATTTTGGTACCTCAAACCGGATTAGGGTGAAGTTCGTTTAAGTGTTTTGAAATAATTTAAAATGCTAAGTCACTTTTAGGTCGTTTCTACAGATTTATGGTTTTTCGAAGTTTTTGCTTTATTTGTGTTTAAGGCTTTACTTCCTTAATTTCGTTCTATTATGTCAATGGGAAGTATCCTACCTATAAGTTTCGGTGTTCACGGTTTTTGTATACACTTACAAAGGTTGTACCTATTTTTTGATCACATAAACCTAGAAACTAATTGTTTTACTGTTAAAAGAAAACATTTAATTTGATAACTCCATTTTGATTTGTGTGAAACCATGGGTCTTGCTTGACAGACAGACAGACAGACAACGAAGTGATCCTACAAAGATTCCTTTTTTTTGAGATTGAAACCTTAAAAAGGCAAGGTAGGCAAAAATCCACCTCTGCACATGTTTTGAAAGTTTAAAAGTAGCCTGCTTTCGCATTTCTTAATCCAAAAGTTCGGTGTGAAGACATAACCAAAAAACCAACATGTAGCTAAGAAACGTTAAATTTTCACTAACCATAAAGTCGATAGTGAAGTAAATTCTCCAAGCAAGAGCTGTGGGAATAAAATAGCCACCATCAACAAACACCCATGGCATAACACAATATCGACGGCAGGAATAATTTCCCTCTAGCGGCACGTAATCAACTTACTAAATCAATATTGACGCAAGTATTAAATCCTAGAGATTTCACTTATATGGGACGCTCTAGAAACATCGTTCTGTTTGGATATATTTGATTGTTATTGCATTGTTTTGAAATAATTACTGTTTGAAGATTGACTTAGAACGGCGGCCTAGATTTCGCCCGGTGATATTACGTTGTGTGATTTAAATGAACAAAGGGAAGAGGGATTTTAGAGTGTGAATGTAATATTTAGTCTTTGTTCGTTGAATATTTATATATACTTGCCTTACCGGATGGCCTAGCGGTTGGTGACCCTGATAAAGCTAGAGATTCCAGGTTTGGATCCCAGTAGGGGCAGACATAGTTTCTGGGATGAATAGGAATGTTTTTAAAAACATTGTTACATACTTCTCACGTTGTTTAAGGTTTACCTTCTCACCAACTGCTTTAACCGTCCTTACAGTGACACTGAGGTACAATATAGCAAAAGCGCTAATACTTTTAGTATTTCAAAGAGAGTACCTACTTTCCCTATTAGCAATTAAGTGATTCTACCATCTGATCGTCGAAGATGTTCTAATACACACGGAACCGTGCTATCAGAGGTACCCGAATGCCCGAGAACAGACCCCTGTGGAACTCCACTAACCATTCGCCTTTGTATCATCCTCCCTCCCCGTGTTGAGCACTACTGCTTCCGTCCATGCTCTATGAATGATGTCATTAAAGACGCGGTTATAGAAAGGTGTAATATTGGTTAGGGTGAAAATCGGCCACCACAAAGTGACGTGCAAGTTTCATAGAAAACCGAATGGGTAAATATTGTAAAGGAATCAGATATTACTCCTCTAGATAAGGGATGACTTTGATAAGGGTAGTTCATGCATGCAATATGCTCTTTGCATGTCAATGCGGATCCAATGTTTTATAAACACGCCTTATTTTACAGCTCGATGTTTTGAATACATCAAGTCTCGTATATTCTGCAAGCATTACTTTTCTGGCGTATTTTCTTGAGCCTTTGTTTCAGAAAAGTGACTTTTTCTACCTCTATAAAGAAATGAGGTTATATTGTAACATTTAATGTAGCCATTCAATGTGAATATGGAGTTATTAAGTAAATTTTAAAACATATTTGTTACGGGATGTAGACTAATGTTAATGATGAGACTAGCGCGATTCATCTCATCAGCAAAGCCACCATGCGAGTAGGTCATCATCATCATCATTTCAGCCGAAAGACGTCCACTGCTGAACATAGGCCTCCCCCAAGGCTCTCCAAACAGATCGGCCCTGTGCCATCCGCATCCAATGCGTTCCCGCTACCTTCACCAGGTCGTCGCTCCATCTTGTTGGAGGCCTACCTACACTGCGTCTTCCGGTCCGCGGACGCCACTCGAGAACCTTTCGGCCCCATCGGCCGTCAGTTCTACGGGCGATGTGCCCTGCCCACTGCCACTTAAGTCTAGCGATTCTTCGAGCTATGTCCGTGACTTTAGTTCTCGCGCGGATTTCATCATTTCTAATGCGATCCCGCAGAGAAACTCCAAGCATAGCCCTCTCCATCGCCCTCTGAGCGACCTTGAGCTTCCTTATAAGACCCATCGTTAGCGGCCACGTCTCAGTGCCATAAGTCATCACTGGCAACACACACTGGTCAAAGACTTTTGCGAGTAGGTGATTTCATCAATCTAGTCATGTTTACTTCCCGGGTTGTATGAATTTTGACTAAACATTTTAGAGATAGAATACTTTTTATCTTTGAAAATTACATAGTGGTCACGGAATAGCGATGACCGACTTCGGGAGACAAAGCCGGAGTCAGCTATTTTTACTGGCCCGCATCGGAGTCCCACTGCTGGGCAAAGGCCTCTCCCCTGGACTTCCCACTCGCCCTGTCTGCACTAATGTTTGGCCAATCGCTCGAAAACGTATCTAGGTCATCCCGCTATCTTCGCCTTGGTCTGCTGCGGCGCCGATAACCATCCGTGGGCATCCATTGAGTGATAACCCGCTCGCACCTCTCTGGGTGTTATCTATGCGGCAGACGAGGCCAGCCCAGTCCCACTTGAGCTTGGCGGTTACTTTACCTACATCTACCATGCAAGTTTTGGAAAAAATAATAAAGGTCTAATACTTAACCATAATCCCAACTTAAAAAATTTCACTACACGCCCACACTTTTCGCTGGCATAAAGCCTTTTTTTACCTCATTAATTTTATCCGGCATTAACACAGTCTTCCAAGACAAACGTTCTTCTCATTACAATAATTACGCGAATTTCTCACAGAAAGCCACGGAATTTGCTAACATTAATCCGACTTATTTAGCATGGTATGATCCATTCGTAAAAAGTTTTACCGCTAATGTGTTATCAGACACATTGTTTGTGCGACGCAAGTTGAAAACGTGGGAGTAAATAGTATGTTAGGAGGAGGCATCAGCTTTACATTAAGAAAATTAATATCTGTACGCAAAATCTTTAGCTATCTTTAGTCGCTGCTTAGGGAGGACTAAAATTTAAATGGGTTTTATAGTTAGTTTACTAACCTATTGCCGTGTATTTATCTATCTATGTTTGAAGTAAATGTGTAGGGTTAGTTTTATGTATTTTGTTAATGCCCTCGTTTGAAAATTGCATCACCTGATGAAATTCATTCCTCACTTATTTGGATGTGTCCTGATAGTTAGGCCTGTGTATATCATGTCTCACATAGACGTAGATGTGGTGCATAGTGGGCAGGAAAATTTAATAGTTAATTTTGTTGATTGGCTTTTAACACTTATGGCATTTCTGAATGCTACAACTTTGTTACGTAGGAAATGTGAAGTTATTATACTATTGGTTTACCAAGAATTACGTACGGGCGTTATCTCACCCAAGCAATAGTTCACAACTCCATGTCCCTTTATCTCAGCGCGCACACGCATGTACTTGACGCCTTGTGGCAAAGCTAAACTCCGACAAAGTTTGCATACTGTTTGGGGAAGTAATGCTTTTTCGCGTTGAAACTGCCGTGGCTCTTATAAAGTAAGTTTAGTTTGTTTCAGATTACTGAAGCTTTAGTTTTGACTATGAGCGATCCAAAAAAATTGGTCAAGTACGGACTTTTACATGAAGGGTTCCGTACATAACCGTGCATTACGTAACATTATAAAGAAGTAGTTGAAAACGCCGAAAAAAACACGTTTATTGTATGGCGACCCTCTTTAATTTTTTACTTTATTTTAGTTTTAGTATTTTTTTTAATATGAGAGGGAGGCAAACGTGCAAGCGGGTCATCTGATGGAAAATGATCACCACCGCCCATAAATATCAACAACTCAAAGAGAGTCACCAATCTGTTGTCTGTTGCTGTTGGTATTGTCTGTTGTGTTGTATTTGTTGATAAATAGCCAAAAGTAATTCATAAGTAATAAACTGAAACAATAATTATTTAGCTCACCCACGACCTTACGAAGTTACGTTTATGTAAGAAATGCGTGTTCATGCAGTTCCTCCACATCCAAACTGTACGAACACGCACAAATCACATAACCCAAGTATCACCACCACCAAACTACACTGACGCGTTTCTAACTCAACCAGAGCTCATCTTCAAAGTAGGTACCACTACCATACGCTATGCTACCAAATGTTAGACTAACATAAACGTAACTATCATAAGGTCGCGGGTGAGCAAAGTAATTGTTTCAGTTCTTTAATATGGACCTCCGCAAAGTAACGCCTGATTAAATAAATTAATTCATAATTGGTATGAGTTAAACAAAAGCTTTTTAAAAATATTTAATAGTTAACTACGTTGTCACACAAACTCTCTACAAAGTTACTTTGCACGTACCGAAAACGTAATTAAGTTCTAAATTTAGAGTTTAAGGAAACAATTTAAAAGTTAAAAACAGACTATTTTGCTCAGTCAACTGGATCGCTGCTCTAAATCAGACATTCCACAAGAAGAATTAAAACTGCTTTTCGAAATAAATCTAGCGAGAAAAAGAGCTTCTGTGCTATCTTTATTGTTAAGCAAACTTCGTACACTTTACCTTATATCAGAAATTTTAGCGTACTTTATAAAGAACGAAACAATTGTAAGAACAACTGCCGAATGTACTATTTATAATGTACAAATTAAATTATTCATTAAATAAAAAGCTTTAAACATACTCAAAAAATTATTTCCAAAATTACAAAAGTTATGAGTGTTATGATTATGAATGACTCATCATCCCAGCCTATATACGTCCCACTGCAGGGCGCAGGCCTCCTCTCAAGAGGGCTTGGGCCGTAGTTCCCACGCGGGCCCAGTGCGGATTGGGAACTTCACGTAAACCATTGAATTTCTTCTCAGATGTATACATGTTTCCTTACGATGTTTTCCTTCACCGTAAAGCTCATGGTAAATTACAAATGTAATTTCGCACATAAATTCCGAAAAACTCAGAGGTGCGAGCCCGGACTCGAACCTACGACCCTCTTCTTGAGAGACCATAGGTCAAACCACTAGGCCACCACGGCTTTTTTACACGCTTTATATTAGCTTCACCTGTATGTTTGTTTGTTTTTTGTTTGTTTGTTTTTATGTATGTATGTATGTATGTTTGTAACCGACTTCTTAGGGCGCGATTTTGACCCACTTCCCGGTTTCCGATTGAGCTGAAATTTTGCACGTATGTGTAAATTGGATGACAATGCAATATTATGGTAACATGGAGCTGATCTGATGATGGAGCTGGATGGTGGCCATAGGAACTCTGTAATAAAACGACACAAACCCGTCGAGTTTGGGATCTTTTGATTTGTCTTGTCGAGTACTTTGATCCCAGATGGTAACCAAGGTCTGATGATGGAGCTGGAAGATGGCCAAAGGCACTCCACAATAAAACTACACAACCCCATCGAGTTTGGGCTCGTTTGATTCGTCTTGACGAGCACTTTGATCCCATATGGTAACCAGGGTCTGATAATGGAGCTGGAAGATGGCCAAAGGCACTCCACAATAAAACGAAACAACCCCATCGAGTTTGGGCTCGTTTGATTCGTTTTGACGAGTAGTTTAGTTCTAGATGGTAACAAGGGTCTGATGATGGAGCTGGAAGGGGGGTAGGTGGCGGGGAGGGGGTAAAGGGGTCGGGGGTTTAGAGGGTTGGGGGTAAGGGTGTGGCGGTTGGGGTTAGGGGGTGGGGGGCGGGGTTTGGGGGAAATAGGGTGGTGGTGTTTGGGGGTTAGGGATTTTGGGGGGTTATGGGAAATGGGGAGGGGGTAAGAGGCCTAGATGGTAACAAGGGTTTGATGATGGAGCTGGAAGGGGCGGGTAGGTGGAGGGGTGGGGGGGGGGGGGGGTTGGGAGGAAAAGGGAGGGGAAGGGGGCTTAGGGGGTTGGGGTTAAGGGTGTGGGGTGTTGGGGGGGTTCGGGGGTAGGGAGGTGGGGGGTTGTGGGAAATGGAGAGGGGGTAAGGGGGGTTTGGGGTAGGGGTTTTAGGGGGTTGTGGGGTAAGGGGGGTTGGGGTTAGAGGTTTGGGGGAAGTTTGAGGAAATGGGGTGGGGGTCCGGGGTTATGGGGGTTAGGGTAAGGGGGGTTTAGGGGGTTGGGGGTAAGGTTGTGGGGGTTGGGGTTAGTTGTTTGGGGAGGGTTGGGGAAATGGATGGGGGATGTTTGGGGGAAGGGTTTAGGGGGTTGGGAGGGTTGGGGGGTTGTAGGTGAGGGGGGTAAAGTTAGAAAGAAAAAGGTTTACGTTTAGTAGTGTAGAGCAGTGCGCGCGCACCAAAGACCAAGTATAAGATAGACTGATTCTATTTAAGATGAGCAAAAAACCGTTTTGTGTCTCTTTTTAGCACATGGAAACTCTCACTGTGAAAAAAATGCAACTAAAAAATAGAAAATAAATAATAGTTTTAAAAAAACTAAAAAAAACACGCTTTAAAAAAATAAAAAAAAATTAATAAATTTCTATTCACTATTCTTGTGCAGTAAAAAAACTTAATAAGCAATTATTATATTGTTATATCCAGATCAAAATTTGTAAACAATTCTAAATATTGATAAAATAAATAATAATAGTTTAAAATATTTTATTGTAAAAAAAGCGTGGGGTGCTTTTGAAGATGTTATCAATAAATGATAATCGATGACAATTGACACCATGCATCCCACGCTTTTTTTACAATAAAATATTTTAAACTATTATTATTTATTTTATCAATATTTAGAATTGTTTACAAATTTTGATCTGGATATTACAATATAATAATTGCTTATTAAGATTTTTTACTGCACTATAAGAATAGTGTATTGAAATTTATTAATTTTTTTTTTATTTTTTCTTTTTTTAAAGCGTGTTTTTTAGTTTTTTTAAACTATTATTTCAAACTACTAGGCCACCAAGGTTTTTTAAAATTGTACTAAAACAAATAAGATTCAACCTGGTGATAGACAGACAGAGGGACAGTGGAGTCTTAGTAATAGGGTCCGGAACCCTAAAAAAAATGCTGGGGCTGGGGATCCAACTTGGTTCTTGGTACGGATACATCCGAATATTACTATGTTAAAAGAGTTTTTTTTCAAAAACATAATAATAAGTAATATGAATTGAGTAGAAAACAATTAATTAAAAAAACATTTTCCATTTTTTTTCTCCCAAAAGAATTCAATGAATTTTTATCGTAATATCAGAATGAAACGTAGGTACGCAATAATAATGAAATTTCAAAAATTCAATTTGTATATTTCTGTGCGCAATCAAGATGCACAGCGTTCAAATTGTTGGAGAATTGTAGAGAATTTTTATTAACAGGCCCTTTCATCGAAATTCCAGTTTTGTTTGTTGTCATACTCGTTCGTCATCTGGAAATAAATTTAACGTGCGTATGCGTGTCACGTCACACGCCCTATTTGTAATAAATGAAACTTGAAAAAAGATGGCGCACTAGATGCATGCACATGGTGTGCCATCTTTCTTACAGTTTCATTCATTACAACTGGTGCGTGACACGTACACGCGTCTGGCCCTAATCTCGTAAAAGTTGGAATAACAAAGAGGTGCGAGCCCGGACTTGAATTATAGTAAAAATCTTCCCAGGTGAACTTTTCGCTTCGAGCCCTTATCTTTCAAAACAAACGGTATCGTCATAGTATTAAGGTTCAAATTTAATGTAATGGCTCGAAGCGAAAAATTCACCTGGGATGATTTATACTATAACAACCTTCTGCTTGAGTGGTCATGTCAAAGGTCAAAGAGCTAGGCTACCGCGGCTTTTTTTGTTGTGTGACATAATATATGTGGTTCTGGTGGTTCACTATCAATTAACCCTTTCAACGCCAAGCCTCGACAAAACGTAAACCTGCTTTGAATCTTATGTCATTGTGTCAAGATCACTTTGAAAATGTACTTTGTGACACCTATATGTGTCGTTGGCATTGAAAAGGTTAAAACACAGTTTCTTTTTCATTCTGAGAGGAGGCCTGTGCCCTGCAGTGGGACTTATATAGGCTGGGATGATGATGATGATGACTGTATTTCTTGTAGCACTCATATAATCAGTAACAAATAGCTGCATATTAGGAAACCAAGGGAACACAACGTTAGCAGGTTCAAAGAACCATCGGTGGGTGGACTAAATTCCGACAGACATAAATGGTGTGAAAGCGGAGGAGAGACGGATTTTCTGTCTGAAAAACATATGTGCCGTGCAGACGTAGTTGAATTGCACGTGTGGCGTGAAATGGAGCAAGGAAAAAACACAGGTAAAACGTTGTGCTTCAATTTCAATATGATGAATGTAAAAAATAATAATGGAATTGTTCCTTCAGAATCCAAGAACGGAAAACTTCCCAAATTAATATTTAAGTTCGCCAGCAAACAATGTAAATCAGGGCAATCAGAGTTAAAATATATTTCAACGAAATACCTGTTTATTTTCACCTTTTTCTCGTTGGATTTGGATAAAATATTTCACGGTTCAGGAAAAATATAGAGTTGATTGTCTGAATTTGGGAGTCAGTGGGTAATTTAAAAATATTGTATGGAAACGGAGGTAGAAAGGGTGGGCTGGCACAAATGTTTACATAGGCCTTTGTACCCGTATTATTGCTAGGGATTAGGAAATGAAAATATATATGTAAGGTTGCTTTCTAAATCCACTGGACCCAATAGATTATGTTGTGTGCTAGAGAGCGAACGCATTTTAACCGAATGCTATTTTCTGCCCCGACTCGGCGTGACTTTATGTAAATTATGAGCTTTTACGTTGCTTATTTATGTATATTTTGACTGGTTTGAGCACGCGCTGTAGTCCCTGTTACTATAGTACATTATTGTCGTGGCCTGGAAGTAGGCAATTGCTATTCCAGCCGAGACTGATATAAAGCTTTTCTCAAAAATGGTGAAGGAAAAAAAAATAGAATTAACTTTTATTACCTTAAGTAGGTACAAAGAATTGCAAATCACTTAAAATTAAATGTCATTAAACCCTTTCCCGCCTTTTTACATTAAAAATAAAACTGCAGGTGTATTTTTCTACCGAAAACTCCACAAGCTGTTTCAAACACAAAAAAAGTCTGGAGTTCCAACAAAACAACTGATACCGGTCATTTGAGATGGTTGTATATGAATAGTGCCAACTTATTACCATGGCCGTTATAACTTTTTAAAAAGTTTGAGACTCGACAATTAATGGAATTTGTATAAGACATTGTTGTCGAGTTTATCGAGCCTGCAATGTTTTTAACTCTTTAATTTTTTTACTGACCATAAACTATGCACTTCACGTTCTGATATGTAAAGAATAATGTCAACTTTTACGGATATTTTTGAGAAAAAGAAGTTGTGGTTTCCTATTAGTTTGACCTATTCATTCATTTAGGCCAATGCGTCTGTTTCAGACGAATTATGGCGTATTGCCTGTGCACAACGCTTTTCGTGGCTGACCCTTTACCTACGGGCACAATCTGAATAAATATGAATTCTCTACCCTAATGACAGTGACAGAAAGTCTATTTTATAGTAAACATACTGTCAACTATAGTTGACACCCGTCGGTAAAGGGCTAACACAAAAAATGGGAAAAAACGTTGGTACGCGTGATCCGCTAAAGCGTTCGCGAAATCGTCAAGCTACAACTGAACTACCGACACTGTGTCGTTTTTATGCGCAAGTCCTGCTCATCCCACCAAAGATTTCATTTGTGGGTAGCTATCATTATATCAAAATTCGTTACGCCGATTTTCATTTCATCGGAAACTATTCCACGAATTTCATAACGGTTTTTTTTCTAATCACATAATTTAAATATAAAGCGAATAAAGTTGCACCCCAATTTGTCTGTACCAAAAAACAAAAGCACACAACTTTTAAATGCACTCGCTCTCGTGAAATAAAATGTGTGAAAATCACGCTGTCATGGTATGGAGGTTCCATATTTTCAGTGGGAAAATGGATGCACATTAAAATTCAATTTCTTTATCGTTGCAACGGAATATGACTTTTATGAGGATTGAAATGCAGTAAAAGCGGAAACGGAATGCTCCATGAACTAGGTATTCAGATTTTTGGAAGCAATACTAAACATGGTTTGAAAAGGCAATAATAATGTGCAGTGCTGAATTTCTGAAAGAAAGATGGCACCGTAAATCTTATAGATCGTATATTTTTATTTATTCCGGATTCCGTATCCAAAGATTGACAAAATGGTCATACAAATCATTACTTTTTTGTACCATCAACAAAATAGTGGCATCTATCAGCTTTACGCAATGCTTTCGTACAATAATATTGTTTCTCTTCGTACAGTTACCATTTTTTAATCGAAGAAAAAAGCGGTAAAAAACGAAATTTTATACAGAGACTAGCTGATCCCGCAAACGTTGTTTTGCCATATACCACCTAGGGGTATAAAAAATATCCTACGACCTATTCTCAGACCTAACGATTATGGAGAAAAAAGTTTCATAAAAATCGGTCAAGCCGTTTCGAAGGAGTTCGGTAACAAACACCGTGATACGAGATTTTTATATATTAGATTGCTTCTTATTACAAACCTCGTTTATTTTAAGGTGGAGGAACTAAGAACACACCTTTCTTGCTTAAACATAGCTATCATGAGGTCGCGGGTGAGCAAAATAATTGTTTTAGTTCATTAATAAAATATGGACCTCCGCATTGTCCTGAACTCTGTGAAACCGGCAAAAGCCAGTATGCTGCGAAAGGTACTAGCGTCTGGCATAATCGAGCATTATGGCCCTTCAAGGAATGAAAGAAACAGCGCCTCATCCGCGGTACCAATAAAAAAACAGTAACTTTTTACGACTAATCCAAAGCTAGCAATGTTTTTTCATAATCCGCAGTAAACAAGCCCAAAGATCCTGGGAGCTTGTCAAAACAAAGTGCTATTTCTCCCACTAGAATGTTCTTGTTTTCGACAAAACGTCACTTGGTCGGATGTTAGTTTGTTTTGTGCGGCGGCCGAATTGGGTAATGACCAGGAGGTGAAATATAGCGAGCACTCCAGAATCCGCGATAATGGTCCCGGATATTTTTTACTCGGGTCAGCTTGATAAGAAATATTGCTGTATACAAAATAAAATTTAATGACCTCTGAAAATCATAAACAGATCTCGAACCGCTATTTCGCATTTCCATTTAACCATCAAACAGCTAATGAAATTTTATACTCTCACTAGGTTTTGCCGGGGCAGACCATTAAGGTTACTGAGGGACCGCATTCGAACTTCAACGAAACTGCCATTACTGACTGCCCATACATTTATTTTCACTCGCAACTAGCGTGCAGTTTTGCCGAGTGCAATGGAAGTGCAATGAAAAACAGTTCTCTATCGTTAGCCTCAATTTTGTATACCATAAATTATATTGTTTATCATAATTATCATTTATCATAAAATAATTTATTTCTTAAACAGTATTTTCTTCGCAATTTTTATTAACTTAACCTAACCTCACCTATTGCATTCTACAAGGTGGCATTTCCAAAAATCTTGAAAACCACGTTTCTACATAATTTTATGGCAAACGTTGAAATGGCGAGTGAAATTATGACAAATGAACTCATGAGAAACGAAATTACTCGATAAAAAAGTTATGGAGAGCAGGCAGTTTGGTGTTACATTGCTATTGGAACGCAGTCCATAATTATGTTATAGGCTGAATAAAAATTCCAAAATTTTACTAAATTCTCAGCTGGTAACAATTGCATACTTCCCGACCTAAGCAATAACGTACTATTTTTGCTTCAAAACAAATACATTAACGCTTTACAAAGCTAATGTATCCATTTTTCATTTATCACGCAAAACGATAATTTTCACAAAAGGTGACTAAAATTTACAAAATATTACGCCGATATCTGACAACCAGTTTAGGTCAGTAGGGCGGTAAAAATAGTGTCTATTGAAACGTCTACAGCGGTGACGACATGGACTAAAGAATGCCTTCCTATCTACTTTATAGTGAAATAAAAGTCGTAAACAGATATTATTGTTTCTAACTCAATTTTTGTTGGATAATATAATGCACTAACTCAATTTGAGATGTCCATACATTGAGTTTTTGTGATTTCATTTCAATAAAGTCGGCTGCCCTAAGCTAAAATCAAGTAACTCAGTTTCGACAAATTTTACAGTAGAGCGAAAAAACTAAATTTTTAAACATTTCCCAAATACATGCTCAAAAATTGAATTAAAGCATTCAAAATAACTGTATTTTCACTATGAGAGATATCATTAACCGTGTCCTTTAGTTTTTTTTTTCTAAATGTGGTTACATTAATTTTAAAATGCAAAAATGGTTTACTGCGTAGAATGCGGTAAGATAATTTAAAAGGTTTTCTATATAAAAACAAGTATCTTGAGATGCTTTAATTTTGTCTTGGTAACTTCTTCTTGATAATTTTACAAATACAAGTATATCTAATATATAAAAATGAAACATTTTACAAAATAAAAATGAGTAAAAAAAACCGGCCAAGTGCGAGTTTTTTTTCTATGTATGACCACGCATAACTTTATACAGAGAGGTCCGATTTTGACGATTCTTTTTTTATTGGAAAGCGTATACCCCGAAAGTAGTCCAATTTAAATTTGGAAAAAATATTCCTACCCTAAGGGTAGGAAAACAGGGGATGATTGATTGTTCAGTCACTAGTTGTACTGTATGACCACGCATAACTTTTTACAGAGTAGTCCGATTTTGATGATTCTTTTTTTATTGGAAAGCGTATACTCCGAGGGTGGTCCCATTTAAGTTTGGAAATAATATTCCTACCCTAAGGGTAGGAAAACAGGGGATGATTGATTGTGACTGAACAATCAATCATCCCCTGTTTTCCTACCCTTAGGGTAGGAATATTATAATATATATATACAGTACAATCAGTGACTGAACAATCAATCATCCCCTGTTTTCCTACCCTTAGGGTAGGAATATTATTTCCAAACTTAAATGGGACCACCCTCGGAGTATACGCTTTCCAATAAAAAAAGAATCATCAGAGTCATATGACCAGGCATAACTTTTTACAGAGTAGTCTGATTTTCATAATTCTTTTTTATTGGATAGGGTTTACCTTGAAGTTGGTATTATATAAGTTTGGAAAAAAATACCCCAAGGATGGGAAAAAAGTAAAAAATAAAAACTTTTTAACAAAAAAATTAAACCTCCGAAAAACTGAAAGCAAAAAATAGTACCTTTTTTGTTTGACCTTAATCTAGGTACCAGTTTGAAGTCGGTGCCTCAGCACTAGCCAGGAGGAGAGGACCTATAATCATCTACCACTCCTCCTGGCTCGTGCTGTGCTGAGGCACCGACTTTAAACTGGTACCTAGATTAAGGTCAAACAAAAAAGGTACTATTTTTTGCTTTCAGTTTTTTCGGTGGTTTAATTTTTTTGTTAATAAGTTTTTTGTGAATATAATATGTTTGACATGTCAAATATTATGACTGTTTCCATAGTGAAATACCTAAATAAATAAATAAATCTGTCTATCTATATCTATCTATCATGGCACTGAAACAGGTCACCTAGAAATTAGTATATAATTTAAATATCTGTATTTACAAGTTCACCGTGTTTAATTAAATCCAATGATTGTGAGTTTTCTTGTAATAGCGTCCATAATGGTTGTCGATTGTTTAGCATTAACATAACATTTTTTTCTAAAAAAAACCTTTGTTTTAGTAGTTTTGACGCCTCCCCGACCTAAGTCATTGTTTTTTTTTTCAGTAATTCATGCACCCACCCGATTTCTACCCAAAAGCCAAACAAATGTAAGGATTCATGCTGTAACATCGTAACATGAACAACGTTAATTTCGACGCAGAAGTCAAGTAACTCAGGTTTCTATATGAATTACAAGTATCTCATCACAAGATACTCGTTTTCAAGTTAGAATTAAGGTACATACTTGACTTTAGCGTAGAATGCCCCGTTCAAAAAAGATACTTGGATTTTAAAAACTTCTATATTCTGAAAAGTATACATTATTTTAAAAAAAATACAAGACTGAAAGATGTATTTTTAGAAGCCGGATCGAAATGTATAAAAAAATAATTTTGCCCAAATTTTGAGATGTTTGATTTATGCATAGGGCAGCCGAAGTATGAACATCCCAAATTTTATCAGACTAATTTTAGCAATTGAATTAATGCATTTACGTCACCCACAATTAACTGAGTTAGAAACAATAATTTCTGTTCACGTCTTAGTATTCATTTTCCTTTTCTGCCTGTATCTTCATTCATTCATTCATTTCAATCGAAACTGAAATGTAATCAGCCTGAAACCGAATGGGCAGCGTCATTCACTAAGAAAGGTGTCCAGAACTGCGAAGGACCCTTTATTTGGCCGGCACAGCTTCCAGAAGGGTTACACTTGAATTATATAATTAAATTTAGGTTGGACCCTGTTACGAAGGGCGGCCCTAAACAAACTTACTATGAGCGTGTGGTCCAAGACTGAAAAATACGCTGGTATCTCTTTTGGGGTACATAATGAGGCTATGCTTTGACCAGTGTGTGTTGCCAGTGATGACTTATGGCACTGAGACGTGGCCGCTAACGATGGGTCTTATAAGGAAGCACAAGGTCACTCAGAGGGCGATGGAGAGGGCTATGCTTGGAGTTTCTCTGCGGGATCGCATTAGAAATGATGAAATCCGCGCAAGAACTAAAGTCACGGACATAGCTCGAAGAATCGCTAGACTTAAGTGGCAGTGGGCAGGGCACATCGCCCGTAGAACTGACGGCCGATGGGGCCGAAAGGTTCTCGAGTGGCGTCCGCGGACCGGAAGACGCAGTGTAGGTAGGCCTCCAACAAGATGGAGCGACGACCTGGTGAAGGTAGCGGGAACGCATTGGATGCGGATGGCGCAGGGCCGATCTGTTTGGCGAGCCTTGGGGGAGGCCTATGTTCAGCAGTGGACGTCTTTCGGCTGAAATGATGAATGAGGCTATAAATTGCTAGTTCAATTTTTTTTACATTAAAGTGACGTACGATTGACCCCACCTGAAAAAATTAAAGATATAGGTAATTATAAAGAATAATTTATTTACACATATTCTATACACTATACACACAAAAATACATTTGAAAGCAAAAACAAATAAAAATGGAAACTAATAAATGAAGACGTGAGTGGATGAAGGGGATACGTCGCATTTTTTTCATTTTCGGTTTTATGCCATAAATGAAGGTTCTAAGTCATAATGCAACACCGGACGCTATCAGTTCTCATGTTTTAAAGCTGTAACAGCTTTAAACCCAGTGTATGTACAAGAATAAGTTACGTTCTTCGTGAATGAAGGTGCTAAGGGCACATGACTCTAGAAGTGGTTACCAGTTTGCGAGTGAATGTAACAGAAGAAAGTGTCATGTACGCACTTAGCTCCTTCATCCATGTTATGAGACAAACTTTTATTTTCTCTTATTCTGACATATCCGATATCCAAAAAAAAAAGAAAACATTATAGGGATCAGCTGAAATTTATAAACTCTGAATGCAGGTATTTTTACGAAGAAATTCTACTAAATCAATAAATTTTGTTACAATAAACACTTTCATTTATTTAACTTCTTTTCTTTGCAGAACAGCTTAAAGGAGAAAGAAGGAGTTATGTACTTTTTTTATAAAAAAAATGTTTTTTAAAAGCATTTATTAAAATATCAATAGATCAGGCTATTTGGTTGAATTTTATAAAAGTAACAATACCCTATTCAATTTAGAAACAAAATTACAACGTAAAAACCTTTAACTGCGATTTACTCGAAATAATGTTTTTGTGACATACCCCCTTCATCCACTCATGTCTTCAAATTAGTAAACTATGAAAAAATTATCAAGACAGTCTGTCAGTCGGAGTGTGGTAGGGCAGCACCATCATAAATAAATAAGATAAGGCCAAAGAGTTAACAAATTTATTTATGATCATAAAAAACACATAAAGATGACTAAATATTACTTTAACATAAGTAAAAAAACTTAACTGATATGGATCTAACGGTCACTTTGTCTATGCGCGTATTACTAATAATATACATTATGAAAGACAAGCCTTTCTTATGTTCTTATTTATTGTATAACCTAGTTGTTGGGAAGACTCAATTTAGATAGGTAATTGAAAAAATTTAGTGTCAAATATAAATATTTCGAAGTTATAAATTAAAAATTTTTTACACTAGTTTATTTACTTCGTTTGTTCTGTTGAATCTTCCCATAAAGTTAAAGGAAATCAAAAATAAGACGCTGTATTATAATTGTATATTTTATGTAAGGTTGGTTTGGATTGGCTTTTATTTTGCAGGGTAGAAAAACAAAATATATCTTTAAACTTGGATTTGGGCGCTAGCCACACAGACGTCACGACGACGGGATGGGGGCGCGTCGCAGTCCGCGACGTTTTGTTCGCAGGCCGCGTCTCCGCCCCGTTTCTTCCGTCTGATTTGGATCGCGACGGCGACGCTTCTATATTATTTAGTATGAAAACTGATTCAAGGGGCGCCGCGACTGCGACGCACCCCCGTCCCACGTCTCTTCTGTGTGGCTTGCGCCTTAGGAATAATTATTCAAATACTTTGAACCATTTTACTGTAGTTTTTATCAACACCACCCAAAAATGAACTCTCGCAATCTGCTTGCTTTTTTTTGCTCCTACGTTTCCCTGACAGCTTTTCAAATGGACCAACAAGGAGGCATATAAACTCCGAGACAAAGCGAGGAGTAACACTCCACGTCTTTAGTACTGCAGCAAACCACACAACTCGGCCATATTAAATTACGACATCTGGAAGTGCATAAATTGTCGAATTTATCGTTTGGGCCTTTGCTGCCTATTTTACGGCTGGTCATCGTTTGATGTAGATTACCGCTTAACGATACTGAGTTGATTAATCTAAGTGAGGTTGGAGCAAATGGAAATAGTTTTATGCGTTGCCTGTGGATATAAAGTTTTGGGAATATTGCTGTGAGGGATCCACTCAGCGCAACTTGCTTGGCTAATCAGGACTTGTGACGAATGAGAATGGTTTTTCTTTCATTGTTGCCGCTCGATCTGTTTTTTACTTTTTTCTGGTGCCATTTGGCAGAATTTCAAAGCCGGCCATAGTATTGTCAATTTGTTTTGATAATTATATGAATGAACTGATTTATTCATAATGCAACAGCATTTCGAAAACATTTTTAAATAGAACACTATTAACTACACTAGACATATTCTCAGAGACTTAAAAAAATATTATGTTTAATAAAATCCCGATATTTCAACTCAATTATTTAGCTTAATGATCACTGGTAGACTTATCCGTCTTTAAGCCTTGACAACGACGCTAGTCGTCATCATCATACCCTCTTAGAAAAAGAGGGGTTGGCCGTCGTAGTTCCCCCACAAGCCCAGTGTGGATTGAGAATTTCAGACACAACATTATTCTTCGCAGGTGTGTGCACTGTGCAGGTTTTCATCCGATGTTTTCTTTCACCCTTAAGCTCTTGGTAAATTGCAAATGTAATTTCGCACGTAAATTCCAAAATACTCAGAAGTGTGAGCCCGGGTTCGAACCCGCGACTCTCTGCCATAGTCCATAGGCCATAGTTCAAACATAGCAGTAGCTTATCACAGTTTTCTTCGACGCTAAGAGTTGCATCAAAATTTTGGCAGCTCTAGTAATAATTACTTTTTAAATTACGTAGAAAATCTTTCATCATGTAATAAAAGAAATATAATCTTAACCACTGCTTGGCACAAGTCTTTTTCCAAATATGAAGCCTTGGCCTGTAGTTCTTGACGCAATTGCAATCCCGCATTTTAAGTATTAAGATGAATTATAGTCAAGCTGCTCTAATTTAAATGGGACATACTTGGCTTCTATCTTTTTAATAGCCTTTTCTCAAAGCCAAGGCGATGTTTACCCGTCTAGTAAATATAAAACTGAGGCATGTATCTATGAGAGTTGCCAAGTAGGTCGAAGCCACAGCCAAGTAAGAGCACAGCTGACATTAGGTAGTTTTTTTACACTGTATTTTATATGGGCTTGTGTCGCTACGTCTCCGGAATAACGATGTTCATACTGGCCAGGGTTTTATAGAGTTTTTATACATGAATTAAGTATTCCGCAATGCTCAGTATAACAACGCCTTGGCGCTTAAGTTTTGGCTACAATTTCAACCTCGTACTTGTTTCGCAGGACCTAGTGTTACTAATTTTATACATAATGTTACAATAATTTATTGCCAGGATTGGGTATAAATTTTAGAAGCCAGTTACAGAGAAAGGATACATCTGGCACGTATAATTAGAGTTTCTCATTTCAAAAGGAAAACAGGAGTGGTGGCCTAGTTGTTTTTGGTCTCTCAAGCAGAAGGTAATGGGTTCGGACCCGTGCTAGAAACTCGTGAGTTTTTCGAATTTATGTGCGAAATTACATTTGAAATTTGCATGAGCTTTACGGTGAAAGAAAACGACTGCGAAGCAATTAAATGATGTGTGTAAAGTTCCCAATCCGTAATAGGCCTGCGTGAGAACCACGTCCCAAGCCCTCTCATTCTGAGATGCCTGCGCCTAACAATAAGTGCGTATATTAATAGCTGAGATGATAATTGTGATTATTTTAACTTGTTTGTACTAAATTATTTAAGTGAATGTTAGTATTTCAATGTAAAAAATAAATGTTTTTATTAAAAAAAAAATAGAAAATAAGGTCTGTTTAAAGATGATTACAAACGAGACTGAGGTTGCAAATGTATTTGTTACTTGTGGCATCGTCTATGCAATAGTTGTCGCTATCATCTGGAAATTTGTCATTTACCTGGATAAATAGAGGCATTTTTTATTATTTCACGGAGAAAATGTTTCTTTGCTAAATTTCATCAACATTGATTCAACCGTTTTACCATGAAGAGGCTACACACAAAAAGCCAATTTTGTATTAAATTTACACGTTTATTTTTTCATTTTGTACTGCTTCAAAATAAATACATAACGTACACGTTCTAAATCATAACCCTTCCTTTTGCTCTTGCTATTGTCGGGTAATAGCAGACACAAGGGTCGCCTGGTAAGCACCATCATAAACATCGCCTAATGGATACTAGCCACCAAGTGTATCACGTTTGCTTTGACAACCTTGCCAAAACCTTTCAAATATAACTTTATAAGCTTCAAAAACATAACTTCTAAAAGCGAAAAAGTATCTGGAAATTAACTATTTGAGTTCATTACGATAAAGAGTTCTCCCTCCCCGTCTTCAAAAAACAAGAGCTTCAATTCTACATAATAATTGTTTATTTTTTTTATAAAAAAAGTGACAAATTACAAAGACTACCTTGTAACTTTTGTGGTATATGGACCAGATTGCCTAGAAAGGTGTAACTTTGTCACCAAAAAATGTTTTTATACAAACTACATAGAATTTTTGGGGAGCTCGAAGTATCTTCCATAATAATACGGCTTATTAAAACGTGTTTTCTTCGACAATGATAAATCCGTGCCCTGTAAGAAACATAGCTGGCATTTGGCTTGTTGCCAAATCATTTTGGTACTGTTATTCTTGTGGTTCAAGCTATGGACGCAAACAATTTTACATTTATTGCTGAGCCGATAACCGCAGGACTGAATGTATATCGGTAATCACGCGAGACCATTTTTTTTCTATCGGAGTTGCTGAACAGACAAAAGAAGAATGACATATTATAATGTAAAGCTGAATGAGAATGTTTCCACCAGCTTAGTTGTACTAACGACTGGGACTATTGCAGCTTGGAAATATCTCACACGTACTCTTAAATTGCTTCCCAGATATATGAGACTCTCTTTGAGATTTTTTGATCTAGAGAACTCAGAGGAAAGTCCGTAATTAGGTCTGCATGAGAAGCAAGAAGTTTATATGTAGAGAACAAATGTGGATTGCAAGGAAGATTGATAAGTAGGTAAGTTAATTTAAGATGTACAAATTGCTGTACTCGCCATCATCAATTTTTTTGCGGATCACTTTCCTTCTGATTCGGTCTTGTAAAGATACCCCAAGCATAGCTCTTTTTTTCTGAGGCTAACTGTAAGGGGCCACTTCCCAGTTGCATTTGTCAATGAAGATAAATAAATTGTTTTAATCGTAACGAGTTGGCAACTCTGCAGTACTATAGCTTGATACCCAAAAAGACGCTGTTCCCGTTCCTCTGGGGTTTACGAGAAGAAATGAGAGCTACAAGTCTTGATTGCCACCATACGGCACAGTTTCTGCATATGGTTTCACAAAAACAAGCCAACGCGTCTAAACTTGAGCTCTTGAAAACTGTTGGCCTGTTTTAATTAAAACTTCCTTCATAACACATTAATCAGTCTCTCCTAACTTGTACCGCGGAGTCAGGAAGCTAGGCGAGACCTTATAAAATACACGACATACTTTTGTAGTAGAAAGTTTAATTAAGTTTCGGAACGATTTAAAATTTTATTTCATTTATTTCTTTGAAAGTGAGAAGTAACTGACATTGTAATAAGAAAAGTAGTTTGACAAGTTTTTGTTACGATAAAAGTACAGTGGTGACTGGTCGTTATTATAAATTGAAGTATGCACTGCGCAGAAGTTTGATTTAAAAATATAAGGGACTATAAGAGAATGAATTCAAAAAGCACACATCGTACAAAATAAAAAGAATAGAAGAGATTTTTCAGAATTACAATACATTCGATCACTTATATTTCGTTTTTTTAGCATTAAAAATAGGGTAAACAATCTTGACGAGTCTATTTATTAAAAAAAGCTTTTAAAAAAAATAGAAACTATTACTTATAAAACCAAAATAGTAAAAATGACCTATTTCCTTGCTAATTGTTACATATTTGCTGTAACTTATTTTTCGAAGGTGTTTTTCAATAAAAAGACACGTCAAAATTACCTTCTTTCTAATGCTAAAAAAAACGAAGTTTAATCAAGGAAATTTAAAATTGAACCTAAACTAGCTTTCGCGCACCATGTGGAATTAAACTTGCATAAGCCTGAGACACGGAAAAGTCAGAGGCTTTTATTTTGTTTTATTTCTAAAGTAAATTTACGTGTACAATTATTATAATCTCATGTTGAACTCTAAGATCGAAAGTGAACCAACTTAACTTCAAATAATACCTACACCATTTTAATTTAGACTTTCCAGAAAATTAACAAAATTATGTAAGGTAATTTTAAGTATGTATTGTAGTCACCATAATTATCATCAGACGTGAACAGTTGTACAAAAGCCTTTCCAAAAGACTGCCATAACGATTGGTCTTCCGCTATCCGGATCCAGTTGGTTTCTGTGACCTTTACTAAACTGCCGGTCTATCTTTTTAGAAACATTCTTACGTCACACCTTCTGATTGGTGGTCGCCACTTTCTCATCCCCATCCTATCCCTCCCATCCATCCATCATCATCCATTTCCTTCGGTCGTCGGTTCTACGAGCAATATGACCTGTCCAATGCCGCTTAAGACTATAGCTACTCTCCGAGCTGTCTGGTACTTTGGTACTCCTGCAAATCTCCTCATTTCTGCCTCATGTCAGAGTAATGGCTGTAGTGTATACGTACAGATGTATGTACCTTCGTTTCTAAATCTTAATCTTTAAAATCATATATGACAGTGGCGAAATCTTAGACAAAAGCTAAGTAGTATACGTTGTAAATGCTAGTTGGATTTAATTTTAAATACACTTTCTGAAAGAATTTACTTCAATTAAACTGATGGAAATGCAATTTGCCAATACACACCGAAAATAATTACAAACTGCTTCATTATTATCGGCCATCAGTGATATTAAATTTGACGTTTAATTATTTATTTTAATGACCCGGAATCCAACCGTATTTTTTTCTTTCCGTAAATATGTTTTGTTTTGTATTATCTAGTTGTTTCACTGGTGAAAACTATATAAAGAGATCAGTGACCTTTTGCCGTGGTCTCGCAATTTCTAGGGATTTTGCTTGCAATTCCTAAGACAGTGCACTTCCAATATCCACTAGTGATGTTTCTCCAGCTATACTTTAAAGCTTATTCTCTCGAGGATTTCGAAAGTGAGCCAAAGTTAGCTTACAAGTTTCATTTATAGGAATTTGACCTAGTTTTGCTAAAAGAAGGGTTAAAAGTTTTGACTTATGTAAATAAATATTGCGAATCTTATATTTAACTTTATTGATCTTCTGTGATTGATGATTATTACGTTAGTAATATTCCGTAATAGAACATGATTCAAATAGAACAAAATGTTTTCCACCTCAGAATTCTTGGTTTCTTCAAACAGTTTAGCTTATAATTAATTAAGAAATAAATTTCTTGCCAGCATCCAACTTCTCATCTAAACCCTTAGTTCAAATGTTTGTTCTTCATGAAGAAGGAAATGAGAAAACTTTATCGATATCAATGCTTGAATAACATCACTAGGGTTACTCGATTCCGAACCAATATCAGGAGAGTAAAGCTCGTATACACGTATCAATCCAAATTTATTTATACCTGGAGGCAGAGATGTCTCAAGAAATATGAAGATATTCTTTTTTGCCTGAATAGTTTGTGTCTCGAGTTGCCTTGAATTGTACAATTCTACTCGCCAACTGGTAAACACCAGCCCCCTGTACCACAAAGAAGACAAGTGCTACAAATCGCTATAGTTGTTAATTTTCTCATACAATAACTTTAATTTCAATACTAGATGAAAAAACCCGCTGTATAATTTTCGTTCCCATGGGAATTCCGGGAAAATATATATCCCAAGCCTGTATCCAAGCTGCAGTACCGTTAGTGGACATCTACCTGTCTCGGTTGGACAAGAAGACGACGACGGAGAAGGTCTTCGAGCGTCCGCGAGGCAGCACGGGGTCGGTTACAGGGATCCCAGCTCCAGCTGTTCATCTACCCGCTCGAGTCTCAAAGGGCTAACAACTTCAGCTCATTTAAGCTCCAAGTACCTGCCAAGCACCAGCAGGTGTTCCTGCGCTCTGACTTTTGGCCGGAGGGTGTGGTGTTCCGTCGTTTTAGGGAAGCGACGAAGACGTTTTTCAAAAATCCCTAAATAGTTATTTAAGTTTTGTTTGTATTTTTTGAATTTTACAGCGCATTGGTGTATACTGTAATGCTGTAATTTTTATTGATGAATAAGTAAATAAATAAATATCATATTATGTCACTCGGAATACTGAGACGAATCTAATGACACCTCACACTTCAAAATCCATTGAGCCGTTTAGGCTGCAGGGCGTGCCAAAGAATGATACAAACATACATACAATACATATTTATATATACATACATACATACATATATATATATATATATACATACATACATACATAAATACATACGCTCAAAAACATAACCCTCCTTCGACAGTCGGGTGAAAAGTGTCAATTTTGTAGAATTGTAACATTTGTAATATTTGTGGTATTGGGGCCTGGTGGTTCAAGCTATGGTCTCTCAAGCAGAAGTTGGTGGTATTAAGCCCAAGCTTGCCTCTTAGTTTTTAGAATTTATGTGCACAATGACATTCGCTGAGCTTTTCAGTGAAGAAACGTCGTGAAACGATGTACCCCTATTTCCCTTGTTCACGCCATAATCTTCGAACGACTTTACCGATTTCATTTTTTTTTAGTTTTGTAATATTTAGTAGAAGGTTCTTATGAAAAAAAAAAGAATATAGCGAAAAAAGTTAGAAAAATTCAGAAAAATTAATGACCATCCAGATAAAGATAATGATAATAAAATATGATTGGATGTTGCCGTTGCCGTTTTTATTTTATTTAACAAAAGAGATAAAGAACTTTTACCACAAATTTGAATAACACGGAGAAGAAGTGTCGCGGGCAAAAGTTGTACTAAACAAAAAAGCCCCTATAACCAATTTAATAAAGTCATACATTTTCCCCAATCTAAGCGGTCAAAGCCTAAGCCATAACATCGATCACTCTCACACCGAGTGATAGTGGTTCACTTACGTACAGCAAACAACATAGTATCCAATAGAATTAGGGATGACGTCAAGACGCTAACAAATTTATCTCCTAACTTTCTTGATTTTAGGCGCTCGGGGATTTGAATAAGATAAAGATTATTGGAGAAGGATCTCTCTAACGTGATTTATCCCCACGAACACAATGAAAAACAAAACACCTCAGAAGAAATTCAATGGTGTGTGAGAAGTTCCCAATCCGCACTGGACCCGCGTGGGAACTACAGCCCAACGCCTCTCATTCTAAGAGGAGGCCTGTGCCCTGCAGTGGGACGTATATAGGCTGGGAGGATTTGATTGGAGAGTGTAGAGTATTAGACTTGTTAGAGTTTTATAAAGATGATACCATAAAGGAATAATTCTAAGATACAACTCATAATAGGTACAATGACACTGTAAAGTAAAAATTCCAAGAAGCGATTCTAATAAAAAAAAAACACTTCATTAGAACCCTGAAAAATTTCAGCTGGTTTTAAACTAATAAATAGTTAGCCAATGGAGCTGGAACTAACAACTGCCTCACATAATCTATAGGGAATTGCGTTTTTACAGCTGATAGAAAGTACGTCGATTATTGGTGATTATCAATACCCTATCATGACCTCACAAATAATAAAAATAAGGGATTAAAAGCGCCCGTATTAACCAGTAGTACAGTTTTTCATTAGCGAGAAGAGTACATACGTACTAGCAAATAATGAAACATACAACAAATATGGGTCAGAAGTGTGCGATGAATGATGATGTCATGCTGATTTCGGCGACGTTGTTTGCTTTGGCGTCCTAATTATGGTAGGATTAATATATCTTGAGTTCTATTACAGTGCTATCATCCCTATACTTAACATGGTTTATGGCTAGTAGAGTTATTGCATTGAGATGACAGTCTCACAACACCAAGACAAAAAAAAATTACAAAGTAATTAATGACATTTTTGAAACGCTGAAGCATTTCTTATTTTTCTTATAATTTTGCTGTGTACAAAGTAGCATCGATCGCTAAAATAAGGTAGATGATACCACTAATCTACTGACATACTTTTTATGGGATGTCAAAACACGACCCTGTCAAAGATTTTGTATGGAAATACCACCCTACCTAAGTATAATCTTGGCTAAATCTTTCTATCTAAATCTCGTGTCACGGTGTGTTGTTATCGAACTCCTCCGAAACGGCTTGACTGATTTTTATCAATTTTTTTTCTCCATACTCGGCAGGTCTGAGAATAGGTGGTAGGTTATCTTTTTATACCTAGGTACCCCTATTCTCCGCGGTCGGAGTCGCGGGCAACAGCTAGTAATACATAAGAAAATAGTGTTCAGAACTCGAAACTCGTGTTCATTCATGCATGGTGCATGAAACTGCATTAAGGGAAAATAAAATATCACAACCTTATCAAAGGTATTCAATATTCCGTAGAAAATGTGTCTTAATCCCTACAATTGCACATCTGAAATTCTAAAACTATCAAAATATATTACAAATACTTCGGCCAACTGCCCTTATTCAAAGTAAACTTAGCTATTCGTTCGTCCACCCATAAATATGTATGATTGTTTTGGCTCATCGATTCCCCACGAACCAGCCTTTTGTGCACGCCTATGGTCATTAAAATTCAAATATAGCGGCACGCGCCGAGACAGTACAATGGTCTGCTTTGTGATTTTGGGAAATTCAAAGATAACAATTAATTATCATTTGAGTTTGTCTTAGTGATTTCAGGATGGTGGTCAACTTGATCTTTAGTTAAATGCGGGACTAGAAGTAAGTTTATGTTCTGATTGCGGTGTGGAGTGATGTATAATTTGTTTCCATGATACTAATAATCAATGCATCTACTTCAGTATACTTGTTGCTACGAGCAGTGCTATTTGGTTGATAGGTTAAATAAGAGCAATATGATCCACTTAAGTTTTTTAATATGTATATTTATTTGAATTAGGCCATAACAAGCACTTAAGAATGTCGAAGAATCTACCACCGGTCCAGAATAACCCTGTTGAGAAGAATCCGGCAAGAAACTCAACAAGGTATATAGTATTTGTTCAAAACGGATTTATTAATTTTATTAAATGGGTAGTTCTACTAACGTTTCAACTGCCATCACTCTCCTGTCGCACATACGTAAGAAATAAGCTACAGCTAGAGTTAAATTTCAACAAATTGAAATTATACCACAAGCACGCTGTATCGTTATATAAAAACCTTCCGCTAGGTGTCGTTCATTTACTTATTATATGCGACATGAGAGTGATAGCGGTTGAAACGCAAGTAGAACTAGCCAAATACCTACTTATAAAATAATGTAACACGCCTAATTTTTTTAAAAGAGTAGATACCCTATTTGAAGCTGGGGATCGCCAATATGAATCAGAATAATTTCCAAATATTTCTGTCTATGATAATAATCATTAAGTTTATAATATTCCTCAGATATCAGTGTCTTATTGATGGAATAGATGTGTGCAATAAAAACATCCAAAAGACCACTGAAAACAGAACAAATACAGAAACAGTTTTAGATCATAATCTAAATATTTTGAGATAGTACGTAAATGTCTTGAGAATGAATATGATTCAGTTACATTTGATTGATTTTGCTAGTCTCTATCTTCTATATTACTATTAAACTTAACAACAATATCAATTGGTAAACAATAATCCACACAATTCCAATAGATAAATCGATGCGTATATATCTAGTTCTGTACTCTATACAATTAGGTGTGTATTTGTACAATAACAAGATATATCAAAATAATGTCGACATTAGCAATTTCCAACAAAACATAAAACCAATAAACTACCTGAGTTAATCTTTCATCTCTTACAGGAAAGAAATCAAAGGAAATAATTAATACTGACATGCAAACAGGAAGAGAAATCTTTGGGGAACATTAGTAACTTGGCAAGAGGGGAATATCCCTGATTTAAACATTGCTATATATCATAGAACAAAGCTGGATGAATGATAGGCGTAATGAAGAAAGTAGGTCGTCAAAACAAGCGGAGATTTATCTCGACGGAGTAGTAAACAAGAAAAGTGTGAGTAGCAATTGGTTGATGTAAACTTGGTGGTGTAATTTATTAGATCTTGACACAACACCAAAGACTAAGCCTGAATTACAGCAACAATTGATAGAAAACGAGAATCGCTTAATTAATACCTTTTTCGCGATTCATCTCACATTTAAAAATTGAAACATATTAGTTGGTCATTAATAGCCATATCGCACTGGCGATTTGCGAACGTAATAGAAGCGGAGCGTAACGTATTAGTTTCCATGACAATGCAAGTAAAGTTAACGTAATCTAGGTACTACATCACCCAATGTACAAAATAACCTCATTTTTACGACTTCCGTACTAAAAGTTAGAGCCCTGGAAACCACAAACTCAATTTATGGACACCTTAAATTAAATAAAACTAATTAAAACAAACGAGTTAGTGCATTATATACTCCAGAATCAACTGAGTTAGCAACACTAATTTTGTATCGCCATTTAGATATCCCCCTCATTCTGAGAGGAGGCCTGTGCCCTGCAGTGGAACAAACATAGGCTGGAATGATGATGATTAAGATATCACAGTGTATACCTATAATGAAAATTCTCGAGTCCATTTCAGTAGAAAGTCTTTCTTACTTCAATTCGACTCTTTGACTCGGCTTCAAACTTTTGCAATCACTGCAGATATAACTCCTTAAATCCATATCTAGTGTTTAAACGCCAACTGGTCAGAATTCGGAGCAGATAATTACAGCTCAGAACATTTTGCCCTAGCTTCAACTTAAGACTTGAATTGCTAAACTTGGTTCCTCGAATAGATGGCTATTTCAGTCTTAGAGGTAGTTATGGTTGAGCAGTACGAATTGTCGGATTACAATGTTGGCTGGACATTAAACAGATGATTTTGAATTTCATCATCATCATCCAAACCTATATCCACCCCACTGAAGGGCTCAGGCCTACCTACTTTAAACATGAACATTTTACCTACTCTCAGTACAAGTGAAATTGGGCCATAGGTAGTTCCTACGTGGACCCAGCTAGGACTGGGAAACTTAACACACACCATTGAATTATTTTGCAGGTGTATGTAGGCTTCCCTACGATGGTCTCCTTCACCGTAAAGGTAATGGTAAATTTCAAATGTACTTTCGCAGATTAATCTCGAAAACATGGAGATACAAGCACGGGCTCGAACCCACGCCCCTTCGCTTGAGAGGCCGTAGGTCAAACCACCAGACTACCTTGCCTTTTTAAAAAGCCTCCCTACAAAAGAGCATCATTATCATCCCCAACTTGTATACGCCCCACTATCGTAATAATCATATCAGCCAAAAGACGTACCTAGACAAAGGCTTCCCCCAAATAGTGCCATAACGTTCGGTCTTTCGCTGCCCGCGTCCAAGGTTCCACCTTTACCAGATCATCATCAGCCAAAAGACGTCCACTGCTGAATATAGGCCGACCAAGGCTCACCAAACAGATCGGTCCCGTGCCATCCGCAACGCAACGCATTCAACCAGATCATCGGTTCATCTTGATAGGGGCTCTCCCACGCCACGTCTTCTAGTCTCCTAACTTAATATCCTTATGGTTTATGCAAAAGAAAGGATAGCGCTGAATAATAATTACAATAGTAACTTAATTAGAGAAGGAAGCGAAAGATGAATGTCTGGATCGTAGCAGGTGGAAACAAATAGTCTCTGCCTATCCCTTTGCTGGGAAGGAGGCGTGATGTATGCATGTATTTAATTAGAGAAGTTTTCAAATCTAGTAATCAATACAGGAAATACTATAATACCATTGTACGTAGAAACCCATTATGTGTACATAATCGATGATAATGGACGTCGAAGATTAAGCTACGTAATGCTCTGTCTACGGGTATGTATCGTAATACCGAAGTACGAAGGACAGAATGTATTAGATTAGAATATCGAATAGATCAAAAGACCAAGAGGTTTTTTCTGAAACCATTAACGGTCTCAGAAAAAATCTTGTCACTCTTTTATTTTATTCGGTCTTTCATACTTCGGTATTATAATACACTACTTGATACTCCGCTCTTATTTGTCGTAGCATGATGTTATATAGCCTATAGCCTTCCTGAATAAAATAGACTGTTCAACCCAAAAGGAGAATTTGAATGAGATTATGGCGTTCAACCAAACAAACACTTCAGCTTTATAATACAAGTATATAATAGATACCCCTATCTAAATGGCTATATAATCTGATTTTCAAACCAACACCGGGCTGCTAAGACTTTGTTCAACAGTAAACGTCTTCTATACTTCATTTAATTTAGAATTGAAAACCACAACATCATTATATTGCGGCTCGTCAACTATTTCATACATAGCAAATAGTACAGTATAATAGTCTGGGAGCCGCAAAATAAAATTGTTTTAATGTCACTTTATTTGCGTGTCGTCAATTGTTACTCTAGTACAAATTGTAAAGAGATTACAGTTCACGAGTCGCAATATAATGTTGTAGTGGTTTATAATTCTAAATTAAATGGAGTATAGCTGATGATGATTTGAGGAATTAACCAACCCGTCAAAGCAATCTCGTTTTACGAGCTTTATCATATTTTTATTTGCTGTTAATAAAATATCAGTATGGCGTAAATTTATGTGGCCATAAACCTGTACGTCACATAATCAATTTAATCTGCTAGTATTTGATAGATTGGTAATAAAATATTATTTAGTAGTTTGTACCCGTGGGTTTGCTTGCATTGACCATTAAACCTGGCAGTTGAGCTGGAATTCCTGGAGTCTACTATATTTTCATGGGATTTCCAAAAATTACAACATTCTTCGACGCCCCCGAGCAATAAATCGGTCGGTACCCCCTTTTCTCCCATAAAATTTTAAGTCATTATGTATCATTAGTCATAAATTCATAATCAACGTTAGCCATACAGTGATTTATTTCTGAAACTGTATTTTTTTCAGGACTTTTTTAAATACCTATCCTTCCTGTGTACCTATTAAGTTATTCTGTAAAAATCAAATTTTCAATAAATTTATCTTTATCTTATCTTATCTTAAATGTCATCTTATAGAATGCAGTAGGTTAGGTTAGGTTTCATCATCATCATCATCATTTCAGCCGAAAGACGTCCACTGCTGAACATAGGCCTCCCCCAAGGCCGTCAGTGGACGCCACTCGAGAACCTTTCGGCCCCATCGGCCGTCAGTTCTACGGGCGATGTGCCCTGCCCACTGCCACTTAAGTCTAGCGATTCTTCGAGCTATGTCCGTGACTTTAGTTCTTGCGCGGATTTCATCATTTTTAATGCGATCCCGCAGAGAAACTCCAAGCATAGCCCTCTCCATCGCCCTTTGAGTGACCTTGAGCTTCCTTATAAGACCCATCGTTAGCGGCCACGTCTCAGTGCCATAAGTCATCACTGGCAACACACACTGGTCAAAGACTTTTGACTTGAGACACTGCGGTATATCGGTTAGGTTTGTTTTATAACAATTCCGAAAAATAAATTGTTTCAGAAATAAATCACTGTATGACTAACGTTGATTATGACTAATGATACATTATGACTTAAAATTTTATGGGAGTCATTATAGACCCTAAATCGGTAATGTGATGTTACGGACTTTTTATTGAAGCGAAATTCGGAATCTACGGGTTGAAATACATTTTTTTTACATTTTTTAAATGCAATGGGTTTATTAGACGAAGATCTGAAAAAAAATTACCGCTTCACACAGCTAAAGATTTTTCAATACATTACGTGTGTTGTTAGTTTATCGGTCTGCTGTAAGGACCTCGAACGTGCAATAAATCGAGATATCGCATGCTACGCCATCAGTCGTGCTTTGTTAACCCTTTCAACGCCACGCCTCGACAAAACGTAAACCTGCTTTGAATCTTATGTCATTGTGTCAAGATCACTTTGACACTGTACTTTGTGACACCTATATGTGTCTTTGGCGTTGAAAGGGTTAATACTGGGCATTTATACAGTAGCTTTATTGTCTAACACGCTCTATATCACAATCTCATTCACCTTCTATTTACAAGCTGTTTTTTATCTTGCAAAAAATTCGTATTTTCAAATTATATCAGCTTTGTACCAAATATTATTGTTATATCTATGTCACACAACCAAACAGGCGTTACTTTGCGGAGGTCCATATTAATGAACTGAAACAATTACTTTGCTCACCCGCGACCTCACGTTACCTCATACCTCTTGTCGCGGGTGTGCAAAGTAATTGTTCAGTTCATGAACCGTTACGTTACAATTCGCCATTAACATTTTTCACTTGGGTAAAATTTACCTATCGTTACATGAAATTAAATACAGAAACCTCACAATATCCTGAAGGTTTAATGTAAATCTATACGGGTGAGATAAAGTTAACATGAGGTAATTTGAAAAATGTCCGGTCGCGGTCAAGGAATTTGTACCAATTTCAATTTGGAACTTGACAAATTTAGTTTCATTGGCTTCACGAAGTCCTTTAATTCCTTAACTGATAAGACTTTGCTTAGAGTTAAATCTATAAATAAGACCAAAATGAAGACCGCTACTAAGTTTCCCAAGTTACAAACAAATATCTTCTAAGTAGATTTCTTCATTTCCGAGCAGGGTTTTGTGGCCGGAGTATTTCAATTTCAACATTTAAAGTAACTGATTAATGGATCTATGACAAAATTGAGATCTCAGAAAATTGATTATAGATTTTTTTTCGTTTTTTTTGTGTTATCTAAATAATCATTAATAATGTAAAATTAATTAACTCTTTAATTAGTGGTACAATTAGCATTTCCTAGCGCTTTTCAAAGAGCTGACAGCGCGTATTTGCCGAAACGAGGAAGCAGCACTAGCAAAAACTGCTGGCGATGCGGACTGAGTTAAGAAAGCCTAATTTGCTCTTTTTATCTACAGTTGGATCTATGTATGTCTATCTATCTATCTATCTATCTACAGCCATTGTCCGTCCACTGCTGGACGTAGGCCTCCCTCATATTGCGCCAAAATTCGCGATCCTGGGCTTCCCTCATCCACTCACTGCCAACTGTCCTCCTAAGGTCATCAGTCCAACGTGTTGCAGGGCGTCCCACACTACGCTTTCCTAAACGTGGTCTCCACTCCAGGACACGTCTGCTCCAACGATCGTCAGTTGTACGGCAAACGTGACCAGCCCATTGCCACTTCAGCGTGCTAATCCTTCGGGCTATGTCAACGACTTTCGTCTTTTGTCTTATATGCTCGTTGCGGACCCTATCTCTCAACGAGATTCCGAGCATAGCCCTCTATCATGTATGTATGTAAACTCATTATTGTACAAAAAAAATAGAAAAAGAACAAAACACTATTGAACACCGTTGAAATAAATGTACAAAGGGGAACTTATCATCTATCTATCAGACTGAACTTATCATCTGTCTATTTATCTATGTCATCTATAATGTCTGGAAAAATATAACCTATTGCATGTCGTGGTAGCCTAGTCGTTTTACCTAGGTATGGCCGTTGAAGAAGAGGTCGTAGGTTAGAGTCCGGGGTCCCACTTCGTATTTGTGTGCGAAATTACATTATAAATTTACGGTGAAGGGAAACTTCGCAAATAACCAGCACACACCTGCGAAGAAATTCAATGGTGTGTGAAGTTTCCAATCTGTAATGGGGGCGCGTCGGAATTATGGCCCAAGCCTCCTCGCTGTGCGAGCTCCGGGGCTAAATTCAGGAACGGGCGTTCACGGGTTTGGTAGCGGTAATTCAATCGTTTGGGTTAGGGTTGGTTTGAACTGCTATTCAGGAACGCCAAAAATCACTGGTTTGCGAGAGGTTTGGGCTGAGTTTATTTATTTACAAATAAACTCAGGGTATTTCATCATCATTTCAGCCGAAAGACGTCCACTGCTGAACATAGGCCTCCCCCAAGGCTCTCCAAACAGATCGGCCCTGTGCCATCCGCATCCAATGCGTTCCCGCTACCTTCACCAGGTCGTCGCTCCATCTTGTTGGAGGCCTACCTACACTGCGTCTTCCGGTCCGCGGACGCCACTCGAGAACCTTTCGGCCCCATCGGCCGTCAGTTCTACGGGCGATATGCCCTGCCCACTGCCACTTAAGTCTAGCGATTCTTCGAGCTATGTCCGTGACTTTAGTTCTCGCGCGGATTTCATCATTTCTAATGCGATCCCGCAGAGAAACTCCAAGCATAGCCCTCTCCATCGCCCTCTGAGTGACCTTGAGCTTCCTTATAAGACCCATCGTTAGCGGCCACGTCTCAGTGCCATAAGTCATCACTGGCAACACACACTGGTCAAAGACTTTTGACTTGAGACACTGCGGTATATCGGATGACAAGATATTGCGGAGCTTCCCGAAAGGGAAAATAAGGGAATCAGGGAAGGGAATCAGGGTATTTATTTATTTACAAAGCGAATTAACAGGAAAATAAGGCTCATCCCAAGCTCAACCCATTTCTATCCTCTCCCAAACGATTGAATTACCGCTAGCAAACCGTATTGGGCCGTTCCTGAATTTAGCCCCTGAATTTAACCCCTGTGCCCTACAGTGGGACGTGTATAGACTGATATGATAAGCTTCTTCTCATCTTCTCATTCCTCTCCTATCGGAGGTTGGACAACATCATGGCGATTCTGATCTTGGAGGCCGCTGCTCTAAACAAGGATGTGGTACTGCAGTTGAACCAATCACGCAAATTCTTCAGCCACGAGTGTCTTCTCCTGCCCACGCTTCTTTTTCCGGCAATCTTCCCCTGGATAAGCTAGCGGTTTTCAATGTTAAAGTAGCTGTTAATGAACCAATGAGATACGCTTTTGATCTTATCTGCACTTCCGAGCTCCGATACGGGTTCATCGTTGGTCAGTGTATTGTAGGAAATGTATACTCTAAGGGGATACAAGCTCATATTAAAACAAAACTGTCTCACAAATGCTAAATGTGCACGCATAACCAAACATTTTTTATACATTATAATATGGACATCGTCTAAAATATTTTTAGCAGGGGGAAAGCGGATTATTATTACTGTTTTTATGGCTCATACACCTTTTTTTTGTTCGCATGTTTCCTGTGGATATGATGGAAGTTAAGGCCGTGTTCAAATCAAACGTATAGTCAGCCGCCGAATGCGAGGAGGCTCACTGAGCCCCAGTGTTTAATATGAAAAAAAAACTTAATAGCATATTGTCGGTTAGGTGTGTACGATAAAATGAATATGTATGGAAATACAATAAACTGCGTAACGCTCGCTCACTTTCAGCGGCTGACAGACAGTTTGGTCTGAACACGGCCTTAGGGTCTATAGCAAATATTTTTGGTTAAGTCTATATCGACGTGTAGGATGCTTGCCCAACTTTCGACCCAACTTTCGATCGCTAATTTTATGTCAATTGAAGAAGCAACTCTTGTTTCTATCGCTGTGTATGACTCTTATGCCGTGTAATTTTAAAGGTACCTAAAGCGTTACTTTAGAGAAGATCTTCATCATCATCATCATCCCAGCCTATATACGTCCCACTGCAAGGCACAGGCCTCCTCTTAGAATGAGAGGGCCCGGGCCGTAGTTCCCACGCGGGCCCATTGCGGATTGGGAACTTCACACACACCATTGATTTCTTCCCAGATATATGCAGAATTTCGGCGAATTATTTTTCGCAAACTGATTCATTTGGCAAATGTTTCATTTCCCAAATGTTAATGCTTTCTGAAACTGTGAACTATTCAGGATATATTTCAGGACTATCCTGTAGGTTAGGTTAGGTTTGTTTTATAACAATCCTGAAAATTTTTCAGTTTCAGAAAAATTAAACATTTGGGAAATGAAACATTTGAATCATTTTGCGAAAAGTTTTTCGCCGAAACATTAGTAAACCGTATGCAGGTTTCCTCGCGATGTTTCCTTCACCGTAAAGCTCATGGTAAATTATAAATGCAATTTCGCACATAAATTCCGAAAAATTCAGAGGTGCGAAGCCCAGGCTCGAACCCACGACCCTCTGCTTGAGAGATCATATGTCAAACCACTAGACCACCACGGTTTTTTTAAAATAGAAAATATAAGAAAAGATCTTAAGAATGAGTATTTTCTAAACAGTTAGGTATTTTATTAGAGTTCCTAACTTACTACATCAAATAGAACATTAAAGTGAAATGGGTCATTGTAACAGCTGAAATCAACATAAAATCCGAAATTACGCCAGCGAATTTCAATTTTCTCTCAAAAAGGTTTTACTGTAACTAAATCTAACTTACTTACTTTATATAACAAACTTGTAGTAGGTGAATATAATTCTTATCGTGAAAAAGTTAAACTAGCTTTTGTCCGCGACTTAGCCCGCGAATTTGTGTTAAAGCTATAGATTCAATAAATTATTTGAAACAAATAAAGTCGTGGCAGCCTATTAGATTGACCTATGGCCTCTCAAGGAGAGGGTTGTAGGTTCGAACCCGGGCTTGCACTTCTGAATTTTTCTTAATTTATGTCAATATTATATCTGAAATTTACCATTAGCTTTACGGTGAAGCCAAACACGGTGAATAAATCAGCATACAACTGCAAATAAATTCAACGGTGCGTGTGAAGTTCCCAATCCACACTGGGCCTGCGTGGGAACTATGGCTCAAACCCCATTTTGAGATATGGTTTGTGGCGTGCAGTGGGACTTGGGCTGGGATAATGATGAAGATTAAACTATACTATAAATCTTCCCAGGTGAATTTTTCGCTTCGAGCCATTACATTAAATTTGAACCTTAATAGAAAGAAAAGAAAGAAAGAAAAACATTTATTTTATAACAACAATAACACATACACAGGCAAAAATAAGAGTACAAACATAGACATAGACATAGGAATGTAGGTACATATTAGTGCTGCTACAAAAAGGGACCCGGCTCAGCATGTCGCTAGTTAAAAACCAGCACTGGTCTTCCGCCGGGCCACAGTACAGCAACATCACGGAAGCCCACACAAAACACACAAATTATATAATTATTATACTATGACGTTACCGTTTGTTTTGAAAGATAAGGGCTCGAAGCGAAAAATTCACCTGGAAAGATTTATACTATAGCGATGGGCATTGAATGAACGGACTGGTTGAATGAACGGTCCATAGAATCAACGTTTGGACGTTCGTTCCACCGACCGAGCGTCGACTAGTCGAATTTTCAAACGGCTAAACTAAAAGTTCATAACCGTTCATATCTACTAAGAACGCGATGTCAACACAAAATCGTAGTCGGTTAATACAGTTCATTTATTCAATCAAACAAATTTGAACTACTGAGTTCTACTGTAGACCATAAACTACTGCAACCACAGACTAGTGATTCGTACAAATCGACGTGGCGTTAAGTTGAACATCTACGCAGACACCACGTCGACTAGTTGACGAATTCAACAAGTCTATGAACGTAAATGAACAGTCTAGTCGCGTAAATGCTAAAATCGTGGACGACCCATCACTGGATTAAACAACTAAAATTTCATGTTACTTCCGCGAAAGGATTCAGCGCAGACAAAGTCGTGTGTAACAGAACAGCTAGTATGTAACATAACTTTAGCCAGTTAAACATTGTGTTACATCAGAAACGGTTTCACGCTCAAGAACCCGGATTATGTATGAGACTAAGTTCACATTTGAGGAGCGGAATAATTCAACAGATTAATTTTGAACGTACGTTAATCACGTGACACGGGATGGTGTAGTTTAAGCGATTAATCTATTGTTTTAAGCTCTTATTGACTTAAGCGAAGTCGTGTCTTTGATTACAGCGAGAAAACGATTTGGAACTACGAATGTGTAACACAGAAAAAAAGGGACATGGTATTAAATTTTTTATATTTACTGTAATAGCCTGAGTCTCACTAGAGGCGACTATAACCATCTGTTAAACGGATGATTGTAATTTTATATCATACAAGCCAGGCATCGGCCTTCACCCCTGCTGTTAGTAGATTAAAATGTGTGATCTTGACGTGTCAATTGAAAGAAAAACACTTTTTAAAAATAAGTCACAACTAATATGTAACAATTGGGGATGTCTAAAAAAAATACCCATGGTTTTTATATTTTTTTTGTATAGAAAAGTCAATTATAAGAAACTAATTTCAATATTTTGTCATTTAGTTCTCTACTTTTTTCAAAATTAATTATTGAAACTATTTTAGTTGATGACGTCAGATTATAATTGAGGGCTCCCACAATGCCAAATTTCTAAATCTATCTAAATGCGTACGATAAGGCAACCACTTTAATTATTTTTTGCGTAGTGGTACACTATACACTGTGTCACTTTACTGGCACTGTCAAAGTGCTAGATGTCAGACAGCGGGTCCAAATCAAACTCCGTAGTATAATCCAGGCGTAAATTGTGAAGAATTCTAACCACACAGAATAAAGTACGACTTGAACCGGTCACGCAATTTACACCAATGTCAAATGAAGGTCATTGCTTATTTGTTATATTATAAATTAATTACATAATATTAAAATTAAATAACTACAGAAAACGAGTTAAAAAGCATTTATCTCGAAATGGTTTTCGATTTACTATACATTGCAAAAAAATAGACATCACCAATTTTGAAAATATGGTCATTTACATTCGTGTGGTTTCATAAGTAATGGTTAGGTACTATTTTTTTCAAAGCGTTTTTCAATAAAAAAACTCATCAAGATGCCCTATTTTTATTGCTAAAAAACGAAGTTAGTATAAATAATTATATTCTTCTCACCCAATCAAAAGTTGGCAGTTTACATGTTTTTTTTTTACATTATAAATGACCCGTGATGGACCACTATCTCACCTAGTGAAAAGTGCAGATGATGCCAAGGGTGTATCTCACTGGTTCAGTAATAGCCTTCATATTTCAAGCTTTGTTCATTGTATTTATTTCTATACTCTTGTAGAAAATGTTATAATAATGAACTAAAACAATTACTTTGCTCACCCGCGACCTTACAACCTACCTGTTTTGGTTTGTTAGTTTAACATTTGGTAGCATAGCATACGGTTGTTTTAACTCCGAAGATGAGCTCTGGTTGAGTTCGAAACGCGTCAGTGTAGCTTGGTGGTGGTGATAGTTGTGTTTATGTGATTTGTGTGTGTTTGTACAGTGTGGAGGTGGAGGAACTGCATGAACACACATTTCTTGCATAAACGTAACTATTGTAAGGTCGCGGGTGAGCAAAGTAATTGTTTTAGTTCATCAATATGGACCTCCGCAAAGTAACGCCTGATTCAATAAATTAAATGTTATAATACGTATTTATGTAATCTCTAAATGTACATACTAGTTCGTTTATAATTATCATCCTACAAACTCCCATCTCTACAAGAACTTGTGTACGACGCTCTGGTACAGTATTATTGTACCCTGAGGGACAACCTTGTGCAAATATGTCACCAAAGGGTGCGGAACCCGTAATTATTGATTTACTTGCGGTTTTCCCTCTCGCTTCGAGGGCTAAGGAATTTGTATACAAAAAGCAATTACTTATGTAGGGATAGAATTTGGGATTTGTCCGCTGTTTTGGTAGTACGAATTGGGCGAAACTAATTCTTTGTATGATTTTTATGATTATAATGAAGCCGCGGTGGCCTAGTGGTTTGACTTTTCAAGCAGGGTCGTGGGTTTGAGCCCGGGCATCCATCTCTAAGTTTTTCGGAATTTATGTGCGAAATTACGTTTGAAATGAGCTTTACAGCAAACGAAAAAATCGTGAGAAAACCTGACACACACACACCTGAGATGAATTTCAATGGTTTGTGCGAGCCTTTACTCGAGAGGAAATACCAAACTACTACTTAGGTCACCACGGCGTAGATATAATAACTATAATTAAAAATTTTAAAAACCCTTAACCCATTTATGTCACTCGTATGTTTGACATTAAGTCAATGCCCGTTACGCGTCTAAGATTCTTTCCGCAGCTAACAAAAGAGCTGATAACTTTGAAACGGCTGAACCGATTTTGATGAAAGATATCTAAAAACCATCGCCAAGAAACCTGCTTCTATTAAAAAAACCCGCATCCAAATCGGTTCACCCGTTTAAGAGCTATGATGCCACAGACAAACACACAGACAGACAGACAGACAGACACACACACATAGCGGTCAAACTTATAACACCCCTCTTTTTGTGTCGGGGTTAATAAATAAAAGTAAGTAATAGTTTTGTTTCTAACCTTATTATACCGATAACCCAACTATTAAGTTTCCAGAAAGTTCTTGTATACAATTGTTTCCTTTCTATTATGGCAAAAGGCGAGTAAACCCAAGCCGTCGGTTAAATTTCCGGAACTTAGTCTAACCGCTGATATCAACTGCAGGTGACGTATGCAGAGTTAGCCTGCCTGCAGTTAACTTATGTTAGAAAACATTTGCTTGTACACTAAACCTGCATTATAAACCGCTGTTTACTTTTTAACTCCCGACACAAAAAGAGGGGTTTGACCGTTGTGTGTGTGTGTGTGTCTGTCTGTGGCATCATAGCTCTTAAACGGGTGAACGGATTTGGATGTGATTTTTTTTATTAGAAAGCAGGTTTCTTGGCAATGGTTCTTAGATATGTTTCATCAAAATCGGTTTAGCCGTTTAAAAGTTATCAGCTCTTTTGTTAGCTGCGGAAGGGATCTTAGACGCATAATGGGCATTTACTTTATGTTCAAACATACGTGTGACGTAATTGCGTTGGGGTTTTTAAAATTTTTAATTTATTGTTATTGCATTAATCAAGTCAAGGGGTAAGCACGCAGCACGGAACGCTGAGGACCTGGGTTCGATTCCCAGCATTGGTCTTTTTTCTGGGGTTTTTTCTGTGCATCTATATTTCAGTTTGTATTTTGTTTGAAATATAGCATTAATGCAAAATGCATGTTTAATGCCCAGTTTTGTTTAGTTTAGTCCTACAAGTAAAAAACCGGCCAAGTGCGAGTCGGACTCGCGCACCGAGTTTATATGTACCTATCTATGAACATCCAGTCTTAGCAGACCCCTGCTCTTAAGCAAAATTTGCGCAGTGTGGGATCATTGTAGATTGGTTACTGATATAGACAGACAGACAAAAAAAATTATGCTTTTCGCATTTTTTCCTTTATCTGTGCTATAAGGCCTTGCTTTGTACCAAATTTCAAGATTCTGAGTTCACGGGAAGTACCCTGTAGGTTTTGATTCTCTTGCGAGTGTCGAAAATGTGCGTTGGTTACTGATATAGACAGACAGACAAAAAAATTTATGCTTTTCGCAATTTTTCCTTTATTTGTGCTATAAGACCTTGCTTCGTACCAAATTTCAAGATTCTGAGTTCACGGGAAGTACCCTGTAGGTTTTGATTCCCTTGCGAGTTTCGAAAATATACGGAAATTTGCGTCATAAACGGCTGTATCTTTTGATTGCGTTGGCTTAGATGTTTGATTTTTTCACAGCTCCAAGTGACAGTAGACTTGAGTATTTGATATAAATTCCAGCTTGATACCTCCATAAAAAGTGCAATTTGCATTATACATTGTGTGGTCAGAAGTCGAACGAGTTTAAAGTGGCGCGAAATGCAACTTGCACAATTTTTCTTGCGGACATAAACTGGGCTTTACAATTGATGCAGTTTAAATAGCGATTTTGATTTAAGAGCTATCAGGGGCGAAGGGTACAAACAACCTCATTCCCCGGGTTGACTAAATTTTCAAAGTTACCAAAAGCAAAAGCTTCTTTTTCATTACCTACTGCACTTTACAGGATAAATGGGTTTTAGGTTTTTTGCTCTGGCTTTACTTGCAAAAATTTTCACGCCTCGCCGCTGAGAGCTATTAAATAATATAAAAAAATCTGTAGCTAACAATAAAATCAATTCTCGGAAGTCGAAGACCGAGAAACCTAGTGGTTGGAAAACCTGATTAGGATGAGGTCTTAGGTTAAATTTTGGAACTAAATATGCCATTTGCTGTTAATAAAATGAATCCACAAAAAATAGTACCTACCAGTTTGAACCTGTTTGCTAGTAACTATTGATCTAAAATTGTAGCACGTAGACCAAACAAAGGGTGTACAGTCAATGAAATTGATCCACGTATCAGACTGGAATTTTTTCCCAGTTTATTTCAAAACGAAAGCGAAAATATTCCACAAGTTCAATCCGTGCAGTTTTTACGATTGTATCTTTTAACACATAATGACAAAATTATGTTAATAGCCATCAAAATTATGTTATGTTTTTCTTAAAAGCCATCAAAAGCTTTCATTTGATTGTCTGTCGTGAATGTTTCTTAACTCATAACACTCAAAGCGCACCGCACCCTGTCTCAGACTTGTTTTAAACCTCGTGTCACCCGCGATACCTTCACCTACATCTTTAATGTCGTTCCACCATGCTCCCGTTAATATTGTTTGTGTTACAGCGCGGTTTGTTCAGTGTTTACGTCTACGAAAATGAGTTGCCTTTTAATACAGATCACTGAAGCATTTTAAATTACAGAGGTTGAACTCGTCGACAGGAAATTTACACCTATAGAACTAGTCATAAACCAAACAAATCTTATATTTTGGGTACAGATGATTACAAAGAAATTAATAATGAGCTATAATGAGGATTAAGAAATGAGCGACATCAAACGGAAGATAGTTATAAAACTGTACAGGGTGCTTGCGGTACAATTTCAATTCGTTAAAAATACATAACTTCAATATGTGACAGAAAACTAGGCTGATAGCAGTTGAAATGCTAGTTGAATTGCGTTATGTTTAGCATGAATTAATGTTAAGTCAAAAAATCGTATTTATTTTTGTATTTTTGACTGTATCGATCTCTTTGTCAAGTACCTTAATACTTACTCGTTCATAGAAGTATCGATTTCATTGATGCCTAAATTGAATAAAGAATTTTGACTTTGACTTTGACTTAATTTTGAATCATGGCGTACATATTCAAAAATGTTCTTTATAATAACAGCAATCTCAAACTTTTCTTCGTTCAAGTTGCACTATCTTATACAAAATAAACACATTTTTACTTTGATTACGGATTATATTTCAATTCGAACTCTCTCCCCACGTAAAAGGCCCAACACTCAGCAAACACCTTTAGATAACGTGCAATGCTTTCCAAACCAGCCCCAAGTAACTCAATAACCCCTAATCCTCCTTACAATAGACCGGGGAAATATAGGAATCGAAGGCAACCACGCGATACTGAGCATCTTAGAAACGTATGTCACTGATAGCGGAGGACCAACCACAAAGACCTACCCCGCTAGACCACAACTTTCAAATCAATATGACGCAAGAGAAGACGTGAGAGCTGTCACAGATCAAGTAAAACTGGGCGGTTTGTAAAGAGATTTATATCTCATTTCGTATAAGGTCGTGACAGAAGCCGGTACAATACGGCATGACAGCGCCGCGAAAGTGAAAATAAGAAAAATATTGATAAATTATAGGGAGAAAACAATAAGCTTTTATACGGACAGCAAAAGATTTATTTCATTACCGGTCTTTGGTCTTTTGACGTTTATGTTTTGTTTATAATGAGGAAGAAATGACACGGGCTTTTTGCTCTATGATTCAGAATTTTCCTTCTAAAAAAACACGGAAATAATAATTTCCGCGTTGAAAGACAACTAATTTGAGAGTTGGTTTTATTTTAAATTTTAACTTCGCTTTGCCGAAAACATTGCTTGGAAATTAAATGGATTGTTTTCATCGTAGGGGTTCAATTTAGAGAAGCATATTTTATTTCAAAAATGTAGGTATGTACTGCTTAAGCTAATATAAGTTTGTTGTTTGTACGGTGCCGTATTTAATAATTTTGAATAAAGAAAATACGGCTAAAAAGACAGTTGAAAGTCTGACGTATACACTGTTCTTATTTCAAATTCACGATCAAAACCGAATCAAATAGCAAAAATAGAAAATAAATCAAATCAAAGGAACGTTTTATCCAACTTGGAAGTATATTTCATCTCGGAACGACGATAACTAATTCTCTCTGAGCGGAGTTTCTGCTCATTTGCATGGGTTAGCTTTGACACGATTTACTTGTATTTAAAACTCAATGTCGGCAAATCAAGGGTTTTTATTTGCTCTGAGATCAGTCCAAAGAAGCGTTTAGGTTATTTGCTTGCTTCGTTTTCCTTTAATGCTTTCAATGCTGATTTTTCTTTTATGCCTAACTGATCGAAATCGAAGAAAAGGGCAAACACGAATTCTAATCACCTACGCTATTTGTCTGTTTACGTATTTTATAACCTTCAATCATCATCATTACCATCATCATCATCACCATCATTATTATCAACATCATCATCGTCACCATCCCAGCCTATGAATATTTCCCACTGCAGGCTTTCTCTCAGAATAAGAGGGGTTGGGGCGTAGTTCCTACGCGGACCAAATGCGGATGTTTTACAAAAACTACAAAGGTCGGTCGGATTGACGGATTGTAGTGAAATTATTCTGTCATGTGTATAGGTAACTCGTAGTAGTCTAGTGGTTTGACCTATGGTCTTTCAAACAGAGAAGGACGTGGGGTCGGACCCGGGCTCGCACCTTTGAGTTTTCCGGAATTTATGTGAGAAATTACATTTGAAATTTAACATGAGCTTGATGGAAGGACAACATCGTGAAGAAACTTGTTCACACTTGACTGATCACCCACCTTTCTTATTAGACTCTTCTACATGTGGTTATCATAGATCAAACTTCTCCTATATTAGGTCATTTTTAGGGACCCTATTACTGAGACTTCACTGTCCGTCCGTCCGTCCGTCTGTCACCAGGCTGTATCTCACGAACCGTGATAGCTAGACAGTTGAAAATTTCACAGATGATGTATTTCGGTTGCCGCTATAACAAAAAATACTAAAAATCAAAATAAAATAAATATTTTAGGGGCTCCCAACAATCGTGATTTTTTTGCTCGTGTTTGCTCGATATTGATAACGGCAATAGGTAGACGCCTGAAATGTTCACAGATTATTAAGATATATATTCACTTTAAAAACTAATAATTAAATTAAATAAAAATTACTATATTTCACTTTTTTAGGCTAGTAAAAAAAAAAAAATATTTTATTGGGGCTCCCATACAACAAACGTGAATTTTTGCCGTTTTTGTGCTACGGAACTCTTCGTGCGTGAGTCCGACTCGCACTTGACCGGTTTTTTTATACAATATAGGCTTGCGTTTGATCACAATCATGACTGACGGAAAGCGAAGATGAGGTTTACGGTTTATAAATAAATAAATAAATAAAAATCCATTTATTGCCACAACCATACAAAATAAAAAGAAACACAAAAAAAAGAAGAAGAACAGAAACACACAAAACAAAAAAAAACTTCGTGGCAATAGGCTCAGGCTCAGCATAAATGCTGCCGGTTAGGAAGCCGGCGGCGCTGATTTTCAGCCTGCGCCCTCTCGCAGCGCGTTAAACACACTCACTCTTGCCTGGGAAATGCTCATTCACACTAGACTTGAAAACGGCCAGATAGAATAGTGGTATTCAGGGAACATACATGCAGCTAGGGATCTCACTCCCCCGACCCTGACCTAACGGTAATAGATCATTTTTATTTTATAATTTCTATTTTATCTTGTCGCAAAATTTTATTTTAGCTGCATTTTTTTAGCATTACACATATTTGCAATTTTGTCAAATGATATTTTCACACGATCTTTATCTTATCGTATCGTATCTTTGCAAAAAATCTCGCTTTATTTTAACAAATTCGCCAAACAACCGGATCCTTATAAACTACCTCACCAATGAAATTGATTACATTTCACCAAAACATTTCCTAAAATATTAATAATATCAAAGTAGCGTTCCAACTATAATAATTACGTTACAAAGTTACCGAGCAACTAGGATATTGAATCACCAGTCAAATTGACTACAGCTTTCATGTAATAATTTTAAAGATTTTCTCGTCGTAAACCGCCGAAGCTGAGGCGTCGAGCTAATATAATTCCCTCGACTAGATCGTGACACATTCTATCACCCATATATCATATCCAAGCAAGTATTGATCGATCGACTCGACGAAATTGAATGGTCTGCGATTCCATCGCACTCAAAGAGGATTCCTTCCTCAGAGACAAAAGATCTCATTTATTTTTTTACGACCAAATACGTAGAGTAATAAAGGAATTGTAATAACTGGAAGAGATATTATTTCATATTGGCTTGTGTTTTATAAGTTGATTTATTGCTTTGGATAAAGTCACGCTTGAATGACCATGAACGGAGTGTTTGTTTGGATGAGTACGCTTACGGACTTTTGTCTTCAAAGTATGAGTATTCAGGTAGGCAATATATAAATATACGGAATAAAGATGCTCACGGAGCTCGTGGTGCGATGAGATGTAGTGAAGGTATAATGCTATGCTATTATTTACAAACACTTCGTAGCCTAAAGTTATGTAGTTCAATATTGACATAAATAATAGGGTGTATACACCGTGGGTACGGCAAAAATGGGCCCGTTAAGAAGACAGATTTCTGAGCCCCTCAGAAGTAAAAAAGTTAAGTATAAATATGAACCTTAGCTCAAATAGGCATTACTTTCTTTTTTCAAACAAAAAAAAATAGTACTTAATTGCAAATTTCAAGATAGCAAGGCTTAATTAAGTACGAGCTGGCAATGCATTCTTGATTTTTATAAAGTTTTCTCTTATAAAAGACATTTTAAGATTGATAAATGGCACTGTTGCCTATCATGGGGGTGCATTGCACTGAAAATTTTTTCAAAATTGTTTCTTATATGAAAATAATTAATTCCTAAAAAGTTGCTTCAGAAAAATCTTGGTTGTTCAATTATAGACGTGCAAGACAATTTTAATTGGCAAGACAAATCAATGCTAATCGAAAGCAAATACAGGAGAATGATTTTGAAAATCAAACTCGTGAAAAATCATTCAACATTGATAAAAATCTCTGTATTACTACAAAATAACGAGATCTAGTGCACAATAAACTAAAATTGGCGTCGCAGAAACATGAAAAAAGTCCAAACAATCCTTGTCCACCAGTGGGATATTACAAGTTGTCATAACCCCCCATTCAATCCCCAGGGATCCAGTTCTCCTAATAAAGCAGGTCAAACTCACGAAATTATCAGAAGTAAACAACTTAATACGATTTATTTTTTATGATCCGCCGCTTAATCCCCGTAGCAAAGAGCAGTGTTTGTAACTAAGGAGGAAAACATCGTAAAGAAACTAAAGGATAATATCCCTAATGCTTTAAGCGACTGGAGACTGCCGCCTGTTCATCTACTTGTACTTGTATTTACTTATATTTTTACTTACTGAGGGATATTCTTAAGAGTAAATATGAGGACCGTAAGCTTATTATTACTAGGGAGGCCGTTTATAAAGGACAATAAACATTACACGCTTACACGTTCATCTACATAAAGTATTAAAATGTGGCGGCAACAGAAACAAATTTAACAGAATCCACCTTTCTTAGAACTCAAAGTACAAAGAACAGAGTTCTGAAAACTGCACCGACAAGACTCTCGCTTTTAAAAACCGAGTTAATAAAAATAAGTCACTGAACTAACCGTCAAATTATAACATGTAAATTATTTCAGATTTGTTTTGCATAGCAATGTTTCAATTATTTACATCTCTAAAGCATAGACACCTTTGCATATTTGACTTCCTAACACACGCAAACATCATTACCATAATGGTATATATACAGAATATTAACTAGAAAGGGATGTGACGTACTAAAACGTATATCTTGTCAATGGGCAGCCTTAAACAGAATCCTTATCGAAACAAAAGACATTGAATTAAGTAGGAAAAAAAAGGTACAATAACAAAAACAGATGGACACATCGCATTACATAGGATGCGAGCGATATGGAAATCAGTTGGGCCCTAAGCGCCTCTTGCGTGAAAGGGGACAACTGACAGTTTTATCTTTTTAGGGCACTGCAGGTAGAAAACAATAGCCATAACTCTAACGTTCCATTAAAAAGTCGTCGTCTTGAGATTTGCGATAGATGGCGTCATAAAACTTGCAACTTTCCGATTCATAAACTCTTTCTGCATCGTATTTGTATTTAAACGCTTACCAGCATTTAATTGATTTCACGTTATTTGATTATAATAACATAGACAATTGTATTCCTAAGAAAGTTAGGTACAAATAACTTTGGTCTTACTTGCTTGTCTTGCTACAGAAATTCGACACATACACAACAGTAACACACTAATGGATGTTGCAAAAAGGGTCACACTTAGTGTGATGTTGTCGCATGACGCAGCGCTGAGCTTCAGTGTGGCCCTATTGCTTAAACTTTAAACTAAACTGAAAACTAGTAACGTACCTACGTCGCGACCATTCAAATGACAGAGATAGAAAATAATAATCTAGAGAAAAGAGATACGATGACAATCAATATGAATAACATAGATAATTCATAGTTCAAGATTTCGTTTCAAAATATTATTCGGATGATGAAGGTAAGACAACGGGGGTTGTTACGATATTTAAAGACCCTGCGGTTTGTAAGATTATAAAGATCATTGCATAAATTAATTGAAAAAAATTATTAGAATGATAAACGTAATATTGTTTATAGTTCTAGAATTTTACTATTCTCTGTCGGTCGTTGTTAGTAGCTAGGACATGATGATAGCACGTTTTGTGCAAACAAATATGACAATCACACGCGTATTATGAAACCTTTCGATTCTATAAGCTGCTATTTTGGCAAATCTAAACTACACAGAAACATTAAAAATAGTTTACTTTATCGGATAACTCCAAAAAGTTGCTTCTGATGCCTCTTATCGTTTGGCACGAAAGCTTTGTTAATACACGTTAATTGGTTGAAAAACTGAACAAAAGACGCACTTGACCAATTTAATGTGTAAAATCTGAATTCCTTTAAATTCCCTTGTGCCCATTAAATGTATTGGATCCCAAAATAATTGGGTAGAGGAAGGCGATGAAAGGAATTGTGAGACGTCTTACACGTATTCACGGCCAATCCCTTTCGTTGCCTTGGGACGTTAAAACCTTATTTATTTTGTACTAAGAATTGTAGGCCCAACGGTGCTACCTTGGGGAATGCTAGAGGCATTATAAAATTTGACCAAGTGATAAACAAAATCGTGGAGGAGATATTTATCGAAATAACGACCGCTTTAGCCTAGTTGGTAGTGACCCTGCCTACGAAGCAAGAGGTCCTGGGTTCAAATCCCGGTAAGGGCATTTATTTGTGTGATGAGCACGAATATTTGTTCCTGAGTTATGGATGTTTTCTATGTATTTAAGTATTTATTTATCTATATAAGTATGTTTATCGTCGTCTAGTACCCATAGTACAAGCTTTGCTTAGTTTGGGACTAGGTCGATTTGTGTAAGATTGTCCCCTAATATTTTTTTTTTTTTTTTATAAGCTGGATGAAGTAACTTGCACAAGATATATTTTTACTTAAGGGCCAAATAGTTGTACTCCTACGAGTAAGTTCGCGTACCTACTAGTGGGTCGACGAGCTTTTTTGCTTGTGAAATGGTCAACTGCGTTCATGATTTTACTCATTTATTTTTGATCTATATTAAAAAAAAACCTTGGAGTTTATTACTTGGAATGGTTCAGGAATAATTATTTGGGTTACAATATCATAAACTTGGAATTACACAATATGATTCATATTTGATTGTTTTCTCATGTCGAAATGTTGTAAATTCTACCGGTTGAATATTTTGTTTCGTTTTAAACGTAAAATACCTAAAACTGCTAAAAGTAGCCCCGGAAAGTAAGTGAAGCGTTTCGTGTGCTCTGCTTACCCCATTTGGGATACAGGCGTGTTGCATGTACCTATATTGTGTAAATATCATAAGATATCAGTGTGTGTTGCCAGTGATGACATACCAATTCGAGACGTGGTGCTTCACTATGGGCCTGATAAATAGGCTCAGAGTCGCTCAACGAGCTATAGAGAGGGCTATGCTCGGAGTTTCTCTACGGGATCGAATCAGGGACGAGGAGACCCGTAGAAGAACAGGGATCGCCGACATAGCCAAACGAATTAGCTCGTCGAAATGGCAAGGGGCAGGTCATATAGCACGCAGAATAGAGATCACGGACTGGCAAGCGCAGCGTGGAACGTCCACCAACGAGATGGACGACCGATTTGGAGCCGCTGGTTCAGGGTGGATGCAAGTCGATTCCAACCGTAAGGATTGGATGTCAATGAATCATAGGATCAGCAGTGGACGTCCTACGGCTGAAATTATAATGATGATGATACATAAGATAAAATATAGCTATTTAAAAGAACGTAACGTTATGTCAGAAGCCTACTATTTTCGAGTCGATTTAACACTTCTTGTTATTTACAACTTAGTCTTAAAAAATGCGTGTTATTATAGTGAAGTGTATTTCTAGGTATCTAGGTGCTTATTAATAGCAATTATTTTTATGTAAAATTTCTTTAACATAATATAGTCCGCTAACCGGAATTCGACACGGGACAAAATAATCAAAGAGTCGGAGATAACTTTTATATAATAAATCTTTATAACAAATTTTCTCTACTTATAACGCTTGAAAGGCGAAATTATCTAAGCGAAATTTTGCGGTAAAAAGAATTAATACACTATTTAAGTAAATACAATTTGAGTTCGAACTCCATTTAGACCGAAATGTCGCTAAATTTCTCCTTACAAACATCATGTTATCATGTATATTACACAATAATTATATTTAATGTACTAAAATAGACTAAAAATAATTTGTTTTACTTAACAACCCACACTCGTTATAAACAAAAAAATCATTGTCTTAAGATATACAATCCACTCCTTTGTGACCCTGACATTGTTATTTTCAGACAACAAAGCTAAATTTTACAAATTGTTTTTTTATGAAATGAGAATTTCCTGTGTACTCTACCGAAAATAACTGTTTTATTAAAAAAATAAATAGATCCACCCACCTAACGCTTCTACATAAATTAACTTGTACTAATAATGTCACACAGATTTGTCACCAATACTACACAAATCGCTAGGTAGCAGTTTCAAAATTTAGCATCCTGTAAAGGGTTCGTGAGTTTGTATGACATAATATTGTATGTACTTCTTTATTGATAATGACGTCTTTCAAATTAACACCTAATTTTAATAATCGTAATTGAGTAATTGAAACCAAAGCCACCACATATTCCTACTACATTAAGTAAATAACTAAACAACAAAAATCGTTTTCCTTCGGATCAAGGCAATTTTGCTGTTTCCAACGTTTTCTAATGGACTTGTTTTAACTTGCCTACCTTTATATATTCATCTTCAAGGCGACATTTCATTTACTAAGGTATTCCCATTCCTTTTGATGCCACTCCCTATACATATATTTGCTTCCTTTCTTTGAAGAGCCATCAGCGCAATTCGCTCGAAGAAATTATCATTTTTAGAGACCACTTTTCATTCATCTCGTTTGTTTAATATAATTTTTATAACGTTTGTTATTCGCGTGACCAATAATTGAAGAATTTTCCGTTGATGTGTCCTCGATATTTATGTGCTTGAATGAGATTGAAAAGGGATCAGTTTTTTTTTTATTGCCGTTCTTCATTTTTATGGTTCTGTACTTCGAAATAAAAAGAAAATTATCATAAGATCACCTTTTTCTTTTGTACATCAGTCTGTCAAAACCCCTTTTTTCAGGAGATACCTACCAAATTGTAACAAATATGAAACATTTAGCAATATGACCTGGATCACTTTTTTGTATCGCCTGTTTGTCTGTCTTGGTCTTTTTCTCAAAAACTCGTCGATGTATCAAGTTAAAATACGAAACGCTTAGGTAAGTCGATCTCTTGCAACCGTAAATAAATAAATTTTACGAGTGCCCATAATCAAATAGCAGTGGGGATAGCACATCGCTCGTAGAACTGATGCCTAGTGGGGCCAAAAGGTTCTCAAAAGGGATCCAAAGACCAGAAGACACAGTGTATGTAGGCTTCCAAGAAAATGGATGCGGATGGCGGAGGATCGGTCTGTTTGCCAAATCTTGGGTGAGGCGTATGTTTAGCAGACAGTGGACGTCTTTCAGCTGAAATGGTGATGATGATAAATAAATTAAGTTCACATTTAAAATTTAATTCTTTTCTCTTGAAATAAAAACGAAAGGTAATTAAGAATCATTTCATTCGCTCTTGTTTTTCCCGTAATTGAAAACCTCCTCATCGAGTTCAGGTTTCTGTTTGAGATCCTACATTATAATTCAAACTTTTGTCTTTTCGTTTATAGTTGAAGCCTCCATTCAAAGTTTTCCTTTTGTTGTACCTAATTGAAATTAAATACTAATCATACCTCGCCGAAAGTTTTCAAGGATCCGTGCAAAGTTAGTGTTTGAGTTAATTGCTTCGGTGGTTTGGTTTGATTGTATTGAAACACTTTTGCGAAAAAAAACAGTCTAGTGCTAGTCAGATCCACACCCAAAAAAATTTTGTACAGACAAGTGTAAAAATGTTGGTGCATATAACTTTCTCATAAATATGACCCATGGCTCTCATGTCGTTGAATTAAGGCCGCACCGAGCTTTCGACGCATTTATTACATTCATTTAATCCCTTGCTGTATCATTACTGGCAAAGCTTTAGTTCTGAAATACATGTGTGAGTATTTGAGGATGCACTCTTATGATCAGTAATTTTCGAAACAAAATTATATACAGGGTGTTTGGTAGCTACGTGCAAAGCTTTAAGGGGGTGATAGCCGAGGTATTTTTGCACATTTTTGGCCATATATGTCTTAGCCGAAATTCGATATTTTTTTTTAAATTGAAGACTTAAATTTTAGGAAAATACCCAGAATTTGATAGTCACGAGTCAATATTGCCCCAATGAGCGTTAATTTGGAAATTTTAAATAAATGGCAGTGAAAAATGACGTAGACTTGTCTTTTTCACATGTTATTTACTAGTAAAATTTCAAGACTAGTGCATTCTTAGCGAGTGCTCCCTGAGTTAGGTTTTTAATTTTTATCTCAAATTTAGCAAGCAATGTCAATTTCAAGGATTTTTTTTTATTTTTTTTTTATGGCACAGAAAAATGACTCTGTCCAACCTAAGACATTTTTAGTAATTTCGAATGCCTCCATTTTGTTTTTTTGGCAAGAAAGACACTTAAAAATTATTTCATTTGGTGCAATACACATTAAACTATCCGAAATAAAAGATTTGGTTTCCAAATTAACGCTCATTGGGGCAATATTGACTCGTAACTAAGTCTTCAATTTAAAAAAAAATATCAAATTTCGGCTAAGACATATATGGCTAAAAATGTTCAAAAATACCTCGGCTATCACCCTCTTACAGCTTTGCACGTAGCTACCAAACACCCTGTATATATAAGTGGCATGTAATTGTCGAGATTGTGGATAGTGACATTTTTTTAGCCATGTCATCAATTGATCAAACACATTAATAAATAATGTTCCATAAGTCTTTTTTACCATCAAATGTAGATATACTTAAAGGCATTTTAGAACCTGAACGTACACTTTTCGTACATATGTTCTGATTCACTAGAAAGTTGAAACTAGACTGCTACATAATGAAGTAGATAGCGCCTGCCAGAAAGTATGCTCCTAGTGGTGACAGATTCGTCATTGTTTTCTCGTAAGTACGTGTAGTACTTTTTTAATAAGCGTACAATTTTGTACATTGCTCGTAAAAAATTTTTTGATATGAGTTTGAATTCTGTACTACACCATGTCACTAGAAAGTATGACACAAGACATACCCGACTCTCTCGCTCGCTCTTTATCCACTCACGGCTTTAAGATAGCAACTAACACACAACTATTTGCTTATCATTCAAAAAGCGTACATACAGCCTAATTTCCCTTAGGGCAGGTTACGTCATCCTGTATATCTATAACCACCTTGAATCTGTTTAATCGGCAAACACCCCCCTTAATTAACAGTGTCGTGAATAGGGTGCTAATGCTCGGTGATTACGCCTTACGTGCTTACGGCACTAAACCAACAGGAGACGTCATGCACACTGATTTTATAACAAATCTATCACATTTGACGGGGGCGAGACTTACGCCTACATGACAATGTTAAAACGCATTTTCTTGATAGCGTCGCAAAATTGCAAAGGTTAGCTTCAAGAGTTTTTATAAACGTGATAATGTTAAACCAGTTCGTGATTTTTTTAATGTGTTTAAATGCAAAGCCATACGAGAAGTGCTGGCCATAATTGGACAAATTAGGAGGTGTGGCTTACAATGACCATTTATAGGATATAATATGTCGATCAAACCTCAAAAATCCACCCGTGAACCGACAGAGAAACAAAGTTATAGACATAGCCCACCGCATTAGGACGCTGAAGTGGCAATGGGCCGGCCATATAACCCGAAGAACCGATAACCGTTGGGATAGAAGAGTTCTTGAGTGGAGACCACGGATCGGCAAACGTAGCGTAGGATGTCCACAGACTCGGTGGAACGATGATCTTCGCAAGGCGGTTGGCAAGAGCTGGATGAGAGTGGCCGAGGATCGTGCTCAGTGGCGTGCCATGAAAGAGGCCTATGTTCAGCAGTGGACGAGCATAGACTGGTGATGATGATGAAATTTCAAAAATAAGTACACGAGTGAACACACGGCTTCTTTAATCTCCAGTTGGTTTGGTCCTCCAAGTTAACGTGTCCCGACGTTCGCTGTAAAAGTAGTGTGGTGAAGTGGGGCTTTTATTTCACCCGTGTAACACGCCTTTGCACTGGCGATGTTTGTTCAGCCAGTTTTGAAGAAATTGGACTTGAAAGGTGTCACTTTTATCTACAATTTATTGTCATAATGGTAATTTTGGGTATATTTTTACCCGACTTCAAGGAAAGAGTTATTTGTTATTATAATCATAATCATTTATTTGCATAAAAACATGGTGTGTTTTGATGACATGAGGAACGAATAGTTAAATAGTTAGTTAATAGTTTCGTGATAGTTTTAAACTTTTGCGGTTCTCACTCCTTACTAATACTTTTTGGGACGAGTCTACTCGTTACCACAGCCGCTTTAATGAGGTTGAAAAGTCGAGGTAAATACAGAAATGAATACCAGAAAAATATTAGTTAAAAATAAAACGAAAATATCACGGGACAATGAGGGTTTTCTATTTCTATTTGGCGATAGTATCGTCAGGTCCGTTTGACAACTTTGACATTTGTTGTAAGGGTGTAACTTCAAATAGACCTTACGATACTAACGTCATCTAGCGATATTCCACCTGTCAGAAAACCCTCAATGAGGGTTTTCTGACAGGTGGAATATCCCAAAGTAAGCAAAGCAAAGATTGTCTTATAGGTGCTAAGAAACGGATAAACATACTTATAATATACACACATCATAATAGATACATACTTAAATACATATTAAACATCCAAGACCCAAGAACAAACATTCGTATTTTTCATTCAAAAATTCGATTCATTCGTATTTTTGTTTTGTATCTGCCCCGACACGGTAATCGAAACCGGAACCTCGTGCTTTGTAGTCAGGTTCTCTAACCACTACTAGTTATATTTATGTCGGAGTATAGCCATAGACCATGGAACTACAAGCGCAAGTAACACAATATGACAGCCATAAGTGTTGCTTCGGCAGAGTCTTGGTACAGTGAAGCATTGGAGCGAGCTTGCGACAGACGCATACCGAGGAACTGTCTTACGTTTCGTAGTGTCCATTAGAATAATTAGTTTACAGTAGTTATTGATAATTAAGACATTTACAGTAGCTTATAGTGTAATTAATAAGAAGCCCACAGTGAAAGACAATTAAAACTGTTATTTAAGATTACTGTGTTTGACAATATGAGTGATATCCAGCAAGAGAGACCTCCTTCTCCGTCATTTATATACTTGCATTAAAATCACTATCTATAAAATGAGAATTGAAAAAAATATTTTTAAGCTATTTGACTTGTAAAAAGAAACTTGAATTAGCTATTTTAATTAAACTTATTTTGTTTCTACCAAACCATTTCGACGAAATCACGCCAAAAGACAATTGAGGCAGATATGACAAATAAAATAGGACAATGAAATAACGACGGTTCCATACCAAATGGGCCATCACGGCTTACATTGTTCATTTTTGTCTCAGTATTTTCTTTATGTACAAGTAGGTATTTTGTACAGAGATTTTATCCAATTGAAAGATATTGTTACTGTATTATTATTTTTTACGCATTCGTATGGAACAGTCACAGCTGTTTGACGATTTTTTATTTTACTGGCAATAATTTTGTTGAAAAAATAGGGAGATAGAAAATACAATGCTTATTTCATTTGTGTTCAATCAACTGATATCTTTGTTTAAAATAATACGAATGAACAAAGTAGTGGCGTAGTGGTTTGAGCTATGGTCTCTCAAGTAGACTCGAGTCGTGGGTTCGAGTCCGGGCTCGCACCTCTGAGTTTTTCGGAATTTATGTGCGAAATTACATTTGTAATTTACAGTGAAGGAAAAGATCGTGAATAAACCTGCATACACCTGAGAAGAAATTGTAATTGGTGTATGTGAAGTTCCAATTCCGCACTGGGCCCGCGTGGGAACTACGGTCCAAGTCGTCTCATTCTGAGAGGAGGCTTGTGGCCTGCAGTGGGACGTATATAGGCTGGGATGATGAATAAAGCCGTGGTGGCCTAGCGGTTTGACCTATGGCCTCTCAAGCAGAGGGTCGTGGGTTCAAATCCGGGCTCGCAGTTTTTCGGAATTTATGTGCGAAATTATATTTGAAATTTACCCTGAGCCTACACATACACACACACATTCAACACACCACAAAACCTCAACTTATGTAAAATCAGCATTGGATGAAGGTTAGCACAACCAGTGTCTCGAGCTCCAAACCACTGTCCTTCCTAACACAGGCCGGTATCCTAGCATGAAGGCCAGGGAACAATTTTATTGTATCGATAACAGCAGGCCTTGTATATGTTAATGCTTGATTTTATATATTTTTATTTCCTTTGTAAGAGGCTTATGAAATAAAGTATTATTATGTTATTATATACTAACTTTTGCCCGCGACTCCGTCTGCGTGGAATTAGTAATTTAGGCAGCTCATTTTTTTTATCCAATTTGCTTTTTCATCAATTATGGCTCTCCTTAGTTCCTCAATATAAAAAAATTACGCACCCCCCTCCAGACCTCCCTCCTCCCCCCGCAACTCCCCGCACACCCGCGTTCACATTCACCAACGTACTCCCAAGTCAAGCGTGCCTATAGAAGTTTTACTTCAAAAACCCCCGATTTTGAAACATTCTTCCGCTCCGCTCCGCTCCTATTGGTGTTAGCGTGATGATATCCTTTGTCCTTTCTCAGGCTCTAGACTATCTGTGTACCAAATTTCATTTAAATCGGTTCAGTAGTTTTACAGACAGAGTTACTTTCGCATTTATAATATTACTTAGGATAGCACGTAGAACAGATGGCCGCTGGGGCCAAAAAGTTCTAGAATGGAGACCACGGACTGGCAAGCGCAGTGTGGGACATCCACCAACGAGATGGAGGGACGATTTGCTAAAGGCCGCAGGTTCAAGGTGGATGCAAGCTGCTTTCAACCGTAATGATTGGGTATCAATGAGGGAAGCCCATGTCCAGCAGTGGACGTCCTACGGCTGAAATGATGATGATGATGACTGCAACTAACACATGGACATAACAGAAAATAAACCTTACGCTGGGAATCAAACCCGATTCGTCATCAATCTGAGATACTTACGTGCTTCACTCTAATACAAGCAATTAGTACGAGACAGTACGAGTATACTCGTTATCGAAATGGTTAAGTTGACTTCAAAATAAATGTAAAAAAATTGGAAAGAAATGTTTCAGAGTCTAATAATTATTTTATTTCTACTTACTTAAATTAAATTTCAATAGGTAACAAACATCCAAACACAATTATAATATAACTAGAAAGTGGCAATACAGGCAAGTGAAATAGTCAGAATAATTCAGTCAGGATATCCAAATCCAGCAGTGGACTGCTATAGGTTGATGATGACGATCAAGACAATTGAAGTCGTGTTGGTTTGACTTAATATGACCTCTCAAATAGAGGAGTCGTAAGTTCGTGCCCGGTTTCGCATCTCTGAGATTTTCAGAATTCATGTGTAAATTTTCATTATAAATTTACCATGAGCTTTACGGTAAAGGAAAACATCATGAAGAAACAATGCGCGTATGCAGAAGCACATGCCCATACCCGCGCAGAAATTCAATGATGTGTGTGAAGTTCCCAATCTGCACTGGGCCCGCGTGAGAACTACGGCTCAAGCCCTCTTATTCTGAAAAGAGGCCGTGCCCTGCGGTGGGACATAATAATATAATAGGTCGTGATGATGATGATGACAGACAAAACACAGCCTTAGACCAGAAGAACTATACCTACTTCATTTAATTTAGAATTCGAAACCACAACAACATTATATTGCGGCTCGTGAACTGTAATCTCTTTACAATATGTACTAGAGTAACAATTGACGACACGCAAATAAAGTGACATTAAAACAATTTTATTTTGCGGCTCCCAGACTATTGTACTGTACTAATTTGCTAGGTAAGAAATAGTTGACCAGACGCAATATAATGTTATTGTGGTTTCTAATTCTAAATAAAATGAAGTATAGAGACTTGAAATTTGGCAATCATATTTTTTGAGGGCCAAAGTTACATTAAAATTAACACACAGAACAGGACAGAAAAACGCTAATAAATTTAATTGGCATTTAACTGGAATGGTGATGATCCAAATCTAAATAATTGCAAAGATTTCGAATAACCGTAAATTTTGCATGAGAGTAACCATAATGTCGCTCACACATGAGTTTAAATAGCTGAAACGCTTCCTACACATGACCTGGATAACAAGACAGAAATGCAAGGATTTCACTTACATCACGTTAACCCAAATCTTCTAGTCCAAAACGAAGTTATGACATAAACGCAAACGCTCCCGTTTCGCACGGTTTTAGTGAATGAAATTGAACGTCCTTGGAAAAGGTATAAAATAAACTGGATTAACTAAATCATAAAAGGGCTTGAGTAGTTTTTAGGGTGATACTAACGATATAAAAGAGGAAGTGTTTTATTTTTGGATAGTGACGTAAGCGTGTCCCGTGATAGTGCAGTCATTGAAGCGAAAAATACGGTCTTACCTCCGAATTTTTTAACTGTGAACCGATTTGCATGAAATTTTGGAATTAGGCTCATCTTACCCTTAACTTCAAAAGTGAAAATGATCTGAACTCCGCCTATTATTTTTAAGGGGTGTAAACAACCCCTTAATGGAAAAATTGACATTGAGCCATTTTATCGCTAGAAAACATGTCTAATAGTAAGTGGTGAAATTGTAAAGTATTTTCTAACATAATTACCTCATATTAAAATCATTTTCAACCCGTTGAAAATCTTACAACCCTTGCAAACAACCCGTAAATTGAAAAAATCACAAAATTGCAAAAAACCGATGAAAAACGTGAAAAAATTGCGAATTTTCAATTGCCAATAACTTGAAAAGTATTGGATTTTTTGAAAAACTTTATAGATGATTTTTTGCTTAAAATTAGGCCTTCTATCGATATCCGAGGTTATTTTGAAAAAAAAAAATTCACCCCCAAATTTGGTTGCGGAGTTCAAATCATTTTCACTTTTGAAGTTAAGGGTAAGATGAACCTAATTCCATAATTGTATGCAATTCGGTTCACAGTAAAAAAATTCGGAGCAATAATGCTTCAATGACTGCACTATGAGTAAAAGTTGCTGGAGTTTTTAGAGACGGTTTAGAATTAGATCAATTCACCAAAATCGTTATTTAATAGTAGCAAAATCCATTCGCAATTTTTCCCAAATGCTTTTTTTCTCGCTATGTTTTTTTACTGAAGCTTATTTTCACAATCGCGCTTTTTTCCCAGCTTTAATCGACACAGAAACATAGGTAGGTTTAGGTTATGGTAAGTTTGCATCGGCGCGAAGGGCCCAAAGCACGCATTATGTTGAACCAAAAAGTTGTAATTATTATGGGGAAAGAACATTGGACTATTTGACTCCTCGAATTTTTAATACCATAAAGTTTCCGTACGATAATATTAGTAAAGCAGCATTTAAGATTAAGCTTAAAAATGCACTATTAGAGCTGTATATCAAGTAGCAAAAGTGGTTGGTAATTTAACTTGCTACGTCTTAGTGTTAATATGCATGTCTTCGCTAATTACTAATTTTAATATCATTAGCATTAGAATAACTCTAACTTTATAGACCTTGTGAAGTAATAATGTGATTTGAGCGTGGCGCGCCAACAAACTGGTCACTCCAGTTTGGCGCATTTAGTGAAATTTAAATTGTATTTGTTTTTTTTATTTGAATAAATGTTTTCTATCTATCTATCTACACAGAAGAAGGAGCTCCGCTCCGACGACACTGTTCCTGTGTCAATTCAAATTGGGAAAAATGCTACTGTGAAAATAAGCTTCAGTAAAAACTATAACTATAATGAGAAAAAAAGCATTTGGGAAAAATGCGACTGGGAATTTTGCTACGCAGAACAATCAAGTTTGGGGAACTGATCTAGTTACTCTTTTTAGAATTCTGTTGATTCCTTAATATTGAACTGGCTGTAGAATTCAATGCAGTAATGAAAACAACCTCCAGATAAAACCTTAATTAGATACTGTCTTAGCAATGTCCGAGGCTTCGCGCGTGGAAAGTAATTAAGCAGGATCCCCCCAGCCACAATTTAAAAAAAAAACCGGCCAAGAGAATGTTGGATACGCCCAGTATAGGGTTCCGTAGCCGTTACGAAAAAATCCTTGCATACCTAATATTGTGTACCGTAATTGCCTTTACCAAGCGCCGCACTCTACACAATGTGTTATTATTTTTTCTTTTTTTCCATATTTTTTCATGATTTTCATCAAGTTTCAATTTCCAAATGAACACAGTTCGTATAGCAAAAAGTAGTAAAAACATAACATTTTTCTTTATAACGACCGAAAAGAAAACAATGATGAAACTCAATTACGAAAATTTAACATTTTGATAATAAAATAAAACATCACGTTGTTTACCGAACCTAAATACTTAGAAAAATGTTTGTACGACCCTCAGCCGATTTTCAGTGGAGAATTTACCAGTTGCGAAGCTTGTTTATCTACCTTTTTCGCACAAATTAAATTTTGGAACATTATTCAATTTTAATTTTTCGAACGAACGCCCAAGTACCTGCCTGGCTTAATTTTTAATTAAAGACCACAGGGGCGGACTCCTTTCATTGATTTGATTAATACCGTATTTAATTTTTCATAACAACCAATTGGAGTAGGCGGACATTTTGACGTCGGCGTCACATTGTTTGCTGACAAGATTGGTACTTATTAATAAAACAGACGGATACTGGTGTTTTACACCATCTTCCCAAAAAAAATAGTGCTGCTTAAATGTCGTGGTAAATAGTAATTTACTGTTGACATTTCAAAAGCTAAAAAAACAACTCCTCCCTGGATTACTTGTCGAATAATTAAGTAATTTTGAAATCGAATCACGCTTGAGTTACCTACAACTTTTTAATTAAAAAAATTATTTAATACAATAACGCGCCTTAAATATAATATTTTTCATTTATGAGAAAAAGCTTCAGTTAATTGAGTTTTATCTTGTTTCGTGCCTGTTTTCTGCCTTTGTAAACTTTTAATTGCTTATCTCAGTTTTCGAGAATTAATGCCAAAATAGCCAAACAAAAGGCTAGCCTATTAATTTGTAATTTTCTTATTTATATTAACTCTATAACTTCGTATAGGCTCATTTCTAAGAATAACATGATAATAATATACTGTTTTAAAATTTCGTGATTTTCACTTATTAATATAATCCATTTAATCATACTTATTACATAATTAATCAAAATGTCAACAAAATTGGTTAGTAAAAAAATCAAAACTCTTAAAAACTAAGTTAGTACAGCACCAAACATACAATATACACTAAAATTATCCTAAAATTATTAATAATTAAATTAAGCTTGTTGGCTCAAAAATCCCTCCCCGCGACGAACTGGAAACAAATGTCCCCATTACGCTCGCAGCATTGCCTCTCTGGATGGCTATGGAGATCTGCTGAACAAGCCACGATCCTGAACGAGCATCACAACCACGATCTCTTAAACGGCGACCCAAGTCACCAAAAAGCTCCCGCGCTTCGAAGCCCCACGGCCCAGCCGTCTCAACCGCGACGGGAACGAAGTCATAAGTCGGCTCCAACTCGGAATACTTCGAGTGCTTAAGCAGCGCAGCAGACTCAGCCGCCGAGCCCGCCGACCTCGAGGATTGTCTAATGTGAGATGCGGCAAAGGTACTAACACACGTCGCATCCCACAAAAGACAACGACCCTTACGCCAAGGGACTAACGTAAGCCCGTCAGGCCTCTTCCCGTCTGACCGGCATAATCCAGGTGGCTCCAAAACACACGGGACACTAGCCGACACCATGGCTCGACGAACAATCTCATTAATTGAGTGGTGCCTCGGAAACCTTCCAGCACTCCTCTGACAGCTTAGACCATGATGACCATTTTCCTCCACTATCGCCCCACAGACACACCGGTGCGACTCACACACCTTAGCGCCCAACCTTAATGCAGCTGCAATTCTCAAAGAATCATTGTCTAGCAACGTTCCAAACTGCGGCGATGGCAAGGCGTGCAACCATGCACCAGACTCTGGTCTAGCAATGGCCTTAAGACGTGCCGAATCAGTTTCAGAAGCACCATCCAACATATTGACATAAACCCGTTTGGAAAGAATGTCGTCCCAACCTCTCTGCAGCCCAAGATTATCCGGCCGCTCACCGCTAGGACAAAGGCCCGACCAGCTGGCTAACGCCTCCAACTCAAATGGCACGCGAAAATTGTCGCCATTAACACTCAAAATGCGAGCGACAAGGTCTCTCGAGCCATGAGCAGAAGCTAAAAAAGCCACAAGATTAAGATCCTGAACCCGACGCACACCCAAACCACCAAACCGAACGGGCAAGGAAGCCTGGCTCCACCGCTCCTCATCCAAACTAACATTGAGCGTAGACTCTAGCAGACGCTTAAGACTGTCATCAAAAATCGCGACATCTTGTGGAAACAACCAAGTTGGAGACGTCCGCAACACGTATGTCATTCGTGGCATTCCAAAGCAATGCCGCAACAATGTCAGGGATACATGAGCGGACAAATGCGCCAAACGTTCCCCCGCCGACGAAAGCGCTGTTCGCTTGACCTCCAAAGCAGAACTGACTCCGTCAGGAAACACAGGCGCGCCAAGCAGGCTGAACGAAGAGTCGTTTATCAAATTGACCCCGGGCAACAAGGACTGAAACCGCCCAAAATAAGCCACAGCGTCGGTGCTGCAAGTATAAATTTCACACTTATTTGAATTTATTCTCAGACCTACAGCTTCTAGCGCTGGTATCAACTTTTTTACGTCCTCTATGACAATTTCTGGTGGCCCACCAATAGTTCCATCATCTAAATACCAGATATTTAACGGTGAATCCAAAGCCGAAATAATTTTCTGAACCGCTAAACAAAAAATTAGAGGCCCCAACGGATCACCCTGCTGAGCACCAACCTGTGATGATATAGTATCCTCTCCAAAAAACAGTGTACTTGAGGCAGAATAACACTGATAGAGGAATGGGTACAGTGACGGAACATGCTCCAAGACCTCCTTAAGAATTACATCCCTCTCAACACTATTAAACGCATTCCTAATATCAATCTTTAAAATAACCGTGTTCATCCCAGCATTCGTCATAGCAAAAGATCTAGTCGCGTGAATAGCAGACTCACACCCCAGAAATGTACCAAAGCCCACCTGCCTCGGCTGAAGGTAACCTGACATCTCATCCCTGACTGACCGACAGCCCAACTTGGCTACCAAGCGACGAAACACACTACCCACCGCAATGGGCCTAACGCCCCCATCCTTTTTGGTCAAAGCACAAAGGGAAGCGCCATACAAAAATGGGCACACCTCTAAGTTGAGCATACCTCTCAACAAAAAATTACACAGCCTTGTAAGTGATTCTAAAAGACGTGGGCCATTATCCCCAGCCGAAGATGAAATTAGCTCCTTAAGGTGTTGCGGACGCAAGCCGTCGAGACCGGAAGCAGAACCATTGTAAAAAGATCCGATGGCAAGAGCCACATCGGGGGGTAAAACAGACAAGTGTGAACTCGCCAGACTTGGCTCCGGTGGCATAACCAAAGGCCTAGAAGGAGATGGATGTAAGTCCCGGAGTGCCCCTAAGGTACCATCACCCGCCGGAGCCAAAGAAGAGTCCGACAAAAGCAAACGCACGGCGCCTCTCAAATCACCGTCATGCACTTTGGCCTCAATACTACGATACACCGAAATAGATTTTCCCATAGGACGGACGTCCGCAAAATATAAGCTCACCGCGTTTATGTTGTCTTTAACTTTAGCTGTTAAGGATTTTCGCTCAAACTTGTCGGGCACCCTCAGAGCCGAATAAGAAAAAGTTAGTAAATTTAACCAATCCTTGACATCGTTTGACCGCAGACAATCGTCAACAATGGAGCACAATTTCCCAGCTGCAAGACTCCTTGCCCCCTTAGGTACATGCCTTAAAACCTGAATTTTTTCCCTCAATGACGGCAAATCATCGAGACCCACCCCAACCGAAGCACGTGGCCCAGGATCCGAGCTTATCCCCAAGCCAACCCGAGAAACAACACGGTCCTGAGTGGCAACATCCCTATGTACACGAGTTATATGTACATTAAGCCCCCTCGACCGAACGAATAAGCGCGGCGAGCCTGGACAATAAGGGCAGGCTACTTTGGACGGGCTACTCATTTTACTGACACAAGACTACTCACATACTGAGATATTCATTTTGAAAATTTATTAAATTTTAAATATAATAACTAACTAGGATTTGAAAAATTAAATAGAATAAAAACAAATATAACATGAAATAATCAATCTATGTCCCAATGACTAGACCTTATTATAAACTAGAAAGAAAAAAAACTACAAAAATTAATGTGTAAATCTTAAAAAGACATTCCAAAATAATTGTACACACTATGTAAGAGGCATCATAATTATTATACATTTACCTATGTCAAAAAAAAAGTAATACTTAAAATGACAAATAAACAAACAATCTTAATAAAAAAAAAAAAATAATAACAATAAACCCAACTAACAAATATTGCCATACTAAGCTTCACTTCTTTTCATTCTAAAAATTTATTAAATTTTAACAATAATAACTAAGTAAATAAGAAATAACAAATCAGCAAAGTTCTTGACAGAATTAAATAGCATTAAATAACTGATATACGATCCTAGGTTATATAAAGAATCGCAATAAATTAATTTTAACTTTATGCCATCATAAAAAAACAGCTTACAAATAGTTGTCACAAAAAAAAACAAATTATAAAATAGAATCAATTTTTAAATATACCCAATAATCAAATAAATAATCAATAATCTGGCTGAGATAAGTGCAAGCCGCTCCGGAACCACGCAATCCAATGTGGCACGAAAAAGTAGGGTAGACGTCGCGCACGCCGCAACTACCGTCGCCAAAACCGACGAAGACAGCCGTCAGTGTCAAAACAAATACCGAACAGCTGACGGTCAGAAACATAGTTCGCTTGTGTGTGTAAACATAACGTGCGAAAATTCAAATTTTGGGCGTGTGTGCGTGCCAAAAATTTCCCTCGCAGTACACAAAAAACAGTAGTAGTGAATAACACATAGAGAGATAGAACTAGCTGTTGCAGTTCGTGGCGCTCAGACAATAGTTTATCAGTAAACTTCTTCCTATTTATGTGTTCTGCTCATATGAGAAGCTGTTAACGTCGTCCGAAAGATCAGTCCCACACCACATAGAACGTAAGTCTCACACACAAAATTATCTTCCCAGCTTAGTTGTTCAATGCTTTACACTCTCCACTGAATGTAAACTGTATAATGCGTAAAAGTAAATTTTAAAACAAAACAAATGCGGATCCAATGTTTACGCTAGCAATGTTGCCAGGTTTTTTTTTTTTACGTACGTTAATATAATTATTATACTAAACGGGACTTATCACTCAAACAACTACTCGTGCACTCGACAAACTATATAAATTTTTTAGTCATAATATATCATAAGTCATAATCAACGTTAGTCATACAGTGATTTATTTCTGAAACAGTTTATTTTTCGGAATTGTTATGAAACAAACTTTACCTAACCTACTGCATTCTATAAGATGGCATTTAAAAAAGTCCTGAAAAAAATTCCTTTTCAGAAATAAATCACTGTATGACTAACGTTGATTATGACTAATGTAATGATACCATTATTATTATGACTTAAAATTTTATGGGAGAAAAGGGGCACCGCTCGACCACGGCAGCTGCTGCAATGTGGCCGAAACGTCGAGGTAAATACATAACATGATATCCGACTAATATTATAAATGACTACACTACAACACACTACAATTACACCCAATTTGGCCGCTTTCAAGTCTAGGGTGAATGAGCATTTACTGGGCAAGTGTGCTCCGTCGTTGGCTTTATCTTCGCATTCCATCAGGCGTGATTGTGGTCAATCGCAAGCCTACACATTCACAAACATAGGCATTTTTTTATACAATATTGTGTAAAAAAATGCCTAAGCTTGTGAATGTGTGTACGTGTCTATGTTTGTTTATCTTTTTAAAACAGATTTGGATGAAAATTTTGTATGCAGAAAGCTGAAGACGTATCCTCTAAAGTGCTGGTGCTTGCGATCGCATTTATCATCTCATTTTGTCCACAGTTGTGTTTTACAGAGCAAAGTGAAGAAATAACACATAGGATTACTTTTGTCCCAATATTCCTAATAGCTCATGTAAAATCCTAAAATCGCAACCAGTTTATATAAAGACTAGTTTTACACAATTTTTTTTAATTCATTCTTTATGCACCGAATATGATGACTATGATGTACTCAAAACTTGGGAATTCCCATGGGAATTTTTTGAAATCCCGGAATTTCTAATCAATTTAACTACATATGATTAACTCGAACGAAGCTGCGGTTAATTGCTAGACGTCCTTCTGAGTCCCGGCCTTTTCTAACCGATGTAGAGCTTCAGACCAAGATAAGAGTCATACGTTTTGTAATTTTGAAACTTATTTAAGCGTCATTAAAGATCTGTATTGAATAATTTGTACTTTATATAGTACGTTCGACCGTTATTCTTACTGATGAATGTTCTTTATAAAGTACGCTGGGACTCTGGGGCCTGATAAAGGGGGTAAATGGGGAGGAGGGTGGGTAGGCAGATAGCACGAGACGCTATATTTACGTTTCGGGGCTACTTATTTTAAGTTTAAAGTTAAATAAAAGTGGTACAACACAACACAGGTTGCTTGCCTATCGCCTCATCATCATCATCATCATTTCAGCCATAGGACGTCCACTGCTGGACATAGGCCTCCCTCATTGATGCCCAATCATTACGATTGGAAGCGATTTGCATCCACCCTGAACCTGCGGCCTTCACCAAATCGTCCGTCCATCTCGTTGGTGGACGTCCCACGCTGCGCTTGCCAGTCCGTGGTCTCCATTCCAGAACTTTTGGCCCCCAACGGCCATCTGTTCTACGTGCTATATGGCCTGCCCATTGCCATTTCAACGAGCTAATCCGTTTGGCTATGTCGGTTACCCATACTATCTATCGCCTATCGCCTACAATATACTAACCTATTTCCTTAGGTGCTTGCGACATACACGGAAGAAATGGAGACGTGCAATAAAATTCTAAACCCGACACCGCTTGTTATAAAATAGTACCTGGGCGGCCGAGCTCTGCTCGGGTTGAAACTCGGTACCAAGCGTTTTCCCAGAACCGCGCGCGGCTGTTTTATAATGTACTCTGTGGTACGGCTCGTACGTCTCGATTCCGATGCAGTGGACGCTTAGCTCTAGTGTTGCGTTGCTTAACAACGCCATCATCCATTGTCATAGCTTTATAAAGTTGCTGTGTTGGTTAAGCAGTTACTCAAAAAGTTTTTTTTTCTGTTCTGTGCTCCCAATAGGTAATACTTTTTCTCACAAAAGAAGAAACGACGTTTTCTCATGAAAAATAAACTTAAAAAAAAACTAAAAACCTTAAAAAAACGTGGAATCGAACCGAGGTCGGCTGGATCCGCGACCACCCGAATTCTGCGGTGCTATTATGATCTGCTCGAAGTTTAGTTTAGTTTAGTTTATTTATTCACTCAGACATAATAATTACATTATATAACACATTAAAGTCAGTATATTAGAATTTATGCTGAGATCGTCAAAAATTTATATATAAAAAAAAAAACAACAATATAATAATTAAAATAACCAAAGATGAAAAAACAATCAATAAAATGCAAAATGTCAAAATAAATTCGTCCCCAAGTGGGAGTTGTCAAAAACAAATAATTAATTATGTCAATGAAACTACAAAAATAACTATAAATGAATGGTATTTCCAATAGGGGTCGTCATAACAAAATAAATTTAATTAAAACAAAATTACCAACATTAAAAATTATGTCAAGAAAAAATTATGTCCAAAAACTCACTTAAAGAATACAGAGGGTTATCCATCAAAAGGCTTTTCACCCGGCGACCGAATGCCTCTTCGCTCAGGTCTTTTATTTCGGCGTGCAGACGTTCATAACACATTCGCAGCCACGCATTGCTACGCGCTACGCTCGTAGCCAGTAGCAGCGTTTTCCCGCTTTGTAGCGAAAACTGCCTACGAACGCAGAACGCAATATCGGGTTCTTGGCACTCAATGTGATAATAGGTAGGCCCCACAACTCGTGAATTTTTTTCTGAGAGTGCCATGCGACGTGGGACTGTCCTAAGGCGTCCTGTGGTACGTAAAGTTTTGCCTTGGACATTTACGCATTCAAACGTGGAAGCCGGCGAAATTTAGCTTTGTATTCTAATGCAAACAAAAATAGCCGGAAAACACGAGTAAAAACGGTTTTCTGAAAATTAAACATAGCTAGATCAGTTTTTCATCCCCGAAAACCCCCACATACCAAATTTCATCGAAATCGTTGGAGCCGTTTCCGAGATCCTGATTATATATATATACAAGAATTGCTCGTTTAAAGGTAAAATATATTAGATAGACAGATTCTAATATAAAAATCTCGTGTCACGGTGTTTGTTATCTAACTCCTCCAACACGGCTTGATCGATTTTTATTAAACTTTTGGGTATATTTGGTAAGTCTTGTCTGAGGATAGGTTGTAATTTTATACCCATTTGTTTTGCAGACAGAGTCGCGGGCAACAACTATTAATAAAAAACAATGTATTCTAATATTGTTTTAAACCTTCGCGAAACGTCCAAGTAACTTTAGCAATAAATGGTTGCATTTAAGCCCCGGATGTAATAATCATCATCATCATCCTAGCCTATATACGTCCCACTGCAGGGCACAAGGCAAAATATTTAATATGTTTCACATAAGCATGACGTATATAAAGCGATCTGGGTCCTCAAACGGCTAATATTGAAATAATGTAAAATATTCAGCCCGCAAAATGCAGCAAAATTGCAGAGTAAAATTCCCTTGCATAGTTTGTAAGCGGTCGAGATCCTGAAGCATTCGTCTTGTCTCCGGGGAAAGCCGTTCTAGATGAGGCCGTAACCTCTCATTTCTATTACATCGCATATACAGGGTGAATCCTAAGTCGTGAATAGAAATTATTGTTTCTAACTCAGTTAATGCTGGGTAACGTAATCAATTAACTCAAGATTCATTTTCAACATTTTTCTACCTACTGAAGAGTATAGGTCTCTTTCCATTTTTTCTCAGTCAGATCGTCAGTCCACATTTCCACATTTCCCACATTTCTGGGCCCGATCCGCGGTCTCTACTCTAGCACTTTTCTTCCCCACTCAAGATTAAAGAAGTGCAAAAGCGTCTGGTCGACCACTACTGGAGACCAAAGGGCTGGCAGCTATCTATCTTAACGAATCGCCATCGCTTTTCAACAAGGGAATGCTGCCAGCTTTTTGAGTACAAAGCCGCATTTTTAGACTTAATCTAGTAGTTTTTAAGTAAGATATTTAGTTTATTATAGTTAAGTTTTATTATTTGTTGTTTTTTGTTAATATTTGTATTTTTAGTTTCAATAAATGTAAATATTAACTCAATTATTAAAATTAGTCTGATAAAATTTGGGATGTTCTAACTTTTATGAACTGAAACAATTACTTTGCTCACCCGCAACCTTACAAAAAAAGATTTAAAAAATAAGGTAAAAAAGGTTAAAAAAAACGTTGGTAGGTCGCGAGTGAGCAAAGTAATTGTTTCAGTTCATTAATATGGACTTCCGCAAAGTAACGCCTGATTCAATAAATTGTTCTAACTTTGTTGAAATGAAGTCACAAAGTAGTGTTTAAGTTAGATATTTAGTTTATAGTTAAGTTTTATTCATTGTTAATTTTTGTTTAGTCACAAACTCAATGTATGGATACCTTAAATTTAATAAGACTAATTAAAACAAATGAGAAACAATAATTTCTGTTCACGACTTAGGATTCAGCCTGTAGTTTTACCGGCACGTTGGTATATCTAGGCACAATGAAATTGTGTGGCAGTGCTCAAGACAAAAGTCTTCAACCAGTGTGTGTTGCTAGTGATGGCATACGGAACTTAGACGTGGTCGCTTACAATGATCCTCCTAAAAAAGCTCAAAGTCGCTCAATGAGTGATAGAGCGAGGTATACTCGGAGTTTCTCTACGGGATCGAATCACAAATGAGGCGCAGGAGAACCAAAGTTATTGATGAACAGTGATCGTAGATTTTTCAGCAAAACCGGTGCAATGACGTCACAGTGACATACGACAGTGAACTACGGTTATCGAGGTGTATGCAAATGGTTGACGTTTAAAATAATGTAATATTATGTAAACCGTGCTGGCTATGCTAATTGACCTATCAAGGGTTACGTGGTCAAACCCGATAAATTGCAATACCTAATTGATTGTTGAAAAAAGAACTCTATATAAAACATTTAAATTCAAAAATCCTACAAATCATTAGATCAACTTATCGGGATTGACCAGGATGTCCTCTCAAGTAGAAGACCGTGGGTTAAAATCCCGGCTCGTACCACTGAGTTTTTCGGAATTTTATGTGCGAAATTACATTTGAAATTTACCATGGGCTTTACGGTGAAGAAAAACATCGTGAGGCCACCTGCATACAGCTGCGACGAAATTCAATGTGTCCCAACCCGCACTAGGCCGGGTGGGAACTACGGCCCAATCACTCTCATTCTGAGAAGAGGCTTGTGCCCTGCAGCGGGACGTATATAGCCTGAGATGATGAAAGCGTCAGCCTTATTGCTATTCTGGATTTGTTTATATTATCCTGGCTATATGATATCAAGCGCAAACAAGCCTTTATAATATCTTTATTAAACCACGGACATCAAGATTTAGAGGTAACACAGTGAAGATAAAATATCCGAGCAATTATTTTCCTCCCTTAGCCTCGGGTTGTAATAAATATCCCGGGAAGGGGTCCTTCCGGCAGCCGAAACTATTTGCAAAGTGAATCCTTGGATGCTGAACTAAGCTGTTTGCAACGCTAATGCGAAACTCGTAACTGAGAGGATGGTGACACGCATTATTGTAGTTTGTTTCATGTTTTTTTTTGTAAGAGGCCATTCATTTAATACGTAAGACGATTTTTGCCAGTTTTTGACCCCCTCCCCCCCTGTGTTAAATTTATTACGTAAGAATCTAAAGGAAAAATTGAATACACGTTTGGATTGTTTTAATTTTTATTTTCGAAGAGACAATTTTTAGGAACGTCTCTTTTATTGTAGTTACTATTATTTTTTGGTAATAATAATCAACTTTTGTTTTATTTTCGAATTTTTCTTGCCATGGAAATCGTTTACCTAATTACCTATACGCATATTATCTTAACTTTGAGCTTTTTGTGATCTTACGTAAGAACTATAAAGACCCCCTCCCACCCCCTTGTAAGAAAAAATAAGACATATCGACCCCCCCCCCCTAAATCGTCTTACGTAATAAATGAATGGCCCCTAACAAGTATGATAGGGATGATACCTTTTCTACCCGGCTCCCTCCTAGGGCAAACCGAGGTAGACCTCCAGCTCGCTTCTTAGCGGACTGAGCCGCAGCTCTACAATATCTGGTTACTTGCGCGCGCGCCGTGTTTAGCGCCAGTGGCAGGATAATTGTGTAACTTTTATGACACTCGGCATCGGATTGAAATGACAGTTTTTGTATGGCTGTGACAGCTGGCTGTTTCCGATACCAATTGTTAGCCCAAACTAGAACTGTCAATATTAACGCGATGGCGATTGCGAGGGAGTTAGACAATTAGCCTGTAGGACACGCTCTCATGTTTATTAGTTTATACCACTAATGAGTATCTTACCCCTGGCTGTCGCTACATATTTTTGTCGCGACAATGCGCCTGCGAGCCGCGTCGCTAATGCGGCGCGTGCGCGACAGCCCCAACACCATCCTATCAATGATTGCGGACAAGATTGACTGTCCGTACGTTATGCACTGTTGTGGACTTCACAGGCCCAGTAACAACAGTGTAGTGATGTAAAATGTATCACTAACATAGTTTTTATGTTTTATTGTAACTAACATAATTATGAGCCACGAGCTTGAAATAAACGTATTATTATTATTATATTTGGCCCCACGTTGGGCGCCAACGCGGCGGAGGTCTACCTCGGTTTGCCCTAGGAGGGAGCCGGGTAGAAACCGTATCATCCCTGTCACACGCTATACAAGCTATTAACTATTGAGATCCTAGTGACACTTGGAGTTAATGGGATCCAGATTGCGAAAAACCGGACTTGATTAAAAAAGCCGTGGCAAGGGTGGTCGACCTGATCCCTCTCAAGAGGATCGTGGGTTCAAATACCGGCCATCGCGCCTCTGAGTTTTTCAGAATTGATACAGTTAAGTTGATCACTACATAGTATAAAACAAAGTCGCTTCCCGCTGTCTGTCCCTATATATGCTTAGATCTTTTAAACTACGCAACGGATTTTGATGCGGTTTTTTTTTTAATAAACCCGAATTGTTGATGTGGGGACAAAGACCGCCAAACTCAAGTGGGACTGGGCAGGTCATGTCTGCCGGATGCATCCGGATCGCTGGGCCAAACTCACTACTGATTGGGTTCCAAACGACGGGTACCGGAGCAGAGGTAGGCCTAAAAGGAGGTGGCGGGACGATTTGGAGCGATTTCAGCGGGACTGGCAACACTTTGCAAAAGCCAGGGATGAGTGGAAGAAGAAAGGGGAGGCCTTTGCCCAGCAGTGGGACACTGTATAGGCTATTTTTAAAAAAAAAAGAGTGATTCAAGAGGAAAGTATCTATAATACATGCATAATCGCACCCGCACGAAGCCGGGGCGGGTCGCTAGTTACATCTATACAGTTAAGGATAACATAGATCTTTAAGAAACCTGTACACAGCTACGTAGAAATTCAATGGTGTGTGTTAAGTTCCCAATCCGCAATGCGCTTGGGAACTATGGCCCGAGCCCTCTCATTCTGAGATAAAGCCTATAGCTTGCAATGTGACGAAGGCTGAGATGATGTTGATGACGATAGTATGAAAATGAAAAAAATCTTTACTAAAACAATTTTTTTTTCTCAATTTACTCACTAGTGACATTCAAACTTACTGCTAACTCGTAATGGTATACAAAGATCCTATTAAGTACAGTTGTAATATTAACATTATAAATTTATTTCAAAAATATTCAGAACCTCCAATTCTATGCTATATTGTGAGTAAGCGTTTTCTGCTCCCCGTACTAGTAAAAACTACATATATCACGGAGGAGCAGTAAATCTAAAGCCAGATCGTTTTCCATATGTACGCCAGGGTTCATCTTAATCTGTTTAGCCGTTATTACCCAATTAAATAAAATAAATAATAAAATAAAATAAATAAATATTAGGGGAAAATCTTACACAAATCGACCTAGTCCCAAACTAAGCAAAGCTTGGGTACTAGACGACGATAAACATACTTATATAGATAAATAAATACTTAAATACATAGAAAACATCCATAACTCAGGAACAAATATTCGTGCTCATCACACAAATAAATGCCCTTACCGGGATTCGAACCCAGGACCTCTTGCTTCGTAGGCAGGGTCACTACCAACTAGGCTAAATCGGTCGTATTGACTAACAAACGTTCAAACATCCAAACATCTCCACCTAACTTTGTCATTTAAGGCGCGCTTATAGAAGAATTTTCGGTATTTGAGGGGGTGAAGCAGACGACGCGGCGGAGGCGAATGCGGGGCGCCCCGCGCGTCGCTCGCGCAGCCCGTTGACGGCCTTATTCTGTTCGTATCCCTATTCTGGTTAATGTGAATTCCGGATTTTCCCGGAAATTATAATTACACAATTTTTTGGTTTAATTAAGAAATTCTTCTTTTAATATAAATAGTCTTGGTAATAAACAAATAATTTATGCCTCTTCATGTCCACAGTTTGATTTGTAATGTAGGTAATGGATAGACATTAAGACTGAATAGGTCGATAGGTAGATAGACGAAATGAAAAGGATACTGTAACCGACGCTATCCAAGCGTGATAACAGTATTATAAATTTATATATATAACGCACCTATATAAAAATATATTTACTTGCCTAGTTGACGCATAAAAAAAATAAAATCGTAAAGAACCTAGATTTATTGCATAGTTTTCAAGTGTTCTGAGAGGTCCCAGAATTTTGATTTTAAATGTGACGATTTATGTTTTCAAGTGCGTGAGACCGGCCATGTTAAATTTTGGCTCAAGTGGGCTAATAAAGTTATAGATTTATGAGTTTGTGGAATATTTTCGAAATCCAAAGACGTAGTAATTTTTTTTAATATAGGCTGTGTAGAAGGGATAGGGCAGGGAGAGCTTTGTTTTGGGTTAGTTGGATTCCGGGACGCGAAACGCTAAGTTGTTTTTATTCACATATGCGTTTAAAAGTAGATTCATAGCATAAAGTTAGTGCTTGTGATTTTTATTCATACAAATATTAAAACGATATAATATACGAGAGCGAAAACCGATTTCGATCGTATTAATTCGTCGACTTATTAAAAATATAGTGCTTAGTGTATTGATTATTTTGTAAGACTAGACTTTCGTATTCGTGAGGCAGGTCGAGATTTCTCGATCTCGCAGTAGCTGAGACGCAGCAGGATTAACCATACTACCGGACAGCAATACGACACACACTAAAACTCATTAATTTGGGTTCTTCACACACACTAGGTACACACACAAGCCCTGAGTCATTTGGGTGTTTATGATTTTTACTAGAGTCTCTGAGGTTACGTCGTCTTTGGCTTTTCGACCCATGACCGTCTGCGTCTTGTGTGAAGACTAGTTTTAAAGCTGTATCCTTTGCAGGAGTTCACAGAAAAAGTACTTATCATAATCATTTAAATGGTATTCAGGTCACCTTGTACAACTCGTCAACACCCTCTAGCTCTTTGACACAGACATCCGCGGCAGCTTTCGAAGTAGGGAAGCGTAATTTCAAGCGTTATTTAAATAAGCATAATTTGCATGAATTGTATTTTTTTTTATGTCTCTGTATGGATGAATGATTGACCTGGTATAAAAGGACACTGATATATTTTGGGTCGCGGTCATTCCCCAACCAGAATGAGTGTTAAATTGTGTAAATTTGGCTATAACACAGCCTATTTAATATGAAATACACAAGTTGGCGTTCATTGAAAGGCCTTTTTGAGGTAGGGGGTTTTTTAGGGTAGGGCCAAAAACTTATCAATTTGTAAGTCATACATTTTGTTCTGAAGTCGGAGGGCAGCGCTGCAATTGGAATGATGATTCATTTAGCATTTGGCAGGATATTCTAATATTAATAACTATCATCACTTAACTCTGAACTATCTTGATTTATCCACTTAGGTATTTTATAACACAACACAACGTAATAGAGGGTCCTATTTTTAAAACTAGACGATCACATTTATTTTTGCCAATTATTGAAGTGTTAGGTAGCTATAAATACGAACGCTAATTACTTCAGGGCATTTTCATTCATTTCTGATAAGCCCTGGGGAGTAGTGTTACAATACATAAATCAATACAAATAAAAGAATACAATAAAATCAGATCCGCATCGTACAAATAAAAACAAAACATTTTTATTTCAATCTGCAAATCTAGATCACTTTTAACTCAGAAACTACTGAACAGAATTCAACGTTATTTTGTGTAGTGATAGTTTATTGGTCGGGTCAACATTTAGGATATTTTTTGTTAAATGATATAACGAGTTAAAAAGCATTTATCTCGAAATGGTTTTCGATTTACTATACATTGCAAAAAAATAGACATCCCCAATTACAATATTACAGTCCGCGTGCGTGAGCCCGAGGCCCGAGCCGACCAGGGGCTAAATTCAGGAATGGCCCAACACGGTTTGCAAGCGGTAATTCGATCGTTTGCGAGAGGATAGGGATGAACTGCTATTCAGGAACGCCAAAAATCACTGGTTTGCGAGAGGTTTGGGCTGAGCTTGGGATGAGCCTTATTTATTTATTCATTTATTTATTTACAAAGTGAATTGACAGGAAAATAAGGCTCATCCCAAGCTCAGCCCATCCCTATCCTCTCGCAAACCATGTTGGGCCGTTCCTGAATTTAGCCCCAGCTTGCGGCCGTAGTACCTGGTACGAATGTGAAATCCGCTCCGACTCGATTATTATTATTTAGTGTGGTAGGTATTTACCGTTTAGGTACTCTAATGTTTCTCATATGTTCTCTGAGTTCACTTAAGCGTTTCCTCTTTCCCTTAACTTTTTTAACACTGCGATTACCCATATTACTTGCCATCTAAAGTAGTATTAGCGCGTTAGAAAAATGTGCACAGGTCCGTCGTCGACTACGTTCACGAGTGTACTGGCGACTGGGCAATACTTGGCCGCCGCCGCGCGCTTGAACCGTTTTATTTTGCCAAAGACGAAATAAATTGATATGATTGATGTACTCAACCAATTGAAAATCTATGAAGCATAAATCGAAATCAACTAAAAAACTATTTAATAAAGCAAATTTTGTGTTGATATTCATAATAGTTTTCAAAATATTTGGTTTAAGGTGTAAATGAAAGCTCTTTTTTAAAAAATAAATCTATCGAGGTTTTTTTGAGCAATCGTGTTTTTGATGAAGTCAAAAACTAGCTAATAGACTGAAAATATGCATATAAAAAAATTGCAGTTGCAAGAACTGTATAAGTATTTTATTAAAATTTTCTAAAATTGTAGTTTTCACTGCGTACAGCGCCTTAAAATATTAAGTGGCATTTACAGAATCACGTACCGATCATGAAAGGCGTCGAACGGGGCTCCGATTAAACCTAGACGTAATTGCGGTCAATTTTCATGATTTCTAAGAGTTCAATTCAATTACTTCATGTTTCCCTCGTCTACGATAATATTAACTAAAGCAAACCACTGAAATACCTTCCATATTACTAAAATATCAAGTTCCCAAGGTAGTATCCGATTTAACGGTGAGAGTTTATGTGGATATCAGAGTATTTGGAAATTCTGGCGAGAATTTATTTGGGTAGTGCCAGTTTAATATTTTGAAATCGCGTTAGATATTAAATATAAAACCACCGGAGACTCACTTACTATAGTGAAAAAATACGGATAACTACGATAACGATACGGATACGGATTAGCCCGAAACATGTCGAGCTAATATTGAAACTCTGGTGCTTTGATCCGGGTACTGCCGTTTCGGCGAAAATTATCTCGCAATATGATTAATTTGGCAAATGTTTCATTTGGCAACTGTTTATTTTTTTCTGAAACTGTAAACTATTCGGGATATATTTTCAAGGGATTACTAATGTTTGGCAAAAACTGTTTACCAAAGTATCACATTGCAAACTTTTTTTCCCAAATTTTTATTTGGCAAAAACTCAATTGTCAAAACTACCTATCGCAATTTTACAGTCAGCAAACCTCTTTTTTGGCAAATGATTGTTTAGCAAATAATTTTTTTTTTTTTTAATGTCGTAAGTTGGCTGTATGTAATTTTTCCTTTGTCAGTTTTAATCATACTTATTGCATAATTAATTAATTACATGCTCATGTTCTATTTTCCCAATTTTTTTTTGGCAAATGTATCGTTTGGCATAACATACCAATCCCAAAACATTGCATGGCATACGGTTTATATCCCAATTTGGGTAGTGCGTAGGATAAAAATTAATAATACCTACTGGTATGTGAATTACGGCGGGATAAAGTGAAGAAGTTTACTGCATCTATGACTACTTCATTAAAGCATGGAAAACATTCAATGTCATGGTTTCATAATATCAAAGGTAATAATCTTTTCTGTGCTGTCATAAAAAAAATACCTAACATCGAAGGCTAAGGCGGGAGCTACGCTACGCTTCGCTCCCGCCTTAACCTTCTGAACCTAACCTGTCCGAGTCGCTTCTGCCCTGAAAGGTCTTGCTCGCTCGCATCGCTCGCTCGCGGCCAGCGATATGCCTAACAATGTTACCTACTATTATATATCTGCAACAAAATATTGCATGGCATACGACAGGGGTCACCAATTATTTCTGCCATTTGTTCGTTTTATACTTGAAATTCCTGTATAGATACCTACTATTGTATTTCTGCAACAGTAAAAATTAATTATCATTTGCCGAACTTTTGCTATAAGTTGAGCATGGGAAGTAACAAATTTGGCAAACATTTTTTGGCATATAATTTATGACAAAATAAAACATTTGCTTAATAAGCATTTGCTTAATAAAATCTTGACGAAGTGAAACTTTGCCAAATGATGATTTGACCAAATGAATAAAATGCAAAATGTAACTTTGCTAAACATTCGTTTGGGAAATGAAACTATTGCGATAAGTTATTTGGGAAGTCATATTTGGGAAAAATAATTTGCTAAACGGCAGTACACCATTTTCAAGACTATCCTGTAGGTTAGGTTAGGTTAGGTTAGTTTTATAACAATCCTGAACAGAATCATTTTGCGAAATAATTTTTCGCCGAAACATTATTATACCGCTTTGATCGCACCTCTGTGTTTTTCGGAAATCATGTGCAAAATTACATTTGATATTAACCATGAGCTTTACGGCGAATTCACCTGAGCATATTATTTTAATGGTACGCACTGCACCCGTGTGGGAACTATGGCCTAAGCCTTCTCATTCTGTGGGAAAGTCTGTGTCTGACGTATATCGCAAATGAGATGGTGATAGTTACTAGAAGTACCTTTAATCAGAATCATTCCATGACTAATAGAAATTTCTAATGTATTACAACACCATTCTTCTTTAATTGATTGAATCGGGGGCTGTACCTTATATTTAACGAGCGGATAATCGCGATAGCGTCACTGTCTCTTTCTAACTTTAACCTTTACTGTGCGACAGAAAGAACAAGCGAAAAAACTTGTAGTTCTGAGTGCGTTACATGCTTTAAAACGCGGCCACGACTTTGCACGACCGGTGGCACCTTCCAGCGTTTTATCAGTTCATTGCGTGTGCCGCTAGATAATCACTGTGCGGCGAGCGTCTCGGTCGCGCAATGCACGGAGAAAACGCTTGCCGCTACCGCCGCGCCGGTCGCAGGATGTTGTGGCTGAGCCGTAATAAAGGCACAAGTCTTTTTTTGCTCACGTCCAAATCAATGGAATTCATCAATATTTGTATCATAATTATCATTTTAGCCGAAAAACGTCTACTGCTGGACATAGGCCTCCCCCAAATTAAACGGTAATATAATCCCGGATATGTCCGAAAACTGCGGCCAGTAATACCGGAGGACGGGCAGCAGCGTCCTCGATACGGTAACCTACTGCGGTAAGCCGTGGTGGCCTAGTGACTTCATGGCCTCTTAAACAGAGGGTTGTGGGTTCGAGCTCGCACTCACACCTCTTAATTTATCGGAATTCGTGCGTGAAATTACATTTGAAGTTTATCATGATTTTAACGGTGGAGGAAAACGTCATGAGAAAGGCAGCGTACACTTGAGATAAATTCACTTGAGATGAATTCAATGATGTGCGTTCTAATACGCCCTGGACCCGCATGGGAATTGGCACTCAAGCCCTCTCATTCTGAGACGAGACCTGTGCACTACAATAGGACGTGTGTAGGCTGGGATGATGATGATGATGAATTGACGACCGGATGGCCTAGCCTAGTGGTTCGAGAACCTGACTACGAAGCTTGAGGTCCCGGGTTCGATTCCCGGTCGGGGCAGATATTTGTGTGACAAATGTGAATGTTTGTGCTCGGGTCTTGGATGTTCAATATGCATTTAAGTATGTACGTATATTTATCTATATAAGTATGTTTATCCGTTGTCTAGTGTCTACATATAGTACAAGCTTTGCTTAGTTTGGGACTAGGTCAATTGGTGTCAATCGTCCTATAAAAAAAAATCTACTGCGATCGCCAACCCGCCTGTCAAGCACTGCGATTACGACAATAGCCCAATATCTGTTCGCATAAGAATAAATCAAAATAAAATTTCATTTATTGTAAGAAAACACCTGCCAATAGACTCGCAGGGAAAGGGAAGACCGAGGACTTCCGATTAATAAAGCTGTTCTGACACCCTCTTCAGTTTTCCTCAATCTCGTCACGTCACTTCATACGTAGATATAGATGGAGTGGTATTATTGTATTATGTTATATTTCTACGGCTTTTTTATCGCGCCTAAGGGAAGTCTCCATTTTATTGAAGTTATTGTTCTTCTTCTACCTTACGAGAAACGTTCACGATCAAAAAGGTTATGGTAACATTTTTAAGCTCAAAGTCACTCAGAGGGCTATGGAGAGGGCTATGCTTGGAGTTTCTCTGCGGGATCGCACTAGAAATGATGAAATCTGCGCAAGAACTAAAAAAAGTTACCGACATAGCTCGAAGAATCGCCAGACTCAAGTGACAGTAGGCAGGGCACATTGCTTGTAGAACTGATGTCCGATGGGGCAAAAAGGTTCTCGAATGGCGTCCACGGACCGGAAGACGCAGTGTAGGTAGGGCTCCAACAAGATGGAACGACGACCTGGTGAAGGTAGCGGGAACGCTTTGGATGCGGATGGCACAGGGCCGATCTGTTTGGCGAGCCTTGGGGGAGGCCTATATTCAGCAGTGGATATCTTTCGGCTGAAATGATGATGATGATGAAATTTTTTAAAGAATCACGCCATCTATTGATTGCAGACGAAGTTAGCTCGTCATCTTTAAAGCCGAGGTACTTGTTCACAGGAACTCAGTACCGGAACATTATCAAAGTCAAAGTCAAAATTCTTTATTCAATTTAGGCATCAATTGATGCTCCTATGAACGTCGAAGAATCTACCACCGGTTCCGAAAAACCCTGTTGAGAAGAAACCGGCAAGAAACTCAAGAAGGTATATTTTTTTCAATCAGATCTACATTGTATCCTATGTCTCAATCGATATCTATTTCCATCCACTTCATCAAGCTTAATCTAAATTTGTTCAGCCGGTATTGCGTGATTAAGTAAAAAACATTCCAACATTTTCACAAACTTTCTTATTTATAATATTACACGACCCCTGGGTGTTGCAAAACGATTAATACAACTCCGCAGGTAGGCTTTGGCCGTGGCTGGTCTCGACCCTATAGGCTGAGCCAGGCCGCCAAGCGACTCTCGTCCTGTTCCAGCCATTCTGGAGGAAAGGTCTGAATTGTGCAGCGCGCGTACCGGTTACAGTGCCCCGTATTTTGATATAGGGTTTGCATTGCTTGGGGGTGCGCGCAACTGCTTTCTTTCTGCTTTTTCCCCTAAATTCAAGCCTAGGGTGAATGAGCATTTACTAGGCAAGCGTTCTCCATCGTAAGCCTCATCTTCGCTTTCCATGAGGCGTGATTGGGGTCAAACGGAAGTCTATATTGTATTAAAAAAAAATGGTTTTTTCTATTTAGCAGTGGCGTTGAGCCGTAATAATTCGATTCCCTCGGATTGCTTAAATGTTTTACATAATGTTAATGTTTTCACTAATTGCGAGATGTTTCGTCCAAAGGCAGATATGCGGTGAAGAGAGTTATTTACTTACATAGGTAATTGAGAATGAACTATATTTTTTATTGCGATTGCATTGCAGTAGCGATTTATTAAACCACTGATTTGCCAATTTAATTGACTATCTATATTCATCAAAGTCAACATCATATTGTATATTCTTTAACTAGGCGTAGAGATTTCTTTTATAATAATATGTCTATTTTTCTTTTATAATACCAGCGCCTTCGGAAATGAAAATGCGCCGCAAGAAACTTGGCAGAAAGTCGTTTCTTCCAAACAATATAGAAATAGAAATATAATGTTACGATTCACTTAACCAATAATACAAGCAAGTCGAAAAAATAATTTGGGTATCAAAACATTTCATAATTATTCTACCTAGTTTATACAGGGATGTATGGTAAACATACTCGTAGTCAAGTGCTTATTTCGACCATCTTAGAGCAATATATATATGTTTTATTATTATTTATTATTATAGTCTTGAGATACGTACAATCTTGATGTCAACTATCGTACTGTATTATACTCTCCTAGTGACTTTCCTATTTAGTGTATTTATTGTCTTACTTAAACTTTGAAAACTTGAAGCACAAAAATCGTCGTTTAATAATTACGTAGCTTCGCTTTAGACTCAAAAACACGCGCTTATCAAAAAATAAGAACAACCTAGACCGATTGTTAACCCCCGAAAACCTCCACCTAGAAATTTTCATGAAAATAATTGGAGCTGTTTCCAAGCACTCCATTCTAAATAAATTTACAAGAAAGGTATTTGAACTTGCTGTTTTCTATTTGCCCTGAAAATGCTAAGACTGCTTCAAAACGCGATTGTGCTTTATATCTTTTATCCACAGATTTTTCTAAAAAAAAATATTATACTTCAACACCCACGCAAGATTTTGAAGATTGAAACTTAAAAGGAAATATCCTTTTTTTCCCTTGTTTTAGTTTTAATCCATTCAAAAGTCTTCCCAGTCGTTACAGGTGTTCCTAAAACGACAATTTTATTTCAAACTAGCTCTTGCTCGCGAATTTATCTACAAATAATTATCGTGTCGCTATCCCTCGGGATTTTCTTATGTCCTTCCCAAGGTCTTAATCTAAATTCTAACTTAATTTGTCTGCGAGAATTTTTATTTTTGTAATGTCACTGTTCTGTTTTTGGAGTTAAATAAAGAATGTATTTTTAAAAAATACATACATACCTCCTAAGTATACTGGTGCAACTGCATAATGGTGATTTTACAGTAAAGACCGTATCGTATATACGGGCATAACATCTGCCTTAGAGATCCCTATTGTGGTCTCTCTCCATCTCCATCCTATCGTGAAACACGGCCATATTTACTAAAAGAAAATAAAAGAAGAAACGTATATACGATACGGTCTTTACTGTAAAATCACCATTATGCAGTTACACCAGTATACTTAGGAGGTATCGTTGTATTGTTAATTGTTAATTTCACCTAAATTGGTACCTACCTATAGGGGTTTAAGCGTGAACAGGTAAGTAGAGAATTACTTTCGTATTAATGAACTGAAACAATTACTTTACTCACCCGCGACCTTACGTTATTAAGGTCGCGGGTGAGCAAAGTTATTGTTTCAGTTCAATAAATTACTTTCGTATTTATAATATTAGTACTGAAGTATGGATCGGTCACGGTATTTTGTTCTCAAACATCTATTTAAAAAGAAGAGTGTTGAGACCCTAATGCGGAATATTTTTTGTATGAATTACAATTCATACAGCTACAGCTACAGCTCAGCCTGTCTCATATAAAGATAACATTTTATGTCAAACAGTGGTAATTAAGGTAAATGAAACGGGCTGAAATATAAAAATAAATCGAGGGTAGTGATATTAATGTCGAATCGGAAGAAAATGATAAAGTAGTTACTAGCATTTCAACCCTATCAGTATTCTATCACATAATATATAAAAAAAATGAGCCGAGCAAAAAGGTTTTATAAAACGATACAGTTTGCTTGCCATTAAGTTTCTATTTGACAAAATTTCATGCTAAACTAGCTTATTTCTCCAATTCTGCTAACCTGATACTGATTGCGCTTTATATGCTCGAGAGAACTATCAATTAGTTTTATTTTATTTCGTCATTCAAATAATGCAAAAATTTATTTAAAATATTTAGTATATCATAGTCTCTTTAGAGAAAATCCATCACAAACAAAAATGTTTAAACTAAATAAAATAATATGATTAATTTAAAATGAAGAAGTTTTTATGACTGAATTTCAAAATATTTTTCAACCGCTATTTTTTACTTTCATATCTGTAGTAAGGTTATAATTAAAAAATACAACAAGACACTTAATTACAGTCTATTAATTAAAAGTCCAACGATACCTTACCTGCTAATTATCCACTGGAGCGCAATTCAATTCCACGATTTTTCCCGTAAATTTCAATTCACTAAAGTATCAACACTCCACTTTCACTTCTACCAAAAAAAAAGTTTCGAACCGTTCACTATCCCTGAAAACTTGTCAACTGTTAACACTCGAATTAACCCTTGTACTGCCGAGTTCACATCTCGCTTCACTTTACCGAACGTCACAAAACAGGACAGCAAATACGTCCTTCCACCACGAGAACTCGAGGGTGACTAAAGTACACAGCATCGCAGGGTCGTTTTTGCCGTTGTGTGCGTGGAACGCCTGTGTTTACACGATGTTTTACAGGGACTCTAGGGGTGTGTGAGTGGTTTTCTTTGTCTGTGTCCGTGATTTCAGAGTCCTGATAGTCAGCGATTATGAATGTGTGACCTGATCACCTACAAGTTAAGCGTGTATTGGTGCCGAGTTGGCTCGCGCATGACTGAAAATCTTGGAAAAATAAATCGGTTTGGCGCTCTATTTGAATATTGCGCAGTGTGTATGAATGAGATTTTGTGCGACGATATGAAAGTTTGTTAGAAGAAGAAATGGTTTTATTTTTGTTATGTATCGTTATATTACAGGTAAGTTACTGCTATAATATCTGGTGTATTAGCTATATTAACCGAAAAAAAACCGGCCAAGTGTGTATCGTATCAGCGCAATGTAGAGTTCCGTATTAATAGTAAATTACCTTAATATATTTTCATTTTCAATAGTTTAGTTTATTTACTCATTCAATATTATATTATATAATAATTTACGTAAATGTCAAATCACTTTTTTTCATGTTGAGGTCTTCAAAGGTACATTAATAATTTATTGAAACAGGCTTTACTTTGCGGAGGTCCATATTAATAAACTGAAACAATGACTTTGCTCACCCGCGACCTTACGATAGTTACGTTTATGTAAGAAATTAATGCGTGTTCTTGCACTGTACAAACACACACAAACCCAACCATCACCACTACCAAACTACACCGACGCGTTTCAAACTCAACCAGAGCTCATCTTCAGAGTAGGTACCACAACCGTACGCTATGCTACCAAATGTTAGACTAACAAACCAAAAGATTTAATTTAGACAAAAAAAAACAAACCATAGTCCATCTAAATCCGTCCAGCTGTTTTAGATTGACTTTTGCACTTATAACATTAGCAGGAATAGTAAAATAAAATTACAAACGAGGTCTATAATCAATCACTTATTTTGCCCTCGAATTAATTTGTAGCCGGTAGCGGCTTAAATGGTTGTGACGTCATTAATAAATAATAATAATAAAAATGATTTATTGTACAATCAACATCAAATTAGTTACAGTGCTCAATACATAAAGTAGGTTTGTACAGAGAAGTCACAAGAGTTGTCATACAATCTGACCCCCCAAACTAGGTAAAGACCTGTGTCTTGGGGGAATTGCCGAAATAATACGCTAGACACTTTTTTATTGTTTTGTGAACTTATGACTTTAATGACGTATCTTGTCTTGTAAAATCATAGAAGGGTATTATTATTTTAGCCGTTGTGGGTGGCCTACTGGTTTGACCTATAGCATTTCGAGCAGAGGGTTGTGGGTTCGAGCCTGGGCTCGCATATCTGAGTTTTCAGAATTTACATGCGAAATTATATTTGAAATTTACCATGAGCTTTACGGTGAAAGTAAACACCGTGATGAATCCTGCACAAATGACGAAATGCGATGATGTGTGTGAAATTCCTAATCCACATTGAGGCCGCGCTGGAACTACGGTCCAAGCCCTCTCAATCTGAGAGGAGGCCTGTGCCCTGCAGTGAGACATATATAGGCTGTAATGATGATGATTATTATTTTAATTGAACTCTAAATGGGTGATAAGTAAATGAGCAACGAAATCTAACTTTACCTACAAAAACACTAATACAACGACTAAATTAATAACTCAGTGACAGTTTTACCGACTAGGCGACTGGTCTGGAATGAATTTTGTCACCAAGTAAATTTAACAGTCACTCGTTTTATTATTCTTTAAAATCAATCCTCTAAGCGCTTTACACATAAAAAATTAAGTCAATCTGACTAATTGACGTAAGTAAGTAAGTACCTACTACATCGAAATTGTCGTGGACGTTATCGAGCCTTTTTTACTACATTCTGATTAGTTCCTAAAAGTAACGTCCGTTACAGCCAAGAACTTTACGAAGGATAAAGTCGATACTAAAAAACTTGCTAAAAAAATACTTACTCTAAATCTAGTTGAGGATAACAAGCTATTACAAAATGTATTCAAAATCAATAACCGCCCGGGTCCTCAAGTTAAACAGGCTTGTAATAAAGGTTAAATCAAACCCCGTCGAGCTTTGAGTGCTATCCAAAGACAAAAAGCTCTCGAAAGTTGCGAGTATGATCTTGAATTCGGGACGGAGATGGTGGAAGTCCTAGGCACGAGAGGCAGCGGGAAGTGGGTATTTTGGTCATTTAACCTATTCATGTGGGTATTCATTCTGGTTTAGGTTGCGGGATCGCGTTCAATGCGGATGGCGCGGGACCGATCTGTTTGGCCAGCCTTGGGAGAAGCAATGGATATCTTTCGGCTGAAATGATGATGATGATGAAACTATTCATGGACTTCATTTCATCGCAGCGGCAAGAGGGTTTTCACGGTACTTGAGAGAGAGAGAGAGAGAGAGAGAGAGATTGGAACTATTCATGTAATTGTGTATTCCATGTGTGTACACCAAAAGGTGTCATCATTTTTAAAGCCTATTAGACGTCTCAAAGCTGGGCAAAGCCCTCTCCTTTTTCCTGCGATCCTTTTCTATCATTTTCAAAATATTTGGCAAAATGAGTCAAAACGATCCAAACTATCCTATCACGGGACAATTCACACCAATTGACCTAGTCCCAAACTAAACAAAGCTTGTACTATCGGTACTAGACAACGGATAAACATACTTATAAGTATAAATAAATACATTCTTTAATACATATTAAACATCCAAGACTCGAGCACAAAATACAACACACACAGAATACATAAAATCACAAATGGAACTGAGGACGTTCTTCTTCGTTCTTGACGTTTGAAATAGTTCAATTAAGACACGTTATTAAGTGAAATGAAGCCGTATTTATTAGTTCATATTTAACAGTTTTAGTATCTATAAGCAGAAATCTTGATTTTGGCTGCCAAAATGTCAATTAATTTGAGTACACAATATTTATTTATTTATTTATTTCCACATTAAATCTATCATTACATTACCCAATGCGATAGAGTAGCACATCATTACGCAAAATGAAAAAGAAAAAATTACAATTATAAATTACATTGATAACATAAGAAATTTAACGTAGCTTTTGTGAACTCATATAAACTTTCATATCATTAGTACGAAATAAATTAATAATTAGTATACTCCTTCGCTTGTAACTCGAACTGCTGTTTAATGTAGGCCGATCCAAAATCTCGAAGCTACTGAAAGGCCTACTTCGATAGCTATTGTTTACGTGGAAGGTTTGGCCACAAAACATGTACATAAAAAATAAAGGTTCCTAAAGATTAAACAACTAAGATAATATTTGGTTTTGAGATAGAATGAGAGTTCCCGTCTTCATAGTAAACAAGTTACTGTATTTGTCGAAACGTTGCTGAATTATGTTTGGATTGTCTACTCATATTATGTAGACTAGTTAGTAAAGTTCTAGTAACGATATTTACGGTAAACTCTCACATAATAGACTAGAAATTAAATGAGTTTCCATTAAAGCTATTTTTTATTAAATGTGACAATAATTGTATACAATACTTTTTCTACGAGTCATCATCATACATACATACATAACCTTTTTCGTCCGCCATTCCATGAAGTTAGCATAACTCCTGTTGTATAGTTTTTTAGATTTTTCTGGCAACAAGGTAAGCGTTGCTACCTCTGCAATAGTAGTTATCTCCTCTGGAGTAGCGGCGAAACTAATCTCGTCACTGTCACTGATGTTTAATTCGAATTAGGGATTATTTATTTAACACCATCGATTTCGTGTCAAATAACAAACAAAACTTTTAAATTTTCGTAGGCTCACAAAAAGAACTAATGAGACGTCGTTATAAAACTGTTTCTGATTGGCCAATTACTTCAATTACTAACCAATCAAGTAACAGAAGAAAAAAGTTAGTGTGTTCAAATGGAAGCAAATTTGCCAGATATTTCCAACTTTACATTGGGTGCGTTCCACTAAGCGCTCACGACGCTCAATCGAAGTACTAAGTTCTAATTTTGACATTATTATAGTCGTCTAGAGCGTTGTATAATAATCATTACAGTTGAGTCCGAAGTGCCATAGACTATCCAAGATTAAAAAGTATGTGATGGCAATTTTGTCTATAAACACATAATTGACAGATTAAAATCAACGAGTAGAAAAAATTATTTAGTTCCTCTTCTATCCTTTTTATGTGGGAGTCTAAATATAAAATATTTAATCGACAACAGAAAAAGGACGACAGGTTTTCAACAATCATGACCTTTCCCTATTATTGTTTGTTTTACCTGCTGAAAAGTTGTGTTTGTTCTTTCTTGTTTTAGTTATTAACTAGCTTTTGCCCGCGGCTTCGCTCGCGTGTACCATGAGAATTCCAAAGCACCAAGATATCAAGCAAGCAAGCATACAGGCAAGCAAGCAAGCATGCAAGCAAGATGCAAGCATGCATGCACGCTTGCTTGCTTGCGTGACAATGGGACCATCTCAGAAGTATATTATATTCTTTCGAATAAAAAAGTAATTTTTAAAATCGGTCCACAATTGACCGAGAAATCGGTGAACATACTTACAAAAAAAATACATTAAGTGGAATGCATAACCTCCTCCTTTTTTTGAAGTCGGTTAAAGAGCCCTTTGCGGCCTACTTACAGTATAAACTTATGAATTTTGAAATTTTAGCTTACAATCAGTAAAACGCAAAATCCCGTATTTTCCCGTTCCCGTGGGAATTTTGGAAAGTCCTCTCTCAATGCTCTTCTACACTTCCCAAGCAACCTACATGCCAAATTTCAGCTTTCTACGACCAGTTAAACGAAAAATCCCGTTTTTTCCCGTTCCCGTGGGAATTTTGGAAAGTCCTCTCTCAATGCTCCTCTACACTCCCCAAGCAACCTCATGCCGAATTTCAGCTTTCTACGACCAGTAAAATGAAAAATCCCGTTTTTCCCGTTCCCGTGGGAATTTTGTATAGTCCTCCCTTAATGCTCTTCTACACTTCCCAAGCAACCTACATGCCAAATTTCAGCTTTCTACGACCAGTTAAACGAAAAATCCCGTTTTTTCCCGTTCCCGTGGGAATTTTGGAAAGTCCTCTCTCAATGCTCCTCTACACTCCCCAAGCAACCTCATGCCGAATTTCAGCTTTCTACGACCAGTAAAATGAAAAATCCCGTTTTTCTCGTTCCCGTGGGAATTTTGTATAGTCCTTCTTTAATGCTCTTCTACACTTCCCAAGCAACCTACATGCCAAATTTCAGCTTTCTGCGACCAGTAAAACGAAAAATCCCGTTTTTCCCGTTCCCGTGGGAATTTTGGAAAGTCCTCTCTTAATCCTCCTCTACACTCTCCAAGCAACCTAGATGCCGAATTTCAGCTTTCTACGACCAGTAAAACGAAAAATCCCGTTTTTTCCCGTTCCCGTAGGAATTTTGGAAAGTCCTCTCTCAATGCTCCTCTACACTCCCCAAGCAACCTACATGCCGAATTTTAGCTTTCTACGACCAGTAAACCGAAAAATCCCGTTTTTTCCCGTTCCCATGAGAATTTTGGAAAGTCCTCTCTTAATCCTCCTCTACACTTTCCAAGCAACCTAGATGCCGAATTTCAGCTTTCTACGACCAGTAAAGCGAAAAATCCCGTTTTTTCCTTATCCCGTGAGAATTTCCGAAAATCCTTCAAACTGTTTTTTACTATTATAATTACCTACTTCTATGCCAAATTTCAAGAATCTAGTAATTATACTTCACAGGATCCCGTTGAACTGAATATATAAATCCCGTTTTTTCCCGTCCCCGTGGGAATTCCCAAAAATCCTGGATGCCTAAATTGTATAAGGTATCTATGTGCAAAATTTCAAGTCTCTAGGTCCAGTGGTTTGGGCTGTGCGTTGATATATCAACAGTCATTTAGTTTAATTAGACATTTCAACCCCATCCAGGGAGATGGTATTTTACGTCCGCCACATCGGATTTTAAAACCGTTGTTGTTTTCATAACCAGCGACCCGATAAACCATAGAAACAACACCCATGTTGATTTTCAGACTTTGTTACCCCTTTCCCCCCTTTTAGGGGTTGAATTCTCAAAAAACCTGAAACACGTGTTTACTCATTTACCATTAGGAGTACTTCTGTGAAGTTTCGAATAAAATAGTCGAACTAATCTTGTTTCCCCATACAAACTTTGGACCCCCTTTTCACCCCCTTAGGGAGTGAATTTTGAAAAATCCTTTCTTAGTGCGCCCCTAGACCTTATAAGGAACCTACATGCCAAATTTGGAATCTCTAGGCCCAGTGGTTTGGGCTGTGCGTTGATATGTCAGTCAGTCAGTCAGTCAGTCAGTCAGTCAGTCAGTTTCTTCTTTTATATATATAGATATACACAACGAGTCTGAAACTAAAAAAAAACCTTTTTTATAATTATTTTCTGAATAACTACAGTTATAATTGCTTGCTGCTGTGTTTTATTATTGCTGTGCGCTGTTTTTCTTTAATTTTCGTAAACTTTAAGGGAAGATTGTTCAGGTCAGATAAAACTAATTTCTCGAAGCCACTAGTATCCTAACGCGCGCTATTGATAGTCAACTAAATACCTACTTAATGAGGAATTAATATTTAAATTAATTAGCGACGCGTGGTTATCCAGAGTATTGTTTCCTAATTTATTGGCTAGTATTTCCTTTTTAAACTTCAAAGAGAAGGCTAAAGACGTGAGTTTACTGAATACTATTTTTTTTTGTCTTTGATATGTCACGTGTATCTTGGAGTTAAACCTATTGGAAAGTTTATTGAATCAGGCGTTACTTTGCGGAGGTCCATATTAATGAACTGAAACTATTACATTGCTCACCCGTGACCTTCGTAAGGCCGCGAGTGAGCAAAGTAATAGTTTCAGTTCTACTGGAAAGCGTAATTTTTTTGTGTTAAGAAAATAGTGCTCTCGGCTCTTTCTTTTTGAAAATCTCTAAGTCAGAGTTGTCACTAACTGTGCTAATTATAAAGTGGTTACAAACTGACCATTTGGGTAGTTAATTATCGTGCATAGAAAATAAAAAAATAATTGTTTCGCATGTAACAAAAACTATTAACCAGGTAGTTTGCATGAGTTTTAAGGTGTACTTCCGTTTGGCAAATTATTTTTCCTGAACTGATTCATTTGGCAAATGTTTCATTTCCCAAATGTTTATTTTTTCTGAAACTGTAAACTATTCAGGATATATTTCAGGACTATTCTGTAGCTTAGGTTAGGTTTGTGTTATAAAATGTTGACAGTTTCAGAATAAATAAACAGTTGGGAAATGAAATATTTGCCAAATGAATCAGTTTGGGAAAAATAATTTGCGAAACATTAGTAAACCCTTTACTGACAATGATGTTTAGGGTGGTAAAGGAATTTCTTAGTTGGTTCTTAAAAAAATCAAAATCAAATTCAAAACGTTTTCCTGCAAGTTGGCCGCAAAGGGCTCTTTTACATGTAGTTTTTTTTAAAACTACCAGCGCTCTCGTAAGGACCATCATTGCCAAGAAGAATGCGCCGCAAGAAACTTGGCAGAAAGTAATCTTTTCAACTGAAAATATAATAAATAATTACAAACAAAAAAAATACAAAATTGTAGAATTAAACAAAAAAATATATATAAAAAAATACAGGGATGTATGGGGTCCCTTTACTTAGTTAAGAAACTAAACCTATCTTAAATATCTACGTTCAGTGGAAGTGTTGAAAGTTTCCATCGTCAAAAAATAAAAAAGGAAAAATAATAATATTGGAGATAGTCTTCCAATGTCACAATAAGTAAATTATTCTGAAATACACATTTATTTTCAGGTCAAGTAACCATTAAACTTTTGGATTTCAAAGGCAAGCTTACGCCTGCCGACCCCAAAGCTGGCACCAAGTTATATATTAAATTTAAAGAAAATATAAAAAAAAAACACAATGTATAAAGTTCCTGCTATGTTTTATTGCCGTCCTATATTATGTACTTCAAACTGCAAACATAATTTACACATTCTACATAACTGTATTCAATATTCGGCTCGGAACGGGTCTTGTAATCAAGACAGGAACCTATTAATATGTATCACATGTACATAATGGAGATGTAATTTGACAGACATTTGACTAGCTAGCCGATAATATGTTGTAATTATATAATGCCTGATTTGAATTGTCTATTTATAATTGATCAAAGTTAAGATTTAATTACCATTTCAGATTGCTGCTATTATTTTATAGTCTTGGAATTATTTTAATTTACAATTGGACACGATTGTAAAGATTTACCCCCTGTTTCACCATCCGTTGATCAAATTTATTTGACGGATAAATGTGATGCCGTCTGTGTTTCTTTTGCTCGAATAGACGGAGACGGCATCACATTTATCCGTCAGTTAAAATTATTCAATGGGTGGTGAAACAGTCCCTTAGTGTTTTTTTATGTATTTACCTTAAGTTTACCATATTGTGCATATTTATATTCATACTAATATTTTAAATACGAAAGTGTGTCTGTCTATTTGTATGTATGTTACATTTTCACGTTTAAACCGTAAAACCGATTTAGATGAAATTTGGAATGGAAAGTTTGAGGTCTTAGAAGGACATAAATAAATAAAAATAAAAATAAAAACACAACAACAACATTGTCGGTCTCTATATACTTTGTATAGATATGCGATCTGACCGTGCGGTCCGCGCGGTCAGACGCACGCACGCGCAATATATTATAGAGACCGACAATGTTGTTCATACATAATGCGGGCTGCGTTCAATTTGACCTGACCGCGACCTCAGAACGCATCCAGGTGTGACAAATCCTTAATATAACAAAACAATTGAAATAAGATAAAATCAAAGTCTTTTCAATCTTAATTAGATCACAGTTCAAACCTTCTAACCCAATAAAGCTGAAATTATGCATTCCCTTTGATCTAGACAAGTCTGGATTTTTCATCAACGTGAATCAACTAAAAGTGGTATTTATTTTAGCTAAGCTTAAACTCAAGTCAACTTTTACTATTTTCCAAGGTAGACTATTTGCCGACTGCGTTTCGTCTTGTCAAAGTCAAAAGTGAGAATTTATAGATTATGCCGCAACAAGATCATCCACTTAAAACTAAATACTTAAATGACGAAGACACAGTCTCACAGCAAGTCGGACTCACCGCATTGTTCACCACTATCATGTAGCTATCAACAACCAAACAATCATCACCTCTTCTTCCACACGCTAGTCAACCAACCAACCATCGCTCGCCAACCAAGGCTCTGGGGGCAACACGCAACTGGGCATTTTTATTTTTTCTTGTACCTTTTGACTTTATTTTTAATTGGGAAAGTATAATGTGATTTCTGCTCAGAATCACGAACTCTTTCGATCCTACTAGGAGAAAAAAAGTGTCCAAAGTTTTTTTTCCCGTTCCTTTACCATTTTTCATAGACCGTATTATGACCGTAACGGAATGGAGGAATCGAAAATTATATTATGTAAATTTTTGGACACTTTTTTCTCCTAGTAGGATCGAAAGAGCTCGTGATTCTGAGCAGAAATCACATAAAACTTTCCGAATTTAAAAAAAAGTCAAAAGATACAAGCAAAAATAAAAATGCCCAACTGGCACTTGCAAGCGCCGGCATGAGGCGCAGACTGCATATCGATTTGTACCAACCTCCGGTCTAAAAAGAGGGGCTGCGGGAACGACTTCTAGCGCCATCTAGTCATCAAATACAGAACTAACTGCTACACCCTGCATCGCGCTATCGAAGTTTCTCAACTCGGCTGCTTAAATACAACGTCCAACTTTCATCCATCCGACTTCGGTCCCCAGGCATAACATTTGCCTGGAGAGAGATTTATTTGTTGTGCCTATCCGTTACAGTAAATTGTTATAAGGTTAAAGATAAGTTACCTAGCTGAGCATTTCTCAAAAAAAATGCCAGATTTTTTAATAATATTATTATTATTATAATACCTTTAAACGAGCAATTCTTGCATATATAATATAATCAGAATCTCAGAAACGGCTCCAACGATTTCGATGAAATTTGGTATGTGGGGGTTTTCGGGGATGATAAATTGATCTAGGGCCTTATCTCTGGGAAAACGTTATGACAAAAATCGATCGGTCGCCTAGGTATTTTATGTTAATATGACAAAAAATATCCCGATTTTTTTTCCTATTTTATTACTATTTCATACACTTTGTATCGCGTAACAAAAAGGATGAATGACATTTTCGGGTAATTTTTTTTCTCCTATAGGGATGGAAAGAGCCCGTGATTCTGTATAGGAATAACATAAAGTTGTTGGGAATATAAAAAAAATAAAAGTGGCATTTTTTTTGAGAAATGCTCTGCTTGCTATTTACTTAGCTTTTTGCATTATATTGTTAGTCCGTTAGACCTCCCGCGAGCCACAGTGACACGTAACCAGGTAGGGCGCATTCCGCGATTACGTTTTTTGCTACAAGTGCATGCCGAGCGCCGCACTAGTGTGGCATGGTTCAGCGGTTGCCTTACACTCTGTAACGGATCGATATCATTAATACTAGTTTTTTGTTGACGGAACTCACTTTATTTTTGCATTATCAATGACAGATAATACGTAATATTCTTTTCATCTCTTCTGTTCGGAAAGTTAAATTTTCATGGGTAGATAGCCGGGTGGAAAATTGCGTTTTCATCTCTAGGGTGGAAAGTAATTTTTTTTTAATTTTTACGATTAGCCACGGAGTCGAAGATAATTCAGTTACGCCAATGACACTTTTTTTCACGTTTCGGCGTGGCCATCTAGATGCACGTCGTGACCATGGAGCTTATATACAACACTGGAGGTTGTACGCCGAACATCCGTTTGAAACAAGAAATTTGATCTTTATTACTTCACGAAAATATTCCATCTCTTTCTTTAGTTAGGTTAAGAAAAAGATGGTAGTCATTCGTGAAAAAGTGAAAGAAAAATATAAATAGGTAAGTAATAAAGGTCAAAACTTCTTCGTTTGGCGTTCAACCTCCAGTTTTGTATATAAGCTCCTTGGTCGTGACCAACTCGATTTTTCGGCCGTGGCAAGTGGCCAGGGCGAAAAGGTTGGAGGTTGGCTATATAAGTAAATTCAATTTATTATTATTCTCATTTTTTTGTAGTATTTTACTTTTCTCACAGTCGAAATGAAAAGTAGAGTGTCTAACTCGGGTGAAATTACTCATTTCCCCTTGAACTATTGGCGCTCTCACTTCGTTCGTTTCTTCGTTCTCCCTTGGTTATCAATCTACTATTGATCTATACCTGCATGAACAGTGAAATAGTTATAATACTGATTAACTAGCTGATAGACAACGCACAAACTAAGCCACTGGAGTTAGAGACTTTAACTTGGCAGTCTTGGCAGACTTTAACTCATATTTCATGAGGATCGAAAGTGATTTTATATTAAAGTTTTTTATAGGACAGGAGCTAACAAATTGGTAATAAATTTATAGTCATAACAAAACATTGATGAAGATGTTTTCTTGCAAAGTTAAAAGTCATAATGGCAGATAAAGCTACGTCAACTTGGAGAATAAAATTTCAGCTAATGATTAAAAGGTTTCTGAACAAATAATGTTTTTGTCAAAAATTTCATTTTCAATGCAAGCTTTTTTGCTGACTGTACTTTTAGTAAACTGTACTTGCATTGACATCCAACCTACATAAGTATACCAAATTTCAAGTAAATCCGACCACTGGAATTGGGTCAAATTCAACTTCCAAGATATGACTTGCAAGTTAATAAAAAGCTTTTAAAATGAAGGCATGGCACATAATAAAAGTTTTGTGTAAATCCATTATAATATAAATTTTTGATGCGAAACCTTCACCTCTCTGTGGATTATCTTTGAAAATATAATCTTGACTAGAGTTCAAACTTCCAAAAATAATTAACAGCTCCTAATTTATTTACTCTAAATGTTTTAAGACAGTTTGTTGAGTTTCTGAGCACCGTTTTAGCGTTAAATTCATCAGTGAAAAATGCTTTCCGTTTTTTGAGAATATCTTTAACTGAAACTCTTTGTACTCATAAATTTTTATGTAACCTGTATTATTAGCTTTCACATTCCCAACCCAAATCAAAGGTTTACTGATATAAATCTATTAAAGGGTTAAGTTTGTACGTGTATCTTATTATTTGTCAAAATTGTATTTTTGTTTTTTGTTTATATTTTGTATAAAAGAACATAACTGTAAAAACAGAACAAATTATTTCTTTTATGGAAATACTTCAATACCTTTCTCCCTTAAAATACCACGAAAAATAGTTCCAATGAAAACATAATTGCCTAAATAAATTAGATAATATTTGGTTCAGTACATTCATTATTATGCTACTCATTGTTATGTTTATTATTATGCTATCTATCAAAAAGCAAAAGAAAGTGTATCTCATGCACGTGCTTGGAAACGACAGATACAATGTTACTGCAGTTGATGATGATGAGAAAAGTGAAGGAAAAGAGATGCGCTAGACAAAAGAAGACAATATATCATGCAACATACAGTCCAACTATTCTTTACTTAATACTACAAAAAAAGTGAGTTATTAGAAACAAAAACAATGTAAACCATAAGAGAGGCAAGCTAATAGATAACTTCCAGACAACCATTTATATAGTAAACAAATATGTGGAAAACAAAACAAACAATACATAATTATAATATACGGGAGTGGAACGCCACTACCACAGCTGTTCCGGCTGACTGTTGATATAGATAGATGAACACAAAAAGCTTACGGCCAACCTTCAAGATTGAAGAGGAAAGAAGAAGCAGAAAAAAGCTAGAGAGTTTCGAATCATGTACAAGCATGAAATAAAAAATAACTAGACACTTAATAACATAAAGGCTCTCAGTGACCCCAATCAATAATTGTGTATTAATATTTAATTCAGTAGAATATTGTTATACGACCTGATTACAAAGCTAGCTCACTTAATAACAGGATTCCAATAAACACCCCAAAATAACTCATGAACCCTTCCATAGTAATCACTAAATAAAATATTCAAAAACCCGCACAAAATCGATAAAAATAATGGATTTCATGCTAGAAAATCATACCTGTCATTAAGAGTTTTTGATAATTTTCTATGGTACAATAATAACATAATTACTATGTCTATTGTTGTTGATAATTAGAGACCTGGTGTGATGGTATCGCCGATAAAGCTGATAATTTGTGATGTTAAAAGGTACTGAGATGTAAAATATTACAAATATTTACAAGGGTAATAAAATATGAATGAAAAAAAATCAGTCACGGCTACTTCGATTGTTATTATGACTGTATTGACGGTGCTAATACGCCCTGTGATGGCTAATCTGCTGATTTAAGCGCAATTTTATTATTAACTTTCGGTACACTTTTGGCATGTTAAGACGCTACATCAAATAGGCGTAAAGGATAATTTGTGGTCAGGCATTCACCTTTTCTCTTTTGGATATGGTAAATGAGATACAATGGTAACAAACATTATCTTATTAGGTATCTCAAATGTTATTTTTTCAGCTGAAATAAGTTAAATTTAATAACTTATCAATTTTAAAACCAAATTTAAATATTAATTATCTATGAATTTTGGAACTAAAATGAATTATTATTAATAATTTTAATGTCATCTGTTGACCTGTTCTACTGTCTGTGGGTGTACAAATTTTCGGAGTGGAATTACTCGCCCACTAATAGTTTGATTGACTTGAACGTCAAAAGGTAAATCTCGAATTCATTTATTTGATTGTTTAAGCATTTTACATCTCCACCAAATTTGTCTTTTATATTTTTTATTTCAAAATCATCATATCAGCCAAAGACGTCCACTGCTGGACAAAGGGTTCCCCCAAAGAGTTTCACAACGATTGTTCCTGCCCTGCCCACATCCAAGTAGTTCTTGCGACCTTTACCAGATCTTCGGTCCATCTCGAGTCGGTTTTTAATTTGCTTTGTCATAATTGTTATACCGGGTGTCCCAAAAGGCAGGTTAGCTCAAGAGGGACCTAACTACCCTAACATGGCCTCAGTAAGAGATGCACGGTTCAAGCAATTCACATCAATGGACCTAGACCCAAAATAAGCAAAGCTTGTTTCATTGGCACTAGACAACACATCACGCATCCAAGACTCAAGTACAAACATTCGTATTTTTAATAACGTAATGCGTCGAACCTCGGACCTCAAGCATTATAGTCAGTTTCTCTAACCGATAGACCATCCAATCGTCGATTTAATTCTTCTCTATTCTCTCTTCTGAATTAAAAATGGTTTTACCGGAATTACTTGCTTTTAACAAATCAAAAGCACTCTAATCACTCTATTTGTAAACCAAATCGAATTGAAACCTTGCACTAAATCCAATAAAAGTCTGAATCGCATCAGAACAGACGATATTCGACTAGGAATCGTTGGAATCACGCTATTTGTAAATAATCAACACATTTCTATTCGGTATGCGAGCAAGCCCGGGGGATTCGTGGCGAGGGAAAAAATGTGGATACGGTACCTACCTTTTGTTTTCTGTTTGGGTTCCGTAATAGAATAACTGCGAAGTTAAATAAATAACAATTTTGAAGAAATTGGAAGGACAACTGAACTGGAAGCGGTACATTAGCTGGGTGACGACTTGAAAGGGGTTGTACATACCTAGAGGAGAAGACAAAGTAGAGGGCTCAGTTATTTTTTCGATTGTTCTACTCTCCAAGCTCAAACACTTCATTACAAGAAGTGTTGATATGCAACATGATAAGGTGATCAAAGCTATGGCCTCATCAATGTAACGCATCAATCAATATTTGGGCATTTCTCAAAACTTTTATACATTTCATTTTAGACTTCGGCGTGCATAGAAATTTACAGGTAGAAGCGTGAATGCAATTGAGCCTAACTAACACATCCTCTCAAAATATCCTAAGTCGTTTGTATGGAAATTTCCTTTTTTGTTACCAAAATGTCCTTATTTGTTGGTTACAAAAAGGAACTTTCATACAAATTAATCAGGACATTTTGGGAGACTGTGCAATTTCAACTCAGTTGCATTCACGCTACTTACCTTTAAATTGCTCATTTAATCTTACCGTCCATTTCCATCTTCATACAAATGAAATACATTAAAAACAAAAGCAAACAAGATCTGTGCAGTTTACATTACTCTCAGGACCACTTCGATCGATTTATTCCTTTTGCAGCAGCACTATGAATTTTCAAGTAACTAGGTTTGCGATTCTTTTATCTGGCAAAGGCAACAGCATGATTAGCATTGTGGTTTCGGTGTAGTGTTTGATAGTTCGTTTTGCTTTGTCTACGGTTAAACCGTACTTTCAAAGTGTCATTAATTTAAAAAATAGATTCAATTTGACAGAGGCGAAGGGTACTAACGACCCGATTCCCCCCGGGTTGACTAAATTTTTGAAGTTACTAAAAGCTTCTCTTCCATTACTACACTTTCAAGAAGAGAATATAAATAAACTATTTATTAAATGGGATTTCGGATTTTTTTTCTCCGGCTTTATTTGCAAAAATTTTCACGCCCAGCCACTTCAATTGGATATATTATGTAGGTATTAATAATATTAACTAGCTTTTGCTGGCGGCTTCGCTCGCGTGAAGTCGCGTCAATAGTATTCGAAGGAAGTCTAATGCTAATAGTGTCCTACTGCCAGGCAAAGTCCTTTCTCCCTTGGACCTCCGACTCGCCTGACGTCTTTGTTGCAAAACATGACACTGCTTATCTTGCGGCGCATTCTCTTTCCAAAAGCGCTTGTATAAAAAAAAATAGACATGAAAACTGATGTAATCGCTTCTCAAGTGAATAAATAGAATTTGAATTTAAAAATCCCTTTGGGGCTTACTGACAGAGTAAACATTTTGATTTTGATTTTTGCTCAATCCAAACTTATGTCTGCTTAGTTGTTCAAGAACGCGTCTAGGTCATATTTGTCTCAATCTGCCGCGGCACCTCTAGCTGTCTTGAGGAATCCACTAAGTGGTAACGTGTGCTAACGTCAATCACCAATAATTTAACAATAATAGATGCTTCGTAACAGGTTCATCAACCGCGTTTGAGAATTAGCTTTTCCCAAACGAACAACAATACAACAACAACGAACGACATACCCAATATCCACATGCATGCATAATTCCAGCTCAATCGGAAATCGGGAAGTGGGTCAAATTTAACTTGCAAGATTTGGTGACACACAGACTACGGGACAGGTGAAAGTAAATAAAAGTAAGTAAGTAACAGTTCATAAAGCAAGTAAATAAGACCGGAAAAGTTTTTCATAATAGTTCGAATTGTTTCGGACAATTTTCAATGTTTTAGTATTTAATATAGGTTATCAGGCAAAAGACGTCCACTGCTGGACAAAGGCCGCCCAAAGAGTTCCACATCGATCGGTCCAGCGCTACCCGCAAGTGATTCCTGCGACCTTTATCAGATCGTCGGCCCATCTTGTTATTACTCTTTATGCCAATAACATTTTGCCAAAAACAATTCTAAGCCTATTCTAGAGACCTTTGAACGTGGTCTTCAAATTATTATATCGATGAATAAAATGTATATTTTATGATACCACCTTACAATACAAAATACAATATTACTTACGCTACTTTCGAAATGTGGACTAAGAGAGCTCTATTTAAGTTTCTGTGGAACCATAAATACCCTATCCACACATTTTAGTCTCTTCCATTTCAATATGAAGGCGGGCAGGTAGCGTGATAACTACCCGTAACATGGATAATTATAACAAACCCGAGCTTTTATTGGCACACCCTATAAACTAAACTAGTTAGTTTTGACCTTATAGGAATAACAACTGGAAGCGTCACGCATACTATACAAAAAATCTGTCACTTCTAAAGAAGCTAAAGCGGCGTTCGCGAACACTATGTCGGTCGATTGTCGATATTATCGAATTTTCCGATCACGCTATGCATTGTAAACAACAAACGTGCGGAACACTGACACCCTTTGCACATTGCGTAGAAAAAATATTGTGTTTTCAATGACAAATGTCTTTTAAGAAATCCAGACGCATTAATAATTAAGAGACTATACACATTATAAGACCTAAAAAAGTATCTTATCTCATAATAATCAGTTGGTTATTTTTTTAAAAAGTGGACGTTCATTGGAAGATCAATTTGGCAGTATCAAGTAGAAAACAAAATGTCCATGACGGGTTATTAGCCATCGGCCAATGAATATCCATGATTTACCTGGAAACCATTGACCAATGTCCAGGGGTCACCGGCTCGAGCACCGCTCTTCCCCGGACGGACCCAGAAGGGAACCGCAACTCTTGGACACATGGCCAATGCGACTGAATTTCTTTAAAGACATTCTTATCATTAAAGCCTATATACGTCCGACTGCAGGGCACAGGCCTCCTTTCAGAATGAAAGGGCTTGGGCCGTAGTTCCCACGCGGGTCCTGTGTGGATTGGGAACTTCACACACACCATTGCATTTCTTCTAAGGTGTGTTCAGGTTTCCTTACGATGTTTTTCTTCACCGTAAAGCTCATGGTAAATCTATACTAATATTATAAAGCTGAAGAGTTTGTTTGTTTGTTTGCTTGAACGCGCTAATCTCTGGAACTACTGGTCCGATTTGAAAAATTCGTTCAGTGTTTGATAGCACTTTTATCGAGGAAGGCTATATACCATCACACTTAAACCAATAAGAGCAGAGCATCAATGATTAACGCGGACAAAGTCGCGGGCACCAGCTAGTTTCAAATATAATTTCGCACTTAAATTCCGATAAACTCAGAGGTGCGAGCCCGGATTTGAACCCATGACCCTCTTCTTGAGAGGCAATAAGTCAAACCACTAGGCCACCACGGCAGATCAAAGAAATTCTCATAACATAGGAAATTTTATACTTATGTATAATCTGCAAAAGGATTTACGGCCCGGTTGCGACTACGAACGTTTATTTTGTTCACTGCTTGTGCTTTCATGGTAAACGCTTTGTGGTGAACGCCTCGACCGCGCAATGCACAGAGGAAACGAAACGCTCTGCACGCCGCTGGTCGCTAGTAGCCATTACACATAATATGTGCGGATTATGACCACTGACCAAATGCTTTTGGCAACAGATGACTTCTCCGGTTGGTTTAATGCTTTAAGGATTTGACCCTAGGCAATTTTGTTGTGAACGGGTGACGAAAATATCTAATTTCGGGGGCGACAATAGTGGTTGTTGGCACGACAGTTAGCTAGGGTTAAAAGTCGTTCTTTGGAGGACATAATATTCGTAACTTACCTATTATACTCGTACATAGGTACATTTACCATTGGCTGCTAAGTAATGGTATTCGCTTCCGTCGTTTGTTTTTCAAGAGAATAGAATTTAAGACTATTCAAAACCAGATTGTAGCAGTGAGCTACGTGTTCGGGGTTATTTGCACTTACCATCAAGTCATGATATCAATCACTTCTCAATTTCAAATAAAATCATCAACATCATCAACATTTCAGCCGAAAGTCGTCCATTGCTGAACATAGGCATCCCCCAAGGCTCGCAAAACAGATAAGTCCCGCGCCTTCCGCATCCAACGCGATCCTGCAACTTTAACCAAGTTTCTGGAGGTTGAGAGGGGGCAACGGTGTTTGTTAAAGGTTATGTACTCTAAACCATTCAGATTTCCAACGAATGAACTGTATCAACTTAGTGACATACTGTCAATGAGGAAGCTGTATGTTTTGAGTATAATAACAAGATTACACAAAACGTTAAAATTCAATCCTAGCATTTTAACTCGTAGACGGAAACACGATGTTGCTCCCCTTCCAATTACAAAATCTGCATTTGCTAAGAGACAATTTGCAGCTCAATCTGCTTATGTAAACAATAAAATTAATAAAGTGTTGGGCATATATCACTTTCAACTCTATAAATGTAAAAAAATTAGAAATGAGTGGCTAAAAAATCTTAATTATGAGGAGACAGAGACATTACTTTTTTAAGAGTGATGGGATTTGTTTGCAATAAAAGTGCCAGATCTAATTCTTTGAATTCAAAAATTATATTATGTACCTAAAGTAATATGTGTTATTTAATTGTCGTTAAATATTTGTTGCATATTCATTTTGGTATAACAAATCTAAAAAATAATAATATTTTTTACTAACAATACAAGGGAAGTCTCTATTGCACGGAACAGGGTTATGTTTTCAAAATGACGGGCGTTTGTCCGACCCTTGATTATCAACCACTAAGTCTAGCAACATCAAATTTTGTAAAGTTATTTTCCGTAAAGCGAATTCAGTCGAACTGATTTCACCAACTAAAATCAATCCATTTAGTGATTCCTTAGTTAGCGTAACCAAATATCCACAGAAAGCCCATCACAAAAGGAACAACGGTAAAATGTTTTATGAACACTTCACCGTTTACGAAAAAGCCTTCTAAGGTCGAAATAGATTTTAATCAGACAGTATGTCAACAAACACTTTGTCATGAATTTCGAGGACCTTCATTAATTGGGACCTTTTCTCACTAATTGAAACACCGAAACCCACGTCCCAATATCCTGTCACTTCTTGTTTACAAATGAATTTATTAGGACCTTTAAAATTGTGGGTAAAAGGACTAAAACCTTGAGGCGGTACTAAAGTAAAACTACAAACTACTAGCCGATCGCGGCTTTGCCATGGATAGATTGACCATTTTGATATATCTGCTATCGATGATTAATTATAATTATCATTTAGCACAACTTATTTAAGGTGATAAAATTAGACCCTGTAATGGAGGAATACTCTAGGCCACCAAAAAAAAAGCTGCGAATATGAAGGTTAACAAAATAATAACTGGAATGGTCGATAAAAAATAATGGTCAAACCCTTTTGACGTTTGATTTCTGCTGTGAAAATTTATAATGTCTAATTTAATTACCGACCGAATTTTTATTTAAGCCAAAAGACGTCCACTGCTGAACATAGGCCTCCCGCAAGGCTCGCCAAACAGGTTGGTCCCGTGCCATCCGCATCCAACGCGATCCCGCAACCTTAACCAGGTCGTCGCTCCATCTTGTTGGAGGCCTACCTACACTGCGTCTTCCGGACCGTGGACGCCACTCGAGAACATTTTTTGCCCCATCATATTATTATGTATCTCATAAGAAAGCTATTCCAAAAATCTAGCTATCTGCTTACCAAATATTTCATCTAAGTACATCCAGCATTTTGAGCGATTATCGTTATTGAATTAATCTAGAGGGTGCAAGGGATTTAATGTCACTTTATACATGCCTCCTTCTGTATTTTACGTTGCATTTTATTTTTTAACCCCCAACACAAAAAGAGGGGTGTTATAAGTTTGACCGCTATGTGTGTGTGTCTGCCTGTGGCACCATAACTCTAAAACGGATGAACCGATTCAGATGCGGTTTTTTTTATTTGTAAGCTGGTTTCCTGGCAATGGTTTGTAGACATGTTTCATCAAAATCGGTTTAGCCGTTTCAAAGTTATAAGCTCTTTTGTCAGCTGCAGAAGGGATCTTAGACGCATAATGGACATTTACTTTATCTTCAAACATATTATGAGCGACCAAATTGCGTTAGGGGTTTTTAAATTTTTTAATTTATAGTTATTGTGATTTCTTTCGTTGACTTGTCTACATCTTTTTTTGATCTTTTGATTATTTCTGCAGGCTAGTTTTTTAATTCTTTTAGTTTCTCCTATATGTTCTTCTAGCTATTCGGCCTGCCCATTACTACTTCAACTACTCAAAAGTTCTTAGACCTCTAGTCCTTCGGCAAAATGTTCATAAATCGTTCACGTAACACGACCTTGTCAGCTCAAACCAGGTTCGGCCTAATTCTTCGGTGTTGTACCAAAACGGATTTTACCAGTAAGGGTTTTCGGTCATTGACCTTAGCTCTGCTTAGCTTGATCCGTCCAAATCCCGACAAATCTGATTAATAATTAAATCCACTGTCAAGCCATTATGCAGGCTTCGCTCGCAGTAATTTGACGAGCACGCTGACGAATCGGCGATGGGTTGTACTATCCACGTCGTGATTAAGATAATTGTGTTTGATATCCATTATCTTACGAAAATTACAAAAATGTGATTGATTGGGAGTATAAGCGTGTCTTAATGAGTTTGTTACCCCTTTAGGCTAAGGCGGCCGGACGGATTTGGATTTTTTTTTATATATATAACGGGACAGGTTAACTTATAATTCGCAAACAATTTTTACGCAGACTATTGATTGGCAGACAACGTTTCGCCGAGTAACGGTACGCCGATGAAAATTAATATGAGAAATCTAATGTTTTACACGAGCTAAGTTACGAGTAAAAGCTAATTATAATATAACTAGCTGTTGCCCGCGACTCCGGCCGCGAAGAATAGGGAAAGTTATAAAAAATAGCCTATGAATTCATAGATTTACCGAATAAAGAGAAAAAAGTTCCATAAAAATCGGTCGAGACGTTTTGGAGGAGTTCGATAACAAAAACCGTGACACTAGATTTTTATATACTAGAAGATAACCTGCATACACCTGCGAAGAAATTCAATGGTGTGTGTGAAGTTCCCAATCCCCACTGGGCCCGCGTGGGAACTACGGCCCCATCCCTCTCATTCTGAGAGGAGGCCTGTGCCCTGCAGAGGGACGTATATAGGCTAAGATGATGACGATGATGATAATATAATATTCTAGCCGCTCTATATGCTGTGGACCTCGCGAAATGTTTGAAAAATTACATTGGCCCATTTCGAAAAAATCAAAAATTCGATCGAAAAAATCCATATAATTATCGAAGCTGCTTACAAAATGTACATAGTCATAGTCGTTGATTGTTTTTAAAACTGCAGCCTGTGGAGGAGAACAGACTACCGGATAGACATACAAAAGCATAATAAGTTGAAACGGAGAGACCCGATCAAATAAGGAAGTCCTAGACCGGCACTGGTGGTAAGATAAATATGAAGTATATTTTTAGAAAAACTTATAATATAATACAACACAATAGTTCTTCATTGATTGATTACCAAGTAAAACACAATTCAGAAAATGGTACCATAAGAAAATTAACGATTAGTGTTAAAGTTACTTAAGAAAATAAATGAAAATTAACCCTTTATCTCTGAAACTACTTCGCAACTGATTCTTCGATATTATTTAAAGGTTTTCTTTATTCTCAATAAAGAACTATTCTTCGTTAGTGCCGTTAATTTTCTAAAGATTATTTTCTCTATAAAATGATGTTAGATTATGAAACTTAAGCCAAACTTGCCGGGCAGTAGGTGCTAAGTGGATTTGAGCTTGAGCTTTGTTAATTACAGGCACCAACTTGTTCTAACGGAGTTTTGTTCGTAACTTAATAACTCTGTAAATACCGTAGCTAACTGAATCATCTAATTCGCAAACAAGGGTTTCATGTAGATTTCGTTGTAAATTTTGGTTATCGTCTGTAGTTGAGAAATGGAGAGGCTGCAAGCTTTTGAGTAGTGTTGCTGGAGAATGTAGAGGATAAGTTTGGCGGAAAGAAAAACAATAAGATCGAGATTTTGAGATTCTTGTTAAAAATGAATGGGATACGATTAGGAAACTAATTTTAAAGTTTTTATTTTGTTAATGTTTTAGAGGGGAAAATTGAACAATCGAGTGAAGAGGAAGAGGAAGAGGAAGAACATTATAAAATTATTGCAACCAAATTAAGGAAAACGTCAACCGGGTCAAAAAGTTAAAAGAACGGTGAAAAGAAGTGGCAATTACTCCACCGACAAAAGTGTACCTCTTAAATTATGATAATTATGATGATAAAAGCAATTCTTCGTGATCATGTTATGTATTGAATTCTTTCCCTTTAGACTGACTGTGAAAACGTTGGACGACCTTACCTAGTCTGTAGTTTTTTTTAATAATTCTCGTGAGTTTTTTTTACCTTAAAGACATTTGAAAAATTAATGAGGAAAATAATTGTACTAACTTAAAATTTTATGAAATAAATAAAATTATATGTGAAGCATTTTTCATTTCAAAAAGTATAAAAATACGAGAAGCGAAATTTTATACAACAAACTGGCGTTTGTTTGGTTGCGTCAAAACTCTTGAAAGCTGGTAGGCATAGCGCTCGTTAAACTCAACTTTATTGTTTAGCCGATATGGCGTAAAATCGCTTAAGAGTTTCATTATTTTTATGGGTACGAAAAACTCCACGCGTTTTTATGGCCACTTCATTATTGCACTCGATGTTCTCGTGACCGCTACCTCGTAAAATGTTAATTGAATTTCGACTTAGTGTTCTGAGCGGTTAAGTAGGTTTTATTGTAGGCCGGAAAAACTGCAAGGATACTCTTATAAAAATGTCCTCCTTAACGTTTCGGGTTAGGGGGTGATTGTCAGCGAGATAACGTTAAATGTCTGATGTAGACGTGAAATTTAATACTGTGTTAATGTTATCTTGAATGTGATTTTTTTGTAAGGAATCGAATTATTTTTTGCCATCGACATAACTACCTATTTACTAAACGAATGTTTTTCTCTCTCATCAATATCATCATTTAGTGAGAGTACGTTACCAGCCTTTTGGGCACAAGCCAGGAGAGCACTATTTAAATTCATCATTATGACCAGCACTGCTGGGCACAAATCTAAATATCAGAATGAGAAGGCTTCTACCGTAGTTTCAACGCAAGCCCACGGATCGACTTCTTCGTGCAAACCATTAAATTGCTTCGTAAGTGTGCTGGTTTTGTCATAAAGTTTTGCTTAAATAAAGCTCATTCTTTAAAGATGATGAATGCCAGATTTTAATGTTTAACGCTAGCGAAGCCGCAGATAAATGCTTGCACATAATACAACAAAGGATTCATTTTGCTTGTTTTGAAATAAAAGTTACATCGTTGAGTTAATTGCTAGTTTCTTCTCAACTAAGGTTTTTAAACCGGTGTTAGATTTTGACTTTCATAAACATGAATCCTATTAATATTATAAACGCGAAAGTTTGTAAGTATGGATGGATGGATGGATGGATGGATGTTTGCTATTCTTTCACGCTAAAACGGTTTGACGGATTCTGATGAAATTTGGCACACAGATAAATAAATAAATAAATAAATAAATAAATATCACGGGACAATTTACACCAATTGGGTCCCACTGAAAAACAGCGTTGTGGCTTGCCTCAACATCATGCTGAGTGGGGCCCAATTTATACTATTCGATATTTATTTGTATATTTCCTGTCAAATGTATTTTTTTTTCTGTGTTTGTATCGAATATGTGTAAATAAACATCTCTCTCTCTCTCTCTCTCTCTCTCAATTGACCTAGTCCCAAAGTAAGCTTAGCAAAGCTTGTCTTATGGGTATGGGCAACGGATAAACATATGCAGATAGTTTATAATCCGGATTAACATATAGAATACTTTTATCCCGGAAAATTGCATAGTTCCCGCTGGATAGCGATACACGAATTCTTCGCAGACGGAGTCGCGGGCAGCAGCTCGTTGAATATATATATATATATATATAAAACAGGTCCATAATGGCTCATGATCGATTGTACCCGCTGTTACTGCAGCCTCGCTGCTTCCGCGCTCCACTGGCCACCCCAGTGCGACGGTGCGCAACGCAGTCATAAAGTGAAATTGACGGGCCGCATTATACTCGCCCGTGAAACGATGCACCTGGTATTTTCTACGATAATGCCAAGTATTTTAGCAAGTATTTCGGCAAGTGGGCCTCGGGGAACGGATGGGGGATAATTTTGCTATGTGTATTGTTTTAAATGTATTAGGGGATCTAGAATAAGACTATTTAATGGGCAACGTGTTACATAAAACTTCATCAAAGCCAAAACTCTAAGCTGACTTTAATAGACTATAGATTATATGTATATTTTAACGGGCTAGTCTTAAACAACTCATTGTACTAACATAATTCATGGCAAATTACCTAGAGGTCGCAAAAAATATTTATATACCAAAGTAGGACAATCAACGATATATAATAACTGTCTTTGATTGTCGTATAAAAGTAAAATAATAAATAAATAAATATCACGGGACAATTCACACCAAATGACCAAGTCCCAAAGTAAGCTAAGAAAAGCTTGTGTTATGGGTACCAAGTAACGGATAATCATACTTATATAGATAAATACATACTTAAATAAATAATAAAAAAAATCTAGAGTGCACGTGTAGGATCAAAGTTTTAAGTTTTGAAGTCCCACGCTACTGAATCTATTATTAATATTTATTTTAATATGGTGGTGCGGCAGTCAGAAACCTATACCAAATTTTATTTTTACAATTTGATTTTGTGTCTGTTTGGCAATATAGGTTACGCAAGACGCGTCTATTGCGTCGCGTTTTTGACTGAATTTGACGTAGTTTAAAAAACGCAGCGTAAGCACGTTTTGACGTTTTAAAACTCAGCACTATCAAATATCTAGTCTGCGTTACCACTAAAAAAAGACACCGCTGTACTAATGCGGGGATATGCCTCATTAGAGAGATCTTTATCCCGGCAAATGTTATTCGTATAAAGAACCCTTCGATAGCTGGAGATCACTGGTCCTAGGTGTCTATTAGGATAGCCCCAAGGTCCTTGGCATTGCACTCTCTCAATTCCAAGCCACTCACCTTGGTCTGCTCTCTGGCACCTGCTGCTGGTTATACTGATACAGAGTCCAAAATGTATGTGTACAACACTATCACCAAAGGCTAGTATTTTGGTTAAAAGGCAGACACACATACTGAAAACTCGTGTGATCCGTATGTTCGTTCGTCTCGAACTTTTTGACAGCTGCTCTTTCCTCGACTAACCGTAGTATTGTGACTTACCATCATATTAAAATATTACAATGCCCGAACATTATCCCTAGGGACCAAAGTCCTAATAACATTCGAATCTGTTCATTTGTTTTAGCGTGAAAGAAAACAATCACATGCACACTGAAACTTTCGTATTTTAACCTAAAGATTACGCAGTGATCCCGCAAGAACTGTGCAAGTTTTTGGGATAAAAACTATTCTATGTCCTTCTCGGTGTCTCAAACTATCTCCATACCAAATTTCATCTAAATCGGTTTAATTTTATAAAGCGTATCAAATAATTAAACAAATTCACATTCTCATTTATTATTTGGGATTAGAAAAGTGCCTAAGTTTTTTCTATTTAATCATTTATCCGCCTCCGACAAAACGGCCACCGTTATAACTCTTACCTAAATCCTAAACCAAAAACTTTTGTTATTATAACAACTTCTAAAATGGTCGTTCACAAGTGACCTGTGAAATTTTGTTAGAGAACTTTTAACCTTTCCAATATTAGGTTAGGTCCGTAACAAATTAGTAATAACAGAGATTTTAGAATGTGTATAGAGAAAACATTAGAATGTGTGCTTGTGTTACCTTTTAAAATTTGGGTTTCACGTGAACTTTTACAGAAAATTGTTTTTATTATTTGCCCTTTTGGACTTAAGAATAGATAAAAGTTGAAATAAAAAAAAATAAAAAAATAAATAAAATAAAAAAAATATCACGGGACAATTCACACCAATTGACCTAGTCCCAAAGTAAGCTTAGCAAAGCTTGTGTTATGGGTACTAGGCAACGGATAAACATACTTATATAGATAGATACATACTTAAATATATATCAAACACCCAAGACCCGAGAACAAACATTCGTATTTTTCATACAAATATCTGCCCCGACACGGGAATCGAACCCGGGACCTCAAGCTTCATAGTCAGGGTCTCTAACCACTAGGCCATCTGGTCGTCTAAAAACTCAAAGAAGAAATAAAACTCAAAGAAGGAAAATTTATAGTAAAATGTTTGCCTTGGCCGTTCAATGTTGGCATGTTGACCAAAATCCGAACGCAATAATTCTTGAATAGAAAAAATGATCTTTGTTTGGCTAATAATCCATAGAGAGCTGTTTTTAACCCCCGACACAAAAAGAGGGATGTTATAAGTTTGACCGCTATGTGTGTGTGTGTGTGTCTGTATGTCTGTGTGCCTGTCTGTGGCATCATAGCTCTTAAACGGGTGGACCGATTTGGATGCGTTTTTTTTATTGCTTTGGTTTCTTAGCGATGGTTCTTAGATATTATGTTACATCAAAATCGGTTTAGCCGTTTCAAAGTTATAAGCTTTTTTGTTAGCTGCAGAAGAGGTCTTAGACGCATATTGGGCATTTATTTTCAAACATAATAATATGTGCGACGAAATTGCGTTGAGGGTTTTTTAAATTTTTAATTTATAGTTATACAAGTCTTTTATTAAGTCTACGAGGGGTTCCGTTAAAGTCTGACCACGTATTTGTTGACTCTGAACGAACAACCATAACGCGCGCCTTGCTAATTAATTATTTAAAACTAAGGCTTGATTTATCATGTCATACATTATTGACATTAATTCCGGGTCGAGAACTAACAGGTCGTGTTTTAACGTGTCCACCCCAGCGCTTTCAGATTAGATAAAAAAAATAGTTAGGCACAATAATATTGCTTCTATCAGAATTGATGAAAATTAAAATTGATACCACAGGCAAAGCACAGTTATTAAATTCGTACGATAGAATTGATCAGATGTATAGGTTCTTTAAGATAAATGCATTGGAATTTATAAGGTCTCCGAATGTCAAATAAAAAGTGATGAAATGTGCGTTTGATGTCAAATAAATAAAATATTATTTAAGCCAATCATTACGGTCAATCGAGGTGACGGTTGATGGGGCCGAAAGGTTCTCGAGTGCCGTTCACGGACCGGAAGACGCAATGTCGGTAGGCCTCCAACAAGATAAAGCGATGGCGACGATGTTCGAATCGGATGGCGCAGGACCAATCTGTTTGGCGAGTCTTGGGAGGCCTATGTTCAGCAGTGGACGTATTTCGGCTGAAATTATGATGATCATTTAAATAATAATCTCTAGTTTGATCCGCACCCTATTAAACGGAGACAGTAATTTAAAATTATTAAAAAACTAGCTGTTGCCCGCGACTCCGTCCGCGAAGAAAAAAAAATAGCCTACGACCTATTCTCAGACCTACCGAGTATGGAGAAAAAAATTGATAAAAATCGGTCAAGCCGTCTCGGAGGAGTTCGATAACAAACACCGTGACATGAGATTTTTATATATTAGAAAGAAGATGTTACCTTGCAGTTAATCATTGCAGAAGTCTAGACTCCAACAAGATCCTAACCTGAGTCTTGGCCGAATGCCACCTCAGTAACGCGGGAAACAATGTGTTCCCCACTAAGCAAACTTCCTTTCAGCAAAGATGGCTACCGGAAGTGAGCGGGAGTGGTTGCCGCCGCAAGTTAAACACGAACTCAGACCAGTGGTTTCCGTTTCTAGAAATGGTGCAAATTTTCAGGAATGTACCCAATTCTCTTGCTCCATGAAGTAAATAATGTAGCTAGATTTTTTTTCAAAAAAAAGCGCTGTTTGATAATTTTACTTTTTATTGGATGTTACAGTCAAAGCCATCGCGTCAAATATATGCAAACACCAACCTTAAGGTTAGTGGCATAGAGTTGTATTTATGATATTTTGGTCGTCTTGATAACGTACTTAATATTTATGACCTTGACTATTTCTTGCACTAACATTACGTACCTAATTTTAAGTCAATCCATGTCATGTTCTATTGACTACTAGAAGTACGACAAATGCGCTTTATTTACTCTTAATCCGTACCGCTTGACAGAAAGAAGTGATAAGAACGACTTTTACAATTGCATTAGACTATTAAATAATGCCCCAGAACTATTTAGACAGCTCAAAACACAGGTTTTACCGTATAATAATGTAACAGAAAAACTTTTGACCCCGATGGCTCCCTATCGATATAGGTTGCAACAACTTTTTATTAACTCGCACAAACAAAATGACATCACAGTTTGTAAGATTATTTAAAAGTGAAAAACTTTTTTTTCGCTTTTAAAATCAAAATCAAAATCAATCAAAACGTTTATTCTGCAAGTAGGCCGCAAAGGGCTCTTTTACATGTCATTTTTTTAAACTACCAGCGCTTTCGTAAGGACCATCATTGCCAAGAAGAATGCGCCGCAAGAAACTTGGCAGAAAGTCATCTTTTCAAATCAAAATATAATAAATTACAAATTAAAAAAAAATCATACAAATATAGAATTAAGTAAATAAAAAAAATAATTATATAAAAAAACAATACAGGGATGTATTGGGTCCCTTAGTTAAAAAACTAAAACAATACCTACATCTTAACTATATCTACGTTAAGTGGAAGTGTAGAATGCTTCCACCGTCAAAAAAAAAATTAAAAAGACGACCAGATGGCCTAGTGGTTAGAGAACCTGACTACGAAGCTTGAGGTCCCGGGTTCGATTCCCGTGTGGGGGCAGATATTTGTATGAAAAATACGAATGTTTGTTCTCGGGTCTTGGGTGTTTAATATGTATTTAAGTATGTATCTATCTATATAAGTAAGTTTATCCGTTGCCTAGTACCCATAACACAAGCTTTGCTGAGCTTACTTTGGGACTGGGTCAATTGGTGTGAATTGTCCCGTGATATTTATTATTTTATTATTTTTTTTTAAAAAGGAAAAAATAAAAATATTGGAGATGTCTTCCAATGTCACAATAATTAAAAATGATTGTGTTAAAAACACATTTCAGGTCAAGTAACCATTAAACTTTTGGATTCCAAAGGCAAACGCTTACGCCTGCCGCCCCCAAAGTTGGCTCAATAATCTTAGATTCGGTGAGCAGCCGTACTGCTAATAAAATAAAATAATATCACAGTTTGTGAAAAAATTTGCGTGACCCTTTGGTTTACGAACTCAATTCAAATTGTAATAAAAACTATCCCAGGGTCTCTAATCTCCATGCCAAATTTCATCTAAATAGCTACAGCGGTTTAAGTGTGAAGGGTTTCCAGACGGAGAGACACATGGGCATACTTTCGCATATCGACGCTCGAAAACAACAAGGGCGTATCCCATAAAAAGGTCGTAACTAGATTATTACATGGCTATAATCAGCTTTTTTTTCTGCGTCGAATGGTCCGGGTCTCGTGTCTCTACGACGACAAAAAATTTCAAAATCGGGCAGTATTTTGGAAAATGGGTGTAATTTTTTTGGTCGTAACTGCCCATAAAATGACGAATTTAAACTTTTTAGAGATACGACGAGTAGAAGTTTGTGTTTTTCAAAAAACATTAGTTAAGCCGTTCGAGTTTCTACGCACGATAGTAGTTACGACCTTTTTGCGGGATGCATTTTTCAAACTTCGTTGCTTACGACATTCTTGCAGTTCGCGTTTCTTCTAAGAACAACGAATAACCTCTAAGATACTGCAATTTCGTGGTTACCCGAAATCAATCTAAGCCTAGTTAAACCAATATTATCAGAATGAATATTTTGGAACATTTCGATTTTTCCCGGCTTACGCCACAGGCACTAGCTCCTGTAGTCACTGCGCGGACGCAACTGAAAGGTTGTGTTTGTTTTTCCTCGACAAAATCATAAAGGATTATCAAAATCAAGGTATGTCATATAAACTTTGGATTACTCGTACCAACTAGTGAATTTCATGATACTTAAGGGCCGAGTTCATTTACCGTTCAACTGACGTACTTCAATCACCGTTCAAAATAGTGAGGTATTATGTGATTACATTAACGACTGATCATTTAAACGTCAGTTTGACGGTTGCACTTGGTGAACACGGCGTTTAGACAATTATATAAGGTTCATTTATCTTAAAATAACATACACGATCAATAAAACAGAAGGCGATATAAACTAGCAATTAAATTTCGTTTTGTTTTCACCCGTCACGAGAAATGGATCGCAGCTGCAAAAAATATCTTCAATATAACAAATTTGTACCTAAGGAACGGACACTTACTTTTATTTTTGAAAAATCGATAAAATCAGTATTTATTAGCCGGAACTCAAACAGGCCAAAATTAAATAATGACATAACATAAAGTCGTACTTTATATACCGATCGAAAGCATCATTCATAGTGTTCATTTATGGCTACAACACGTCCTTTAAACTAAATAAAAACCTGATAAATAAAAATTACTAGTATTCTACTATTTGCTACATATTTCCAATATGGTAGCAGAGCTGTGGTCCATTTCCCGTAACGAATGAAAACAAACCGAACAAAAGGAAACTTAATTGTTGGCTTTCATGACTTTCTGTTTTATTGATAGTGTATGTTACTTAAAAATAAAACTCTACATCATAAAACAACAACGCAACAACACATGTTATTTTATTTGTTTATGAACTAAAACAATTACTTTGCTCACCCGCGACCTTACAATAGTTACGTTTATGCAAGAAATGTGTGTTCATGCAGTTCCTCCACCTCCACACTGTACGAACACATACAAATCACATAAACACAACCATCACCACCACCAAGCTACACTGACGCGTTTCGAACTCAACCAGAGCTCATCTTCAGAGTTACCACAACCGTATCTATGCTACCAAATGTTAAACTCTGAGTTTCGCGGGTGAGCAAAGTAATTGTTTTAGTTCATTAATATGGACCTCCGCAAAGTAACGCCTGATTCAATAAATTATTTGTTTATATTATTTTTTATCGTATTTGACCATTTCAAATCCCGACAAAGACAAGCGAATTTTTAAAAATGCATAAATGCAGTATTTATTGTTTTTTTTAAACGGAAAGAGTCCTTAACGTAGATTAAACTATTTTTGATATTAAAGGTAGTTCTTTTTTTTTTCACCCTGTATAAGTAGGTAAACTTATAAATAATGACAAATATGTTTAAATTTAGATGAAATAGAAAATTTTATGTTACAAAAAGAACATTTGATAGAAAAAAGAACCCGTTTGCTCGTTTTCCTCCCTCTCACAATAAAAAAAAATGTATATTTCTTTTCAAATTGCTGAAGCCGGGAATCAAATCCTGGACCTATTAATAAAGTCCTTACTAGACCTAGGTAGGTACTAAGGGTGTTTTATCTAGCTGATTGCTTAAACTTTGATAACGCAAGTATACTTACACTAACAAACAAATACCACACCGATCGAAAGGTAAATCGATCAAAGTCTATCTAGCGGTGTGGTCAAATACTAAAGAATAATAGTTACGCTGTTGGACAGGTATCTCAGTTAAGTTTTAAGCTGACATAAGATAAGGATAGAGTAGTCCTAACGTTGGGATATAAATTGTTAATTTTACATTTTTTGTCGAAGAAAATGAATAAACAACCTGAATCACGAATTAAAAATTGTTACTACGATGATTGATCATTTAAAACACAATTTTTTAATTTTTAAATGTTAACGAATTCATATTTAACTAAGTTAAAATAAGTTTTCTTGTTAGTAATTTTTTAAAGTTCAATAAATTTGCGTTTACAAAAGCTTATGACGTTTCATTAATTTCATTAAATTTGAAGAGGTTAAAGTTACGACATTTTTTCTAGCCATTGTCATGCATTACGAACGTGCTTACACCCCCGTTCCTTATGCGAAATTAAAACAAAAAGCGGTTACTACATTTTTGTAGTCAGCTAATTTGTTATCATTTTCTGATTCAGTACAAACATCATGTAAAGTTACGCCATTTTTGAGGTCTGTAATTTCTATAGACGATGGGCGTAACTAGATTTCTCGTGATCCTGGCTGTACTAAGTTAACAGTTTGTAAACAACATAATGCAGATTTATATTTTATAGTTATGGTCCAAAAATTACGTTCATACGACAAGCCGTTACAAAGTTATGATTTTTTTCCCGTTTTTTTTTCGGTTTTTTGGCTCTGGTGTAAAGTTGGGTTTTTAGGGTTACGCCCTTGTTGTTTTCCATCGTCGATATATAATATTATAGTAAGGATATTTCTTTGAAAATAGGTACCCCAAAGTCCGTCCATATATACACCTAAAGTATAAATCTTCCCAGGTGAATTTTTCGCTTCGAGCCATTACATTAAATTTGAACCTTAATACTATGATGATACCGTTTGTTTTGAAGGATAAGGGCTCGAAGCGAGAAATTCACCTGGGAAGATTTATACTATACCTAGTTACGTAACACCATATGCTGCTTAAGGACAGAAAAAGCATCAAAGATTAAAATTGACAGTATCCCATTTCAGTACACCCATTACCCTTTCAACCTTAAGCGTGCCTACTTTACAAATGAAATGCTTACAAACAGGACACTTATCTCATTGAATAAATAGGCATAATCAGTTGGGAATTTGTTCCCGGACGGCGGAGGTTTGAACTTTGCGATGAGCGCCCAAGTTGAGGTGTTAAACGGATTACAGTTGCGCAAAATTTGGGTCCTTTCATTAATCGAGACCAGGAAGCACGAAGACGTATTTATTAGGATTTAACTGGAACATCTATGATTAGTCATTGCTTTATTTTTGGTGCAGGAATCACTTAATACGAAAATCCGGTCTAAAAATGTTCCGTACTGGACTGTTCTACAGAACACTACCCCTTGGCCTCCCCACAACGACCACAACCTGTCTGACGTGCTTGGTGATTTCAGTATCTGGTATTATGGGAATTTGGTTTTGAATGCTTTTTTGGCAATCGGATAAAGAGAAAAACACGGTGACAGGAAAGACTGGTATTCTGGGAATTTGGTATTTTAGAAATAGGGTAAGTCGGCAATCTAGTATTTTGCAATTCTGATATTACGGGAACGAGTGATAATTTTACTGTCGTACCCGTACGAGAAACTACTTGGGTTGTTGAAAGGATTGCTGCCAACTGATATGTTTTGGAGAACATCATCATCAAGTCGTCATGATTGGTCGAACGAATCAGACAAAAGACAAGAGAAAGGATTTATAAATTATAAATTCTATTACAAAATGGTGGTGCTTCAAAGGACCATGGCGTTCTTAACAGGTGCCACAAATTCACAAAAGCTTGTATTAAACGGCTTTCTCATCGTCTGCGCCAAAAAGTTTGCCGTACGCAAAGGCCCTAACGAGTGGCAAGCGCATTGCAGCGTGCGACGTCCACCAACGAGATGGACGGACGATTTCGTGAAGGCCGCAGGTTAAGTCGCTTCCATCCGTAAAGCCGAGTTTAGACCTGCAAGGAAAAACATGCAAGTTGCAATGTAATGCAATTTGCACGTTTTTTCTTGCAGGTCTAAACTGGGCTTAATGATTGGGTCAATGTCCAGCAGTGGACGTCCTATGGCTGAAATGATGATGATGATGATGATTATAGGCCCTAACAAGCTGTTTCAAAACAGCTGATTTGATGAACTTGATAGTATTTTAATTTTAAATTGTTTGTCATTTACTACTTTACAAATTTAAATAGGCACCTACCTCTAGATTCAACCACCACCACTTTAGCAATTCTAATACTTTCCGGATGTTTCACTTCTGATGCAAAACGGTTTTTTTTTCTTTTAGGGTTCCGTACCTGAAGGCTGGCAAAGAAAATCCTATTAATGTCACTACACTAATCCGTTCATCTGTCTGTCTGGCTTTCTATCAGTCGCAGGGCTAAGAATACATACACGTAGTGTAGCAATTTTAGTAGGGTTTCGTTTTTCACCCTTAATGGATCATCATCATCATCATCATCATGTCGGCTTATATGTATACGCCCTTGAAGGCTTGAGCTGTAATTCCTACGCGGGCTCAGTGGATTGAGAATTTCACACACATGCTATTGAATTTCGTCGCAGGTACGTGCAGGTTATATTTTCCTTCACCGTAAAGCTCATGTTAAATTCCAAATGTAATATCGTACATAAATTCCGAAAAACTCAGAGGTCCGAGCCCGGGCTTGAACTCACGACCCTCTGCTTAACAGAACATAGGTTAAGTCATTAGTCTACCATGACTACAAAATTTTAGGCGTCGTAACTCTGAAAGCCATGACGGGTTGAGTTTATTTTATTTGTTTATGTAATCAGGACGAGAATAATTGATTTCGAGTGCACGGCTTTCTTCGAGACCATCAGGTCATCATACATTTAAAACGCAATAAAACAAAGTAAAACTGGTTATGGATGTTTTCTATGTATTTAAGTATTTATTTATCTGTATAAGTATGTTTATCGTCGTCTAGTAACCATACTGCCGCCTTAAGGAGAAAAACCATAAGTGACATTTTTTGCAAAATTGACTTTTTACCAGCCTCGCACTCCGGGAAAAAAATGTGATTTTTCTGTCTAGCATTTATTCGGATATCTCTTACAGGTCATGATTTAGACAAGCACAAGTCCATGCCATTTTGTTGCTTTTACTTCCTGTTGGAGGAAGAAAAGACATAACTATATACTCATAGACAGAAAACTACTTAAGTAACCACTTGTGTTTTTTTAAATTGTTGTCTTCGACTTGCGCCAAACATTTTTATCATAAGAAGAAAAACCATAAGTTGGTTTTATAAAAAAATTTGATGCAAAAAACACACAAGTTGACAGAAATGCTGTTTCTTTTTAGTTTAAGATTTTTATCAATTAGAAATCTCGGACACTGAAAAAGCACAAGTTACAAGTTATGTTTTTTCAACCTCGTATGATTATATCTTATGCTTTTTCTGCTTAGTATCGGTTTCAAAAAATATGGTCTTGTGGTTTGTTTCGTAAATGTTGTTGCTACTTATGCTTTATCAGGCTAGTAGTCGTCCCCACCCCGGCTTCTCAAGGACAGGATTTGGCCGGCCTGCGATGTATTAAAGACTGATTTATGTCCCAGATCTAAATTAAATTCAGATGATTCTGATAAACAGTATGTGATTGAGGATTCAGATGACTCTGTCAAAGGCAAACACTATGTTCCATCTAATGGATCTCCATCGGCCTTTGATATTGATGAGTATTCCTCAAAGGTTCCAGGTTTACCAACTGAACCCCAACTATCTACTTCGCAAAATACAGGGTTATTTGTAATTCACTAGCATCCTTTTAACCCTAAACTCCTACCACTTAAACAAATGTTTTTTGTTTTACGGCTTTTGTCATAACTTAATATTTTTGGTGTAATAACGTTTTGAAAATTTGAGATTTCCTCTTATTTTTACGATACTCTGTGTATTTGTATGGGAAAAAAGTGCTTCATTTTAAAAAGTCGTAAAACAAAATCATTTGTTTGAGTGATAGGAATTCAGGGTTAAGAGGATGTCAGTGAATTAAAAATAACCCTGTATAATTAGTAGAACTTGGGGCAAACTGCTTAGGTTTAATTATAGTTTTGTTATTATGATTACCTACCCAAAAATCTCAAAAAGCATCTCATTTATTTTTCAATACATTTGCTCGAAAAATTAACTTTCAAAAGATGTATATGTCATGGACCAAGTGATTAATGCGGGCATTATTCATAATGCCCGGGCATTATGAATAATGTCTAGTTCTATCGGGCAGAGTGATTAATTACTATCTAAACTTCATTATTTATCACATTGCCCGGTCATTATTATACTGCTACGTGACAAATGGGCAATTTGATAATAAAGCTAAGTTGCCGTTGCTAATGCCCAGGCATTATTAATAATGTCTAGCTCTATTGGGCGAAGTGATTAATTACTATCTAAACCAAAGACCAAGCAAGACCTATCGGAGCGGAAGCAACTCGGTATGGTTAGGTTCATGCGAAGCTCCCGCATTAGCCTTTGGTGTTAGTTATTTTTTTTATGACCACCCGGAAAATCTAATTTGTATACTCTGCCCAAAAGGTGATGGGCATTATGTATAATGCCCGGTCAATTTGATTATTTGAACAATTATTATCAAATTGCCCCCTCATATGATATATGTATTATGAAAAATGCCCGATTTATCACTTGGTCCATAACATACACATGGTATGGTATGGTATGGTTTGGTATATACATGGTTCGTTAGTTCATTTTACCGCACTAGTGCGATTTTTTTACAGTTTTTTTTTAATTATCCATTTTAAAAGTTTACAAGCAAAGAGTTTTAAATGAAAAAAAAAAATATATCGACTTATACGTAGAAAAATGTATAAATATACAAAACTAAGTAATGAATTTGCAAAATTAATTATTATTATTATAAACTGTAATTTAATTACCTCAGATTTTAATGATTTCCATCTTTTATTTATTCGAAAAAATCGCAGTGGCTGAACGCGTCGAACCTTTGCCTGATCATTTTAGTTAACCTAATTAAAAACAAAACTTACTCATTTTTGTAAAAGTTTGCGTTGTTTTGTTTTTATTTTTCAATTTTGTGTTATTAATTGCCTATTTTCTCACAAATGTATTGAAAAACGTCGTATGATACACGGTTGGCAAAGTTTTACAAACTCGTGACGTTGAAAACCCTCACCTTGTGGCTCGGGTTTATCACTCGTAAACTCATTTGTTAAACCTTACTTACCAACCTCGTATCACAAATAACCATTGTTTACTTTTAATAAATTAATTTGATTTTTCATTGTGTTCTTATGAATCCCTATTGCAAGATAAGACTAAATAAATAAAGCCCAAGTACTCAGTTGTGTGTTTTCAACTCCGAGACCAACTTATAATGATGACCATAAGTGTGTACTTGTGGTCTTTTTTCTTAGATATCATAGTGCAAAGCTAACACAAAAAACATAAGTGCACACTTGTGTTCTTTATTCTTAGTGACAGTATTTTTTATGATTTACTTTACGAGACAGTAATAGTTTTTTCTTAATATCTAATTAAAATAAATAGATAATTGAAAAGTTTGCAATGCATAATAATTATGCGATATTCGTTTATTTAAAAACGAAAGTTTCAACTTTGTACTTTGAAGTTAAAGCAATTAAACAGAAGTGCAAAGTTTTTTGGATTTATCTCGAAACTTACTTTTTGTCACTTATGGTTTTTCTCCTTGAGGCGGCAGCATAGTACAAGCTTTGCTGCAGCTTAGTTTGGGACTAGGTTGATTTGTGTAAGATTGTCCCCCAATATTTATATTTTTTATATTTTTTTAAATATGTATAAGCCTGAAATTTTGCGTTTCACATTAGACAAGTCGCGACTTAATAATTGTCAAGAAAACTCTGGCTTGGTACAAACAATGAAAAATATATCCACTCCATTGTGCAAACTCCTAACTTTGTTTGTAACTCGTTGATCGATGACTGTTGGCTGACACTTAAGCCGGGCCGTTCCGACTCAAAGGGTGCTTTTTATACCTATTGATATATAAATAACAACTAATAAAGCCAACACAACACAAACTGGTTTTGGTTAGATAGTTTTTACCGAACAGTTCGGAGTAGTTTTTCGCCAATACCTTTAACGAAACTATTGGGATTCTTTTTCGCACTAGATCCAATCTTATCCACTTAATATCATACATGAGAAAGTTCGTGAAGATTTAAGGGTATTTAGATAGGAGGTACCTTACTTAATTACTAATTAGTATGTTGGTCTATGCCAACAAACATTAAATAGCTATAAACTATTATTATATTTCGCAACTTCATTCTTTGCGATTTATGTTTTACATAAACTCCTAAATCCATACTCATATTCAAAGTGTGAGTAAGTTCTTTGGTCACATCTGCTCTCTCAGTGGGGTGCGCCAAAGTTGAACTAATTTTTCAATGTCGATTATCGGAAGTCCGAAAATGTTGTTCCTAAAAATTTACATCATAATAATCACTACTCATAACTACTCTGTTCCTAACGTTCTGAATTCCTAATCATTTAACTTCATAATGTCCGTTGCAATAAACATCTATCATACTACTATTTGTTTTCCTATATTTTCTCATCATAACCATCTTTTACACTATTATTCATCATCATATCTTTTTTATGTAGATTTGTTTTTATTCATAAAATTGAACATTATTATACATTAAACTTCATAATGTCCGTTGCAATTAACCGAGTTGCTTCCGCCCTGATAGGTCTTGCTCGCTTGCTCGCTGACTCCAATGATAGAGATTGAAGCCAGCGAGCGAGCGAAGCGAGCGAGCAAGACCTTGCGGAGTGGAAGCGACTTGGTATGGTTAGGTTCAAAGGCTAATGCGGGAGCGTAGCGCAGCGCAGCTCCCGCATTAGCCTTTGGTGTTAGTTATTTTTTTTATGACCACCCTGATAATCTAATTTGTTTGATAAATTTCAACAGTGAAGTTATTACTTAAAATTTTCGGAAAACTGAGTGTTATGGACGTTAATAGTAAAATAAATTGTAGGAACGAAAACTTTAGGAAATAAAATTTTAGGATCAGTGATAATTAGGAGTATAAATCAATAGGAAAATCAATTTTCGGAAAACTGAGTGTTATAGACTACGTTAATAGTAAAATAAATTGTAGGAACGAAAACTTTAGGAAACAAAATTTTAGGAACAGTGATCATTAGGAGTACAAATCGTTAGGAAAATCAATTTCGGGTGATGAAATTTAGCGAACCCAATATGGACCCCTCTCAGTGATGTGAGATAGGGACCAATAATTGATCAGTATACTCCAAAAAATGTGCAGATTAATATATACCTATTGTTTTTACGAACTTGTAATGTTTGTTCGGATGGAATCTTTCAACTAAATTTTGAAGGAGATATCTTCAACCGATTGAGCTGAAATTTTTCATGCATGTATAAATAGGATGACAACGCAATATTATTTTGACTTGGAGCTGATCTTAGGAGCTGGAGAGTTGCCATAGGAACTTTGTACTTAATAAAACAACACAATCGCATACGGGCTCGTTTGATTCGTCTTGACGAGTACTTCAGTAAACAGGGGCAGTCAGTAAAATCCGATTGCTTGCAAATCTCTACTTAGCGTCCAAAGTCCGAGGTCGGCTCAATAGGAGCGCCCTTTGGCATGCTAAGAAAACCACCCCTTGCTGAGCTGCCCGTCTGGCGGCTCGCGACCTCTCCGGTAAGCTGTAAAAGCCGTCGAGGCTAACAGCAACAGTCAGTCAAAAAAAAAAAAAAAAAAGTCAGTAAAAAAAGGTTAAATATTAAAAAAAGGTTTTTCAGTAAAACTATTTTATTTTTGATTATTTTATAATCCTACTAATAAAATAAATCAGAACGTCTGTGAAATAAATCCTACTAATGAAATAAATCAGAATGTGTTTGAGAATCACTAGACTTGAGTGGCAGTGGGCAGGACACATCACTCGTAGAACCGACTGCCGATGGGGCCGAAAAGTTCTCGAGTGGCGTCCGCGGACCGGAAGACGCAGCGTAGGTAGGCCTCCAACAAGATGGAGCGACGTCCTGGTTAAGGAGGAGGTGGGAACGCGTTGGATGCGGATGGCACGGGACCGATTTGTCTGGCGAGCCTTAGGGGAGGCCTATGTTCAGCAGTGGATGTCTTTCGGCTGAAATGATGATAGTGATGTTTGTGAATATGTTTGGATTTCTGAATGTTTATTAGTTAATCACGTAATAACGGCTGAATGTATTTAGATGAAACGTGGCGGACAGACGGAAAGATCGGGATCTAGATGCCGATAGTTAGTTCCCGTGAGATAACATTGTCACTGAAGATTAAAACGCGATGTCTAAGAACGCTGAAGTCTTCTGTTTTCAAAATGACGTGTTAAATACTTCTGCAATCTATAGATGGCGTTTTTAAAACGAATATTGTGCTTTAAAAGTATTACCGTAACTCTGCCCTGCAGGCCCTAAAACGCAGTAAGAGGGTTTTATACATTTGTCGAACTTTTCTCATTGGGTACTTTGCTGATTAGGGGCCATTTCGTGATATGCGCATTTTTTAATTTTTATCTCTGTCTTATTTTTGAAATGGTTTGATATCACGAATAAATGTTTCCTTTCTTTCTGTTCCTTCTTTTTTCTTCGTGGAATCTAAACAAGGGTGAAATCGCGGGATAAAGCTAGTACTTTCTTATTAAAATTTACGTTAAAATATCAAATCTTTGTTGATAAAATATTATTCCGCTCCTTTGATAGCAAAAACATTAAATAAAACTACACGCGCACAAAACAGTTTTATTAAAATTAAAAACATTCTGACATTCCCCTTTTGGCTCCCTTACTAAATTTGTATTGTGTAATTTAATAATGATACATTTCAGTACAACCATTCAAAAGGATTTAAGTAAATTTATTACCTACATGCCTTGTTACGCGAAGCTTATTAGCCATTTCATAGAATTCGCTCACTGAAGTATTTTATGGAACACTGAGCAACGTAATTATTGTCATTGGTTTAATAAGTTAAAGGTTATAGTTCAATGTCAATTATTTATTCTGGGAGGAAATAATCTATACTTAATATTATAAAGAGGAAAGATTTGATTGTTTGTTTGTTTGCATTGAATAGGCTCCGAAACTACCAGACCGATTTCAGAAATTATTTTGCCGTTAGAAAGCTATACCACAGAGTTTCATAGGCTACTTTATTCCGCGGGAAAATACCTTTTCCTACGGGAAAATTAATTTTATCGCGGGTGAAGCAGCGGACGGAAGGCTAGTATAATTATATCTTGGAGAAACGTCAGGTCAAGAGTACTGAAACCGGAGAACATGTATTAAAAGACTAATGAGTGTTATGGAAGCGACGGATGTATATCAGGATAGTTATCCTGATAATAAATAATAATAATAATAAATAAAAGAAATTTTTATTTACCAACATACAAAAAGTTACAAATTTACGAATATAGTACTACACATTATCTAGTTTTTAAGTATGAGATAAATAGGAAATGAGACTCAGCGAGCCCGCTGGTTTTCAGTCTCCAACCTGACTAAAACTAACCTTAAACAACTAAGTAACTAAAGGTGAAGCCGCTGCCAGAGCGACACTATGACTACCTAACTTAGGCGTCGAACATACATTATCTATCATCATAGCTTATTTTTACTTAGAAAAGGGGCAGACACAAAACAATTTCACTTTCGAATCGATTCTGGAACTAAAGCTTACAGATAATTGATTAGTTTAGGCATTACTTTACGGAAGTCTACAACAACCACAACATCACAACAAACACAAAAGCAAAGGCAGTAACTTTACATATTTAGGTAGGTACTTGATTTTTGTTGCGACAGGAGCCATTGCTTGCTGAGCCTTTTAAAGGTGTATAAAGATTTCGCCTTTTTTATAGGTGGTGGTAAATCATTCCAGCATTTTGATGCTGCGAAACGAAAGCTGCCCCTAAAAGAAACCAGTCTGCGCACCCGTGGCACCCCCACAGAACCAGTCCTACTATCATCATTGCGCCACAACAGTTTATTATACAGATATTTTGGGCGACCATTCCACTTGAGATTGTACACAAGCGATCCCAATTTAAATTTGCGTCTATTTTTCATGTTAAGGATATCATATTTATTCAAGTATGGCGTGATGTGGGAGTAACGGTGAATATCATAACAGTACCGAATGCATGAATTTTGCACCCTTTGAATTTTTCTTTCGGTTTTCTTATAAAGCCCTGGACCATACACTACGTCACAGTAATCTAAGCCGGACAAAACCAAGGCATCCGTTAACCTTAATCTTACACTTGTGCTTACAAATGGACGGATTTTATACAGTGTTTTAAGAGCGCCATAACACTTCCCTATTTTAGATTTAACATGTTCTTCGAATTTCAAAGTACCGTCAAATAGCATACCAAGATTTTTCACTATCAACGACTCCTCTATTTGGACACCATTAATCATGACAGAAGGCGATGCCTGACGTACGATATCAATTTGGTATTTCGTCCCGAGAACGATGTATTTACATTTATTAGCGTTTAGTACAAGTCCATGACCTTCCGACCATGATCTTATAGAAGCTAAATCCTCGTTAAGGGCTGTGACAGCTCTCAATACATCCACCTTATCAGGGTTAGCACGAACAATAACCTGAGTGTCATCAGCATACATATGCGCGAGTCCTGATTTTGTGCACTCAATTAGATCAGCGGTGTAAAGTGAATAAAGTGTTGGGCCCAAAATGGATCCCTGTACAACTCCTCTACGGACCATTAGTGGTTTCGAGCGACACGTCACCCCATCAACACTCTGACATTCCACTAACTGCATCCTATCCCGAAAGTAGCTACCAAACCAAGAGCAAACCCCCACGTCACAGCCGTAGTACTTCAATTTTGCCAGGAGAACTTCTAAGTTTAGACAATCAAAAGCACGACTATAATCTAACAGGACAAGAATTGATGCTTTGTTTTCGTCTGATGAGGTCAGAATCTCGTCTACAATATGTAAAAGTGCTGTTGTAGTACTGTGGCCCTTTCTAAAGCCAGATTGCTCTGGTGGCAGGATGTTGTAAAGCTCAAGGTAGGGAAGCAACTGCTGATGCACTGCTTTCTCCAATACCTTGGACAACACTGGCAGCAGCCCAATCGGTCTAAGATCCCCGCTACTCTCAACTGGATTCTTTTTAGGAATTGGCTTAATAAGAGCGGTTCGCCAAGCTGTGGGAAAGCGCCCTGTCCTAAGAGATGTATTAATGATGCATGTAATTGCAACAAGTGAATATGGTAAAGTTAGTTCGATCATTTTCAGAGATATTCCGTCAACACCCGAGGCATTAGAGGAAAACGACTTAATTATTTTTAGTATGCTATCCGACGATACCTCTGCAAAACTAAATGTTGCACCAGATTTATTTTTGCTGGAGTAAACTTTACATAGACTTGGATCACTGCGCGTCTGGGGAACTGTATCAAGAAACGATTGATTAATTTTGTAAGGATCGCAAAGATGAGCCGGCAAAGAATCCTGCGCACTAATACCCAAGGATTTCCTGACTTCCGTCCACATCCTTCGAGGATTATTTATGTAGTTATTGACTTTGTTAGCAAAATAGTGATGTTTCTCAGTGCGAGTAGCATTATTGACCAAGTTCCGCAGAATTTTATAAGTTTTAAAGTCCTCTTCTCGACCCGTCCTCTTTGCCAAACAACAAGCCTCATCCCTATCACGACGCATGGCCTCAATACTATCCGTCATCCATGGAGTTGGAGGGTTTTTAAATGTTTTAGTCTTTTCGGGAACGAAATGATTAAAAAGTTGTAAAATTAAGAAATTAAAACATGATATTTTTGAATCCACATCACTGCACCTACTCACAACCCAGTCCCAGGGCGTTACTGATGAGGCCAATTGATATGTTTCGAGGTCAAACTGAGCAAAAGGTCTAAACGTTACAATCCGTGCAGGACGTTTGGGCAATTTTACGCAAAATTCAGCCGTAACAAAGCCATGATCGCTTAAAGCGTCATTATGTTTTATCCGAACATTACAAACTTTGAGTTTTATATCACAACAAATAACGTCTATAAGAGAACGACTAACAGTAGTAACACGCGTCGGCTGGCTAACGATCTGGGTAAGTCCATGTTCCAACAAGAGGTCATTAAATTCCAGCTGATTGTTACCATTGGTTTTGAGTAAATCCAAATTAATATCTCCAACTAGAAAGACATGATCATAAGTCGGTCCTACATCTGCTAGGGCATCTCCCAGACTATCGATGAACTTATGAAAGTTAGAGTTGGGTGGTCGATACACTATTCCAATACACAATTTGAATTTCTTTATTTTAATTTCGAGCCACATTTGTTCAAGGTCGGATTCAGTCATTTTGAGTTTGCGTACAGTAATATCACTCCGTATGTAGGCGCCGACACCTCCCCCTCGTTGACCCTTTCCACGAGCTTTATGAATTAGACGGTAACCAGGCACATTAAAATATTTCAAGTCGGAGGAATCCGCCAACCAGGTTTCAGTTATAGCGGCCACATCCGGAGTTTCCATCGTCATTGTTTCCAACAATTCATCCCGACCAGTACTCAATGATCTCACATTTAACAATGATATCCTTAAATTAAGACTTTTAACAACCATTTTTATTTATAACAAACACCTAGAGACGATCTAAATCACTGAAACTAAATATACGGGTGATTTTAGATTTATCGTCTTTACGGACCAAGATTTTACAATCAAACACCCAGACATATTTATATTTTAGTTCACTTGCTTTATCTTTAGTCAACCGAAGAAGACGCCTGTTTGCAGTAGTCAAATTATCGGAAACGAAGATTCTGCCTTTTTCGCCAGCAAATCCCAATGCCGCCGCAGTGACTCCCGATACATTTCGTCGGTGTTCCTTTTCCGCCGCCATAAATGCCCTCTTTGTCTCATGTCGGCGGAAACGCACGACGATACGACCCTGGTAGGTGCCCTTAGGAGCCGCGGAAACCGCAGCGAACGAAACTTCAGAAGGCTCCGCACCGGAGCTGTTGGATGTTTTAATGCGATACATGCATTCTACATCATCCTCGACCAGGGTCACACCAATAGAATCCGCCAACCTGCCTACAATAGAAGTGACATCTTCATTCGGCCGCAGCGGGACTCCAGATATCTCCATATTGTTTCTTCGTTCTCTCTGATCTCTCTCATTCAGTGAAAACTCCAATTTCTCGTTCCTCACTACCAAATCACACAGCTGGCCTTCAATAATGTCAATTCGACTCGCCTTCATTTCCAGTACATTAACCTTGCCTTGAAGGTGGTCCATATTATTTTGTATAGATTTGAAACATGCCTCAAGTCTCTGGAACGACGCACGATGCTCACTAAGTTCCTCTGTAATAACCGCACGAAATGCTCTGAGCTCCTCCAGCAAAACTTTGTGCGAGTCCGACTCAGGAGGAACAGTGTCTTCAATAGAATTCGCCGGCGAAGCATTAGCAGTCGTCGAAGGGATAGCAGACTTAGTTCGCACAGGGGTATTGGAGTTATCACCCTTCCTTTGACCAGCTACGCATTTCGGACACTTCCATACAGCTCTCGGTTCGGAGGCGTCAAAATTTACGCACTCAGAATGATATAACGCGTTACAAGAGGCATTAGTACATTTGATACGTTTTTGATTCATACTTATATTTGTTGTGCATGCTTCACATATTATTGCAACCATTGTATTTATCCTTCTCTTTCACTTCTGTACAATTCTTTCCCAACAAAACTCGTAGAAAGAAAACAAAAAAAAAAAAAAAAATAGAAAAAGAATTTTCACTACGCGATCAGAGGCCCCAAGGTTCGAACGGACAACTCCTGCGCACACGCCAGTGTAGTTTAGATGTTTACCACTTAGCCACAAGTGACTGTTTAAAATGTTCCAAATTGACGATCAGTACAATACACAATCATAAATCCACTGTGGGTAGCAGTATAATATCTTGCTTAGCGCAACCCACCAAACATTTATTTCGACCACTTTATTAATTTCGCGTAAATGTTTGTAGATAGCAACCGCTAACCGCCGGTAAATGTGCCCCGTATGAAGTGAATTTAAAGGTAAACACTTTTCAAACTCGAATTTAAGCAAAATGTAGTGTCTCAGTTTAAAGATGATTTTATAATTTAGCAGCACTTTTTATTTGTACTATCGCAATGGCAGCCAACTACCCTATATCATATATAATGTAATACATACATCGATAATGTATACATCTGTCGCTTCTATAACACTCCGTCTTTTAATACATGCTCGCCGGTTTCGGGTACTCTTGACCTGACCATTCTCCAAGATATCCACAATAGATTCAAGATGGAACTCCTAAAAATAACCATTGTCGTCTTCATTTGAGTTGCATGAAGAAATTCCATGGCAAACAATGTCTACTTGCTCGGAACAGAGTTCACGTAACTCCAAGTTAAGAACTAACCCAGGGTTAAGTAGTGTCAAAAAGTATATTATAAAAAAAAAAAAATACCTAATAATACTAAGCAGCCCTTAGTGGTTAAGGCTTTCGTATTTCACCTGTATACCTGGCGTGTGTCTGTGTGGGATCATCTCATTTTAACAGGAGGCCCGTGCTTTTCGTGAATCGCATACCAGGATGGAACCTTTTTGTTGCAAATGTCATGTTGAAATTGCCTACATCTGCCTAAGACACCGTCGGGAAATTGACTGTGAAAAGGTTCCACCCCGGTACACGATTCAGTTTCCTCGACTGTATAGGCTGGCATGATGATGATGATGAAATTCCTGTACTCAGAAATATCGAAATAAAAAGTACCAAGTGCTTAATTCCGGAAACATGATATTTTGATTCCGGAAATACGTGAGCCTTGCGCAGAAGTTCGATTTTTGTAATTGCAACGCGCGTCAGATTTCCAAAACGAACGTCTGTTTCTTTTTTTAATTAGGAAACCGTAAGAAAGTGTGCACTTTGAGGAGCATTTTTGTATGAAAGGCGGGCATTCTGATCTGAATTGTAGGTCAAGAAACAAAGCCAATATTTAACTAAACGAACACGTACTGAAGTTAGCTAAGTGAAGTAAGTTTGGTCGTCAATTACAGTCTACAGTAAACTTCTCATAAATGGCACTTTAAGTACAATAGAGTGGGATCCCGATCCAATATTTGTCCTCTATGCCAAGGTCCTAAAAACACAGATTTCAGACGTTTTCTGATTCAAGGCGACGCCCGCCGCATGTTTTCGTTTGTCGGGTTTGTCGAGTCAACATCGCGGGAAGAGCCCTAGCGGCTTGGTAACAGAGGGAAATACCTGGCGTGCTATTGTTTGTGAACTCACCTTTAGATTGAAAGCAATAATGTGAATCTGCTAAAATAAAATAAATTGTGATAGCCTAGTGGTTTGTCAAGAAGCGAAAATTGATAATAATCTATACTAATATTATAAAGAGGAAAGATTTGATTGTTTGTTTGTTTGTTTGCATTGAATAGGCTCCGAAACTACTGGACCGATTCCAAAAATTCTTTTGCCGTTAGAAAGCTACATTAACACTGAGTGACATAGGCTACTTTTTACCCCGGGAAAATACCTTTTCCCACGGGAAAATTAATTTATCGCGGGCGAAGCTGCGGATGGAAGGCTAGTATTTAATAATATAATGGGACAATTGACATCAATTGATAGGTCAATAGGCTGTTTTAAACTTTCGTGTTTTTCACTCATAATTTATTATACCTACTAAACGGGACTTACCACGCAATCAATATTTACCTCGACATTTCGGCCACATTGCAGCGGCCGTGGTCCCAAGTTGACACGCCAACTAAACTGATGATCAGTCATTGTCTGTGGCCTCCCCCAAGTCTCCTCAGTCGTCAAACAGATCGTCGCTCCATATTGTTAGAGGTCTACCTACAACTCGTCGTCTGGTCCGTGGACGCTACTAGAAAACTTTTTAGCCCCATCGGCCATCACCATCAGTTCTACGAGCAATGTGCCCTGCCCACTGCTAATTGAGTCTAGCAAATCTTCGAGCTACATATGTCGGTGACTTTAGTTCTTGCGCGGAAAAAACAAGATATTATACTGAAGAAATTGGTACCTATTTGCTCAACAAATTTGCAGATACAGACACTAATAATTCATAAGTAACCGTTAATTGTTACAGAAAATCTAATTGAAATATTTTGGTACCAGGAATATTTAGTATTCTCTTAGTTTGCCTAACTTCTACTACCTGGGTTTGAGGTTTGTACATAATTCACTTTACTAGGTGCTCGCTCGAGCAAATTAAGCAAATGGCTGAGATACTCCAGGATTACAACATGTTTTCATGTAATAATTCATCTTAGAAGCTTAGGATTTAACATAATCCTAAAGACGGAGCGAGATGCAGTTACATTATTAAAGCGAGTATGAGTAAGACAGTGAAGAAATTACGAAGAAACAACAATGGGAGACAAGTATTTATGAGGTTTTTTTTTATTATGAAAGGGAGGAAATCAGGCAATGCCTGATGTGGGTTTATTGAATTTAAAATAATATTTTTCACACAGAAGTTTTACATAGTTTTAAGAGAAAAAATGGAAGAGGAGTCGAAGAATGACACGAATGAACTAAATATTATGAATGATTAAATGTTCAGTCTGAACGACCATAAGCTTTACGTTGAAGGAAAACAACGCGAGGGAACCTAAACACACCTTAGAATAAATTAATTCATCAATGGTGCGTATGAAGTTCCCAATCCGCACTGGCGCTGCGTGAGAACTACAGCCGAAGCCTTCACATTATGAGAGGTCTGTGCCCTGCAGTGGAACTTGTATAAGCTGGAATGATGATGATGATAATGGCCTGAAAATAACCACTTAAAATTACATTTATTTTAATATACAAAAGAAGAATTTGTGTTTTCTCTGGGCTTCTTGAGATTTTTGTAAAAGCGTAAATTTCTTTCAAGGGTTTACATATGATTATAATTATTAGGCGTGTAAGGTGACCAACCGTACTAAAACGCGTTCAACCAAGTATCCACGTTGCTATAGCAACCAGTAAGAAAGACCTAGCTATTTATTTCAGGGCTAGGTTTTACCCGCAACTTCATCTCCGAAGACAAAATTTATGGACGATACCCGTTATTTAATTAACTCTCACTGCACTTTTAACTATGATCTTAAAAGATGATCTGCCAAGTACCAAGTCTCTAAAACAGCTACAGTTACAAAACAAAATAAGGTTACCTACTTTGAGTCCCGTGCGTGAATTCTTAACTTCATAGGATATTTTATCGGTAAGAAATAGCCGTTCTAAGGTCTTGATGCCGCTCCACTCCCTTATGATGTGGAGCCATGACATTTTACGTCTCTCGACCGTACGTTCCGACTATTTTGCCCATCATAATGGTTTGCAGGAGACAATACTGTTGGCGTCGGAAAATAAGGCGATCTTTCGATGTACGGAATCCTATAAGGAACATTGTGCTTTATTCCAGAAATTCCAGAATACAGTGGTAGCCATTAGTTTGGTCAGAAGACAATTTATGGGGCGATCAGTCTTATAGCATCTGTGTCGGCCATGTCTATCAATGTCGGCCGTTTTTGACCGAAAAATAGATGTACAAAATGTTTTTGCGGCGCGAGCGGAATGATGTATTGGTCGGTTTGAAGTTTGGAAATTTAGGGTTGGTTTCGAAGCGGCGCACCTTGGTTTCCCATAATGAAATAAGTCATAATGTATCATTTTTCATAATCGACGTTAATCATAAAGTGATTCATTTCTGAATCAGTACTATTTTTTAACCCCCGACTCAAAAAGAGGGATGTTACCTATAAGTTTGACCGCTATGTGTGTGTGTGTGTGTGTGTGTGTGTGTGTGTGTGTGTATGTATGTGTTTGTCTGTCGCATTATAGCTCATAAACGAGTGAACCAATTTGGATGCGGTTTTATTTATTTAAAAACAGGTTTTTTGGCAATGGACCTTAGACTTGTTTCATCAAAATCGGTTCAATGGTTTTAAAGTTATCAGCTCTTTTTACCCGACTGCGAAGAAGGAAGGGTTATGTGTTTGACCCCGTATTTCTAGCTGCGGAAGGTATCTTAGACGCATAATGAGCATTTACTTAATTTTGAAACATGTGTGACCTAATTACGTTGGGAGTTTGTAATTTTTTTAATTTATAGTTATTTCAGGATTTTTTAAATGCCGTCTTGTAGAATGCAGTAGCAATCTAGGTTAGGTTGGCTGTTTCAGAATCGTCTTTTCCAGATAGATATAACCTAAGATTAGATGAGATAAAATTAGAGTGCATAGATTGCTACTGAACCCGAGAACACCTCTTTGGGCTTATTTAAAATTTTCATCAAATATGATAGAGGACTTTGCCCAGCACAATTATAGGCTAGCAAAAAGGTCAATCACAGGGCAGTTTTATGTAAGAGAGGGTAGTAAGATCAACGTCATAAATAACTGATGACTCTTGTACCTTGTCACTTTAACGTCATGTTTGAAAAGTCATACGAAATTATGTAACGACTGAAAGCGACAAAGTAGAAAAGTAATCAACTGATCACTTATTTATGACGTTGGCTGTACATTGGCTGTACGCTTATTCATATTTACTATACTAAACGGAACTTATCACGCAATCAACTTAATTTTTAGTTAACTCGTGACCACGGCTGCTGCAATGTGGCCGAAACGTCGAAAATATTAATTGCGTGACAAGTCCCGTTTAGTATAGTAATTATGAGTGAAAATCGCGAAAGTTTAAAACAGTGTACGCTTATTATCTTACGCGCAGAAACTTGCCTTTGTTCACATTCATACTAATTACAATGAACTGCACAATTAAGTAGTAGTTTTGTACACTAGGACATACAGTGCTAATAATTTGTATGTGCACTTGCAGTTCATTGTAGTGTGAACTAAGGTATCGATATGGCCTCTGGTTATTTGGTTAGTATAATTTGTACGAATTCAAAACTAACGGCTACAAAACCCGAACCACGCCAGAACTAAACTTTAATAGCTTTATTTAATACCAGTTCGATTATTGTTCGGGTCGACAGCGAAAACTGGTCATTATCCGAAATGCGCGCCCCCGATTATGAGACACAACGCTCCGCAGAACCAGTAACTGAATAATACTTTTTATTTTTTTTTCAACTCAATGATAGGTACCTAAAAATTAAAAATTTTAAAACTCCGACGCAGTTTGGTCACACATATTTTTGAAAATAAAGTAAATGCCCACTATGCATCTAAGTTCCCTTCTGCAGCTAACAAAAGAGCTGATAACTTTGAAACGGCCGAATCAATTTTATGTTTCGTCTAAAAAACATCGCCAAGAAACCTGCTTTCAAATAAAAAACCACAACCGAATCGGTTTACCCGTTTAAGAGCTATGATGCCACAGACAGACACACACACACACACATAGCGGCCCAACTTATAACACCCTCTTTTCTGTCGGGGGTTAAAAATAGAAACCTAAAAGAACAAAACATTATTTTTTGTATGGATAAAATTCGGAAAAAAATAGTTTTGATAGCAAAACAATGATGCTCTTCTCATCATGAATCTCTTAGACTATATTTTGCAGTTGAAGTACTTCGTGAAGGTTACTTCATCTCCTGCTGACGCAGATCCGCATCAGTTTTTTATTTATTGTCTGTTTTTTTCTGTAAACGACCGCTACAAACCGAAAACTAGCCATTCTCTACCAGCCTATTATTTTTATCTTTTATTGCTTAGATGTTTTGTGGATACTAAAATTATGAAATGAAATGAAATGTTTATTTGCGGAATATGGGTAACATAAGATTTTACAATTATTAATAATAGATTTAGATAATTATTTTACATATTTGGCGATATCTAGTCTTCCGCCCCATTTCATTCCGAATCTCATGAGCATCCAATATCGAGTACATACTGCCAGACTACTTCAGTCAAATTTGGATTTGGACTCGTCACTGACAATTAGCAACGAGCGAGCACCAAATCAAATCAATTTGCTCAGAACCTGCCCAGGCGTGCTTACTAGTCTCTGAGTGTTTGTGCTTTAGATGTCTTGAAGATTATTTGATTTGTAATACTGTAGATGGATCTGTTGGAGTTTGGTCTGTGAATTATGTTTCACATCTATCTTCGATAAATTTATTTACGACAACAGTGAATGAAAATTTTCTTTTCTTTTTTTTATTATTATGAGAGGGAGGAAAACGAGCAAGCGGGTCATCTGATGGAAAATGATCACCACAGCCCATTAAAATTTCAATAACTCAAAAAAAGTCACTGATCGGTTGCCGGCCTTTAAAAAGGATAGGGAATAGGGGAGCGGGAGTAAGAGTGGTATTAGGCCCCGGCGCTCTCATTGATCGTACAAAACGCAGCATGTATTGCTGCTTCACGCCAGTGTTCTGTGAGAGGGTGGTACTAGCCCGGACGAGCCGGCCTATTTGTGATGCAGCCGAGCGGCTAGCTACAACATGGCACTACCACTACTAAATAAGTGCTACTACTACTAATACTTGTTTTAGCTTTTATTTATTTACTTGCTGTAACCCATGACTTCGTCTGTGAAGAACTAATTTATCGCTATTCCGCGAGAACTATGCTTTCCGGGATCAAAAGTATTCTATGTGTTAATTCAGGTTATAAACTTAGTAGTTTTGGTGCCCCCGACTTCGTCCGCGTTAATCATTGATGCTCCGCTCCTATTGGTTATAGCGTGATGTTATATAGCCCATAGCCGTCCTCGATAAATGGGCTATGATATCTAACACTGAAATAATTTTTCAAATTGGACCAGTGATTCCAGACATTAGCGCGTGCAAGCAAACAAACAAACTCTTCAGCTTTATAATATTAGTACAGATTTGTGTGCTGAATTCGTTATTGCTTCCATCTTAGCCAAAATACGTCCAATGCTGGACAAAGCCCTACACAAAGAGTTCCACAACGATCAGTCCAGGACCTGTGCTGCCTACATCCAAGTGGTTCCTGCCACCTCTACCAGATCGTCGGCGACGTCGGCCCATCTTGTTGAGGACCTTCCTACACCACGTCTTCCGTCCCCTTGGGTTTCCAGTCACATGTTTTGAAGGCTGAGAAACAAAACTGTGTGTCAACTTTTATAAAGTATCAAATAAAAATACAAAATCATTTATTGACAAAACCAGATTAGATTTTTAACACTAAATAAAAACTAAGCCAGTTTGCCAATCTGCGAGTACGATAAAAGAAAAATGGTCAAATTCTGCATCATTTGCACTTTTCATCAGATTGAGATAGTGGTCAATCACGGGTCAGTATAATGTAAAAAAAATTGTGTTTTAACTTTCAGAACGCTATTAGTGGAATTCGAGCTTAATATAAATCACGGGTGTCTATTATGCTTTTAATTTTACAATCTTACACTAGTAGAGGTAGCATCAAGTTCTTATAAATATGTTTTCAGTACTTATGTAAGTAAAAACACAAAACCGCTCGACTCAAGATTGGAAACTTTAAGTAGTCGAATTTTTCACTTTTTTCAGCTCTTCCTTTTAGAAACCCGTGTGTCCCATCTGTAAAAGGCACCCCGATTAATGAAAAGCGCCTGGGCCCCCAAACTCTTCTATTTAACACCTCAACTCACTGATTCGATTTATCGTACAACTTTCGAAATGAAGAGTTCCTTCTTCACCGCTGTGTATTATGAACGGAACAATACATTAGGAACTTGGCTCTTAGACAATTATCTGCTTAGAAATTGGATTTAGCTTAATTATAATAATTTTGAATAAGACGAGATTATTTTTGGCGATAGGGTTACGCTACGCCAGCGTTTCGGAAACAAAACCCAATCGGATTTTGGAGCTGTTTGCGTTTTAATAAACTCAAGCTTTCCTTGTTTGTTTTTGAGGTTGCTTAAATTAACCTATAGAAATTAAATGCAACCTTGGAATCCTTGTTTAGACGGTGCAAAAAATATTGTGGGAGTTGCGGTATATTGCCATTGATGAATGAAGAGACACTAATGGCCGTGCGGCTCCGATGATTAGCGAAGGTAATTTGTTGAGAAAGATAGCTTGCCTTTGGTCTCCAGTCACGACAACCAGGCGCTTTTGTACTTCTTTAATGAGTTTGAATGCGCCGCAAACCCATCGATATTAATAATAATAATAATTTATTAATGTATTTTCAAAATCATACATGCAATAGACAAGGTGAATATCTGGCAGACCCCAAACTAGGCAAAGCCTGTATCTCGGGGCCTTGGAGTGCACTATATTTACATTTAGCTTACCTACAAAGCTTACCAGAGGGCAGGTGGATGTTGAAAAAAAATATATAAAGGCTGGGATGTTGATGATGACTATTCCGCTTACCTACCATCATAATGACACAAAACCAAGCTCATCCTTCAAAACTTTGTGACTGGCTGAAGTTCTATACAGTATATCATAGAGACGTGCGGCGCGAGCACAATACGCTATACCGACGTAAATCTTCTGATTTATTATTGGTCCAAAAAACACGGGAACTGGTACGAGATGACTCTTATTGTGATTGTGTCAATGACCTTCAGGTACTTTTTTATTTGTTCCGTGGAACTAAGATATTGAGCGAGTTGGTTTTTGGCTTGTTTGCGCTTACCGTTCTGCAGTTCGCTGTAAAAGAGGAGCTTTGTTTTGCTGTGTAATGAGGCGCCAGCTACGATGGTGCGGACATGTCTTCCGCGTGGCTGATAACACAGTGGCGTTAATGCATGATTGACCAACAAACATTCGAACATCCAAACATCTTTACAAACTTTCTCATTTAATTATAATAGTAGAATAAGATAAGATGAGGAATACTAATTGTATACTTATTTCGTAAACATTTTAACTATAAATTAAAAATTTTAAAAACCCCCAACTAAATTAGGTCACACATTATGTTTGAAAATAAAGTAAATGCCCATTATTCATCCAAGATCCCTTCCGCAGCTAACAAAATTGCTGATATCTTTGAAACGGCTAAACCAATTTTGATGAAACATGTCTTAGAACCATCGCCATTAGTAAAACATTTAGTCCTTAATGTAATGTAATAAGTAATTATAGATATAACCCACAGATGTACCCACTAGCACCTAGTATCAAATTTAATAAGTACCCACCTGCTTTTTTATATAACTCCAACTATGCATGCAAATGTAAGCTAAGATTTTTTTCTAGGTTATGTAGTTATTTATATAGTTTTTGCACAGTATTATATGGAAGTGTTTTGAGTGTTTCATTTTGCCAACAAACTGTCATGCAGTTTGGCGAAAAATGTGTTAATGTAGACGCTGTGTAATTGTTATTTAAATAAATAAAAAAAAAAGAAACTTGCTTTCAAATAAAAACAACCGCATCCAAATCGATTCACCCGTTTAAAAGCTACGATGCCACAGACACACACACATAGCGGTCAAACATATAACACCCCTCTTCTTACCCGACTGCGAAGAAGGAAGGGTTATGTGTTTGACCTGTATGTATGTATGTATGTATGTATGTCCATTCCTATGTTCTCTCGTAACTACACAACGGCTGAACGGATTTTGATAAATGATACGTCATTGGATTCGTCTTAATAACCATAAATGGCGGATTTTTGGCGTCAAATTGTGAGTCTCTAATAAAAAAATTTTATTCAAACCTATCGAGTAGGGTATCAAAATAAAGGTATTTTAAAACAAATTACAAAAATATATACAAGTCATGTGTTTAAATTTAGTTTGGAATAGTAAATTGGCAATCAATGCATTAAAACGACGACAAACCTACTTACTAAGATATCTTTGAGCAATAATTTTTTCTATGAAACCCATGTGGAAAATTAAGTACCTACATATTTCAAAATTGGTTTTGAACTTTAACTAAATAGCAACGGATTCCTAATTAAAATACTCAATAATTTATTTGGGTCTCAGAAGGTTAAGTACACTAAAAAGCAAGAAATAAAAAAGTAATTAATTAAAAAAACTAAAAACCCGCCTGCGGTGTAAATAAAAATAATAAATTAAAAAATCAAAAACCCGCCTGCAGAAATACTGAAAAGGTGGAAACAAGGTAAAATGATCTATAACAATAAAACGAATTTAAAACACGTCGATGGCAGTCTTTCAAAATTTAATGCAACGATAAAATGCAGTCGGAGGCATGGGAGTCAGTGGCTGCATGGGATTTAATGTCACTTCATGCATGCCTCCGACTGCATTTTATCGTTGCATTAAATTTTGAAAGACTGCCATCGACGTGTTTTAAATTCGTTTTATTGTTATTGATCATTTTTATCTTGTTTCCACCTTTTTAGTATTTCTGCAGACGGGTTTTTGATTTTTTAATTTATTATTTTATTTACACCGCAGGCGGGTTTTTAGTTTTTTTAATTACTTTTTTATTTTGTCAGGGGTTAAAAAATACCACGTAGGTAAATGAAACCGTGTAGGCACTATTATAAACTCCATAAGGATGCTGCAGGGTATAAAAGAAGTGACTCTTGAGTGAGTGGTTCTTTTATTTCCTAACTTTATACAATGGCTCAAAAACTTTCTTGCATTTTTACCGTACATTTAATTATTTCTTTTTATTTTCTGTTCTGAAGTGTTTGCCGTTGTTTTACCATCATAAATGTTATAAGATAATCACTGAGGAGTTTTGCTTCATCAAAAACTTTCAAAAAAATGCCAGGAAAAGTTTTAAAAATTTTAATAAACATTTTTTCTGAAGAAAATTTGCTGAAAATTAGTTTATTGTGCTTTGACTTAATGAAAATTAAAATTCTTTAGGTAGTTCAAGTTTCGTTCAAATTGGAGCGAGATTTAAATATAATTTTGATATTCGATAATCGTGAAATATTATATTTATAATATCCCAACCCGCTGGCTTTTTTACTGATATTATATAAATATTACTAATGCACTATTCATGTGATTATAACAGCTTTAAATTCAGGTAGGTATGGAAGTTAACAGTGAAAATAAATAAAGTTGGTATTTTGTTTCTTAACAATACTCTTAAATTGAATTAAATGATTTTGAATTGATCGGTTTTGCTTAGCAACCGTGAAACAATTTACAATTTTCTGTCTTTCCGGAATTTCTTTATTTTCACCCTTTTTATTTACTGATTCTATATTGTATGCAAAGTTAATGCATAGACAAGCCTCTGCGGACGCTTTGTCTGCACGGAGCCCGCCGCGCGGGCCTGCCCGCTGCGGCGCAGCGCCCGACACCGTTTGACAAATGTCAAACTTTCCAAATAACAGAAGAAAATGTTTATTTTGGAACTTTTCTCCTCCGTTTTTATAATTTATATTACTCTTATAACGAAAATTAACTATCCAGTGTATTTTAGTGCTCGTGTCCTGTGTTTGTGTTTTTCCCGTACTTTTTTGGTGCCTTGTTTTAGTTTTAGCGTTTCATATTTAATTTTACTGTTTTAGACGTAAGTTATTTTATTTTGTGTATTTCTAGTGTAAATGCAACCTGCTACTCAGCCGTGTAATAGCACGTCGACCAATTTCCAATCATGTAAGATATGCCTAAAAACTTTCAAAACCATAAGAGGTCTAAATATCCATATTACTAAAGTCCACGGCCATAGTCTTAGCCAAGATGCCATACCTCTTAATAACATCCCAATTACTCCGCCTACCCCTCTTTCCGCTGCCAGTCAATCTGTTACTCCGTTCCATCTTCATCTAAGTGAACTTAAAAAAAATATCCCTATTGTTAAAAGAATTCCCCGGGGTGCCAGGACTTCCGCTGCTTCACATTTGACCCATTTAATTAATAGTTGTATCGATAGTAATACAATCAAGGACTGGCATAATCTTTTCATTTTTTCTTACAAGTCCCTTCACGCACAAGAAGATGGTTCCAACACTTCACTCACACAAAAAATAAAAAACAACTGTTGTAATAACCGTTCTCTTCCATCCATAGTACCTAAACACATCGTTTCGTCTTTTAACCGCAGTAAAACTGTGGAAACCAAAATCAGCGACGGCGATCTGAAAGGCGCCGCTCGTCTCCTCTTCTCAAGCGACGTGCTATCACCGGATACCCCTGACACCCTCTCGGCTCTACGGACAAAACATCCTCCAGGACCTTCTATTCCCTACTTTTTCGACCCACCCATGGCAAACCAGGCCTGCCTACAAACAAAAAACAGAGACGTATATGATGCAATTTTATCATTCAAAACTGGTTCTGCTGCAGGCCTGGACGGACTCTCACCCCAACATTTGAAGGACTTGACCAGTCATTTAGTGGGCGATGCAGGCGAGCGTCTAGTTGATTCAATTACAAAACTAATCAACCACATGTACTCGGGTAATATCAACCCAGACATTGTTCCAATTTTATATGGCGCAAACCTCATTGCCCTTACCAAAAAGGACGGAGGGGTGAGACCTATTGCCGTTGGTTCCACACTTAGACGTCTCGCCTCCAAAATTGCAGTTAAATATATTAAATCTAAATTACAGTCTCTTTTTGAACCTATACAACTCGGTTTCGGCGTAAAAGGAGGATGCGAGGCAGCCGTCCACGCCTTGCGTACATACCTCTCCAACGAACCATGTGATGCACTGGTCAAAGTTGATGTCAAAAATGCTTTCAACTCTGTAAATAGAGACACCTTGCTGACAGAAGTAAAAAATAATGTCCCTGAGTTATACAATTACCTCCTTCATTGTTATGCAGATCCCACTAATCTTATATACCGTGACAATGTTTTATCTTCAGAAGTGGGCTGTCAGCAAGGTGATCCTCTCGGGCCGGCAATCTTCAGTTTGGCTATTAACCCTGTTATTCAAAATTTAAAATCAAAATTCAATGTCTGGTATCTAGACGACGGAACCCTAGGTGGTGATCTGGACACCTTACTGTCTGACCTTTCAACCATCAAATCCAAATTCCAATCAATTGGTTTAGAAATAAATTTTAGCAAGTGCGAACTTTTTGTGCATAATCCTGCCTTAAATTTAATAGATTTAAAAACAAAATTTGATGCACTGACGCCCGACATTAAGATAGTAGACAGTTATTCTCTTAGCCTCCTTGGGTCTCCTATATTCGAAGAATCCTTCCCGAATTACATTTTAGAATCTATATCTAAATTCAAAAGGTATGAAATTCGTTTGCTTGAAATTAGTCCTCATTTCGCATTGACAATTTTAAAATTTTGTCTTTTCGTTCCAAAATTTACTTATGTACTTCGCTGCTGTCCTTTCACTAAATTCAAAATTTCACTGACACAAATGGATGACTTGATCAAAGCAAACCTGGAATCAATTTTGAACATTCAGCTAAGCGAAGAATCCTGGACTCAAGCATCCCTTCCTATTCGCTTTGGTGGGATAGGGATTCGCAAAATTTCTTCTATTTCTGCACCAGCTTTCTTGTCCTCCGCTCATAGCTCGGCAGATCTCATAGGTAAAATTCTGAGGGCTTTCCCTTTAAACTATGAGACTGCGGGTTTGACAGAGGCTAAAAACGCTTGGTCTATTGCCTGTCCGGGAAAGGATTTGCCAGAAAATTTTAAATTTCAAAGGTCCTGGGACGACATTCAGTCAAATTTGACATATGAAACCCTTCTGAGCCACAGCACGGGCTCTGATCGTGCCAGACTGTTGGCTGCAGGTACGAAGGAAGCTGGCTACTGGTTGCACGCCTTTCCATCAGCCAACACTGGTACTTTTCTAGAGCCCGACACTCTTAGAATTTCTATCTGCCTGCGCCTCGGAGTAGCAGTTTGCGCACCACATAAATGCCCCTGCGGCTTTGATGTCGACGCGCTGGGACACCACGGCCTTTCATGCCAGAAGAGTGCGGGCCGCTTCTCTAGACACTCTGCTCTCAATGACATTATCCGTCGCTCTCTTGCCACCGTCAATGTGCCTGCGTTACTGGAGCCATCGGGCATCGCCAGAGATGATGGCAAGAGACCAGACGGAATGTCACTGATTCCGTGGAAATTGGGTTGTGTGCTAGTGTGGGACGCTACTTGCGTAGACACACTAGCTCCTTCCCACGTCCGCGGAACAGCAAATCAAGCTGGTGCAGCAGCAGAGGCGGCGGAGAAACTCAAGGCAAATAAATACAAAGGTCTCGGCTCTGAATACTACTTTCTACCATTCGGGGTTGAGACCTTAGGTCCGTGGGGCCCCAGCGCAAAAATACTCTATAAAGAAATTTCGAAAAGGCTCTGTGATACCACAGGGGACCGAAGAGCTGGCAGCTTCCTCGCTCAACGTATCAGCATTGCTGTACTGCGAGGTAATGCTGCCAGTATCTTTGGGTCCATGCCGCGGGGGAACCATTTATGAATTTTATTTAGTTTTTAGTTTAGTTAGTTTTGCTTTTTTTTTTAATTATACTGTTAATTTATTTAAATTTAATTTGTAATTAGTATTTACTTTTAATGTAAATTAATAATTTAATCCGTTTTCTAATTGAATAAATTAAAAAACTCTTAAATTTTAAACCTTACACAGCTTCTTTCACAAATAGAATGCTTCTTATAATTATAACAGCAAATGGATTAATTAAGTTCCCACGTAGGCCCATCCCAATTGAGAACTTCACACACACAATTGAATTTTTTCGTAGGTGTGTGGGTTTTCTCATGATATTTTCTTTTACCTTAAAGATCATGGTAGATTTCAAACACAAGACTCAGATGTGCAAGCACTGCACGCATGGACTTGAACCCACGACCGTCTGCTTCAGAGGCCATAGGTGAAACCACTTTACCACTCGACTACCACGATTTTTTATAAAGAAGCAAACACGCATAAACATACACGTAGACGTAACATAGTGACACCACGTGGGCTGTACCCGGGTACCTATGATTTAGAGAGGTAGTTTTAGAAATCAAACTTGTGAGTAGGATTTTATACTGGTTTATATTCTTAAATTAAAATTAAAATTCATTTGCTCTTATACAATCTGAGACAGACAAATGATAACGCGATGTATGAAAACGCTCCCAAAGTTAAAGCGCCATCTAGCGGCAAATACGTGAACTAAACTATATTTATACAATGTGAGGTAGACAAACAATAGCGTGATGCGCAAATAATATGCTCAGAAGTGAAAGCGCCATCTAGCGGCAGGTAGGTAAACTAAACTACACTTAACATGGGCTGATAAACACATTACCCTCCTCTAGTCTGCTCGCTCATTCAAGTAAGAATAAGTTGATCCATGCCGCGCATTTCATTATTCCACAGTTTTGGCCATGATTATTGCTTTTCCGCCGCCGGAAGAAGCCGTGTGGTTTGACCTCTGCTTATCTAAAACAAAGGCCTAATTCGAAATGATGCACTGTGTAATGATATACCTTATTTGCAATAATTAAAGTATTAAGTTGCACACCGTAGTATTTTGGATTAGGCCGTTGTTTAGATAAGCAGCGCTGGTCTTTCTAGCAGAGGGTCTTGGGTTAGAGTCCAGGCTCGAACCTCTGAGTTTTTAGGATATTTATATGCGAAATCATTACGTTTGTAATTTACCATGAGCTTAAGGGCCGGCGCTCACTGACGGCATGGCACGGCAAGGCACGGCAGGTTACATACGAATTTTACCGCAGCATCCCTCGGCACGTCGCGGCATCGTGGTATCCAAATAAAGTAACATAAATAAATAAATATTAGGGGACAATCTTATACAAATCGACCTAGTCCCAAACTAAGCAAAGCTTGTACTATGGGTACTAGACGACGATAAACATACTAATATAGATAAATAAATACTTAAATACATAGAAAACATCCATAACTCAGGAACAAATATTCGTGCTCATCACACAAATAAATCTTATTGAAGAATTATAGACCCATTTCACTTCTGAGCCATGTTTACAAGCTGTTTTCGAGAGTCATCACGAATCGTCTCGCGCGCAGGTTAGACGACTTCCAGGCTCCCGAACAAGCCGGATTTTGAAAAGGCTTTAGCACCGTGGACCACATACATGCGATGCGGCAGGTTATATAGAAAACCGAGGAGTATAACCGCCCCCTTTGCCTGGCATTTGTGGACTACGAGAAGGCCTTCGATTCGATCGAGACTTGGGCTGTACTGCAGTCTCTCCAACGGTGCCAAGTAGACTACCGGTACATCGAAGTGTTGAAGTGTCTGTATAATAACGCCACAATGTCCGTCTAACTTCAGGATCAGATGTCGAAGCCCATTCTATTGCAGCGGGGAGTCAGACAAGGAGATGTTATCTCTCCGAAACTGTTCACCGCTGCACTAGAGGATGCGTTCAAGACTCTGAACTGGGAAGGGCGTGGCATCAATGTAAATGGCGAATACTTCACTCACCTTCGATTTGCCGACGACGTGGTGCTTATGGCTGAGACCTTGGAGGACCTCAGTGCGATGCTCGCTGACCTCGGAAGAGTCTCCGAGAAAGTTGGTCTTAAATTGAACATGAACAAGACAAAGGTCATGTCGAACGCCCATGTTGTACCAACTCCCGTCGTAATCGGAGATACTTTGCTCGAAGTTGTTGACGATTATATCTATCTGGGACATACAATCCAATTGGGTAGGTTCAACTTCGAGAAAGAGGTCAATCGACGAATTAGACTCGGCTAGGCAGCGTTCGGGAAGCTCCGCAATATCTTGTCATCTGATATACCGCAGTGTCTCAAGTCAAAAGTCTTTGACCAGTGTGTGTTGCCAGTGATGACTTATGGCAATGAGACGTGGCCGTTAACGATGGGTCTTATAAGGAAGCTCAAGGTCACTCAGAGGGCGATGGAGAGGGCTATGCTTGGAGTTTCTCTGCGGGATTGCATTGGAAATGATGAAATCCGCGCATGAACTAAAGTCACGGACATAGCTCGAAGAATCGCTAGACTTAAGTTTGTGGCAGTGGGCAAGGCACATAGCCCGTAGAACTGACGGCCGATGGGGCCGAAAGGCTCTCGAGTGGCGTCCGCGGACCGGAAGACGCAGTGTAGGTAGGCCTCCAACAAGATGGAGCGACGACCTGGTGAAGGTAGCGGGAACGCATTGGATGCGGATGGCGCAGGGCCGATCTGTTTGGCGAGCTTTGGGGGAGGCCTATGTTCAGCAGTGGACGTCTTTCGGCTGAAATGATGATGATGATGACACAAATAAATGCTCTTACCGGGATTCGAACCCTGGACCTCTTGCTTCGTAGGCAGGGTCACTACCAACTAGGCTAAAGCGGTCGTGAATTCATACATGAATTCTAAACTCATTGAAACAAGATTCAAAATAACTTGATAGTTATAAAATCCTTTGCCGTGCCATGCCGTCAGTGAGCGCCGGCCCTTACAGTGCAGGAAAACATCGTGCGGAAACCTGCATACACCTGAGGTGAAATTCAATGGTGTGTGCGAAGTTCCCAAACCACACTGGGCCCGCGTGGGCCCAAGCTCTTTCATTCTGAGAGGAAGCCTGTGCCCTGCAGTGGGACGTTTATAGACTGGGATGATGATGATGATCATTGCTATTCCTGAAAAAAAATTCGAACGTAGTGGTAGCCATGTTGTAGCTAGCCGCTCCATCACGAATGGACCGACCCGTCCGGGGCAGTTACTGTAAGGATACTGGCACGCGGAAGCTCTAATGGTAATATTTTGAAATTTAAATTAAGAAGAGCAGCCGAATGTCAGTACCGAAACATAAAATGAACCTGTACAGTTGTAATGGAAGAGCCATACAATAGACATGAGCTAAAGTTATATTTGTATTTTCAATCATAGTCGTTATTATCAGAAGAGCTACATCCCAGTGACCCACGTGTGGTCATAACAGTACCACCCTCTCACAGAACACCGGCGTGAAGCAGCAGTACTCCTGCTGCGTTTCGTACGGTCAGTGAAAGCGTGGGGGGGAACAATACTTCTCCCCCTCCCCCACTCCTATTCCCTCTCCTTTTTTTAAAGGCCGGCATCTGATACTCTCACTACTCTCTTTGAGTTCTTTATATATATGGACGGTGGTGATCATTTTTCATCAGTTGACAAGCTTTCCCCTTTGCCTTTCTCTCATAATAAAAAAAGGAACGAAGATTTTCGACGTGACAACGTTTAATAAATCGATGAACGCCGGCTGCACGCACGAAAAAGGATGACGCAATATAACGTACATGTATCTACGTAACGTACAGAGCAGTGAAGGCCAGTATGTGCAAGAGAGCAGCGAACGCCTGGATGTACAATCTTAGGTACTAGTGCTCGGATTTTCAACGCGGGGGGCTGCGGGGTGCGGGGTGCGGGGTGCGAGGTGTGGGGGTTGAGGGGGGTTGAGGGGAGTGCGGGAGATGGGTGCGGGGTAATTAAAGGGGGATATAAATTTCATTGATTTTGCCGTAGGATACACCGTTTTCAAGATATTTGACAAAACACCGGTTCTCGTCCGATCACCGGGGTTAAGCAACGTCGGGCGCGGTCAGTACTTGGATGGGTGACTGCCTGGTTTCATTTTTGTTTTTTGAATGTTTTGTTATTACGTTGTCACGTTAAACTATCGTCCGCAAACCGACTTTACAGACAACCGGTTTTAAATATGCATCAGAGCTTCTAAGTTGCACCAGAATACTACAGTTGCCTACTTGATGACAAGCCGCCCAATCAAGGCCCGTGCCGGTCCGATATTCGTCCGATATTACCCTCGCCGGATACGGCGACAGCGTCCGGTGCGATTGCACTAGGAATTCAAGTTTCGAACGTCATTCCCAATTTGAAAATTGTATTTCCAGCTTTTTACGAGACACGCTGGACCGTTGGCAGTTTTTGTAAAATTGGGAGGTTTTGGACTATTTTATTCAAATATTCTGAGTAAAACCGGCCAAGTGCGAGTCTGACTCGCGCGCGAAGGGCTCCGTACCATTATTCATCCAAATTCCAAAAACGGTAAAAAATCATGTCTGTTGTATGGGAGCCCCCCTTAAATAATTGTTTTATTTTAATTTAATTATTTATTTTGAAAGGGAATATTATAACTAAATATTTTGTGAATATTTCAAGGGACTTCCTGTTGCCGTTATCAATATCGAGCAAAAACGAGCAAAAAAATCACGTTTGTTGTATGGAAGACCCCTTGAATATTTATTTTATTCTAGTTTTTAGTATTTATTGTTATAGCGGCAACCGAAATACATCATCTGTGAAAATTTTAACTGTCTAGCTATCACGGTTCATGAGATACAGCCTGGTGACAGACGGACAGACGGACAGCGGAGCCTCAGTAATAGGGTCCCGTTTTTACCCTTTGGGTACGGAACCCTAAAAACAAAAAATAAATTTTCTGATTGCTTCAAAAAACAAAGATAACCTGATAACCGGGCCAGAGGGCAAGTATGCTGTGGAAAAAAAAAGAAAAAGTACATGTCACTTCGTCCCTGCTTTTATACGTCCCACTGCAGGGCACAAGCCTCTTCTCAGAATGAGAGGGCTTGGGCAGTAGTTCCCACGCGTGCCCAGTGCGGATCGGGAACTTCACACATACCATTAAATTTCTTCGCAGGTTAGTGCAGGTTTCTTCACGATGATTTCCTTCATCGTAAAGCTCATGGTAAATTTCAAATGTAATTTCGCACATAAATTCCGAAAAACTCAGAGGTTCGAGCCGGGATTTGGACCCACGACCCTCTGCTACATAAACCATAGGTCGAACCCCTAGGCTTTTTTCACACACCATGCCACTTGGTTAAGCGATAATACTCGAATCCCCTGTTTCACCATCCATTGATCAAATTTATTTGACGGATAAATTATGTGATGCCGTATCTGTTTGTTTTGTTCGAATAGACGGAGACGGCATCACATTTATCCGTCAGTTAAAATTAATCAATGGGTGATGAAACAGCCCCTTAGAGTCATACATATAACGTAGATCATCATCATCATTTAAAATTTGAATCATAACATAATCATCGGCTAGTACGTGTTTGTGTTCGTTCGTGTCTTCGCGGTCGGCAATGCACAACGCGCGTGTACTAACAGTATCATTGTTATACCTTGACAAGTTCGTGCGCGGCGCTCGGCGGAACCCTGTCGCAGGGAGCCTCTGCTGTCCTTAACGAGATTGTTTTTCATAAGTGCCGCAAATGCTGACTGCGACAGGGTTCCGCGGAGAGCCGCGCACGTGCTTATCGGACTATAGTATCAGATATTTTCGGAAAAAATGTGTATTATCGCTTAACGAAGTGACATGGATTTTCTTTCTTATTTTTCCCAGAACTTTTACAACTTGGCCTCTGGCCTGGTTCCAGTTTTCATTGAGTTTTGGGACAACCTGTACAATGTTAATGCTAGCTTGAGCTCCATCCAGCTTTTTCCTCCATTTTCCAAAACGGCACAGATATAGCACTAGAAACCTTAGAAAAACGTAACCTTATGCTAGTGTCACAGAATAAGTAATATGTAACCAGTAATCCAACTTCATACTAGAGCGCCCGATTGACGCACGCACACAGCCAAGCGTCTTACACGGCCGCTGACCAATCTTCGCGCAGTTCCCACGCTCGCGCCGTGTAAGACGCTTGGCTGTGTGCGTGCGTCGATTCGGGCGCTCTAGTATGAAGTTGGATTACTGGTTACATATTACTTATTCTGTGACACTAGCATAAGGTTACGTTTTACTAAGGTGTTCTTTTCCCAGAAGCAAATATCACCTTATCACCGCTGCATAATGTTTGTACACAAACAACATCAAAAGCAAATTCCACTTGAACACGTCGCACCCAATTCCCACGGAGAAAAGCAACAACGCATTCCCAAACACGATCCTATTCCAGTTTAAATTAGTACATTTGGCACACCTATTCTGCACAGTCTCCGTTCACAATAATTGCTGGCTCCGTGTTCGAGCAAGTGAGTCAGCAGCAGTATTGATAGGGACGTTCGATGCGATTGGTTCTGAATAGGTCGGATTACAGGGCGTCAACACGGGAAGTAATCAAGTGACCGACGTTTGATGACGCGGCTATTCCGGAGCGAGAGAATACTGAGCGTCGATGTGGTCTGAGCGAGGACGTCATTTGCTTTTTTTAACTACCTATAAATTCGGCATGATTACATGATTACGGCAAGTTTGGTTGTACGCGTAAACGTGGCGTAATTTCGACATATATTTTGCTATTAACTGAAACAGCATGCAACAAAGCAGCAGCAACGGTTGCATAATTTCAGCAAAAGATCGTTAGTAAGCAAAGCTCATATAATTGCAAAGTAGCTATGGACGGACCGCGTTGTTCGAAGAACTGATGGCCATTGGAATTCATGTGATCTTGTGAATATTCAGTGTAGGTGGACTGATAAAATACTGAAGGTTGCAGGATTCCTGTGAATTCTAGTTAGTGAAACTGTAATTATATCATGCCGTTCTTTTTGTTGTAGCAATTAATAATGGATGCGGAAAAGACGCATATCGAAAATTTATAGAAACATCGACATCGAATATCAATAAATGGGAACTCGCTATGAAAATTTCATAAGTGCAATGAAATACCAGTCTATGCTAAAGACTGCTAAGTCAGTTTCAAAATTTTATAATAGAACTCTCCCACGTTTTCTGTACCCTAAAGAACAAATAGATAGAAACATCATCGATATCTCACATCGCTTAAATCGTGCCCCATGGAAAGGAAAAGTGCACATCATTATCCATATGACGAAAGAGCATAGGTTTCTATTCCATTAGCCACGTCACAAGGGCCCGAGCTGTTCGGGGTATTTTTGCAGATAGAAAGGACTCAACTAGCGTGACTAAGTATATCTTCTCTTAAGAGACCGAATTAAGCCTAAGTATAAAAAAAAACTCAAAATCTAACATATAAAAATCTCGTGTCACGGTGTTTGTTATTGAACTCCTCCGAAATGACTTAATTATACGATTTTTAATAAATTTTTCTCTATATTTAGTAGGTCTGAGAATAGCTCGTAGGCTATTCTTTATACCCCTTGGTGATATAATGTTTGAAAATACGTATAAAGTAAAAGTCCACTATGCATTCTAAGATCCCTTCTGCAGCTAACAAAAGAGTTGATAACTTTGAAACGGTTGAACCGATTTTGATGACACATATCTGCGAACCATCATCGCCAGGAAACCCGCTTTCAAATAATAAAAAAAAACGTTATTTGTTTATGTGGGTCCAATCTTGGCAGTCGAATTTAATCTTTTCAACGCTCTGTTAAAATAATACAACAGCTCTCACTCATACGCCATGACATCGGAATGTCAAACGCGAAGTTGAACCCTACAGAAATACATGTAGGTAGATATCACTGCACGCCGTGACTGATATAATCAGTCGTTGGCGTAGAACCCGCGGGTGCTGATATAATAATATGTGTCGTTGGCGTCGAAAAGGTTAATTCACTTCCAGGTGTCGGATTGGCTCAAAATTTGGTATACGTATTTATATTAATGTACGAAAGTTGACAATTACAGTTACAGTTACAGTTTTTAGTTGATAATAAATTATAAAGTCAACAAAAATAAAACCAGCAAAAAAACTTGTTTTAACTAAAATAAAAACTAAACTTATTCATAATTTTAGTAAACATTACAGATTAGGTAGACATTACATTACATTTATCTACCCGTTTATTTTATCCTCAAAACTTTCTTCCCAGATCTTATCGGAAACACTCGTTTATTTAATTCAAAGTACATTATAGAAACTTAGATTAGTTTCTTTATTTGTACAAACGAAAATGTACTTAGTAGTCAAAGTGGAAATTTAAATAGCATTCAGGGTTCATCTAGGAGTGCCAAAAGGTCATCGCGTCACTAATGCTATGGGTCGTACTCTCTCCTTCTTTACAATTCAGTATTTACCTACCGCCACACGGCGGCCACGGCGTACAAAATACGCGTTCTTGAATCTACATAAGCACGACGACGTCTGTACACGCGTACGCCTACATACATCGCGCGGGCACCCGACTGGATTCCGGCGGTTCCGGCAATCTGCGCCTTGAGGGGTGGGGTAACTCGAATCGGTGCGGGGCGGAGCGTGGCCATTCTGTACGTTAGTACTATTATATATTCTGTGCTACCGCTACCACTGTCATTGACACATAGTAACTAATTCTATAGGTTTACAGATAAATACCTACATAAGCATCCAAGAGTCGAGCACAAAGATTTGTTTCGTTCGTGGCGTAGGAAGACTCCCAACAAACTAGACCAACGACCTGGTAAAGGTCGCAAGAACCACTTGTATGGGGGTATCGCAGGGCTGAACGTAGTGGAACTCTTTGGTCTTCTTCTTCTTCTACAAGTGCCTCCCCAACTAGTGGAGGTTGGCAGTCAGCTCCGCATATCTAACTCGGTCTTTTGCCAGTTTGAAAAGCTCCGCGGCGCTCTTAATTCCCGTCCACTCCCGGATATTGCGCAGCCACGATTTCTTTCTACGACCCACTGATCTTTTGCCTGTCACTTTGCCCATCATTATCAGTTGCAGAAGCTCGTATCTGTCGTGTCTTAGCACGAGACTCAAATAGGCAAATTTTTTTTTTTTGATGGTCTGGCGTCCTATTCCAGTACGACGCAGCACCTCAACATTGGTCACTCGGCGTGTCCAGCTAATGGCCAATATACGCCTATAGGCCCACATTTCGAATGCTTCTATACGTTTCCGGAATTTCTCCTTAATTGTCTAAGCCTCGCATCCGTAAAAAAGTATAGGCCATATGTAACATTGCAGTAGACGAGTGCGCAAATATATTTTAAGGCTGCGACTGCAAAGAACCTTTTAAAGAAGAAGAAGATGAATTTCGAAGAATCTACCGCCGGTTCGGAAAAACCCTATTGAGAAGAATCCGGCAGGAAACTCCATAACGTGTATTTTTTTCAAACAGATCTACATTGTTATTAAATTACATACGTCTAAAGTATTTTTTTAACTAGCTTATAATAATGTTCCACTGCTGGGCAAAGGCCTCCCCTCTGGTCCTCCATTGTTCCCTGTTTTGAGCCAAATCTGGTCAATCGTTTAATTTCGCGTCCAGGTCGTCTCGCCATGTGTGCCGGGGCCTGCCTGGCCGTCTGTAACCATCGTGCGGCACCTATCACGTGGCTGAGTACGCCCACCTTTGAGGGTGCATCCGGCACACTTGTCCGGCCCAATCCCATTTGAGCTTGGCGGTGTTTCTTCCCACGTCGGCTATTCGAGTCCTGGGGCGCAGAGTGGTGTTCCGAATCCGGTCTATTCTCTTCACGCCCAACATGCTGCGTTCCATCGCTCGTTGGCAAACCTTTAGTTTGGATTTCTGACTCTCAGTCATAGACCATGTTTGTGCACCATAAGTCAAGATTTAGTATTAAATACAAATAATTTTTATAACACAGTAGAGACGCTATTTGAGACTAAGGATCGCCAATGTGAATCGGAATTATCCAGCATTGGCTTTGTTCAGTGTTGGACGTCTTTTAGCTAATACGATGACTTTCTATTTTTTTTCTTCTCTATGTACCTGTTTATGTTGTTTACCTAATGAGGACTTCGAGAAAAAGTTTTGTATTGTAACTTGCAATGTTTGCATGAAAAGTGCTTCATACGTAAGTTTTTAAATTTTAAGCTAAGTGGTGCCATCTTATAACCGTGTAAAACCCTATATTATTATGTATATTGTTTTGAACTGATAATGACCGAATAGCCTAGTTGCTAGAGAACCTAACTACGAAGCTTGAGGTCTCGAGTTCGATTCCCGGTCGGGGCAGATATTTGTATGAAAAATACGAATGATTGTGCTCTAGTCTTGGATGTCTAATATGTATTTATCTATGTCTAGTACCCATAGTACAAGCTTTGCTTAGTTTGGGACTAGGTCAGTTGGTGACAATCGTCCCACAATTTATTTATTTACTAGCTTTTGCCCGCGGCTTCGCTCGCGTGTACCAGAGTATTCCAAAGAACCAAGATGTCAAGCAAGCATACAGGCAAGCAAGCAAGCAAGCATGCAAGCAAGCATGCATGCAAGTATGCAAGCAAGATGCAAGCAAGCATGCATGCACGCAAGCAAGCAAGCGTGCAGGAAAGCTTGCAAGTAAGCGTGCAAGCAAGCCCGACTAAACTTCAGGTAGATACGGTCCTTTACAGTATTTCTTTATGTACAATGTTTTTCACTAATTCGGAAGCGGGCACTAAAATAACCAGGCTTCAGGCTTGTTGGAGAACTCACACGTGAGCATGCCACATAAAACTGGCCGTGGGAGAAACAGTCTTGCCGCAAATGAGCTCCAGCAAATTTCAGAGTTTGTCCTTGTGACTTATTAATAGTCATCGCGAAACAAACCTTGATTGGGAACTGCAATCTTTTAAATTCAAATGGAAGGTCATTTGGTATCAATGGTTTACGCGACATGAACATTGTTTCTCCTCTGGCAGATCCGGTTAATATTTTGGCCTCAATAACATTGCGGCGGAGAGCTGTTACTTGGAGTCTAGTCCCATTGCACAATTTTGGAGGCCGTTACGTATGTAACCGTTAAGGAGTTATACCTTCCATCATCAGCTCATCTGTATAACCAGAAAGAAAACAACTAAAGGTCTATTCGTGCATATGATATTTAAAGAAACTTCTTATAACTCCTAACCGTTAAGGAGTTTAACCTTCCATCATCAGCTCACCTGGATAACCTGAAAGAATACTACTATCGGTTTATTCGTATCTATAATATTTGAAAAAATATCCTCAACTCCTAACCGTCTAGGAGTTTTACCTTCCATCATCAGCTCATCAAAATGAGACGCAAACACTTAAATAGCTTGAGAAAATATATGAAAAACGTAATGCGTGCCTACAAAATTTGAGGGTTGCCCTAGATTTCCCTGAGATCCCGTCATCAGATCCTGATTTGGTGACAATGAGACCATCTCCTCAGGAGTATATTATAATCTTTCGAATAAAAAAAGAATTTTTAAAATCGGTCCACAATTGACCGAAAAATCGGTAAACATACCTACATAAAAAAAATACATTCTGTGGAATGCATAACCTCCTTCTTTTTTTGATGTCGGTTAAAGAGCTCTTTGTGGCCTACTTACAGTATAAACTTTTGAATTTTGAAATTTTACCAGTAAAACGCAAAATCCCGTTTTTTCTCGTTCCCGTAAGTATTTCAGGAAATGCTTTATTGCTCCCATACACTTCCAATTGAACCCACTTGCCAAATTTCAGCTTTCTACGACCAGTAAAACGAAAAATCCCGTTTTTTCCCGTTCCCGTGGGAATTTCAGAAAGTCCTCTCACAATCCACAGTCACAGTCCTCTACACACTTCTCAAGCAACCTACATGCCTAATTTCAGCTTTCTACGACCAGTAAAACGAAAAATCCCGTTTTTTCCTTATCCCGTGGGAATTTCTAAAAATCCTTAAAACGATTTTTTACTACTATAATTACCTACTTCTGTGCCGAATTTAAAGAGTCTAGTAATTATAGTTCATAGGATTCCGTTGAACTGAATATATAAATCCCGTTTTTTCCCATTCCCGTGGGAATTTTGGAAAGTTCTCTCTTTATCCCTAAGCAACCTACATGCCGAATTTCAGCTTTCTACGACCAGTAAAACGAAAAATCCTGTTTTTTCCTTATCCCGTTGGAATTTCCGAATATCCTTAAATTTTTTTTTACTATTATAATTACCTACTCCTATGCCAAATTTGAAGAGTAGTAATGATAGTTCATAGGATTCCGTTGAACTGAATCCTTTATCCTGTAGCAATTTTGAATAATCCTGAAATAAATGTTTTAACTAATGTAATACCTATTTGTGTATCAAATTTGAAGAGTCTAGTTATTATAGTTACTGAGATAGGGTCACTCGGAATCGAATATATAAATCCCGTTTTCTCCCGTTCCCGTGGGAATTCCCAAAAAACCTTCGTTAGTGGATGCCTACATTATATAAGGTATCTATGTGCTAAATTTCAAGTCTGTAGGTCCATTGGTTTGGGCAAAACCTTAAAAACGACACCCATATTGACATTTATTAGACATTTCAACCCCATCGCACCCCATCCAGGGAGATGGAATTTTACGTATACCACATTGGATTTTAATACCGTTGTTTTGTTCATAACCAGCGACCCGCTAAACCATAGAAACAATACCCATGTTGGTTTTCAGACTATGTTACTCCTTTCCCCCCTTTTAGGGGAAGAATTCTCAAAAAACCTGAAATAAAATAGTTGAACTAATCTTGTTTCCCCATACAAACTTTGAAACCCTTTTTAACCCCCTTAAAGAGTGAATTTTGAAAAATCCTTTCTTAGTGCACCCCTAGACTTTATAAGAAACCTACATGCCAAATTTGGAATCTCTAGGCCCAGTGGTTTGGGCTGTGCGTTGATATGTCAGTCATTCAGTCAGTTTCTTCTTTTATATATTAAGACTAGCTTTTGCCCGCGGCTTCGCTCGCGTGTACCATGAGAATTCCAAAGAACCAAGATATCAAGCAAGCAAGCATACAGGCAAGCAAGCAAGCATGCAAGCAAGATTGCTTGCGTGACAATGGGATCATCTCAGGAGTATATTATATTCTTTCGAATAAAAAAAGAATTTTTAAAATCGGTCCACAATTAACCGAGAAATCGGTGAACATACCTGCAAAAAAATACATTAAATGGAATGCATAACCTCCTCCTTTTTTTGAAGTCGGTTTAAGAGCCCTTTGCGGCCTACTTACAGTATAAACTTATGAATTTTGAAATTACGCAAAAACGCAAAATCCCGTTTTTTCCCGTTCCCGTAAGAATTTCGGAAAATACTTTCTTAATACGGGGAAAATCCTCTCTCAATGCTCCTCTACACTCCTCAAGCAACTCATGCCGAATTTCAGCTTTCTACGACCAGTAAAACGAAAAATCCCGTTTTTTCCGGTTACCGTGGGAAATTTGGAAAGTCCTCTCTCAATGCTCCTCTACACTCCCCAAGCAACCTCATGCCAAATTTCAGCTTTCTACGACCAGTAAAACGAAAAATCCCGTTTTTCCCGTTCCCGTGGAAATTTTGGATAGTCCTCTCTTAATGCTCTTCTAAACTCCCCAAAAAACCTACCTACTTGCCAAATTTCAGCTTTCTACGACCAGTAAAACGAAAAATCCCGTTTTTTCCTGTTCCCGTGGGAAATTTGGAAAGTCCTCTCTCAATGCTCCTCTACACTCCCCAAGCAACCTCATGCCGAATTTCAGCTTTCTACGACCAGTAAAACGAAAAATCCTGTTTTTCCGGTTCCCGTGGGAATTTTTGAAAGTCCTCTCTCAATGCTCCTCTACACTCCCCAAGCAACCTCATGCCAAATTTCAGCTTTCTACGACCAGTAAAACGAAAAATCCCGTTTTTCCCGTTCCCGTGGAAATTTTGGATAGTCCTCTCTTAATGCTCTTCTAAACTCCCCAAAAAACCTACCTACTTGCCAAATTTCAGCTTTCTACGACCAGTAAAACGAAAAATCCCGTTTTTTCCTGTTCCCGTGGGAAATTTGGAAAGTCCTCTCTCAATGCTCCTCTACACTCCCCAAGCAACCTCATGCCGAATTTCAGCTTTCTACGACCAGAAAAACGAAAAATCCCATTTTTCCCGTTCTAGTGGGAATTTTTGATAGTCCTCTCTTAATGCTCTTCTACACTCCCCAAGGAACCCACTTGCCAAATTTCAGCTTTCTAAGACCAGTAAAACGAAAAATCCCGTTTTTTCCCGTTCCCGTTGGAATTTTGAAAAGTTCTCTCTCAATGCTCTTCTACACTTCCCAAGCAACCTACATGCCGAATTTCAGCTTTCTACGACCAGTAAAACGAAAAATCTCGTTTTTTCACGTTCCCGTAAGAATTTTGGAAAGTCCTCTCTCAATGCTCCTCTACACTCCCCAAGCAACCTATATGCCGAATTTCAGCTTTTTACGACCAGTAAAACGATAAATCCCGTATTTTCTTTATCCGGTGGGAATTTCTGTAAAGCCTTAAAACTGTTTTTTACTATTATAATTACGTACTTCTATGCCAAATTTGAAGAGTCTAGTTATTATAGTTACTGAGATAGGGTCACTCGGAATCGAATATATAAATCCCGTTTTTTCCCGTTCCCGTGGGAATTTTGGAAATTCCTCTCACAATGCTCCTCTACACTCCCCAAGCAACCTTCATGCCGAATTTCAGCTTTCTACGACCAGTTAAACGAAAAATCCCGTTTTTTCTTTATCCCGTGGGAATTTCCGAAAATCCTTAAAACTGTTTTTTACTTTTATAATTACCTACTTCTATGCCAAATTTAAAGAGTCTAGTAATTATAGTTCACAGGATTCCGTTGAACTGAATATATAAATCCCGTTTATTCCTTATCCCGTGAGAATTTTGAAAAATCCTGAAATTGATGTTTTCATTATTGTAATACCTACTTGTGTATCAAATTTGAAGAGTCTAGTTATTATAGTTACTGAGATACGGTCACTCGGAATCGAATCTATAAATCCCGTTTTTTCCCGGTCCCGTGGGAATTCCCAAAAATCCTTCCTTAGTGGATGCCTACATTGTATAACGTATCTTACGTATCTATGTGCAAAATTTCAAGTCTCTAAGGCCAGTGGTTTGGGATGTGCGTTGATATATCAACAGTCAGTCAGTTTAGAATTTTATATATATAGATAACTTCGTCTTTTTCACTCATAGTTAATTTCACCAATAAATTTTAACGTTTGAGTCCCTGGTTCTAATAAAAATCCTATGTTATTAAGTCTAAACTATAATATGATGAATAGTAGGTAAAACAGGCCTCTTAGTAAATAAAATTGTTTTCACTTCTCATGCTCTTAAAATGTTACTTTAGTCTCTGCATATCGGGACTAAAGCTCTTTTTTGATCTCTTGGGATTAAAGTAAATTTTTTTTAATTGACTATGGAAACCCCTAAACTGCCAATCACGGTGTTTGTGAATGGAGGATTATCGCCATTTTCAGTAACTGGGTATAGACAATTTTAAAGCTTTCCACAGACCGAAGCGCGCTGCGGACGCACTGTAGCGCCCTGCGCTTCGGTCTGTGGAAGCCTTTAGGGCGTGGAAATAACCTCAAAATGACAACTGTATAAAAAATATTTAAAAAATAATAATTTCGTGAAACACAATTACTAATATTAATCTATTTAATTATAAAATATTAAAGATGAATTCATTTTATTTTGCATGTAAAGAAAGATTTCCTTTAGCTTAGGTGTTTTTTAATTTGTTTTTTTTTAAAAACGCTGTCGGCAAAGCAGTGCTGGAGTGTACGGTAGATAGAGCAGTTACGTTTGAAAGTTAATATGGCGTGACTTCAAAATAATGCGATGTCAGTTGCATTTAATAGTAAATAGAAAGTATAATTAGATATAATTTAACAAAGAATTGGCATATAGAAAATAAACTTAAAAAGTCGTTTCTTTATTCACGGGTAAGTGTTTCAGTTAACAATATATTTTGTGTGTGAACTTAGATCAATTAGGTTAATTTATTTGCCGATTCTAATGAATGAACAATTATCATTCTTACATGCATAGTCCAATTAGTTTTAACATAGTCTTTAAGTTAGAATCTGTTGGCTAATTATGCAAGCATTTAAAGCGTCACTTTACAAAAAAATATAAAAGAAAAGAAAAGACGGCGGTATTTTTTTTGCTATTTGAATTTTCAACAGATGTCCATTGCTCGTATTAAGCATACGTTGTAAAAAAGTAATTTTGTACGTCGTTTTTTTCCTCGCATTCAAAGTGAAAAGTAGAGTGTTTAACGCGGGACTAAACTACCATAATGACAACTCGAATTATAGCCTCCCTCGCTATCGCTCGGGTGGCTAAATATCTCGTGTCATTATGGCTTGTTTTAGTCCCTTGTTGAACAATCTACTATTTCTGAAGAAATTCGTGCCCACGCGAGAGGCGAAAAAAAGCTTTTTTTATATAGCCTATAATACGTCCCACTGCTGGGCAAAGGCCTTTCCTTTCCTTCTTTCTTCTAAAGCTAAAACCTTTTATAAAACAAACAAATTTTATAAAAGGTTCTTACCTACATAAAGTATATACCTACTATCTCCCTACACATTTCCTTTAAAAATATACTCCTAAATAAGCTTTTTGAGGTACCCTAAACACATTTAATTTGTGATCCTATCACTGAACCCATTTACCTAGCTGCTTATTTTAGAACTGCAGACTGTTTTCTTGTAATGTTGTATGTTATACTGATAGGGCAGACTGTTGCCTGAGGTATCGCAGAGGTCGATGCACCCTCAGGCGATTGCAGATACGTTAATCTATTACTTAGGAAAGGTCTATGAAAATAGGTTTTGATGCGTTACTGTTCGCGTACTTATAGTGTATTTAAAAAGTAACAGAAATAAATTATACACCTCTAAACATATTCCGGAATTTTATACAATGTTTACGATCTAATCGGCAGCTAATCAGATTGTATACTAATTGATCAATTGAGTCATCTAGTTCTTATGGAAGAATATAGATGGCGCTGTTGTTTTTAAGGCCCTACCGAGCTTTTGGCGCTAATCGATTTTAGGTATTCTATGTGTGCGTGAGAGCAGCTAGAATCAAAGCCATGCGTAAGCGCTACTAGCGACACGAGTTACCCGTCCGACGGCTGAAGGAGAACTAACGCAACAACTATCGGGCAAAGGGTAAGCACGATGGCTCAAGATAGGTTGGTTAGACTGCGCGTGTATTTAGGTATTTTCATCGTATTACTAAAACAAATACATATTTTAAAAATAAAGCAACAGCACGCACCAGAAAACATCTTGTTTTATTAACATTCAAAAAGTCATGACCTGCCGTACAGTATTTACGTCGTACTAAGAATTTTTTTTTTATAAGAGACAACTTTGGATTTTCTGTCGAGAGAACTACAAGTAATCGTGTTTTGATAAACACTGGTCATTAGAGTGAATCCTCAAATATCTTACACATGCATTTCAGGACTAAAGCTTTGCTAGTAATGATACAGCACGAGATTAAATGCAATAAATGCGCCAAAAGCTCGATAGGGCCTTAAATATAAAACAAACTAAAGTTTTTGCAAGGACAAATTGGTACACTCTAAAAAGCTGTATATTATATAACCCTATCTGTGTTCCCATTTACTCCTCATACAATTTTATTAGCTTCCAATTGACTTAATAAAGACCTAGAACTCCTAAAAATTTGGTTTCACCTTGCAGGGTATTAACATGGTTTTCGCGCCTCCCCATCGGTAGCTATAGCTTTGACGACTGATTTTGCCGAAATTAGATTGCTCTGGCTTTCAGAAGGCAACTGTGAGTGGATTGCTACAGGCGATATATTGTATTAGGATGGTTTCTGCGCTTTTATTGACATTAGGCCATACTTGAACTTCGTAGGTTGACGGTGAATAAAAGGATTACATATTTTTAAGAATATTTGAAGACATGAGTGTCACATTTTTTTCATTTTCGGTTTTATGCCATAAATGAAGGTGCTAAGTCATAATGCAACACCAAACGCCTTTAGTTCTCATGTTTTCAAACTATGACAGCTTTAATTGCGTTGGGGGTTTTTAAAATTTTTAATTTATAGTTCTGTAAAAAGCCTATTATATTAACTAACTATTATGACGTCAAAACATGAATATATTTTGTAGAGGAAACCATAAAAAATATCAAAATTGAAGTAGGTATCTGACGATCATAAATGATAAGCGTACCATCGCCCCAGACGTCAGATACCCATTTTCAAAACAAATTTGCTTGCAGCCGTTGATGTTTATTGCTATGGATTGTTATGGACAGATATCTAGCCACTGCACGCAAACTGGGCCTTTAAGGTGGTTATCTGGCGCTTGGGGCGATAGTACATTGATAACAGCCCAAGTTATTCATACAAACTTAATTGTTACATTAAAAGTACGTATTGTTTGCGCTTACATACAAATAATTTATTACAACCTTGAAATTATTTCAATTTAAACTTTAAAGATTCCATGAAAATCAACTCCCTCCATAATTAATAATTTAACTTCTTTTAATATAAGACCTAACTTTATAACTTGATAATCTCTTTAGCTAAATCCTGAAGCTATTGCATTTCAATTAATTAATTTGAAATTAATTATTTCAGAACAAACTTGGCTTCTTCGGGAAAATGCTTTTACTTTTCTCGTGGCTGAAAAATTTAATTATGACTATGCCAGAGGGCAAATTATTGGAACAGCTTTTAAGTCAGTTTATGACAGGGATTGTCTTTATTACCGGTATTACGGTGGGATAAGTGCACAGTAAGTGGTATAAATAAGTCATCACTAGCAAGACTTTTGACTTGAGACATTACGGTATATTGGATGACAAGATATTGCGGGATCTGCGGGATCGCATTAGAAATGATGAAATCCGCGCAAGAACTAAAGTCACCGACATAGCTCGAAGAATCGCCAGACTCAAGTGGCAGTGGGCGGGCAGGGCACATCGCTCGTACAGTCAAGGGCAAAAATATGTATACACTGTAGTACCTTGTCACTTTAACCCGTCTCTTTCCCTCGCAAAATCCCGCCAAAATGGGTCAAAACGGTCCAAGTCATCCCGCCATCTCCGGGAATACAAACAATTAAGGAAAAATAACAATGAATAAAACTTAACTTTAAACTAAATATCTAACTTAAAAACTATTAGATTAAGTCTAAAAACCGGCCAAGTGCGAGTCGGACTCGTGCACGAAGGGTTCCATACCATTATCTATAAAAAAATGTGGTTTACGATTTATGACGTATTAAAAAAACTACTAACTAGATCTCGTTCAAACCAATTTTCGTTGAAAGTTTACATGGTAATGTATATCATATATTTTTTTTAGCTTTATCATTCTCTTATTTTAGTAGTTACAGGGGAGGGGATATCCCACACGTATGGGTTTGATAAAAAAAAATTTTTAAGTTTCAGTTTTAAGTATGGGGAACCCCCAAAATTTATTGTTTTTTTTTTTCTATTTTTGTGTGAAAATCTTAATGCGATTCACAGAATACATCTACTTACTAAGTTTCAACAGCATAGTTCTTATAGTTTCGGAAAAAAGTGGCTGTGATATATGGACGGACAGACAGACAGACAAAGTACAAAAATGACCAGCTACTTTTGATGCTGACCGTACCAGGTCATCGTAGAATTTTGGGACAATATTTATATAAGGAAAAAGTTACATTTTCAATCTTTTTTTGATTTAAGTAATTACATTATGTTATAAGAAAGTACTTAGGTATTGATTTGGTCTTGAGTAAATAAATATTGGTCACTATGAAACCTTGCCATCATGATCATCATCATTATCATCATCTTGCTTTATTCGTTAAGTATAGTTATAGGCAAATAAAATTATTTACTTATGGCTGCCTGAAGATATATGTATGTAGGCCTTGCCTAAAGTGTGAGGTTCAGCATAAATGTAACTGTTTATATTATTATTTTTGGAAATAAACTATATGTATTATGTATTTGTATATATTTAGCTATTTAAAATTATGTTATTTAGTACTTTACTGTAGCCATTAAAATAAGTTGATATTATCAAAGTCCACCGGCAATTAAGCCATGTAATTGCCAAAGCTTCGGATAATAAGTAGAGAAATTAATAAAACACTTCGTTAAAAACTTGGCCGAGGCGGAAAGCCTGATTTTCTTTTAATTAACACGACATGCTTATATGAAAATGGAAATATTTTTAATGCGATAACGAGGTAACGCCATCGTGACGCACTAAATCGGATATCAACAGTATGCTAACTGATAATTACAAAATCATTGCCTATCAAACATTTAAACATCCAAAAGTCTTCACAATCTTTCGCATTATTAGTTCATTAGTAGGATAGGATCTCACGCAGTGATTAAACATTTTACTGTCGATATTAATCATAACATTTACTTACTCAAAAGTCTCAATGGATGCTAGCTGCTTGACTTTGGACTGCAGTTCAATAAAATTCGATTTGTTAATTTCTTTATAAGCAGTGCTAGAGCAAGATTTCTAAGTCAATCTCATAGTTGGGCCATTTTTTATTTTCTTTTACCTTTTGAAAATTCAAACATAAAACTTTCCTAGTTAAAAAAAAATATTTTTTTTTAACAAGGAAGTTTTATGTGATTTCTGATCAGAATCACGAGCTCTTTTGATCCTACTAGGCGAAAAAAAGTGTCCCAAAACTTTCATATAATTTTCGATTCTTCCATTCCATTAAGGTCATATAAAGTCTATGAAAAATGGTAACGGAACGAAAAAAATCTAGAGACACTTTTCTTTCTCTTAGTAGCATCGAAAGAGCTCGTGAGCAGAAATCACACAAAACTATCCGAATAAAAAAAAAGTCAAAAGGTACAACAAAATAAATAATGGCCCAGTTGACTTTATTATTTTACTGTTTTTAATCTTTTTACTGTAGCGACCTCGCTTTGTGAGCTCGGAGCAGTAATACCGCATGCTAGATTTTAATAAAAAATGTTTTAGTGGCTGTTAACTGAGAATTAAGTAATTATAAAAAAAGCTTCTCATTCGCTGTAGAGGAATTTTTAATTCTGTTCATCAGTAAGTATTTAAAATAGACAAATGAAGAACAGAAATGAAGCCAGACCATTACAGATATTTTTTTTAACCTAAAATTTATTAAATATATTTTGATTTCGACTCTTTTTACTCTGCATTGTATGCCTACTCTTGTCTCTGATGTCCTGTCAATCGTTCAAAGGTTAACTGGAAGAGATCCCTTTATGGGATAAGTTCGCCTTTGTACATCTGTTTTTCTTGTTAACTGTTATTTTTCATGTTTTACGTACAATAAAGAGTTTTACATACATACATACGTACAATTTACCCCTAACCCTAAAACCGATACAGCAGTTTGCGATATCGTACTGGTTTTTATCATTAGGTAAAAACTATTAACAAAATAGATTTTTATAATATTCTCGTTTTTTACGTTTTTTTTGTATATTTGGTAGGTACATATTTATTATAATTGGAATGTAATTTTAAATATATCTTGATATTTTTCGTCGTGTGAGATAAAGTAGTAAGTCCAGTAATGTCATTAAAGAACGAAAATGTTAATATCTCACGTAAATATGGCGGTTAAAAACTTTTATACATTTTACTTTGTGTAGAGTTGATTCCGGTCAGATAGTCTATAGATTCACCCTGTGCAAATACGTTTTAATACGACCCAGTCAACAAATGGGGTGAACGACCTGACTTTGACCCCTGGAAATACACCCAGTGTTAATGTCTCTTCCGTATGTAATTAAGTATAATTAGCTTGAGGTTATTCACGTCGTAAAAAGGAGATTTCTGACATTAACGGGGTGAATGCCTTTGTGAAGATAGCAACGAGTTGTTGTGGAAAAGGATGAAGGGTTAGAACAAATAGGTTGGTACTAAATATGAGACTTAATTAAAACGCTTAAAATTAACCTTCCCAATTTGAAAACGCATAATCTGAATACGTGTGACAGAAAACGTATAAATCGACGGTCCCCAAGAACAAAGTATTAAGTGCAAAATTATAGTTTCGAGAAATTGCCGTTTAAAGTTGGGCTCAAGTTAAAATTTTAATATTTTCGTAATAAGTAATCTAACACTAAAACTACTTATACTTAAAAAAAAATTACTTATGTTCGTGGGGACCGTCGAAATTTAAAACGCATAATAATAAACACGCATAACAATAACTTAAAATCCATACTCCATACTAATATAAATAATTGCGGAGATGTGTCTGTCTGGCTGACTGTCTGTCTGTTATCTCTTCACTCTTAAACCACCGATTTAGATGAAATTTGTTTGGGAGATAGTTTGAGACCCTGAGAAGGACATTTAGAATAGTTTTTATTTCTGATATTGCATAGTTCCCGCGGGAGAGCAATAAAATAATTATTTGCAGACGGAGACTTAGGCACGGCTAGTTGTAAGTACACAATTGGTCATTGGGATTAACCCAACTATATACTGTATATTTTATTAAAGAACCTGTTTTCTGTAGCATATTATTTTATTTATCATTGTCATCATCATCATTTCAGCCAAACATAGGCCTCGACTAAGGCTCGCCAAACAGATTGGTCCTGCGGCATCCGCATCGAACGCATTCCGCGATCTAAACCAGCTCGTCACTCCATCTTGTTGGAGGCTTTACCTATACTGCGTCTTCCGGTCCGTGGACGCCGCTCGAGAACATTTCGGCCCCATCGGCAGAAATTTTTGCTTTCATTTTTGACATTCTGGCGTTTGCAGTTCCGTGGGCTTTGAGGTTTATTAGGTAGTCTGAGTATACAAAGTGTCCCGGAACGCAACGATAATCTAGTAAAGGGCGAGAGGCCAATTTACAATCATCATCCCAGCCTATATACGTCCCACTGCAGGGCACAGGCCTCCCCTCAGAATGAGAGGGCTTGGGCCGTAGCTCCCACGCGGGCCCAGTGTGGATTGGGAACTTCACACACACCATTGCAGGTTTCCTCACGATGTTTTCCTTCACCGTAAAGCTCATGGTAAATTTCAAATGTAATTTCGCACATAAATTCCGAAAAACTCAGAGGTGCGAGCCGGGATTGGAACCCACGACCCTCACGATAGAGAAAAAGTTTCATAAAAATCGGTTGAGCCGTCTCGGAGGAGTTCGATAACAAACACCCGACAACGTGACACGAGATTTTTATAATTAGATTATTTTCATTTTAAATTGTGAAATTAACTGTAATTGTATCGAGAATAGGCGATAAATTGTCTGTATATTTTTTACTCGCAGTAATAGATGCAAATAGTCTGAACAAATAAATAAATTAAGAATTTATTATGAACTTTGAACGGTGACCTTTTCACCTTGCTCTTTCGCTACATCAAACCAAATGCCCTCCAGAATCAAGTAAACCTTGTCAACTTTCGGAATTAAATGTGGTGCTTTTGTAAATATTGCATTTTTATTGTAAATGTACTCAGTGATTCTTTCCGTGTTCCTTAGCGTTCTTTTAGCTTGATACGTAATGATTTATGCAAGTTTAATGAGTAACGCTCACATAGTTTACCTTTTCAATTGTCAATTGTACCAATTTACAATACTTTTGCAATTCAATTCAATACTGTTCCAATCGTATGCCAGAACCCTCAGCCTCATTGCAGCATTGATAAGCATTAAATTTTCTGACCAATTTGCCAAACCTCCAAATCCTTCGACCTGTTTTACCTATTCTGATGCATTTTCTGTTTAATTACCGCCAAATAACGGAATAGCCTGCAGTTGCAGAGAAACAAAGTAAATTAGGTCGCTGGTCATTGTCATGGACTTCCATTATGAACCTGTTATTTGTAAGTACATTATGAAGCACGATTTCGCGAAAACTATAACCACATAAACGTCCAATTGTCCCTTTTCCCAGACGTCTTATGGAAGTCGAAAATTTCCATATCCCATTCTTAAGATTTATAGGTATAGCACCTACTTAGGGCACCTTTTCCGCATTAACGACAATCCAACCCTTTTCATCTGTCACGGGCTCCTCTTGGATCCGTCGTGAGATTTCTCAGACGAAATCCACCATTACCGTGTCGGTTGAAATGTAAAAGACGCGAGGATTTAGGTTTTGACCACGAGACTGTATCATAGATAGCCATAGTTTGTACATCATCATCATTTCAGTCGTAGGACGTCCACTGCTGGACATAGGCCTCCCCCTAGGCTCGCCAAACAAATCGGCCCTGCGCCATCCGCATCCAATTCCTGCCACCTACACCAGGTCGTCGCTCCATCTTGTCGGAGGCCTACCCACACTGCGTCTTCCGGTCCGTACATAACCATGCCAAATTAAAAATCAATCCAACCACTAAGTAGAAGGGGTCAATTTGCGCGTTTTGAAAACAGCTCACATACGAGCATTGCAAATTAAATAGAAGCTTGGAAAAATACCGACACGTCTCACAAAACTTTCCCCGAACGATTATTCTTCATTTATTCCTGCCAATACATGTCAAAACATATCCTGCCATTAACCTTTCATACAATAGGGTTACAAACCGGTCGCACTTATTAGGCACCCCTGTGTCATTCTCGAAAGAATCCAGAGTACGTCTGGAATGAAGGCAAAAAATTATAGTAGAATGTGTGGAATTTGTAACGCTGTGTTGCGGTTGCGGGATCGCGTTGGATGCGGATGGCACGGGACCGATCTGTTTGGCGAGCCTTGGGGAGGCCTATCTTCAGCAGTGGACGTCTTTCGGCTGAAATGTTGATGATGATCATCATTTCAGCCGTAGAACGTCCACTGCTGGACATAGGCCTCCCTCATTGATGCCCAATCATTACGATTGGAAGTTCTGGAATGGAGACCACGGACTGGCAAGCGCAGCGTGGGACGTCCACCAACGAGATGGACGGACGATTTGGTGAAGGCCGCAGGTTCAGGGTGAATGCAAATCGCTTCCAATAAAAAAAAGATAGTTGAAGAAGATTTTAAGTCATCATCATCATCATCATTTCAGCCGAAAGACGTCCACTGCTGAACTTAGGCCTCCCCTAAGGCTCGCCAAACAAATCGCTCCCGTGCCATCCGCATCCAACGCGATCGCGCAACCTTAACCAGGCCGTCTTTCCATCTTGTTGGAGGCCTAAGTACACTGCATCTTCCGGTCCGCAAACGCCACTCGAGAACCTTTCGGGCCCCATCGGCCGTCAATTGTACGAGCGATGTGCCCTGCTCACTGCCACTTGAGACTAGCGCTGGCGATTCTTCGAGCTATGTCCGTGACTTCAGTGCGCGCGAACGCGTTGGGTGCGGATGACGGAGGACCGATTTGTTTGGGGAGCCTATGTTCAGTTGTGGACGCCTTTCGGCTGAAACGATGATGATGATAATACACTTTGTCCTCGTCTCTCCTGTGGGCATGGCAAAAGTTAAGGATCTATAGCCAATATTTCTAAAGGCTCACTATTTGTCACTAACATAATCCTCGGTCTTTGACCCTTCTTTGTTCTTTTTGTTTTTTGTTTATGTTGTTTCTTTAATTTCCTTTTTAAATCCTTTTCTCACATGCGGCCTTTTGACATTTTTCCATTGATGATTGTATTAAGTATATGTAGTGTATATGTATTATATTGAATATATGTGTTTATTTATAGAATTTATATTATATTTGTATTGATTTTATTGTTTATTGTCTATTAATACTACGTTTCTCTTGTCTGTTATTCTTATTTCTGCCACCTACATTAGCCTGTTGATATTTATTAATTTCTGAGTAAATGGTTGTCTGGAAGAGATCGCTTTTTAGCGATAAGACCGCCTATTGTCTATCTGAATTTTTATTTTTGTACCTAATGTTACTGTACTGTTTTTGGTGATCAATAAAGAATATTTGTATGGTATTGTATTGTATTTCTCAGTCAAGTCTACATCGGTGCACGGGATGCCTGGCCAACTTCCAGCCATTTAAATAGGTCTTACGTTTGCTGACTCAGAGCGGTTTCGCACTACAACGATCCGAATCCGCGAAAAGACGGAGCGGAATAGTTGTGGAACCATTTTATACGGTGAAATCGGATGAGGAAATCGGTTTTAGTGCGTAAACTGTATCTGTACTGTGTACTGTAACTGTACTGTACTGTACTGTAATGTATTTTCCGGCTTCGGATCGGATTCGAATCGGACGTAGTGCGAAATCGCTCTCAGAGTCGCTAATTGACAACAATTCAAATGTACTAAGTTAGTAAAATAAAAAAACCATTTGTAGATTTTTCACTTCTGATTTCAGTAAAAATATTTTCGGATTTTTTTGTGCGGTAGTTTTTTTTATATTTAGGAAAAAGAGTAAAAAAAGTTGAATTGCGAATGATAGGCATACACTTAGTGCCCCTTGGTTCATCTCATACCATAAGACTTGAAAAATAAAAAAAATACAACTGTCAAGTGACAGTCCATTTTTTATCTGTCTGACGGATTACTTGATTCTAACGACACGCTTCGCTTTCGATTCTCTATAATAATTGTTTTGTTTTGTATTACGCTTTGAAAACATTTATATAAAATGAAAGTGACTGACGGATTTGTAAAAGCGGATAGCCGCAACCTGCCCAAAGTCGACGAATGGATGTTGTTACAGTTCATGCGGGAAAATGACTGTTTCAATGTAGCAGAAATTCGAGGAGCAAAGATTCTCTTGTCCTCTAGAGAGGAATATGTTGAAACATGTGTGGGATATGTCGAAGTACGACGAGAAAATTCGCTTTGCTTTGTTCAATGCAAAGTCATGCCTGAACATAGAGTTCGCACCAAAATGTACACTGTGTTTGCTACTATAAACGAGGAACAAGATGTTATACAGAATGTGAAATGTGCTGACTGTACAGCTAGCGAAGGTGGCTGCAAACATGCCATTTGTTGTATAATGTGGCTTAAAAAGCGAACAGAAGAACCATCTGTAACCTCGGTAGCTTGCTATTGGGCACAACCAAAATTGTCCATTGCTGTGACAAAAGAAAAAATTATCTTAGCCGAAGATATTGGGAAAAAGGTGAAACGATCGGCTGTTATTACACCCAACTTGGACTCTTTTCTAGAGGAGTGCAAAAAAAGAAAAATTAGTAATTCATTACTTTTAAATTATAATCAGCCAAAACAAACACTGGACCAATATAGTGTATTTGATATTTTGCTAAAATATAAATCAAACAACTGCACCAATGATGTTGATTGGGACAATTTTAAACATTTTGCCAATAGCTTATTATCAGATGACATCAAGAGTGCCATTGAAGCAGAAACCAGACAGCAAGCTAACAGTGTATTGTGGCATACCCTTCGACAGGGTAGAATAACAGCCTCGAGAATTTACGAAGCTACCAGGTGTTCAGTTGATGGTGTCTTAGTCCAAACAATACTTGGAGGCTATAAAGTACCAGATACTAAAGCTATTAGACGAGGAAAACGTTTAGAAAAAGAAGTGATAAAAAAAATTGGAGACAACCTAAAAGTAAAAATAAGAGAGTGTGGTTTTAAACTAATATCGCCTTTTATCGGAGCCACACCAGATGGTGTTTGTGCTGATTTCTGTGTGGAAGTGAAGTGTCCAATGAGTAAGAAAACACTTGAAAATTATGTAAAAGATAACACTATACAGCCAAAATTTAAAGCTCAAGTTCAAATACAAATGCACGCTACGGGAAAAAGTAAGGCATTATTTTGTGTGGCTGATCCCAGTTTTGAGACTACAAAAATAATCAAGCATTATTGGCTTCCATACGATGAATCATATGTGAATGATTTGTTAACTGGTGCAGAAGATTTTTGGAGAAAATATATATTAAAAAAAATGTGTGACTCTACTATGTTATAAAAGTGTCAGTTTAATATTATAATATTAACCCACAAATTCAAGTTCTTTTATTACAATTACATCAAGTCATGAACCTTTATGAGTTATTATCATAACTAGGGAAAATTATCCTGTACTTACTTGTACTGTATTGTACAAAGACTGGTCACTTTATAGAGGGTACTAACAAATTGGATAAGTACCAATATTTTCTATGGCTTAACCTTTCATATGCCGGAAGTAAAAAAAAAAGTTGTGCATTCTAGTCTCAACAGTTTCATATAAATCCAATGATACACTTTTTAAAAAAAATACAAAAAGAATGCCTTAAATTGGGTACGGATCCAGTACAAGGCTTATGAAGGGTTAACAACCGTTTTAGCCTAGTTGGTAGTGAGCCTGCCTATGAAGCAAGAGGTCCTGGGTTCAAATCCCGGTAAGGGCATTTATTTGTGTGATGAGCACGAATATTTGTTCCTGAGTTATGGATGTTTTCTATGTATTTAAGTATTTATTTATCTATATAAGTATGTTTATCGTCGTCTAGTACCCATAGTACAAGCTTTGCTTAGTTTGGGACTGGGTCGATTTGCGTAAGATTGTCCCCTAATATTTATTTATTTTATCTACTCATCAAAACAAGTCACTTTTATTCAAACAACTTTATAAAATTTGAAAAAAAGTCTTGATTTTCTATTACTAAAGCAGTAATCCGTTTGGATGGATATATTGTATGAAAAGTTTGCATCTAATACCTTTAAACGAGCAATTCTTGTATATATGTATATATATATATATATATATATATATATATATAAATAAATAAAATAAATATCACGGGACAATTCACACCAATTGACCTAGTTCCAAAGTAAGCTTAGCAAAGCTTGTGTTATGGGTACTAGGCAACGGATAAACATACTTATATAGATAGATACATACTTAAATACATATTAAACACCCAAGACCCGAGAACAAACATTCGTATTTTTCATACAAATATCTGCCCCGACACGGGAATCGAACCCGGGACCTCAAGCTTCATAGTCAGGGTCTCTAACCACTAGGCCATCTGGTCGTCAAATATATGTATATATATAATCAGGATCTCGGAAACGGCTCCAACGATTTCGATGAAATTTGGTATGTGGGGGTTTTCGGGGATGAAAAACTGATCTAGCTATGTTTCATTTTCAGAAAATCGCTTTTACTCGTGTTTTCCGGCTATTTTTGTTTGCATTAGAATATAAAGCTAAATTTCGCCCACTTCGAGCAGATCATAATGGCACATTAGAAATCGGGTGGTCGCGGATCCAGCCGACCTCGGTTCGAATCCACGTTTTTTTTCAACATTTTTAGTTTTTTTTTAAGTTTATTTTTCATGAGAAAACGTCAAGTTTCTTCTTTTGTGAGAAAAAGTTACTTTTTTGTGAGAAAAAGTTACTTTTTTGTTAGAAAAAGTATTATAGGGAACGTGCAGGCGGCAGCACTAATGCGACAGAAGAGACACTATGCGGACAGTAAAACAAACTTATCAAGGTAAAACATTCAAATTGATGGCACCCTTATGGCACCAGTTGGCAGCACCGTCTATGTGCACGTTCCCTATTGGGAGCACAGAACAGGAAAAGCCGGTTGTCTGTAAAGTCGGTTTACGGACGATAAACGTGACTAACCCAACCTCCGGTGTTTTTGTCAAATATCTTGAAAACGGTGCATCCTACGGCAAAATCAATGAAATTTTCATCCCCCCTTTGATACCCCCGCGCTCCCTCCCCCGCATCCCCTCCCCCCCCCTCTCACCCCCCCCCCACCCCTCCGGTGTATATAATCAGGATCTCGGAAACGGTTCCAACGATTTCGACGAAATTTGGTATTTGGGGGTTTTCGGGGATGAAAAATTGATCTAGCTTGGTCTTATCTCTGGGAAAACGCTTGGTACCGAGTTTCTGCCCGAGCAGAGCTCGGTCGCCCAGGTACTTTTTTTTAAATTTTGAAAAGTTGTCTGGGGGAAGGCGACTTGTTTTGATGAGTAAGTTACACCCTGGAAATATTGGTCACTCACTCACTCATATTATTTCATAACATTCAATTTCACAACAGTAGGTACAGTTTAGTTGAGTATTTTCCCCAGTTACCTGTTAGGTTAGGTTAGTCAGTTGTATTTATGTCAACTTTGTGGTTGTGGGTTCACACCCGGGCTCACACCTCTGAGTTTTTGGGAATTTTTGTGCAAAATTAAATTTGAAATTTATTTACCATGATCCATGCCATGGTTAAGGAAAATATCGTGAGGAAACCTGCATACACCTGTGCAGACATTCAATGGTGTATGTGAAGTTCCCAATCCGCACTGAGCCCGCGTGTCGACTGAAATACTGATAGGTCTGAAGGATAAACAAATTAAGATTAATGTTTTATTTACTATTTGGGAGCCAAAAGTAAAAATGCATGTATTAAATATTTATATTTTATTTGGTTAAAGTTGAAAGTTCTTTATTCTTAAATTTTGGCAAATTATTATGCAGTTCAGTTCAGTCTGAAGCTACAACCAGTGCCTTTCTTGAGACTATTACATAATTTTTCTAAGAGCTTTATAGCGTCTGGTTAATGCCACTGGGAGAGGTCTGGCAGTTTTGAATACTAATTTTTAACAATATTCTCTACAAAATACATAAAAATCAGCCATGACAAATTATAAAAGGTGAGTAGTGTTTTCACATACCTCTAGCACCTGATACCTGTAGAATGGCCGTCGCCCAAGGTACCAGGTATGCCTGTCTATGCTTAAAATATATACTAACTTTATTATTATCCCATATATTTTACTCATAAAAAAATAAGTAACTTCTGGCAGCACTGGGATCTTGGATTATTAAATCTAATGGCACTTTATTATAGGTGGCTGTAAATTAATAAGTCCACATGCCACAACAACAGCACCATCTAATGAACTAATAAGCTTATTATTAACTACAGAGTGTGGTTTCAGCATTCTGAACAACCGCACTCTTCTAATAACCCTTTCAATGTGAATTCTAAGGCTAGCTACAACTTTAGTTCTGATCACTTCAGATCTAGTTTGTTTCTTGTCTTTTGAGGCACTAGGTGGTCGCAAAACATTAGCATTTTTTTTACTTTTTCTTAGTAGTGCTTCTAAATGTTTAAAACCTCTGTCTGCTAATATAGTGCACTTTTCTGGTATAATGTCCAAAAAACCACTTTTTTCTAAAATGCACATATCAGATGTGCGACCACCATAACCTTTTGAAATAAAATTGATAAAACCATCAGGGGTTGCTCCTATTAAATATTTGATGGTGTTACAGTGCTTATATTGTGACCATGTAAGTGCTTGATATGCAGGATTTCTAGGTTTTTCAATTTCCACTTCAAAACAATCAATGATAGTGTGCACACTAGAAATTTCTTCATTTGTTCGGAATGATGATGGTAAATTTGTCTTGATCTGCAGCTGATCAGGGAGGTATATCCAGTTGCTGCAGAATGCTTTCAGACAATCTAATGTTTTATAAAACATTCGCCAAACAGTAGACAATGAAACTTGAAAAATGTCAGCAATCCTTGAAAATGTCTCATTGTTTTTGATTTTGTACAGTGTAATGATGATATGCAAAGAAGGGATTTTACAATATTTTTCTAGATAGTCAATCATCCAATAGTACTGCTTACAGACTCCTATATAGCTTAAAGGTTTTTTCTCAATCAGACTTAACCAATAGTTTCTGCCAAAAAGATCCTTGGGTTTTTGTCTTGAAGCTAACTCTGATTCGCTGGAAGTTTCAGACCCTATAAACTCAGTGGTGCTACCATCAACAGAGGGATATTCTGATCCTGACAAAGGCATCACAAGAGATTTTTTATCATGCTTACTGTATCTTTTTGTCGACACTGAACAGTCTACTGTTGTTGGTTGAGCCTGGACATACTTTTCATACGTCTCCGGTATGCACATGATGATTTTTGAATTATTTTCATAGTTGGATGGTACAGGCACTGTACTTTCTGTTATTTGTTCATTATGTAACAAAACCATATTTTTGAAATGATCAGGGACTCTGGGCTTAAGTCTAGCTCTGACATTTTCAAATTTCCATGCGTAATAATTCTGTAAATCGTCTTCAAGCTAAAAAAAAGGAACAAAAATACATTAAAATATATGTACAATAAAATTAAAAGATTTAAAAATGTTTATTACTTACATAATTTACATTGTAAAGAACGTCTTACGTACCTACTTACATTTAAATGATCTTCACATATATAGATTGCACTTTTCGGAACCTTTTTATTTAGGACCGAACACCATTCCAGTCTACATGCACGAGGAATATGAAAAAAGTGTTTATCTTTTTCCATTAACGCCGTATTTTTGCAACTTGGGATGAAACATATTATCAATGGATCTTGATGATACTTTCTTCCGGTCGTCATTATAAAGAAAGATTTAATAAACTCAAAACTCTAAGCAGTAACGCGGAAAATAACAAATTCGTGAATTGGCAACGGATTGTTTTGATAACGATGCGAATTGACATGTTGACATGACATGACAGTTCTGTTTAGACATTTAAGTTTACTTTTTAAATTTTATATTATGCTAAGACTGCGTCATTAGTATGCCAATTTTTGTATATACGGCCTTTTTAATGACCATTTCTTTAATAAATTATTAACGACCAATTTAACTAAAATAAAGGAAAACCGAGAAACACGGGTAGGCTAATTTTTAACCAGCTATTATAAACGCGAAAAAACAAAAATGTTTATTTTTTTGAAATGTTGTCAATTGTATGTCCATAGGAGAGAATTTTGTTTCTTACGGTGTCTATATCCATTTATCGACTTCCGATATACCTAATTACAATATCAACTGTTATTAACTGACTTATTTCGTATGCTCGAACATAATTTTCTTCTTATTGTAAGTAAATACATATCCATTAGCTTTCAAGAGAAACGCTTGATACTTTAAATTAAAAGAAACCACTCACACACAAAAAAAGTAAAAAACACGTACTAATTCAAAAATTGCCCAGCAAACTCGCCTGTTTCTTTCATTTGAGATGGATTCAGAGTTTTCTTGTCGAGCTTAATTTAAAAACTTGGATTGCTACCGCAGGGCTACGCGAATCATTTCAGTTTTTATGTGACAATGTTTATGAAGTATAAAGATGGTCGTGACTGTTTTGATTTTACGAATAAGACTTTATCAGTATTTAAATTATGTCTGAGGTTTGTTTATTGTGTGCTGGAGCTATGTATGTCTTATCATTATCATCATCATTATTGAAGTGAAAACTTCTTTAGCGGCATTGTGCACTTTTTGGGATGGGTAATAAACAGGACACGTGACCCTGATCGAAAATTCGTAAGATTCGTTCGGGGGTGGGTGAGGAGGGAGGGGGTTAGGGCGGCACAACGTTAATGTTCAAGTTTTCACTTCTACCGGCACTCCCGGAGTGCAACCCGTTGTTTTTAGGGTTCCGTACCCAAAGGGTAAAAACGGAAACCCTATTACTGAGGCTCCGCTGTCCGTCCGTCCGTCTGTCACCAGGCTGTATCTCGGGAACCGTGATAGCTAGAGAGTTTTAATTTTCACAGATGATGTATTTCAGTTGCCGCTATAACAAAAAATACTGAAAAATGGAATTAAATAAATATTTCAGGGGGCTCCCATACAACAAACATGATTTTTTTGCTCGTTTTTGCTCGATATTGATAACGGCAACAGGTAGACACTTGAAATATTCACATAATATTTAATAATATATTGACTTTAAAAATAAATCATTAAATTAAAATAAAAAAAATATTTAAGTGGGGCTCCCATACAAAAAACGTGATTTTTATAGATATAATTGTACCGACTCGCACTTGGCTGGTTTTTTTTTTATTTCTGCTAAAGGGTAGTTCTACGAGCGTTTCAACCGTTATCAGTTTCATATCGCATATATTGAAGAAATGAGCTGTAGTTTAAGTACAAGACACTCAAGCTTAGGTACTGTATCGTTATTTATAAAAAGCTTCCATTCGGTGTCGCTCATTTCATCAATTTGTTCGACAGGAAAGTGAATAGGGGTCGAAACGCTCGTAGAACTATCCTAAAAGACGTCCACTCTGCTGAACATAGGCCTCCCCTAAGCTTCGTCAAACAGACAGGTCCAGCAACATCCGCATCCAACGCGTTCCCGCAACCTTAACTAGGTCGTCGCTCCATCTTTTTGGGGCCTTCCCAAGTTTTCCTGATCGGATGGCGGTCGTCACTCCAGAACCTTAGGAGCAATGTGTATTGGCAATGAGCAATGTGCAATCTGCTCACAACCAGTTTCTTCTTTGTCTTCTTTAAAGGCTTTCTGAAAAATATGATGTTGCAGAAAAATATTATAAATCAACTAGAAGGATTGAATATTTCCTTCTTTAATTATCTGCAATTTAAACCTGCAGTTTATTTTGAGAAAGCAAGTACCTAAAAAACAATGTTGATTTTGGTAGTTGAGTTCATCAAAAAACCGGCCATGTGCGAGTCGGACGCGCGCACGAAGGGTTCCGTAAAACGGCAAAAAAAAACACGTTTGCTGTGTGGAAGCAAGTAGTTGTTTTATTTTAATTTAATTATTTATTTTTAAAGTGAATATTATAACTAAATATTCTGTGAATATTTCAAGCGTCTACCTGTTTTCCGTTATCAATATCGAGCAAAACAAGCAAAAAAAAACACGTTTGTTGTATGGGAGCCCCTTAAATATTTATTTTATTCTGTTTTTTAGTATTTGTTGTTATAGCGGCAAACGAAAGACATCATCTGTGAAAATTTCATCTGTCTAGCTATCACGGTTCATGAGACACAGCGTGGTGATAGACGGACGGACAGACGGACGGACAGCGGAGCCTCAGTAATAGGGTCCCGTTTTTACCCTTTGGGTACGGAATCCTAAAAAATAAAAAATGTGAATTCTTTACTTAACTAAGTCTTTCAATGTATAGTCGACGAAGAAATTCTTTTACCACCTTAAGGTTCCTGTCTAGCACTATTTCGCAAAACTTCTTTGATTTTTATTGTCTCGGTTATTTCATTTTATCAATTAAGTCTGCGCAGGGTTGTATACTTGGCAAGTGAGATATAGTAATTATGTTTAAGTAATTTTGTTATTATTATTTACTTTTTATAATCTACAAATTATTTATTTACGCATTGCAGTCTTATGTAGCTATTAGTGTGCAGTTCATTTATTTATTTATCTATCTAAACAGCGATCCGGGTGTCACCAACGGTGCTGGCTGAAAATCAGCGCTGGGGTGCTATAAACGCCTCGGCATTATGCTGAGCCAGTGTCCGATTTGCAACCGCAATGACGCATTCTATCTTTAGCTTTTGTGTTATCTATTTGTTTTGTAAAATATTGATGATGATGTGTCTTGTGTTGTTGTAAATAAATGTATTTTCTTTCTTTCTTTCAATGTCAGTTGTACGTCTTAAAGATTCAAAGGCTATTTTCACTTAAAAATCAATGTGACATTCAGCCTATTGCTTTTACTTTGATGTAGGAACTGTCATAAGAAATGGTAAACATTTACTTGATCGACTATATTATTATTATCAATGTATGTATGTTTAATTTTCTCCTAGGTAAAGAATAGGCTATATATGAATTCTGTGAAAATCCTTCATTCCTGGAAAGCACCTTTCAATGTAAGGTAAGGCAAATATTATTATATCCACGAGTTTATTCTGTCATTTCTATCAATGATAAAAACAATGAAGAAAAATCAGTTTTTCTTTTTCCTACTGAGTATTTATCTGTCAACTAAGCATACATATACGCGGACAATTGTCGATAATAACTTATGAGATCTGTATTTGAGAAACAACTTATTTTCTTGACAGTATGGCGTTGATGTAAATATAAAGATATTTTAAGAAAAGATCTCAGAATAATATTCTAAAATTAATCAGTATATAAACGAAAATCTCAAACAGAATAAAAGTACATCATCTACATAAACTGCTTTTGTCATAATCTAAAGCTCTATTCTCAATATTATCGTCGTGTGCTGTTTTATTATATTTTTTACTTCAGATTCTATTCTCAAAATAACCAAGTATAAATCAGCAGATTGCGCTGACCATTACAGCAGGGCAATGCTGCCGGTATTAAGGGCACTTTTGAGTCGGGTATGGCGCGGGGTGGTGGTACTTAGTTTTAGTTTTTTATGACTTTGTTTTATTTTTAAATATTTGTTGTTATTTTTTATTTAATGATTTATTGTTAGTTTGGTATTATTTGCTGTAATTTAATTATTTATGGACCTGTAATTAATGTATGATTGTAATAAATATAATTTTGTTAGTATAAAGTATAAATGAGTAAGTAGTTTAAAAAGCCGTAGTAGCCATGGTTTGGCCTGTGGCCTCTCAAGTAGAGGGTCGTGGGTTCGATCCCGGGCTCGCCTCTCTGAGTTTTTCGAAATTCACGTGCGAAATTACACTTAAAATTTACCATGAGCTTTACGGTGAAGGAAAACATTGCGAGGAAACCTGCACACACCTGCGAAGAAATTCAATGGTATGTAAAGTTCTCAATCCGCGCTGTACTCGCGTGGCAACTACGGAATAAGCCTTCTCATTCTAAGAAAAGCCAGTGCTAGTGGGACGTATCTTGGCTTATTAAATGATCACTTAGACCAGGGGTTCCCAAAGTGTGTACAGGGTAAAGAGAAGCGCCGTGAAACTGTATGTAACGCTCACTTGCTGATCGATTTTTCATTCTTTCTATTATTTGGGGCACCGAAACAAGATACGAAACCTCAAAGTGCACCGCGAACTGAAAAAGTTTGGGAACCCCTGTCTTAGACCTAAGTCAAACATAGCTCTATGTTTAAGTGAATGACGCTAGCCAACTTAACCTTAACTTAAGTTAACTTACCTTCATCATCATCACTCTACGACAACGACAACTTTCCACCTCGATATTATATCGGTCAATCGTTTACAGTATTTTTTCAAAGTGACACACCATGTCCCTAATTGCTACGCTCAATAAAAAAAAAATCTCGAATGCCAATAAAACGAAAATGAAATATTCCAAAACGACCTAATTGTACTCAAATATTTCCACACCGAAATTAAATGCTCACCGTTCTTCCGCAATCGTGCCTCCCAATATGCGGAAAAAGATTTTTCGCCTTGAGGCATCTCAGATTAATAAGGAGTAGCCCATTCAGGTTATAACAGAAATTGCGGGAGATGTCTTACAAAATGGTGACATACTGCTCGCGCAATTGAACCAATTGGTTCATTAAAAGCCATTATCATTCTGGCCATTTGCGAACGTGTAAGAAGTGGAGCGAACTCGCGGCGTTTTCGCCGGGAACGCCTAACGTATTTAGACATAAGTATTTGGGGAGTTCTACTAGCGTTTCAACCGCTATCAGTCTCTTGGCGCATATACATAAGAAAATAAGCTACAGTTAGCGTGAAATTTCATTGCATTGGTCAAGCCGTTTCGGAGGAATTCGATAACAAACACCGTGACACGAAGTTTTTATTAATGTAAAGTAAAATAATTAATAAGCCACTAATTGGGCATTTCTTCGAGCGTTTCAAACGCCTCATTTATCTGATCACGTTTTATGAGAAATGACAAAAGATTCTGATACAGTTTCCAGTTTATATCTACTAGTAAAAATCTAAAGCCATTTCTCAATCTCATTGTTCTGTAGTATAATTTAAATTTGTGCGTCTAATATAAAACCAAACCCAGACTTGTGTTAGTACACGTACGCTTATAACTCTTCAAGACAGCTGTTCTGTGGACTTTTTGACCGCACATTTAGCACAAAGTTCAGATTCGCTAGTCATATTTGCTCGAGTTCATAAGGGTTGTTAGTGATCACACCTCCAGAATGGCCTTGTTTATAATCGATTTTTAACCCCCGACACAAAAAGAGGGGTGTTATAAGTTTGGCCGCTATGTGTGTGTGTGTGTGTGTTCTGTCTGTCTGTGGCTTCATAGCTCTTAAACGGGTGAACGGGTTCTTGGCGATGGTTCTTAGATATGTTTTATCAAAATCGGTTCAGCCGTTTTAAAGTTATCAGCTCTTTTGTTAGTCACGGAAGGGATCTAAGACGTATAATGGACATTGACTTGATGTTCAAACATACGAGTGAAATAATTGCGTTGGGGGTTTTTAAATTTTTAATTTATAGTTATTGATTTTGGTAGGTACGCAATTTTGACATAATTTTTTGCCCGTCGGTAAGATATTGGTCATCTGGGACGCCTCTGAGTCCTCATACTTTTTGAGAGACTCGTATTATTCTTCTCAGAGAGAATTGTTCATAAATGACACAATGATTAGGTTCCCGACTATTGTTATAAGAAAGGCGATTTCTCCTTATAATATTTTACTTGTAACAAAATTGCTGGGAATTATGCTGTATGAATCTAGGTCAGGAATACAATGGAGAGAAAGGATTAACGTCTGTCTGAAGTTAACTCTGTTCTTAGGTTGTTACGGCTTATTTATGAAAGAATGAATGAAAGAAACAAGACTCATTGACATTAATTCGACAGACGCCAATAATGAAACAATGCCTTGTAGACCGGGGGATGGTGACACAAAATACTAGATCATTTGTAATAGTATGGCGGTTGTTCAGGGGTATAATTACGTAATGACAAAAAGGAAAATGATGGTCATAACGCTGGTGCCGGCGGCCCAATCGCGTGGGCGTTAATCGAACGTGTCGGATAAACAACGAAAATCAAACGATTTGTTACACAAAAATTCTTGTATTTTCCGATAGTCGATAAAAAAACAGAAGGCGGTAGCGTAATGCCATACTTCTCCGGTGTGGCTTACAGCCCGCCATACCGACGCGAACACGTTAATTTTAAAACAACAATTCAACCATTTGTACCAAGCTAATTTTTGCACAGCTAATAATCGTCGAGTAGCCATTCACGAAAATCACCATGCCATACTTTTCTGACGGTTCCAAATGGGCGCCATACCGCCGCAAAGTAGTAATTTTCATTTTTTATTTTAAACGATTTGTACAGTCGGCCACAAATATGGTCTACCCCTCTACAGTCGAAGTTCATTTGCACGTCACGATACAACGAGGTCGATTTTCCCTTGCAATAACATGGTGACAGTGACTTAGGGATATTTAGATGTCACAGAAACTTTTGTCAAAACTGGTAGACCACTTTCTTGGTCGACCGTACCACCCTAAAACTTTTTTCAACAGTTCTCCGTATGATTGTAAATAGAAGTCTGATAATGCCATACGTGTGGGAGGTGGCGAATGTGTATAATATTTTTTCAACTTTACTCCTTTGCGGCGGTATGGCGCCCATTTGGAACCGTCAGAAATGTATGGCATGGTGATTTTCGTGAATGGCTACTCGACAATTATTAGCTGTGCAACAATTAGCTTGGTACAAATGGTTGAATTGGTTTTAAAATTAACGTGTTCGCGTCGGTATGATAGGCTGTAAGCCACACCGGTGTACTGAAGGGTCCCAAAAATCAAATGCACCACTCGTTGCACAATGGTAATTTATTCTTCAAGTACGTATGCAGTACATTACAATACTTGCTTGCTACGACGAAACAATAACAATTTGAATGCTTTATAGAAATCCAGGCAGACTAACGATAGCTAGTTTATACATAGGTATAACGACATCTATGAGGCAATTTACAAATTACTGAATTTTTTAGTAGAAGGTATATAAATTGTAATTTAAGCTACGTCACGATGTTTAGTACATTTTTTATAACACAACAAACATTATTTTACATTAAAATAGTGCAGAATAACACACAAGATCTGGTGAAACTAGCACCGTCTGTTATCTAGTAGACGAACCATATTTCACTAATACGAAGCCAAATACATTTTATTAAATATTTAAGATTAGATACTTATGCACGCGTTAACATACCGCCCGCCAAGGACGCAATGAGGAAAGCAGTCCTTAATTCACTAAACCAACAATACTTTAATACTGAAACACAACATAACAACAACTGGAACACAACATAACAATAACTAGAACACAACATAACAATAACTACAACACGGCATAAGAATCAAAATATAAAAACAAGTATGAACAAAAACACAATATCATTCAATAGTTAAGTAGCATACTTTGCATTCCAAACTTCAACACCTGTAGCACCGTCTAAACCAGGATGTTTCTGAACAATAAGACCGTACAACCACCTAGAACGGTGTAAGTCATTCTCTTTTTAATAACACCACACTACCAACTGTAGGTTCAACGGTTTGACGAGACCACTAGTAATGATGGTAAAATCGAGTTAGGTATTCACTCGATCAGCGGTGCCAGAAGTCTTGTAGTCATCCTTTAGGTAAGATGCCATCGCTTCAACTACTTAAGTTACAAAATAACTAATTACTATTTGAAAATAAAATCAGTAGTTAATAAGCAAGTGGTTAACCTGCTACCAACTTTCAGGATTCCGAACTCGTCTATATCAGGATTTAATAAGGTAAGTAAGATTACTTTTTATTTATTTACTAATTTATTGGCTTTCTGGTTAGGTATTTAGTTCTTCTTTAAAATATTTTTAGTTTATTAAACAAACAATAATAATAATAATAAATATTAGGGGACCATCTTACACAAATCGACCTAGTCCCAAACTAAGCAAAGCTTGTACTATGGGTACTAGACGACGATAAACATACTTATATAGATAAATAAATACTTAAATACATAGAAAACATCCATAACTCAGGAACAAATATTCGTGCTCATCACACAAATAAATGCCCTTACCGGGATTTGAACCCAGGACCTCTTGCTTCGTAGGCAGGGTCACTACCAACTAGGCTAAAGCGGTCGTTAAATGCTTGACTTCTCTTCTAATTGTGTATCTTTTGCTACTTATGTTGTGTAAATTTTATATTTTATTTCTTTTTCAGCTTTCGTTTCCGATATGAAAAACGTCTAGCAGCTATGGCTTCAAGATTTCCATTACAAAATTCCGGCTTTGGTTCTCTGAAAGGAAGCTTTACTATGTACCGAACAGACCTAACTCTAGTTGTTGTGGCAGCGTATATCATCCCACACCGTTTTTCTTTTTCGGCGTAAAGCTTCTTGCGATCTGTGACCGAAGTCTCATTTTCAAGTTCCCAAAATCGTTCGAGCATGTCATTTTCATTGATATGCACAATATGATTGACACTGATGCTCTCTCAGACTTAGATCGATTAACGTTGACGGGGCCAAATAGAATCTAACCAAAAACAGTTTTCTGCGCCGTCGGAGTTCCTAAAGGACCTTTGATCATCCCATCCAACAAGACTTGACCATAGATATCTGCTCCCAGGAGCATATCAATTTTATTTAGGATGTCAAAGTTCAGATCAGCTAAGTTTATGTTTGCAAACTCTGAAGGAACCTCGACTACAACTACAGGTAGAATTGATGTGAGTTTGCTGAGGACAAAAGCGTCTACGTCTACAACAAAGTTCGGATCAGGAAGTGAATGAATTTTGACTTTGACCATTGACTTAGAAGCTAAACTAGCGTTCTGGTCACTTCCTAGAACCGATATAGCGCTTTTGTGTGGTATTTTCTTTAACCCAAGTAGTTGAACGGCAGACTCCGTGATGAACAAAGCTTGAGACCCCTGATCCAGTAAACACCTAATTGTTACACCCGAGCCTGCTTTCGATTGAGCCTTAACTAAAGCCGTAGCCTGCAGAATTTGACTATGACTGGTCGAAAAGCAGGTTGTGGACTAACCAGTGGTCTCATCCGCTGTGGTTTGAGTTTTTGTGGTAGCATGTGCAACGACCTTAGCAACTGAGTGATTACGCCCGACATTAGAATCAGTTGAACCAGTTTGATTTCTGGGGTGTAGTAAAGAGTGATGCTTTTTGTTACGTATACGGCACCTCGTGGTTTGACGGCAAGTGAAGACAGCGTGACCTGGATTCAAGCAATTAAAACAAACATAGATTGTTTGTTTGGACGAAGCTACGACGAGAATCTATGTCTATTTTTGAAAATGCTTTACAAAATATTATTTTATGTTCTTCAGAACAATAAGAACATAATGACGCAGAAGGCGCAGTGACATGGTGAACTTTCGGAGTGTGTGAGTCATTCTGGTGTGTACTCCTGTGAACAGTGCTGGGTCTTGAGAATTTAGGCTCTATTTTTTCCAATGCTCTAAACCTGGTTTCTAGAAACTCTTGAAATTACTTGTAAGTAGAGAAATCACCAGACGTCTCACTCACTTTGAATTTCCACTGTTTACGAGTTTCACTGTCCAACTTAAGACACAGAATGTGTATCACCAATATGTCCCAGCTCTTAATGTCAACTTCTAAGTTTCTTAAAGAATACAAACAATCATTTGTTGTATCCAACAATTCCTTCAGTGCGCTTGCTGACTCGACACTAATATTCCGTTGACTCAAAAATGTCTTCAAAATGCAGCTTGACAAATATTTCTTGTTGTTAAACCTCTTCGTTAGCAATTCCCAACACATCACATAATTATCTCCAGTAATGGCGATGTTTCTCAGAAGCTGTTCTGCCTCTCCAGTAAGATATCCCTTTAAATAGTTTAGCTTCTGGATATTATCCAAAGAACTGTTGTTGTGTACGAGGGATGTAAACCAATCTCGGAAGCTTATCCACTGTGTATAAGTACCAGAAAATGGTGGTATAGCTATCTTCGGTAATCTGATTTGTTCACCACTCTTCGTCTCTACAGGAACTTTCTGACCGCAGGAACTTATTGCCTTTAATCTGCCCAACATTTTCTTTGAATCAGTCTTGTAAACAATGTACAACTCTTCCGTTTCATCATAGATGTTATCCTTGACATAAGAACAAGAAGCTAATGTTTTTGCATCTGACTGCTGCACAAGTTGAGTATGCGTTGACCGAAATTGAGCCCATGACTCATCTACTGACTCCTGTCTAGTTTCCACGTATTCCACCGAGAAACGTTCTGTAGGAGTTTTCTTCCAATTTGTTTGAGCTCTCTTTATCTTTTCAAACAAGTCATCAGTGGCGAAGGGTGCTAACAACCCGATTCCTTTCGGGTTGCCTAAAATTTTGAAGTAATCAAACGCTTCTATTAATAACCCGTTGTTTGTAATACAGGCATACTCTTCCCTAATAAACTTAACTTTTTTTCAACACGATGCAGAATCAAAACGCAACGTAATACTCTCACAAAAACGATTCATTCACGATCTCTAATAGTAAATGCCGGTCGGAAATATTAGAAATTGTGCACTCAGACATTTAAATAATTCATTGACAAACACCCACACCACTCCAGGAAACATCGTGTGTTTATGCTACTTAGATAACCCGGGATTAAGCGGCTTATTACATTTAAAAAAAGACTTTGTGTGTTGTGCGTAAGGCTCACTTTCACTTTGCCTGCCGAAGCCGCGAGCCGCGAGCCGTGAGCGGCTTCTTGGAACATTTTTGGCGCTACGATCGCCTACTTATACAAAATTACTGCAGCGAAATGGAACGTAAAATATCGATGATTTAGTGTAAAACAAAAACAATTATATTTTATCTGCTTTTATTATTAAGGTTTATAAACTGGCGAAATTAATATTAGATTAGAATTTTATAAAATAACACCGTCACTTATTGGAAATAATTGTAATGGCAACATTACGATTGATTTGTCATTGATTACAAACTTCATATTTCGTTTTTCGTTTCTTGTTGTGAAGTATTATTATTGTTTATTATTAGTAGTACATATATTGTTTTAATTTAATAAAAAAATACATAGCCAGATTAGTGTCGATGCTCGAAACCAGTGAAATTTCGTAATATCGGATTGTGCAAACTTATAGTGTCAAGTGGTCAGTTTAATTTATATTTTATCTTCGGTCGGACTCGCTAGATAAATTATTTTGTACTTACTGGGCTTAATAAAAGTAGAAAAGGCTCCTTTAATTAAAACTGATTGTGGATGCGAATTTTTTGAGTGACGATTTTAGAAGTTATGTCCTAATTTTCAAGAAGAGAATAAATAAAAAGGGTAAGATAAAGGTTAATAGTTTTCGCCAGAGGCGGCGCTGGGTAAAGGCGACGTGGGCCACCGTCCTCGGCCTCGCGGTCTGAGGGTCCTCGCGCCTCGAAAGTTTCCCGTTTTTTGCTCATTACATCCGTAATCTAATGTGTGACGCGCCATCACAGGGCCTCACAAAATGTGTCTTGTCTTGCCCACACCAAATTTAGGTCCTGCGCCGCCACTGGTTTTCGCTACGGCTTTACCTGAAAAAAATTTCACGCTTCGCCACTGCAAGTCATACTGTACTTTAATTAAGGTTTCCATTGTTAAGTCTAGACACTGACAGATCAAAGTTCAAAGAATTTTACAAGTCCAAATTTGATGAAAATTATTCTAAGTGTTTGAGAAATTGGGACTTAGTCGAAAATCGGGCATAGGTTCCCCGTCCCTCCACTTTTAGAGAAACTATTCTAAGTCCTAGCTAACACTTTAATTTTTTACAAGTTTACAATTAGTCCAAATTTTTTTAAGTCCAATTATTTAATTTAGAGATTTTTGCGAAGTCATTAATTTAATCACACTGAATAAGAATTGAAAAGTACTCACAGTTTTCCACATCACTATTGGTAGCACAACACTAACTAGCTTACGTCACACTGCTCCACGAAGTCCTCGGCAATGACGTCACAAACACGTCGTCCTCTTCCACAACAATACGCCCTCAGTGACAATCCGTCACTGCGTTGGCGTGGCCGTGGACCCGTCGTGTCCCACGTAAACCGTATCCGGCTCGAAGGACCATGAACTGACCACTAATACGAACCCAAATACATTTTATAAAATATTAAGATTAGATACTTATGCACGCGTTAACACCGGAGAAGTATGGCATTACGCTACCGCCTTCTGTTTTTTTATCGACTATAGGAAAATACAAGAATTTTTGTGTAACAAATCGTTCGATTTTCGTTGTTTATCCGACACGTTCGATTAACGCCCACGCGATTGGGCCGCCGGTACCTCCGCTATGACCATCATTTTCCTTTTTGTCATTACGTAATTATACCCCTGAAGAACCGCCATACTGTTACAAATGATCTAGTATTTTGTGTCACCATCCCCCGGTCTATTGGTTTAGTTTAGCCTATCAGAGGGTCGTGGGTTAGTATTTACGCGGACTCGTGGGTCTGAATTATTTCGAATGTCTGTCTGCAACTGTCAGACTCCGATATATCAATGCGTGAGTAACCCGGAGTAGGTATTGCATGAACTATATCTGAGTCTCACTTTCGATAACTTTGTCAACTAGTTATAAGTTGTGCCATATTTCAAAATTCTTGCTTGCCTAGATGTATTTAAATTACAAACGTGATTTCAAAAATCGGCTGTCCGTGCTAAAAGCTAAGTGGTGGACGTATTTCAAAGTTTGTCATTGTGTTTTGTTTCTTAATTTTGCAGAATAAAAGATTTACTTAGTCATTGGGGATTGTTGCCCTAATCGCCACGCTTGGCAGGCTTACTATTGCAGTAAGTAACACCAACCGATTCAGCTAGGCAGCGTTCGGTAAGCTCCACAATATTTTGTCTTCCAATATGTATACCGTAGTTCCTCAAGTCAAAAGTCTTTGACCAGTAGGTTAGTGTTGCCAGTGATGACTTTATGGCATTGAGACGAGGCCATAACGATGAGACTCATACTGTGAAGCTCTAAGTCAATCAGAGGGCGATGGAGAGGGTTCTGTTCGTAATTTCTCTGCGGAATTGCATTGGAAATTATGAAATTCGCGCAAGAACTATAGTCACCAATATAGCTTGAAGAATTATTAGACTCAAGTGGCATTGGGCAGGGCACATCGCTCGTAGAACTGATTGCCAATGGGGCCAAAGCGCTCTCGAATGGCGTCCACGGTCCGGAAGATGCAGTGTAGGTAGGCCTCCAACAAGATGGACCGACGACCTGAGCCCGTATTGTCTAACGCGCAGGCGCTTGCTATCGCTTTTACCATCTTTTTTCTGTCACCATCTCATACACATCTTATACCATTTGACAGACAGAAATAGTGAATGCGTCCGGGTGTTAGAGAATACGGCCTCTGGTTAAGGCTGCAGGAACGCGTTGGATGCGGAAGGCGCAAGACCGGCCTGTTTGGTAAACCTTGGAGGAGGCCTATGTTCAACAGTGGACATCACACTGTACATACACACCATCACATGGGTTTACACTCTTGTTAAGTAATTAGCATAATGTGGCTTGACTATAAGACCTAGTTATAAGATTAAATAAATAATTTATTAATAGCAGCCGCCATCTTGGCTATACTTACAATGTATCTGTTACCTAAAATCCTGTACAGATATTGTTACGGAAAAAATTCACAACAGAAATAAATATAACATTCTTCCGCCCTAAACCACCAGGTGACTTCCCCAATTCAAAACAGTCCCTATAAAGATTTCCCTTGCCCTTACAAGATTTACGACTGCCGCAAAATGGCCGCTGCAATATGGCCGATATTGCATTTTTTACCACAACACGTGTGAAATTGCGTGATTTGTTAGTTGCAGGTGCAATTTTTGGGGATTGTGTTGTTATGAAAAAGATGAATGAACAGCGGTTTTGATGGGAATTTCATTATTGTAGCTTTACTCCACAGACCTTCCTTTTGGCTACAATAATCAATTAAAGGCTTTATAGGCAAGCGTCGTACAATAGGGACTAAGATTTGAATTTTAACGTCAATGAATCGTACAAACATATCCTACTAATAATTATTAAAAATTGAGAAATTTTGTGAAGATTTCTGACTGTTTGGATGTTTGTTACAGATGAAAATAGGTAAGTATCAAAGTAGTTTTAGTTCCAGAGAAGAAGAACATAGGACAGTTTCTATTCCGAAAAGTGCAGAGTGGCCTCAAGATAACTGTTGGAATGTGGAAGTGTTTTTCTTTGGGTAATTGTTACTCCAAAACGCAATCCATAATACGTAAAATATTTTTGTTTCCAGATAAACTGCATGGGTTTCGCGGGATAGCGACAAGCGGACTCTTAGTAAACGAAGTCACGGGAAGCTAATAAATACAAATAAAAAAATCATCTCGAAATGTACTTTTGTAAATTGAAAGTTGCCTCAGCTAAAGGTCTTTCAAAACAGAACATTTTTTTAAATTACGATTACTAAAACAGGGAGGTCAAAACCCTGAATCGAATATCATTCAAAAAGTTAAAACAATTGAAATCTCAGCTAAGAGCGTTAAAAAGCTTTCATGTAGACAGTTTTAAAAATCTAACTTTATAGTTATCGTCTAGACAAGTGAAGCACTTAACAACTCTCCTAATCAAGTTACGGCAAATGACACTGTGAGTAAGAGTTCGCAGACAGATACTGAAATCTTTCATTAGTTTTTATGCTAGCAACTCTATTTGTGTTTAATTACCAATAAACCAGTCTAATACCTTACTGAACATAAACTTGATAAACTTACAGTGAAAAAAATCAAAACATTGATGTGTACCTATAATGGCGCGGGTTTAAAAACGGAAAGAATTATTGGTGTCTCTAAGTATGGCAGTTTGGCCTCATCGTCATTATAGGCCAAAAGATCTCCACTGCTGGATAAAGGCCTTCCCCAAAAAGTTCCAAAAAGATCGGTACAAGGATGCAACCGTTATCAGATCGTTAGTCAATCTTGTTGTGGACCTTTCTACGCCACGTCTACCATTACGTGATCGTCATTCTACATCCTCACTGCTCCATCGGCCGTCGTCGGTGCTACGAGCCCTGCCCACTCCCACTTAAGTCTGGCAAATCTGTAATTGATAAATTGTAATTATTTATGTTATTTTACAAAAAAAAAAAAAAAAAAAATTTTAATTTTGTCAATAACCTAACTTATACATGTTATACCCTATCCAATAGGGTACTATAGTGTACCGCGTTTTTTTATGTATTTTTTTTTTCTCACTTCACCAATTTGTAGAGGTGGCTGATATTTTTTTATTGTTTTATTACTATTAAAAAAAACCGGCCAAATGCGAGTCGGACTCGCGCACGACGGGTTCCGTACAATTACCTATAAAAATCACGTTTGTTGTATGGGAGCCCCCCTTAAATATTTTTTTATTTTAATTTAATGATTTATTTTTAAAGTCAATTAAATATTCTGTGAATATTTCAAGTGTCTACCCGTTGCCGTTATCGATATTGAGCAAAAACGAGTAAAAAAATCATGTTTGTTGTATCGGAGCCCCCTTAAATATTTATTTTATTCCAGTTTTTAGTATTTTTTTTTATAGCGGCAACCGAAATACATCATCTTTGAAAATTTAAACTCTCTAGCTATCACGGTTCCCGAGATTCAGCCTGGTGACAGACGGACGGACGGACGGACAGCGGAGCCTCAGTAATAGGGTTTCCGTTTTTACCCTTTGGGTACGGAACCCTAAAAAATAATACCTAATTTAATTATTCATGTTCAGTTTTATAAGGCTAGTAGGCTATACTCGGGGTTTCTTGATCCAGTCATGAATAAAGAGATTTGTGGAAAAACAAGGATCACCAATATAGCCACGTTGAAATAGCAATGGACTGGACACGCCATAAGGCACGCAGATGAGATAGCCGTTGGCGCCGAAAAGTTCTCGAATTGAGATCACAGACTGGCAAGCGCAGCGTGGGAAGTCCAGCAACGAGATGGATGGATGATCAAAGGCCACATGTTTATTGTGGATGCTAGCTGCTTTTAACCGAAATAATTGGGTATTAATGAGGAAGGCTTATATCCAGCAATAGACGTTCTACAACAAAAATAATGAATAATGAGTTTCACAAAGAAAATCAGGTTGTTATAGCCTCTAGCAAATTTTACTGAACAATTTGTACCAAAAAAATATCGCAACATTTATAATTATTTAATTTGTTGGAAACCAAAGCAAAACTGATCCATGAACGAAGCCATCTGATGGTAATTGCACTATCCTATTACGTATTAATAGAATAAATTGATTTCATTATGATTCAACGCGAAGACGTGCTCTATTACATTAATTATGGTACTTAAGATCGTTCACAAGACGTTTTGCTATTTATTATCCTTATGGACGAAAGTAAACACAAGATGACGGGAACGCAAAAGAGAAGAACGTCATCATGTATAGCTTGTCTTATTTAAAATGACGCGCCCCACCACCGCATTTGACATACAGGATTTCAAATCCTGTCATCATTTGACAGAAGACCTCCACTGCTGAACATAGGCCTCCCCCTAAGTTTGCTAAATAGACCGGTCTTTTGCCATCCGTATCCAACGCGTTCCTTCTCCTTATAACCTAGGGCGCAAGCCACACAGAAAAGACGTGGGACGGGGGCGCGTCGCAGTCGCGGCGCCCCTTGAATAAATTTTCATACTAATCGTATAGAAACGTCGCGATCCAAAGCAGACAGAAAAGGCGAGGCGGAGACGCGACGCTTCTATATATTTAGTATGAAAAATGATTAAAAGGGCGCCGCCACTGCGACGCTCCCCCGCTCCACGTCTCTTCGGTGTGGCTTGCACCTTCATCATCATCATTTCAGCCAAAAGACGTCCACTGCTGAACATAGGCCTCCCCCAAGGCTCGCCAAACAGATCGGTCCTGCGCCATCCGCATCCAATGCGTTCCCGCTACCTTCATCAGGTCGTAGCTCTATCTTGTTGGAGGCCTACCTACACTGCGTCTTCCGGTCCGCGGACGCAACTCAAGAACCTTTCTTGGTTTTGTGGCTTGCGCCTTATGACACCTTACCTAGAGATCGTATTGTCTAATGCTTGGACGCTCTTGATCATATTCTCTATCTCTCTCTACCTCCATCCTAGTGATTCCAAGTGCGTTAATAATAAGGCCTCAAGTCGTCGCTCCGTTTTGTTAGAGGTCTACCAACACTGCGTCTTCGGGTTCGACATGTACAGTCAACAGCATAAATAAGTGGTCATTTCTGTACCTTGTCGTTATCAATCGTTTGACAATTTTGTATGACATTTCAAACATGACGTTAAAGTGACAAGGTACATAAATGATCACTTATTTATGCTGTTGACTGTACAAGTATGCATAAAATGATAATTTAAATAACTATATTAATTACATTCCATGTTAGGATAAAAAGGAAAAACCATCGAGAAATTTTAGTGCTAGTTATATCATACTCACTGGCCAACCTTTAAAAAACGCGCGACACTGCAGTGGGTATTTTTACACGAACTGTTTGGTCGTCAGATTTTGAACCCCTGTAACTTTTCTCAGTACTGCTAGGAATCTTATTTTGTAATTTTTATAAAACAGCAGCCTCTTGTACAGTCGGCCAAAAATATGGTCTACCATCCTACGGTTGAAGTCCAATTGCACGTCATGATACAACGAGGTTGATTTTCCCCTGTAATAATATGATGACAGTGACTTCATTCACGCAGAAAGTCAACCTAGGCGATACTTAATTAGACATCAAAGAAACTTTTGTCAACACTGGTAGACCACATGCCGACCGTACCTATAGTCCTCATAAAATTGTAACCATTTATTAATTTCCCTAACATTTCTTCCGCTTAACTTCCTCACGCATATATAAAATAAATACTAAGCGGTTATTATTCGGCGACTCCAGGGCGTAGAACTTAGAGAAATGAAATAAGTTTCCTATGAAATTTATCTTTATTACCGAAAGAGAGTTGGCGAATGAAATATTAACAAAATCGCGGTCAATAACCGGTAGGAGCAATGTTCGGAACGTCCTACGTGTGGGTTAGTTACCTACATAATAAAAATATTTTTACCTCTCCTTTGTCAATACTGAAGGATTCTTATGCAGGACTGGTTCTAAATTATACGCGCAGGCAGATTATCACAAACTTTATTGGTTTTCACCACAATAAGTATTTATTTGTAATTAAATAGTCTAGAGCGACGTGCACAGCTTGGAAGCCATGAGAGAGAGAGAGAGACGGCAATAGCTTCCGTCTTATTCGGAACATTTTCCCGGGCTTTATTAGTCGAAACTTAGTATCTAAAGTTAGTTATACAAACTTAGGGATACATCGTCAAAACTTAACTGTATTACTAATCTATAAATCACTTCAACACATTAAGATATACATTTTCCAAAATGCATTGAAGACCAAAATTAACGTGAAATTCTAAACAGGGGTTGCAATTAACTATAAGCAACGTAACATAAGTATTAAATGCGAACTAATGCTTACAGTTTTAACGTACATAAGATAAAAGTTATAAACAGTAGTTAAACTGATTCAATGTTAGGCAACAAAATAAGCTTATGAATAGGCCTTGTGTACTCGCCCTTGGTAGTCTTTAGTAACACAGATCTTACTAAACCATCCTGAGAATTTATATTTACCGCGACTACTTTTCCTAATGGCCAACAGGACGGCGGAGTAGCCTCATCTTTAACAATTACCATATCGCCTATTTTTAAATTCGATCTACTTTGTAACCACTTATTTCTAGGCAACAGTTCGGAAATGTAATTACTATAGAATTGTTTCCAAATTCTTTGTCTCATTTGTGTTACCTTCTGATACATGTTTAAGCGTTTGTCATTCATCTCTAATATGTTTGGTTCGGGTAAATCTGTAATTGCTGATCCTATAGAAAAATGCGAAGGTGTAAGGTATTCCAAATCATTTGGTGAATCTGAAATAGCGCAAAGTGGTCTCGAATTAAGAATTCCCTCCACCTGCACAAGTAGCGTGTACATAAGTTCATAGGTTAATTTAGCATTGCAGAGCTGTCGTTTTAACAAACCTTTAACAGATTTAATGCCTGCCTCGTAAAGCCCACCCATGTGGCTTGCTAATGGAATAGTAAATTTCCATTGAATATTATTCATAGCGCAATAGTTTACAATCTCAGAATAGGAAGTATCATTTTTAAACATTTTATTGAGTTCAGTTAATTCATTATTAGCACCTTTAAAATTAGATGCATTATCTGAATACAAGTATTTGCAACCTCCTCTTCTAGCGATAAGCCGTTTAAGCGCACAAATGAAAGCTTGTGAGGTTAATTCGCTCACAAGTTCAAGATGCAAATGTTTTGTAGCTAGACACACAAACAGACATATGTAGCCCTTTTGATACCTACAGTTGCGAGACATCGAGCTACGTAAGTAAATAGCACCGCTGAAATCGACACCAGTATGAATAAATGGACGATCTAAGGTTACCCTGGGGGCTGGTAGATCAGCCATTTGCTGTCCACAGGCTTGTGCTCTAAATCTGATGCAACGGATGCATCGATGAATAACTTTACTTACTTCACTTCGCCCGTTGATAGGCCAATACTTGAATCTGATATTGGCTAATGTAGTTAATGTACCCGTGTGTAAAAGCGTGATATGATAATGTCTAATTATTAGTGCAGTGATGTGTTCTTTACTTGGTAGAATGATAGGGTGTGCGTGATTATAAGGGATGTTAGATTGAGTCAAACGACCACCGGCACGAATGAGTCCGTAGTCATCTATAAATACATTAAGTTTTCTTAAGGAACTGTGCTTGAATGTAAACAATTCAGCGTTTGAATCAGCCTTATTATTAGTTTGAGATTTTAACATGAAAACAACTTTTAGACGCAATTTCTGTTGAGTCTAAATCCAGAGTTATCACAGGGTCTGTTAAGGGCCATGTGGATGTGTCCTGGAGCAACCATTTTGGGCCATTCCACCAAAGTTTTAGCGTCGGCAACTTATCAGGATAAACGCCTCTAGTAAGAAGATCGGCGGGATTTTCTTTGGTATTAACATAATGCCAATTTTCGCTCCTAGTGGTTTCCACTATTTCCAGGAGCCTATGAGAAACAAAAGGGTTTAGTTTACGACTGAACGGTGTTTTAACCCAGTTCAAAACTACTAGTGAGTCTGTAAATAACATTATATCTTTTATATGTAACTTATTGGCTGTAGCTTTTAAAAATTTAACCGTAATTTGCGCAAGTAATAGAGCGCCACAGAGTTCTAAGCGGGGTATAGACTGCGATTTAATCGGAGCAACACGTGTTTTAGCCATGATCAGGGTACAGGTCGGTTGCCTGTTGTTGTATGTTGCATGTAAGTACAAACATCCTCCGAATGACTTCACCGAGCTATCGGAAAAGCCTACCAATGTGATAGTCAACGGAAGATCCGCGAAGTAGCATCGAGGTATCTGTATAGATCTCCAATCGTCTAAACTTCTACAAAACTCATGCCAAGTATTTTGAATATGTAAAGGTAGTTCATCATCCCAAGCTAACTTGAGCTTCCATATATCCTGCATCAATATTTTAGCTAAAATGGTAGACGGTGCTAAAACGCCTATTGGATCGAATATTTGGGATATCTGTGACAACACATTCCTTTTTGTGGTTCTCAGTTTTTTAAATTCAGGTATATGAATCTGAAAGTTATCAATAGATGGCATCCATCTTAAACCTAACGTTTTGACTATATGATCAGGTGTGAAGTCGTAGACATTGTTGTTTAAATTTTTATCTTTATCTAACATGTGAACATGTTCGAGTATACTACTATGGTTTGCTGACCACTTATGTAATTCAAAATTAGCTGTTTTTAGCAAATCAATGAGTTGAGTACAAATATTTTTGACTTCTTGTAGTGACTGTCCACCAGACAAAAAATCGTCCATGTAGCAATCTAGCTGAATACATTCCGCGGCAAGTGCGTATTTTTCTTTATGTTTCTCTGCTAAATCACGCAAAGTGCGACAAGCCAGGTATGGTGCACTTTTTGTCCCATAAACTACGGTTGAAAGTTGTATACATTGTAACGGATCAGACTTTGAGTCTCTCCACAATATCCTTTGCAGGGGGCGTTGGTCAGGGTTTATAAAAATATTCCTAAACATCTTGACAATGTCTGTGGTAAAAGTATATTTATGTAGTCTAAATCTTAATATTATATCTAACAAATCGTTGTAAATGTTTGGACCTTCTAGCAGTGTGTCATTGAGTGACACGCCTGTATCTGTTTTAGCACTGCCGTTAAATACTGTTCGAAGCTTAGTGGTTTGACTATCAGGCCGCAAAACAGCATGATGTGGGAGATAAAATGACTTGTTGTGACTTGACGACTGATTAAAATCTGTAACATATTGTGCATGTCTTAATTGTATAAATTCGTGAATAAATTTTTTATACTCTCTTTGCAAGTTTTCATCTTTTTGAAACCTAGACTCTGTAATAAGCAGCGATAAGCCGTATTAAATGAATTACCTAGTTGTGCCACCTTATTTTCTACAATTGGTAAATTTACCATGTAGTGACCTGATTCTGTACGAGTCGTCGTGTCATGAAATAGCTGCTCACAATATTTTTGTTCCGGAGAAACTATTTTTTTAGGTGCGACTTCTTCCTGTTCCCAAAACCTACACAGGAGGTCATCAGTTTGTTGCGAGGAAACAAATAAACTAACCTGTGATGAATTTACAGCCACTTTGTCGGTCATATAAGTACCTGACACTAACCATCCGAAACTAGTTTCAATCAACTGTGGCATATTATTTCCTAACCTAACATGGCCTGACTGTAGGATATCATAGAATATTTCGGCTCCTAATAGCAAATCTATGTCGCCTGGTATGAAAAAGGTAGGGTCTGCCAGCTTGAGAGCTTGAGCAGATGGAATATTCCATTGCTGTGTGTTGATAAATCTATGAGGCAAAGGAACAGTTATATTGTCCATTACGACAAAACTAAGGCGACGGTAATAATTATCCGTCCTAGAGGATATATCAGCTGTTGTACTCACTTGTGTATGTTTATGCGTGTTGCCGATGCCCTGAATATGGCATGTGTTGTAATAAAGTTTGTGCTGTAGCAATGTAGCGGTTCGATGTGACATGATATTAACTTCACTCCCAGAGTCAAGAAGCGCGCGTACCTTGTGCCAGTTGCCGGCTGCATCTCGGATGTATATAATAGCTGTTGAGAGCAAAATTTGAGGTGCATTAGCATTTGCTAACATAACAGTTGACGTTGTAGCAGTTTTTATATCAGTGCTAGGCATAAGCGTTTGATTTTGCGATTGTGCGTGCGTATGAATGCTGTGTGCTTGCTGGCAAGCTTGGTTTGTACGAGCTGGACTTTGTATGCATGCAGGTGTGTTTGTTGACTGTTGGCTGTATGATTGTGTACTAGGTAGGTTTGTCTGTTGAGTGTATGTAGGCATATTCTGTGTCTGTTGACTGTAGCTAGGTATGTTATGTGTCTGTTGACTGTAGCTAGGTATGTTATGTGTCTGTTGACTGTAGTTAGGTATATTGTGCGTCTGTTGACTGTAGTGAGGTATATACTGCGTCTGCTGAGCGCAAGTAGACTTGTTATGTATATCCTGGCCATATATCTGCTCTTGTTGGTAACTATTGTCTGCAACTGCGGCATAGTTGACCTTTCGCGGAGGGCTGTCCAGATGAATGCTTGTGTGGTGCTTGCCACGACAAGTAAAGCAACTAGTTTTAGTGCAATTATGTTTAGGTTGATACACCTGTAAACAGTTAAAGCATAATGATTTTGATTTAATAAATTCAATTCTCTTGGGTATGGGTAGTTCGAGGTAATTTGGACACTTATGTAACCTATGTGACCCATTACACATTGAACATATAGCATTAGTATTATTATTCGAAACTGACGTTAGGTGTGACATTCTTGTTTGTGAAGAGCTAGGCTTTTCAGTTTGTTAGTCAGTTAACATTTCAAAGGCAGTAACTCTTAAATTCAGAAATTCTAGTAGGTCTTTGAATTTGGGAATTGTTGTTTCCTTACGGCTCATTTCCCACGCAGCACGCAAAGAGTTATCAAGCTTTTGTGTGATTAAAAATACTAAAAGCACATCCCAGGAATCCACTGGCAAATCCAGGGATCGCAAAGAGTCCAAACTTTGTTGCAAAGCTACAAGGAACTCTTTTAAATTAAACCTAGTGATAGATGAATAATTTACAAATGTTTTTATGTGATGATTTACAATAATGGTTTTATTTTCATACCTCTGAATGAGTATGTCCCAGGCCTTATGATAATTGGCTTCTGAAATTATAAGAGAGCTTACTAATCCTGCGGCTTCACCCTTGAGCGATGACTTCAAGTATTGAAACTTATGCAACACCGGTATGTTACAGCTGTCTACTGCAGTCTTGAAAATATTCTTGAACACCGGCCACTCCTTTATGGCACCATCGAAGGAGGGGAGCTGAAGCTGGGGCAGTCTTACTTGTGATTGTATTAATTGGGAATGTTGAGACTCATTCATAGTACTGTTATGAGTCGCGGGATTAAGAATGCGCTCCATGGCAGCTTTAGTCTGGTAAAACTTCTGTTCGCATGCATCCCGTTCGCGTTCATGCACTGTGAATCTTTCAATATTGTTGTCCAGAGCTTCGATCTGGTTCTGTACATTCTCAATTTTGTCGAAAAGCGAAACTAAATCGTCGCAACGTACTTTCAGATTGCTTGTGTCGTCCGTTAGGGTATTAAATGTTTGAACGTAGTTACTAATCCGTGTTAGTTTACCTTTGAGACTTCCTCTTTGTATAATCAAACTTTGTAAATCCATTGTGTTCAACGAAATTTAGGCTGTTTTCTGTATGTATTCTTGTCCCATATATTTTCGATTGTTATTATTGTAGTATATCCAGGAAGAAATAAAATAATGTATCACGTAGCTTCTGTGAAGTATGTATATTCCGTGGTATGAACTTGATATTTTATGTAGAAATTGCGTATTGCACGTGTATGAATGTGAATATTATTTATTTTCGATCGAATAATGTAATGACAATATTGACATTAAGTATCTATGCGTCTATGACTAATATAGTTCTGTCAGCTTGACGATTATGTTTTAAGGCCGCTATTCACGATGAAATCGAGCCTGCTCTCTCTATGCAGTTATTACTGTTATGTTGACACCTATTATGTTGGTATTGTGAAGTCCGCTGTTACGGGAGCTCGATGCTCTGTCTGTGGAAGATCTGCTTGTATAGTACTCACGAACTGTCAACGCAATGTATAATGGCGATTTCGATAACCTTCTTGTCATTTAATTTCACGAAGTATTTCTTCTCGCCACCGACGAACGAAGGACCAAAATGAAGGATTCTTATGCAGGACTGGTTCTAAATTATACGCGCAGGCAGATTATCACAAACTTTATTGGTTTTCACCACAATAAGTATTTATTTGTAATTAAATAGTCTAGAGCGACGTGCACAGCTTGGAAGCCATGAGAGAGAGAGAGAGACGGCAATAGCTTCCGTCTTATTCGGAACATTATATACTTTTTAGTTTTGTATGTAAATTGTATATGTAATGTATGTTTTGTATGTGTTGTGTATTGTGTAATTGTATTGTGTGTTGTTGTTGTAATTGTATTAAATAGATTTAAGTGACAGCCTCAATAATAACTTGAAGTTTAGCGGAAAAAATCCTTTAGGATTTAATAGAGGGTTTATTTCCAAAACCACGTGGGATAGTAACGCTAGTAAGTTTTTGTAATTCCACGGGTACATAAAGCTGTATGATAAAGCTAGCGATAAAATAGCACGAATGAACCCTACGCTTCATTACTTCAACATGGGAAGTGATTTCATTAATTAACATTTGTATTATTGCTTTGAAATTGATTGAGCTTCTAGTTAATTCGCGAAACAGCTTTGATTAAATTCCGCTTTCGAAATGAATTTGTTAGTTTTATTTAAATTAGTCCTAATCCAAACTTCAATCTTCATTCAAGATTTTGTTCTACAAATTCTAAATGATCCCCACTAAATAATACTAAGGAGGCTTTGAATGTAAATCGAGTACGCTAATGAGTTTCTCTTCCAATAAATCTCTTTGGTACTCATTAAGTTGTTCCGAAATTTGGACTTTTCTAACAGACTAAGGAAAACAGAGTTTCTGGATGATTTTGTTAGCTCGATGTTACAATAAAAACGATCAAATGTGAGTCAGACTCGTACATGAAGAGTTCTGTATCTCCGTACAATATTTTAAAAGCATCACAGTAAGAAATCGCTAAAATGTAAGCAATTAAATCGCAAAGTACCTAAGTTAGTTAACATCCAACCAGCATAGAATCGCTCGCGCTGCCTGCCTAAATAGCAACTGTAGGCTGTCGCCTAACAACCGTCGCCGGTGTTAAAATCGCTGAAAAAACACGTTTCTTGTATGACGACCCCCTACAATTTTTAACTTTGTTTTATTTTTAGTATTTTTTGTTCTGGCGATCACAATAATACATAATCAGTAAAAAAATTAAGTAAGTAGCTATTACGGTTCAAGAGCCATCCGCATCCAATAATCATATTGGGGGAGACCCTATGTTCATCGGTGGACGTCTCTCGGCTGAAATGATGATAATGAGATAGAGCCCGTAACAGACGGACGTATGGACGGACGGACGGACGGACGGACAGACAGACAGACAGACAGACAGACGGACGGACAGACGGACGGACAGATGAGCGGACGGACAGACGGACGGATGGACAGATGGACGGACGGACAGACAGACAGACGGACAGACAGACAGACAAACAGACAGACAGACGGACAGACAGACAGACAGACTGACCGCGACCGGCGTATTCTCAGTAATAGGGCCCCTAGTCTCCACTCAGAACTGTCCAACATTTGGCGTTTATTTTGTAATTTGTTTGCAATGAAAATACTGTCCTCGCTAAGCTACGTCCCGTAATGGTGGCCATTAAAAAAACACCCGGTTCGATGACGTCTTGATACATTTTAAATGCTTTTTTAAGGGCGTGATGGGAGATGTGTTTTAAGAGGCTGTAAAAGTTTGATTCGGTCTCATCTGTATTTGCATTTGGCGCGGAATATTAAAGACCTATGATTTATGGCACAAGAACGGAGTTTATTAATTATTCACGTGTGAGAGATTTTGGGATAGTGTTGACTTTGGTTTTTAGGGTTCCGTAGTCAAATGGCAAAAAACGGAATCCTTATGGACTCGTCATGTCTGTCTGTCTGTCTGTCCGTCCGTATGTCACAGCCACTTTTTTCCGAAACTATAAGAACTATGCTGTTGAAACTTGGTAAGTAGATGTATTCTGTGAATCGCATTAAGATTTTCACACAAAAATAGAAAAAAAAAACAATAAATTTTAGGAGTTCCCCATACTAGTACCTACTGAAACTCAAAAAATTTTTTCATCAAACCCATACGTGTGGGGTATATAAGGATAGGTCTTCAAAAATGATATTGAAGTTTCTAATATAATTTTTTACTATACTGAATAGTTTGCGCGAGAGACACTTCCAAAGTGGTAAAGTAGGTAATTATAATAGTAAAAAACAGTTTTAAGGATTTTCGGAAATTCCCACGGGATAAGGAAAAAACGGGATTTTTCGTTTTACTGGTCGTAGAAAGCTGAAATTCGGCATGAAGTGTAGAGGAGCATTGTGAGAGGAATTTCCAAAATTCCCAATGATAAATGAGTAAACACGTGTTTCAGGTTTTTTGAGAATTCAACCCCTAAAAGGGGGGAAAGGGGTAACAAAGTCTGAAAACCAACATGGGTATTGTTTCTATGGTTTAGCGGGTCGCTGGTTATGAACAAAGCAACGGTATTAAAATCCAATGTGGTATACGTAAAATTCCATCTCCCTGGTGCGATGGGGTTGAAATGTCTAATAAATATCAATATGGGTGTCGTTTTTAAGGTTTTGCCCAAACCAATGGACCTATAGACTTAAAATTTAGCACATAGATACCTTATATAATGTAGGCATCCACTAAGGAAGGTTTTTTGGGAATTCCCACGGGAACGGGAGAAAACGGGATTTATATATTCGATTCCGAGTGACCCTATCTCAGTTACTATAATAACTAGACTCTTCAAATTTGATACACAAATAGGTATTACATTAGTTAAAATATTAATTTCAGGATTTTTCAAAATTCCCACCGGATAAGAAAAAAACGGGATTTATATATTCAGTTCAACGGAATCCTATGAACTATAATTACTAGACTCTTCAAATTTGGCATAAAAGTAGGTAATTATAATAGTGAAAAACAGTTTTAAGGATTTTCAGAAATTTTCACGGGATAAAGAAAAAACGGGATTTATCGTTTTAGTAGTCGTAGAAAGCTGAAATTCGGCATATAGGTTGCTTGGGGAGTGTAGAGGAGCATTGAGAGAGGACTTTCCAAAATTCCCGCGGGAACGGGAAAAACGGGATTTTTCGTTTTACTGGTCGTAGAAAGCTGAAATTAGGCATGAAGTAGCTTGGGGAGTGTAGAGGAGCATTGAGAGAGGACTTTTCAAAATTCCCACGGGAACGGGAAAAAACGGGATTTTTCGTTTTACTGGTCATAGAAAGCTGAAATTTGGCAAGTGGGTTCCTTGGGGAGTGAACGGGAGTATTAAGAATTTCCCGAAATTCTTACGGGAACGGGAAAAAACGGGATTTTGCGTTTTACTGGTCGTAGAATGCTGAAATTCGGCATGAGGTTGCTTGGGAAGTGTAGAGGAGCATTGAGAGAAGACTTTCCAAAATTCCCACGGGAATGGGAAAAAACGGGATTTTTCGTTTTACTGGTCATAGAAAGCTGAAATTTGGCAAGGGGATTCCTTGGGGTGTGTAGGGGAGTATTTAGAAGGTATTTCCCGAAATTCTTACGCGAACGGGAAAAAACGGGATTTTGCGTTTTACTGATTGTAAACTAAAATTTCATACGTTTATACTGTAAGTAGGCCGCCGCAAAGGGCTCTTTAAAAGACATCAAAAAAAGGAGGAGGTTATGCATTCCACTTTGTGTATTTTTTTATGTAGGTATGTTCACCGATTTCTCGGTCAATTGTGGACCGATTTTAAAAATTTTTTTTTTATTCGTAAGAATATAATATACTCCTGAGATGGTCCCATTGTCATGCAAGCAAGCAAGCGTGCATGCACGCTTGCTTGCATCTTGCTTGCATGCTTGCTTGCTTGCCTGTATGCTTGCTTGCTTGATATCTCGGTTCTTTGGAATTCTCATGGTACACGCGAGCGAAGCCGCAGGCAAAAGCTAGTCGTACATAAAGTAGCTCCATTTTTTTGGCACAAATTCACAATTTTCTTTTAGACGTGGTTACTTTCGTATAATCAACTAAGCGAATGTTTTACTTTACTTTGTCATTATTGACTTGCATAAGTGATTTTTTTTGTTAATAGCCTCAGTGTCTCACTGCTGGGTAAAGGCCTCTCCCCTGGACTTCCAACTCGCCTTGTCTGCACTTAATAAGTGCTGTCTGCATAATTATTATTGACTTTAATTTTTTAAGGCCTGCAGATGATGAATGACCAAAAAATTAAATGTGTTATGTTATATAAATTATAGAAAATGGTAATAATTTATAGTTTTAGTTATTTAATCCTTGTTTTTATAATAATTATATAGAATTATTTGAATTAATTAATCTAGTAGATTAAGACGTGTTTTCCCGTGGGAATGAGATATTTTCTAATAGTAAAAAGGAGCCTATGTCACTCCCCAGCCCTTCAACTTGTCCATATAAAAAAAACACGGCATTCCGTCGCACAGTTTTGGCGTCAAAGAAGGATAAAAAACACTTTCACATTTATAATATTAAGTAATAGTTGCGTAACCTAAAAGACACGTAGACGTAGTATGTAGGTATCTAAAGTTTTTTACCTATGTGTTGGTACTGCCAAGATTAGACCTGACAAATTCATGTGCTGACTAAAAAACTAGTTATTTCCATTCGCCAAAGCCATGTGTCATAACAAATATGAATAAAGTTTCTACAGGCAATTTAGTTGGCGCTCCATCACACCGTTTTGTATGCTTCATGTTTTTCAATGTTTCTGTTATTAATCTAACATCTTTAGACGAGTAATAAAATTCTTGTACATTTTATATATCTTTATGTCGGATACGATAAAATTGGATACGTGGGAGTATTCGGGAACGCACAATCGATCTATTTTGGTCTTATCTCTGGGAAAACGCGTATTTTCAAGTTTTAGCCCGATCACTCAGGTACTAAAATTAAACTAAAATGTGCTATAAGGTTTCATCATCATCGTCATCATAGCCTATTTACAATCGCCCCAGACGTCAGCAGAGCTTGCCATTTTCAAAACAAATTTGCTTGCAGCCGTTAAAGTTTATTGGTATGGATTGGTATGGACAGATGTCTAGCCACTGCATGCAAACTGGGTCTTTAAGGTGTCAAATTGGCGTCTGGGCCGATGGTACAGTCAAGTGAAGTCAATTTTTCAATGTGGCGTCTCTCTGCATATTATACTGTATTTATCATGGGGAGTGTTCGAACGAACTGTTGGAATTGCTGCCTATGGCTAAATTCCACTACCGCACTTCGAGGAACCATCTGTCTTTCCATCCTCACCATCTTGATGATTGGCAGTCTAGTACCGTGCGTTTTAAGCGAAACTTCTGTCCTCGCACGACGAAGATCTGGAATCATCTTTCTGCGGCAACATTTCCGGAGCGTTACAACATAGGAATCTTTAAAAAAACCGGCCAAGAGCGTGTCGGACACGCCCAAGATAGGGTTCCGTAGCCATTACGAAAAAATCAAGTAATATTTTTCTAAGAATTTCGTATGTGTACGGAATGTTCCAAGTTAGGTATCGTCAATACTTTGAAAAAGGTTCGTATCTCAAAATCGTTAATCTGGCAAAGTGAACTTTATTACGCGCATATCAAGGTTCAGTTTTGTTTTCATGCTGATTTGAGATACGAGTTTTTCAAAGTAGTGACGGTATGTTTAATAACCCAACAGTTTAGATTTTAGAGGGGGGGGGGGGACGGTCGATTTTAATGAAAATTTTCACTTTAAAGTTGAATATTTCGCAAACAAATCACTGAATACAAAAATCATGTAAGCAACCCCCCAATGGTTTTAAAAGACCTATCTAATGATACCCCACACTATAGGGTTAGTCGAGAAAAAAAAAATCACCCCCACTTTACGTCTATGGGAGATACCCTAAAAAATTTTTTTTTACTTTTTTTTATTTAACCACTTTGTCGACGTGACTAATATTTATATTCATGCCAAATTACAGTTTTCTAGTACTAACAGTCTCTGAGCTTAGCCGCGGACAGACAGACAGACGGACAGACATGGCGAAACTATAAGGGTTCCTAGTTGACTACGGAACCCTAAAAACGAGCCTACCAATTCCTAAAAGGGTCAGCAACGCTCGTGTTGCGGGTGTCCATGGGCGACGGTGATCGCTCTCCATCAGGTGACCCGTCTGCTCGTTTGCCCCCTCTTAAATAAAAAAAACTTTTGAAAAGATGACATTCTGCAAAGTTTCTTGCGGCGCATACTTCTTGGCAATGATGGTCCTACCAAGAGCGCTGGTAGTTTAATAAAGTGACATGTAAAACAGCCCTTTGTGGCCTACCTGCAAAATAAACGTCTTGATTTTTGATTTTGATTTCATGGAAGCTGAAACGCGTACCAGGAAGGAACTTTTTCACAATCAATTTCACGATGATTTCTTTGGCAGATTTACGAAACGTCAACATGAAATTTGCAAAAAAATGGCTATCTACTCTGGTACGCGATTCAGTTTCTTTGCCTGTACCTACGTCCCTCAGTACGGATTGCAAACTTCTCTCACCCCATTAAATTTCTTCGCATGTGTGTTTGTAGGTTACTCACGATGTTCTCCTTTTAGGTAGGTACCTTAATTTCGCACATACTTACATTTGGATAAACTCAGAGGATATTTCTGTGATCACGATCTTAGTTCACTTGAGAGGCCATAAGTCAAACTATACTTCATTTAATTTAGAATTGAAAACCACTACATCATTATATTGCGGCTCGTCAACTATTTCTTACCTAGCAAATAGTACAGTACAATAGTCTGGCAGCCGCAAAATAAAATTATTTTAATGACACTTTATTTAAGTGTCGTCAATTGTTACTCTAAGTAGTACAAATTGTAAAGAGATTACAGTTCACGAGCCGCAATACAATGTTGTTGTGGTTTATAATTCTAAATTAAATGAAGTATAATAGGCTACCACATTTTTTTTTAGGTACTGCATACTAAAATTTAATTTCAAAATAAGGTTTGCCATAATCAATCTGGAAAGAAATTAGCTCCATGATCCATTTCCAGTTTACTTTAATGCATGCTTATATATGCATTAAAATAAACTGTCATTTTGTTACTTCCCTATCCTCGCATGATTGATCAAACTGAATCGTGATCGTAGTAAAAAATACGGATAACTCAAGTCTATGATCGAGTTTAGTTTAACGACGTGCCGTAAGGAGCCATGACGTGTGGCTCCGGGAAGAAGGGCTATGGATTAGCCCGAACCATGTCGAGCTAAACTCGATCATTTCATTCGTTTTTAGGGTTTTTACTATGATATCTTGTAATTCCTAATCTATATACAAATTACAAAAAGTACACACAAATTACAAATTAATTAAAAACAAAAAAACATACGACCCATCACCATAACTTAAAACAGACTAAAACTACCCGCTACAAGGCAAACACGTCATCGAAGGAAGTCACTGGCATCGTCCCCAAAACGCTGGCCGCATTTCCTCTTTGCATTGATCTATATACAATGATATTCTCCATATGCAATGGTAAATTGTTGTAAAGTAAAAGTAAAGGTAACAATTTCTACCTATCTCTGGGTAAAAGTGCATAATAACCACTTAAATTTAGATAATATGATGTTACTCAAATCGACGGTCGATTTTATTTTAGTTAGTTGGGTTTTCTTAAGGATTTCTTTCGATTTTCTTGCTTAAAAAACTATCCATTTTTAACGATATGCCTAATAGTATGACAAATCTTTTCTCAAAGTAATGGTAATAGTGTAATAGGTAGTAAATCAAAATTGCTAAAAAGGGGATAAAAGACATACTTAAAAAAAACTCGAGCTAGTTTTGACAAAATCACTAATATGTCGTAGAATAAAATATGTAACTCATTATTCCACTCGGCTGCTTAAACTTTATTATTCTATCATCCCTTCATCCCAGCCTGTACAAGTCCCACTGCAGGGCACAGGGCTCCACTCAGAATGGGAGGGGTTGGGCCGTAGTTACCACGGGGGCCCAGTGCGGATTGGGAACTTCACACACACACCATTGAATTTATTCGCAGGTGTATGCAGGTTTCCTCACGACGACGTTTTCCTTCACTATAAAGCTCATAATGAATTTCAAATGTAATTTCGCACAAAAAACTCAGAGGTGCGAGCCGGGATTGGAACATACGACCCTCTGCTTGAGAGGCCGTAGGTAAAACCACTAGGCATGTTTTAGAATCAATATACGAACTAGCCTTGAAATTTAGTAAATAAAACAGGATTTGCTATTTGACGGTACAATGAACCTAATGTTTCTGATCGCATTTGTGAATAGGATATTGTACAGATCAAAGAGAAAATTGTTTTCAGAACAACTTATTCCCACATTTGTGACGAATCAAATTTCAAACTTAAGGTAAAGCTGGTAAAGTTCAAATGACAACTGCTTTAGATGTAAAAATAAGTCTTTTTTTGATAAGTTTTTCTTCAAAGGCAATATAATATACATTACATTACTTTGTGATATTATTGTATCAAATAGCGTTTGTAAACATGAAAGTGGATCGTAAATTGTTTTCTAGAATTGCAATTTTTTTTCTGATAACTAGTAGACGTATAAATAGCATTTGTTTTATAAAAAAATAGCTCTTTTAAACCCACACGTGTGGTATGAGAGAGAGAGAAAGAGAGATGTTTATTTACACATATTCGATACATACACAGATTAAAATACATTTGACAGGAAATATACAAATAGAAAATATCGAATAGTTTAAATTGTATAGTTTTACAGTTACTAATAATCAGCAGGTTTTATTTATTCATTCTACTTATCAATTTACTCACATCCAGAAAGTTACCTAAGTATTATCAAAACTATCTCGACTGTTCACATCGCAGCGTCCATATAAATAAACTATTCTACCGTCTATTCATCTTACACACGTCCTACAGGCCTCCTCTAAGAATGAGAGCCTGAGAGCCAGTGTGAATTGGGAACTTCATTCGCACCATTAAATCCACAAGTGTATACAGGTTTCTTAACGATATTTTCCACTGCCATAAATCTTGTGATACACGGATACAAAGTCCAAAAAGCTCAGAGGTGCGATCCCCGGTTTGAACCTACGACCCTCTGCTTAAGAGGCCAATAGGTCAAACCACTAGGCCACTACTTACATAAAAAATCTATAAAAAACAACAGAATTAAACTTCCACCCAAATTAAGCTAAAACAGCTATGATAAGTCTAAATAAATTATAAAAAAATAACACTTAAAAACATTTTATTTATAAAAAACACAACTAACAAATCAAATTTTCTTCTTCATTCAATTTTAATCTCTGCGCCGCAGTTCTTTTGAGTTCAAACTTAATTGGCAGCGTACACGTAGCCCCAAATACAAGGGCTGCCACAAACCCGACGTTACCCCAAAGGTAACCAAGAGTCTCGTTAATGTATCCAAAGATGAGGGTTGTCGCGAATGTGAAGAGCAATGACATCATATTCATTATTGTGCCGACGATAAGTTCCGACTCTGGGTACGTCAGTTCGGTTGCTACGTCGAAACTGACGGCCGTGAACCCGCAAAGGAAAGTTCTGGAAGTTAAACGTTAGTATTAGTCACGCTTATAAGTCGTAGAAGGTAATTTTCCGGGAATTTCACGCATTTATTAGCAGTATATAGTGTTTTAATGTAATATAAATATTTCACAGCTACGTGTGTGTGTAGTAGGGATCGGAAATTCGAATAGATTTTAACCTAAATCTCGGCGGCGGCGGTGATGGTCAACGGCATACCGTACCGCTTCCATAGAAGCGGACTCAATATAATTTTATTAATAACATTCCTGGGATTTTCAAATTTAGTAATAAGGCCAAAAGAAACGCATATTATTAAGTAGGTATGTGAATAAACAATTTGAAGTTATGTTTTGCGGCTACTTTATGCATTAAAAAATAAAATTGATACATCTGTCTAACAATTAGCTAATATTTCCGTATTATTACGTTCTCGTGGCATTTTGTTTAAAGCCGGAAACCCGGAGCTCAAATGATTAAAAACAAAATTTTTAAGAAGCCGACTCCATATTTACTTATCATTCTCCGGGGTTTCGTCAACTTTACGTACTTAATAGGTATGTATCCAAATTTCCGATCCCTAATCATATCTCTTAAAAAAGTGAACAGATTTGGATACGGTTTTTTTTCTTTGAAAGCAGGTTTCTTTGCAATGGTTCTTAGACATGTTTTATCAAAATAGGTTCAGCCATTTCTGAGATGTCAGCTCTTTTATTAGCTGCGGAAAGTATCTTAGATGCATAATGGGCATTTACTTTATTTTCAAACATAATTATGTAGGTATGGCCTAATCGCGTTGGGGGTTATTAAATTTTTTAATTTATAGTTATGTTATTTAGCACCGCTGGGATTTTTTTATGCAAAACACTCTAGAATAACTTGCGAGTTAACTTTTTGACTAAATTCCAAAATTTTACTTAGAAACTAATGAAGTTAATATGAAAACATTTTTTCAAAAATACACTAAGTAAACTTAAATAACATCAATAATAAGATGAAGAAGGTGGTTCCCCCTTCTTCTCCTGTACAATTAGAAAAAAATTCAAAGCACAATCAAATAAAAACTTACCCAACAAAAGCGGCTGCAACAAACATGACCCAAACAGTGCTACAGAAGATCAGAAGCAAAGTAAACGTCGCCATGGCAATGGCGGACATGTAATAGATCATTACAAGAATAAACTTGAACTTTTTCGTCCTGTCAAGGATGAATCCGTAGGCGACTGAGGCTGACATTCCAAAAACGATCATAATAACTCCCATGTTGCCCGCTGCTTCTTCTTTGCCCTAAAAGTAAAGAAACTTGATGAATTAACAATAAATTGTTTCCTTTCTACTAATCCAATGAACAAAGATTTACATTTTTCAATGCAACATTGAGTTAAGTCATCAAAGAACTTTTAAATAAGTTATTAATTCCGTAAATTCTCATCTATTCAATAAAAATAAATTAAAATAGCAATTCATTTTAGTTTTTTTTTTTGATAATCGTACTTTGAGATCGCGTATATGATAGTTCTTTTTTCCACTTTTTATTTGATTCACACTAAAACTTTTTTCTAGTAATTGGTTGAAAGTGATTCCATTACTGTCCATTGTTAAAAAGTTTCTAGCTGAAGCCTTTTTACCTCCACATTTATAAAAGCATTAGACAAAGTTCAAAAGAATTACAGAAAAATTACATTATAGCCGTAAGATAACTTTATTCTCTCTTTATTACTTCCCGTAAAACTTTCTGAGTAGCTAATATCAATAATTCAATAACATAAAAGCAAAAACTGGTTCCAACTTACTGGGAAGTAGTTCAAAAATATCTGACTTAGTAAAGTAGATAAACCGTTGAAGCACCCGTTGTTGACGCCAGTAAATATAAAAAGAGCCAATAGATGGCGGTGTGAGAAAATTCGCTTTAGAGTTTCTATATACGTGCGAAGGTCTGTTTTGATTTCTGCTCGGGATCTTGCTTGGCTCAATGTTGGTGGTAGAACTGGTCTTGCTTTGAACGCTAAAATTAAAATCAAGTTATAAGAAATAGCATTTTTTAATTTGTAACAAAATTCTAATATTCTGACGTTATATTAATTGCATGATTATTATTCTATAGTTAAATATTCTTATTTTTTTATTGTAAATTATTATTAATTATTTTGTAATTTTATGTTTTGATTCCTTTTATTGTTAAATCTTCATTTCATTTTAGAATATCAATTTATTATATTAATCTCTCCCACTCAAAAATGCTGCGCCCTTCAGGGTTTCATATGATTGAGTTGTACCTATTTACATGTGGATTGCATTTAATAAACAATACAATACAATAGCCTTCCGTCCGCAGCTTCGCCCGCGATAAAATTAATTTTCCCGTAGGAAAAGGTATTTTCCCGTGCTATAAAGTAGCCTATGTCACTCTGTGGTAATGTAGCTTTCTAACGGCAAAAGAATTTTTGAAATCGGTCTGGTAGTTTCGGAGCCTATTCAATGCAAACAAACAAACATACAAACAAACAATCAAATCTTCCCTCTTTATAATATTAGTATAGATAACATTTAAAAAATGGTCTTATTATTTGCATAATATTATTTTCACTTCAATAATCGAAGCACAAAGCTAAGGTACTATTTTCACTGTACTGAAACTTCATCATCACCATCATTTCAGCCGAAAGACGTCCACTGCTGAACATAGGCCTCCCCCAAGGCTCGCCAAACAGATCGGCCCTGCGCCACCCGCATCCAATGCGTATGCGTATTCTGAAACTTGAAGAAAGTAAAATCAGAATTAGGTTTTTATTAAGAACTCCGTCTGCAAAGAATTCGTTAATCACTATCCCGCAGGAACTATGCAATATTCGGGATAAAAACTATCATATGTCCTTGCCAGGGTCTCAATCTATCTGCATACGAAATTTCATCTAAATCGGTCCAGAAGTTTGAGTGTGAAGAGGTAACAGACAGAATTGTTAATTCTGTAGCAAATTGTTTATAAAATTTGATAGACTTACTAAAAACAACTAAAGCAGCCGCTGCGCTAGACGCAACGGCGAAAAAAAAGAACATCTTGAACAAGTCGTCCCCGATGTCCTTTGAGTTCTCGTGATCTGACACCAGCAGTGGAGGAAGGAAGAAACCCACGACCAGACCGAACTGGAAACCGAAGACACCCATACTGCACGCTGATGATACCTGAAATCATAATATAATAATTGTTTGGAATACACTAAAAAATACAATAAACACAATGAAAATAACTGCAAAATATGACTGACTGCTGAACTTAAAGAGAATTGGCAGAGAATCCCAATTTTTTCAACAAAAGCGTGTTACACCTTCCTTATTTCTCTTCACGTTAAAATAATATTATTAATAAAGCAATGTTATTTTATATTATAACATTGCTTTTATTGAAAAAATTGGGACTGTGATAAAAACGCAAAGATTTTATACATACAGTTAAGGATTTAAAAATATATTTTAATGATTATTAATGATTATGGGTTTGTTTTTAAGTAGACGAAGAAACTTTATCAAATTATGATTTTTTTCTTTTATTTATTTGTAACTTTGTAGTGTTTTCGGAAATGATGCGGGATTTACTACGGAGTAACGACAATATGCAACCGCAAATCCAATATGTGTTGTTTAATTCGTCTTGACGTTACAGAAAATGTTGAAGGTACACACACAGTTCTGAGAGGAGGCCTGTCGTCATTTTATAGCATTTGACAGAAAGCAATAGTGATTGCGAAGGTAAGCGTCAGAAGCGTTAGACAAAAGTCTGCAGGTCCATGACATTGGTGTGCTACTTCTTGTTTGAGATAACCCAAAAAAATATTGAATTTTAATGTAGATCATCTAAATAACACAAAAATACATTGGAATAAAATAATAGGAATACAATATTTTTTTCTAGCGCCAATAATCCAATGCAGATTAAGAGTACAAGTCAACTTTCAAATAAATACAGGCGTACTGGTTTAACAGGATCAGAGGGTAAAACTCCTCGGTCAGTTGAATAAAACCATGTACCTAACTACAAAGTTGCAAGCGTGTTTCTAATAGACAGAACCCGTAGTTTGTGGTTCGATAGATGAATGAAAGAGTCAGAGCTGAAAAATATCGTAAAAAAATATTTAAAGAGCAATATAGTCACGCCAAAAATAATTCAAAGGACCGAAAATTACGTAGAATTATAAAACGTCAAAAAGGTTAGGTGTAGATAAGATAATTGAAGAAATATTTTAAAGCAAGGCAAGCCAAAATTGAGTCGTGACGACAGATGTAGAAAAGTGTGTTAAAGTTTTGTTGATAGTTTCAATTGTTTTCTATAGTTATTTTGTTTGTCTAGTAGATACTATGCCTAGTACCTACTACGTACCTACACATAACATAAGCATTCGTTATTTAGCTTGGAACTAGCCCGATGAGTATAATCTAGACACGGCAGCGTGTCATGCCAAGTTCAAGCAAAGGAACTGGCTAGCCAGCGCCGAGTGTAATATTACACGAACCACTTGGTGCCACTTTTGGCCCTTCTATAACTCAAAACCTATTTAACGTAAACACATAAAACTACGTGTGTTTAATTATATCCATAAGGACATCTAGAAGCCCAAATTTCATGAAGCTAGCTCAAACGGTTATAAAGATATGAAGGTCAAAAAGTCGTAAATTTTAGCACTGACTGATTGACTGACATATAGTACCTAAACCTAATCTACTTCCAAATGACCTAGAAGGATGAAATTTGGAATCCAGCTCGGTAATTGTGTGTAAGCGTAGGAAAAAAATCTAAAATAAAAAATAACTTTAATTGTAGCGTTGGAACCGTTACAAGCAGTCCGAGCCTTGTATATCATTAAGCTTTACGTGTCCAATTATACCTACCATTCGGTTGGAATAATGCGAATACAAGTTCATAGAATAAAGAATAAGTTGGAATGATGCGAAGACACGTAAGATCGGGTATAAAAGTTGGATTTATGAGAAAGTTGGATTTTTGCTAAATAAAAAAGGGTTTAAAACACAAAACGAACGAAAGAGAGATTAGGTCGGTAAATTTATCATCTTAAGAATAATATCATACCTACTTCTCAAGTGCCTTAAATGACAAATAACCGGCTCCGAATCGGTAAATGCATTTTGCCCGTTTCGTATCAGTCCAGCTCCCAAACGGGATTTTAAATTCCCACACGGTAGCTGGCTCCGAAATGGTGCGATGCGAAGTTGGCTCCGAAACGGTAAAAAAATGCCCGCTTCGTATCCAGCTGTCAAACGGGATTTTAAATTCCCATACGGTAGCTGGCTCCGAATGCTGGCTCCGAAACGGTAAAAAAATGACGGCTTCGTATCCAGCTGCCAAACGGGATTTTAAATTCCCATACGGTAGCTGGCTCCGACTGCTGGCTCCGAAACGGTAAAATATGCCCGCTTCGTATCCAGCTGCCAAACGGGATTTTAAATTCTCATACGGTAGCTGGCTCGGAATGCTGGCTCCGAAACGGTAAAAAATGCCCGCTTCGTATCCAGCTGCCAAACGGGATTTTAAATTCCCATACGGTAGCTGGCTCCGAATGCTGGCTCCAAAACTGTCCGAAGGGGATATTTGAAACTATCCCAATATATATGTATTATTGACAAAATCACGGTGGCGGTGCGGGGGTCTCAAAGGGGGAAGAAAATTTCATTAATTTTGCTGTAGGATGCACCGTTTTCAAGATATTTGACAAAAACACCGGAGGGTTGGGGTGAGGTGGGTGCGGGGTGCGGGGGAGGAGGGGTGCGGGGAGGGGGTGTGGGGGATTCAAAGGAGGGATGAAAATTCCATTGATTTTGCCGTAGGATGCACCGTTTTCAAGATATTTGACAAAAACACCGGGGGTGGTGGGTGAGAGAGGTGCGGGGGACGGGATGTTGATGTTTCTAAGGGGGGATGAAAATTTCATTGATTTTGCCGTAGGATGCACCGTTTTCAAGATATTTGACAAAAACACCGGAGGGTTTGGGTGAGGCGGGTGCGGGGTGCGGGGGAGGAGGGGTGCGGGGAGGGGGTGTGGGGGATTTAAAGGAGGGATGAAAATTCCATTGATTTTGCCGTAAGATGCACCGTTTTCAAGATATTTGACAAAAAACACCGGTTCTCGTCCGATCACCGAAGTTAAGCAACGTTGGGCGCGGTCAGTACTTGGATGGGTGACCGCCTGTTTTTTGTAGTAAAACTTCTAGCACGCTTGACTTGGTGAGTAGAATACGTTACGTAAGTGAAGCGAGCGTGCCTAAAGAAGTTTTACTTCAAAAACACAAAATGAATCCATCCAAGTACTGACCGCGCCCGACGTTGCTTTAGTGATTATTTTTTTTACAAAAAGTAATGATATCCCACCAAAAACATAAATGTAAAAAATGTTAGCTAAGTTCGAAACTAAAAATATACTTGATTATGGACTTCTCCGACAAAAGGATTGAGATCTAAATGGGTGCCAAGTTCTGCAGGTAATACTGAAATCTATTTTTTAAGAACAAATAACATCCTTAACAAGTATAACACTGTATTTCTTTGGTTTTTCTACTCCAACAGTGTTTTATATTTATAAATATAAATTCCTAAATTTAACTATCTAATAATTTACACAAAGTAGATGACTAATGTTAAATTGAAGCTTAATATTTGAATTTGCTAGTTTTTACCAGCAAATTGAATGTAGAAGATAAGTTGATTAGCCAAATATAAGATGATTTCTATGTGAAAAGTAGCCAAGTCAAAAGTTAAGCTTCAATTAAACATAAGTTACCCACTTTGTGTAAATTATTAGATAGTTAAATTTAGGAATTTATATTTATAAATATAAAACACTGTTGGAGTAGAAAAACCAAAGAAATACAGTGTTATACTTGTTGAGGATGTTATTTGTTCTTACAAATAGATTTCAGTATTACCTGCAGAACTTGGCACCCATTTAGATCTCAATCCTTTTGTCGGTGAAGTCCATAATCAAGTATATTTTTAGTATTGAACTTGGCTAACATTTTTTACATTTATGTTTTTGGTGGGATATAATATACGCTATGGTTTTTGGTTATTACTCTGTAATTTAAATTTTTTGAAGCTCTGGTCATGAGAAAAGAAATACTTTTCCAAATACTTCGTACTTCACCTAGAATACGGTCGAGGAAACTGAATTGCATACCAGGTGAACCTTTTTACAATTAGTTTAACGATTATTTCTTAGGCAGATGTACGGTATGTCAACATGGCATTTGCAGCGAAAAGGTTCCATCCACCTTGCTGCGTGATTCAGGTTTTTCAACTGTACCCTCTTGCTCCGTTTCGTACCATACTCCGTTCACTAGGTAGCATGAACTACGAATGAACGTTTGGTATTTTCTGGCGTACAGTTTCTACCAACTGACGTTTAAACTTTTAACCTAATCCAAAGCCAAATGTTGCGTGCTACTTCAGATTGCATTTTTTGGAGGAATTCTACTATTATTTTAGATGTAGATACTTTGTTATTTGTTAGCTGTTTTTTATAATGATAATGACTTCAAGATTCGATGATGGATGCGCGCATGATAAGCCTAAGTAATGTATGATCAACTCATTTATTAGTTTTGTTTGTATTGACGAACGTTATGAAAATTACAATACAATACAATACAAATATTCTTTATTGATCACCAAAACATTACGGACAAAATTAATAACAATAAAAAATCAGGCTGACAATAGGTGGTCTAAATTACCCAACTAAGAGATAAAAAAAAACAAATTTTTAACTTTCATTCCTAAAACCAGTTGAAAATTAAATAAGAATATTCAATACTAGTTTTAAAAAAAACAGGTAATACTAAGTAAGATTTCTACCGAATAGAGTTGACCCTTAACGATCGTCAGTTGATTAGAAAAGACGAATTTTTATCTTTCCTTTCTAAAACTGGCTGAAATTTAATTGAATAATACGATATATGCCATATATAGGGTTGACTCTAAACGATAGTCAATTATTTTGACTACCGTACCAGCATGTGGCCAAGTAAAGTTCCTCGGCTTTGTGCCGTTTGCTAGCAATTCCCGACGCAGGAATTGTGCACCAGTTCCTGTAATCAATTCGGTAAGTAATTTTCACAGCGATTAACTGCACAATTATTGTGCTCAGGCAGCTGGGCTAGATCGACTTGAGCTAGACGTCTTAAGTGTCGATATTAGAGGGTTTTGCCGACAGAAATGGTGTGGCTAATTTTTGTATAGTGTGATATAAGTTATATGTTTGACCGCTATGTGTATGTGTCTGTCTGCGGCATCATAGCTCTTAAACGGGTGCACCAATTTGGATGAGGTTTTCTTTAATAGAAAGCAGGTTTTTTGGCAATTGTTTTTCGATATGTTTCATCAAAATCGGTTCAGCCATTTCAAAGTTACCAGCTCTTTTGTTAGCTGCGGAAGGGATCTTAGATGCATAACGGGCATTGACTTAATGTCCAAACATACGAGTGACATAATTAATTGCGCTTGGGGTTTTTAAAATTTTTAATTTATAGTTATATATATTAGATTTTGGTTTCATTAAATATAACGCTATAAAAATTACCAAAGATTACAATGTCGATAGTCGACATTGCCGCGAACTACTGTCCAAGTCGGCATTCGACTAATCGAAGTAGCAGGAGAATTCAATTAACATTTCGCTTTGTAGCTAACCTTAATTCAGACATCGGTTTTAGGAAGCGAGAAGGTTAAGTTTTAACAAGCAACATTCCACCAAATCATAGAGTGCGAAACATGAACGTGAGACATGAACTATTTCGACACGGGTTAAGTATATGTACAAAGGACGAGCGATATTGTTTGTTCGAATAATAGACTCGAGAATTCAATATTATTAGTTCGTCATCGTCACCCCAGCCTATGTACGTCCCACTGTAGGGCACAGGCCTCCTCTCAGAATGAGAGAGCTTGGGCCGTAGTTCCCACGCGGGCCCAGTGCAGATTGGGAACTTCACACACACCATTGAATTTCTTCGCAGGTGTATGCAGGTTACTTTATGTTGTTTTCCTTCACCGTAAAGCTCATGGTAAATTACAAAAGTCATTTCGAACATAAATTCCGAAAAACTCGGAGGTGCGAGCCCGGACTCGAAACCACGACCCTCTTCTACCAGATGACCTAGTGGTTAGAGAACCTGACTACGAAGCTTGAGGTCCCGGGTTCGATTCCCGTGTCGGGGCAGATATTTGTATGAAAAATACGAATGTTTGTTCTCGGGTCTTGGGTGTTTAATATGTATTTAAGTATGTATCTATCTATATAAGTATGTTTATCCGTTGCTTAGTACCCATAACACAAGCTTTGCTTAGCTTACTTTGGGATTAGGTCAATTGGTGTGAACTGTCCCCTGATATTTATTTATTTTTATTTTTTTTTATTTTTCTTGAGAAACCATAGGTCAAACAAAAGTTTTGTTTTGCTTTCAGGGTATGATCTCCTATAAACACGACCGGCCGTTTACAACGTCATTTAAGCTGCGTCACAATGCTTGCTATAGAAATATTACCTATTATACAACAGTCTCCTTCACACGTCAACGTTGGCGTCTTGGCGTCGTACGCGGCATTCAAACTCTTTTCTTTGCTTCTCTAGTTATTTGAACCATTGCAGCGTCAAGTCGTGTCCCGTCGTATAAAAATATAGAAAAATTGACGTGAGCAATGACTGAAACGTTCTCGTCCACTCCGAACGTGGTTAACAGGTCTTTCCGTAATCTCGGCTTTGTAATAAGAACCTGCAAGCCATTTCAAAGTCTATTGGATAGCTGTTATTGGCCTTGATGATGTAACAGATTATGTACTATGTTGTATATCTACGGCTGTTGTTATCCTTATTACAAATAAATAAAATAAAAAATAAAAATAAATAAAGTATTGACCGCCGACGCTGTGCGTTGCGTTGAGACATCGATCTTAACGTTGACGTCAGACGTCACATATATCACAAAATAGGAGACCCTATCCTTTGAAAACAAGGCGGATTCATGATTCATCTAATAAATATCATTGTATTTATTTAGTTTTCTATTTTGTTCAGAATCTTTTGACCCAACTATTTGAGTAATAACAGAGTTACATTATACAAGTGAATCAAATTAGCTTTAATCAACTGAACTCAAAGGCTTAGCGACCGACTCGTTACAAAAAGGCATAACAACATAATCACGTTGTCTTTACCTAGAGAAAGCATTACCTGTAATGTTTACGGAATGTTATCCAATTCGTGCGCCGGAGTCATAAATTGGCTTTGCTTTTGTTCAGGAATATCGCGGCATTTTTCGCAAATGGCGGTATTGGGTTTGTTATTGCCTTTTTTGGAAAACGTTTCGGTGACGGGAATCAATCATGTTTTTGCTTCGGTTTTGTTCTTTTAAATTTCAGTGAGCCTACTGAAATCGAGGCGCGGTGGTTGGATATATTGTATAGTAAGCTAATTTCTATTTAATTCAGTAGGGTTTTTGGACTTGACTTATTGAAACGAACAACAAAATGCATTATGTTAATGAAGCTCACACTTTATTATATTTTACAAACACTCACAAGATATAATCATACAATGAAATATTGTTTGAATTACCTCAATGTTATGTCTGCATTTTTGTGACCTTGGTAAAGAAGACTGAAGCAGGAACGAACGAGGAACAGGAGCATTGCCAGACCAGTGAGGTATCAGCAACTACCAGTATCTTTGTCGTTCTTTTTTTTTGTTATTGGTTAATACTGACTATAGCTAAGTGTATAGAGGCGCGGGGGATGACGACAAAGGGCGCCGAGAGGGATGCGGGCGGCAGGCACACGAGGCGCGCTCGCTGCCCGCACCTCACCTGGTCCCCTTTGTCGTCATACTGGTCTAAGAGCCGTTGAAGATCGACCTTCTCCGATCTGATAACTCGATGAGACATATTTTTTATCAAATATAATTTTTAAACAAATATGCCAATGATAACTTGCCTATCGAAAAGTGTTCATAGCTTTTTTTTTTGTTTTATTGTGGAGTGCCTTTAGCCATCTTCCAGCTCCATCATCAGACCCTGGTTACCATCTGGGATCAAATTACTCGTCAACACGAATCAAACGAGTCCAAACTCGAAGGGGTTGTGTCGTTTTATTGCGGAGTGCCTTTGGCCATACTGAATTTATGAAATTACGAATTACCCCATCGAGTTTGGACTCCTTTGATGCGTCTTGACGAGTACTTTGATCCCAGATGGTAACCAGGGTCTGATGATGGAGCTGGAAGATGGTTAAAGGCACTCCACAATAAAACGAAAAAAAAAAACTTTGAACACTTTTCGATAGGCAAGTTATCATAGGCATATTTGTTTATAAATTATATTTAATAAAAAATATGTCTCATCGAGTTAACAGATCGGTGAAGGTCGATCTTCCACGTCTCCTCTACTATTCCTCTCAGCCCCTGTACCGCGCGGGCGAAGACTCATTTAAACGGTTTAACTTTTATAGAAGTCAGTCAGAGAACACTGTATAACAATGTCAAGTTAACCATTTTGTATTACAGGACACAAACAACCAGAAAATAATAGTTGATTTTTTTTTTATAGTATAGGGGGCAAACGAGCAGACGGATCGCCTGATGGTAAACAATTACCGTCGCCCATGGACACCTGCGACACCAGAAGAGTCACAAGTGCGTTGCCGGCCTTTTAGGTAGGAGTACGCTCTTTATTTGAAAGCTTGAAGGTCATATCGGTCCGGGAATACCGCAGCAGGTACTTCATTCCAGAGCTTTACTGTGCGAGGCAGGAAATTTCTGGAAAAACGCACAGTAGAAGATTGCCAACCAACCAGATGGTGAGGATGGAAGTGTTGTCGCGTAGGGCGGTGGCGGAAGGATGCGGCAGGGATCAACCCGAATAACTCCTCGGAGCACTCTCCGTTGTACATGCGATAGAAGATGCACAATGAAGACATCTCTACGCAGCGCCAAGGGGTCAAGTCGATCAGAAATTCGTTGGCAGCCGACTATTCGATATCCGATGTTGATATCGTAAGGTGCCACTGAAGATGATCAGGTCCATAATCTTCAAGCGCCGCAAGACTTAATGGACTATGAGTTTGCGGCGCTTGCGGTTCAGACTGTCGTCCCGGTTGATCGACACCTCAAAGGGCCCAAGAGCTGGCACGTACTTATCCCAGCGGATCGCCCTTGCGGTCCAAACGGGTAATGCCCCCAGGATCATGGGACCCTGCCGCAATTACACCTTTTAGGCGAAGTTTTCTTTTTGTAAATTTATTTGTATGTTTTTGGTGAGGTAAGTTATCCCATCCTTTTTAATAATTCATTTATATTATAACTAGACTTCCGTCCACAGCTTCGCCCGCGATAAATTAATTTTCCCGTAGGAAAAGGTATTTTTCTGCGGTAAAAAGTAGCCTATTTCAAATAGTGATAATGTAATTTTCTAACGGCAAAAGAATTTTTGAAATCGGTCCAGTAGTAGATTATATTCGTTACATACAAAAAGACAAATCTTTCCTCTTTATAATATTAGTATAGATTTTCTAAAGTAACGAATTCTGAAGTAAATAAAGAATTCAATGAAATCATAAAAAAATCTAACGAATAATTACACCGTTTAATTTTCCAGGTTCAAATTCACTTCTCTAAACATTACAGTCCTAACTAAATTCCTTATACTAGACTCCGGATAGGGTGCGCCAAAGTTGAACTAATTTTTTAATGTCGATAATCGGAAGTCCGAAAATGTAGTTCCTAAAAATTTACATCCTAATAATCACTACTCATAACTACTCTGTTCCTAATATTCTGAATCCCTAATCATTCAACTTCATAATGTCCGTTGCAATAAACATCTATCATACTACTATTTCATTACCTATATTTTCTCGACATAACCATCTTTTACACTATTATTCATCATCATATCTTTTTTATGTAGATTTGTTTTTATTCATAAAATTGAACATTATATACATTAAACTTCATAATGTCCGTTGCAATAAACATCTATCATACTACTATTTGTTTTCCTATATTTTCTCAACATAACCATTTTTTACACTATTATTCATCATCATATCATTTTTATGTAGATTTGTTTTTATTCATTAAATTGAACATTATTATACATTTAACTTCTTAATTTCCGTTGCAATACACATATCATACTACTATTTGTTTTCCTATAATTATTTTCTCAACATAACCATCTTTTACACTATTATTCATCATCATATCATTTTTTACACACTTTCGTATATCCTAATCGGTACCTGGCTGGCAGCGAGCGAGCGAAGCGAGCGAGCAAGACCTTTTAGGGCAGAAGCGACTCGGATAGGTTAGGTCGGTATTTTTTTTTATAACAGCGCAGAAAATGATTATTTCCATTAGATAATCCATACAGATGAAATGCCGAAAATCATAAAATATAATCCATGTTGTTAGAACAAACACGCTTCGTAATGATATGCACTGCACCGACGACATGAAGTTAGCCATTGACTGAGATCGGTACCGTAAGTAGAGCATACCCTCAAATAAGAATCATAAATATTACAGATTTAATAATAACATTGAATGATTTTTAAAACGGCACTACCTATTAATAATAGGAGTAATAATATTATAAAAAAATATTTTATGATTAAGAATGTTATGATAAAAAATATTGTAGGAGTAATACATAAAGTTTCAAGAGTGAAGTTATTACTTAAAATTTTCGGAAACTGTGTGTTATGGACTACGTTAATAGTAAAATAAATTGTAGGAACGAAAACTTTAGGAAACGAAATTTTAGGAACAGTGATCATTAGGAAAATCAATTTTCGGAAAATTGAGTGTTATAGACTACGTTAATAGTAAAATAAATTGTAGGAACGAAAACTTTAGGAAACAAAACTTTAGGAACAGTGATCATTAGGAGTACAAATCGTTAGGAAAATCAATTTCGGGTGATGAACTTTAGCGAACCCAATATGGACCCCTCCGGATAGTGTAATCCTCTGATAGACTTGTACTGTTTGGTTACATGGCAATCGTTAAAGCGGTGGTCAGACCGCAAACATTGGAGAGATTCGGGAGACCTCAGGATAGCCCCGTTTGTCGATATCCAGTTAATTGCTAGCGACATATTGCTTGCATAGTAACCTTAATAGTCTAAAATAAGATTCAATTTGGAACAGCGATAATCTGGAACGACAGGATTTTCACGACTCGAGGAATATATTGCGGGTGGCGTTCATTACGGGGCCGTAATGCTAGGTAATTATTATGACTGATCGACCGATCGCGACAGTGTAACTACTCACGAGAAAGTTTTCGAATTATATTAGTTATGTTTTACGATGCGTTTATTTATACAAAGTGTCCTAAATTTGATCCAAAATGTTTCAATAGATATAGGGTAATTCCAGGATAGATGCCCCAGTGGGATAGATGCCTCGATTTCAATTTCTACTAGTAGCAAGGCTATGGGACCAAAATTCCACTAAATAATAGCAAGCTCCCTCCCTGCAAACCTCTGGGCCGCTGCTATCATGAGCAAGAGCAAATGCGTTTAGTCCATAAGTGCCAAAACCTTCCGCGGCGAGATCTCGCAGAGCGTGAAAATGATATTCGTAAGTATTTGTTTTTGAATAACTTTAGACTGGCTTATAATTGCGCTTTTAACTAACTCATTTGGTTCCACTGAAATTTAGGCTGCATGGATTAGTATATTTAATAGTGATTTTATCATAACTTGATTTTTTATCGAAAAGGGCATCTATCCTCTGCGAAAAGTATAGTTGCCCCGTTTTCGATCGCTATAGATGCCCCTAAGGGCATCTATCCTCAACTTGTTTCAAAGAATTGCAGAGGGTCGAAATGCCTTGTAAATATGAGAGAAAACGGGGCGTAGTCCCGCGTAACGTCGCCTTGTCTGAAGAAAGCTTGCTAGCATAGCCTTCGAGGAAATGAATAAGGGAGAAAAAGGAGTCAATGAAGAAGCCTGAACATATGGAATACCGTCTATAACTCTAAGACGACGTTTTGCCAAAAATGACGAAAAACAATTGACCCTGGCTAGGTAGTTATGTAATGTAGGTATATATTGATTGATATTTAGTGAAGTTTTTTCTGTATTTGCAAATAGAAGCAAAATCACATTTTATATGGAATTGATTGAGCTTTTATAATTTGTTTCAGTAAAACATCCAGTACTAGGATTCTAAAATGAGAAGAGGCTCGTGGCTCAAACTGATCAAACTAGGCGAATTTTCAATGAATATAAAAGACTGATAACTTTTATTTAACTTGTTTAATTTCAAAGGGCATCTATCCTCTGACGCATTTTTGCGACGAGTCGTCTATCCCCCACGATAGGCACCTATCCCATTTATAAGGGGTCTAAAAAAGTACGATTTACACAAAATCCATATGATTTATATTAAAACAAGTACAGTAAAATAATAGATTAAGGACCATAGTTATCATACGCATTGGACGCAATGCTGTAATTTGTTAAGTTTTTGAATTATAAAGCTATTTCAAAAAGTGGGGCATCTATCCTGGACTTACCCTAGTAGCTTAGTGTTTTGATTTGTTTTGTTTTTTGGCTCTCATGCAAAGGGTCGTAGTGTTCGAGCCCACGCGCCTCTGAGTTTTTCGGAATATACGTGCGAAATTGGGTGAGTCAATTTTTTAGTGCTACCCGTTGCTATGGTTATAGTATAACGTCGGTGCGAATGACAAAATCGCTATGTAATTTTGACTTACTTTACAGGAGGCCAAAAAAACTGTTTATATAATAGTATATACAACTTTTGTCACATCTGACTTTTTTAAATAATACAGTAGTAAGATTTACATGATTTTCACGAAAAAATAAACAATTTTTCCTCGTAGATTTTTATGATATTAACAAAAAACCAGAATTTAGCTACATAGCGACTTTGATTTGGCTTACTTTAAATCGCCATGTGCCAAATGTACACATAGCGTAGTTTTTACAACGTGGAAGGCGACACATAGCGGGTTATAAAATGTTTAAATTTGGTAATGTGAGTCGACTTTTACTATTATAAATATTGAAAATATGAATAACATGAATCTTTATTGTTATCTGCTCACAAGTTAGTTTATTAGTTAAACCTAATCAATAATAAATCAAGCAAGTGTAATAAAAAAGAAAACTGTACTATATTTTCGATTACACTAATTGATTTGCATAATTTATTGAATCAGGCGTTACTTTGCGGAGGTCCATATTAATGAACTAAAACAATTACTTTGCTCACCCGCGACCTTACAATAGTTACGTTTATGCAAGAAATGTGTGTTCATGCAGTTCCTCCACCTCCACACTGTACGAACACATACAAATCACATAAACACAACTATCACCACCACCAAGCTACACTGACGCGTTTCGAACTCAACCAGAGCTCATCTTCGGAGATATATCTTTCGGATCTTTGCATAAACTTTATGAAAACATGCCGTTTAAGTTATACTAGTATTCTACTGATTTTTCATTACTCTTGCCTTTTATAATTTTAATGCCTAGTCAAATATTAGTTGAAATCACTTAATAATTTGTACGTTTACACTATCGTAGAAATTATGATAATCTTGGTGCATATAGACCTTTAAAGATTGCAGAGGATTTCGCTAAATCAATTTTTGGACCGCTATCATATAATGGTAGTGCTTCATTATGTTCACGCTGTTCAGGTTGCCTTTGCAGTAAAAGAGTGAATATGTCAGTATGTTTGTATTTGACATCGCCATCTTTGTACCACAGGCTTCTTATGTCGGTCACTGTAGGGTCACCGGACCGTTTACCAGGCCTAATACTTATAAAATTGCACGGCACTTCTTCGTAATTTTTAAAGAATGAATTATCTAAATAATTCACAACATACGGTTTCGTCGGCCTTGCCTTGCCTGTCTCATGCGAGTTAAATAGTCAGTAAGTGCACATATTGGCGGCCTGAATTGGTTTTCTAATGTTGAATGAACACTGTCGACTTCCATCACGGTGTGACCTTTCTCCAATATCAGTTGTTCAATTTCGATACCTAAAGAAGTTGACGCATTAGTCAAAGCACTACTCAAAACCTTGTTTCTGTTCTGGTAAGAGCAGCCGTCAGATGTAAGGTACACTTTTTTATAAGTACAGCAGTGCTCTTTTAAAAACTGTATAATACAGCTTGTTATGATGGTACTGGCTGTCACACCGCATTCTCCCTCATGCCATACATATAAATAAACGTTATTATAATTTTTGACATAAAAAGTGTAGTTATGTACTGCCGGCTTATGCTTATAACATTGCTCAGAGACAAGGAACTTTGGTCTTTTCTGGGTTTAAAAATAGAAATCATTCTTTCCTCCAACTTTTCTATTAATAATTTAAACGTGTCACAGAATTTAAAATATTCTCCTTGCACCAAAGTGTGTACACTTTGTGCATTATGGGTCTTACTGTGAAAGGTGTCCTCAATATAATTATGTCCTTACTATCTCCTCTACAATAATGACTAGGTACAACAGGTACTTGTTCAAGCCATAGCTCCACAGATCTTGATTTTAGAATTCTAGGTGTTGATATTGACACTGTACATCTATCAATTTTCCGTATCTTAGAATTACTGGGGGAAGAATCAGTAGTGTTCGTAGTTCTGATCCATTCTTGAAACAAGTCTTTCTTTAAACCGACTTTGACTTTGCAAGAAGCATTCGAAACGAAACCGTACATTTTTTAGGCAAGTAATTTCCTCTTTCGCACCAGGCCGACGTTTTAACGTGCTACAAATTTGCACTAAGCCATTTATATACTATTTTTTAGCGTCCCACGATGGTAGATTCCAAAAATATTGAAAAATGTCACTTTGGATTTCATCACTTATAGCCCTGCAAATAAAACTCCTATAAGACTTTTGCTCCGCTCCATGAGTACAAGGTTTTTCTGTCATAGCACGATTTTTCTTAACAACATATTTACTAAATATTTTTAATGTAGATGGATCCCGCTGTCTTTTGTTACCCTTATAAGTCTTTCCAATAAGTCGCAAATGTTGATTTTCCCTTATTTTTGATGGAAATGCAGAAGGGTCTACAATAGCATGTTTTGCTGGGCCAGTGGCAATTTTTTCAAATGGTAAATTAATAGTTATACCACTTTCATGATTCAACAAAAAGGTTATATATTGTCCTCAGCAGTTCTGTCATCTGACAAATTTTCGACAGAACAACTAGCCTGTTCGATACGGCCCGTGGGGTTCAATAATAGTTCCAGATAATTGATATTTCCAACACATGGTCTACGTTTATATCCCTATTGTCATTATCCAGAAACATTGAAGTGAGTGTAGGATTATTTAGAGAATTTTGCTCAAACCAGGCAGCGGGTAGGTATAGTCAGATTATCGTCATTAGAATTGCTAATTAAATCCCTTGAAACATTTCTCGGTGATGTTTCATGCACTTGAACGGAGCGGTCAGGATTTGACAAAATATTCATACTGTAGTAATCAGAAAATAGTATAGTTTGGTCATAAACGTATTCATTATTAAATGATACGTGCAATTTTACTAAGCAAAAACAAGTAATCTAATAAAACCTGGTAGCACTTACTTGATAAAATGTGAAATTAAAGCACTTATTAACATTAATTTCTTAAAATTAGTCTCACTGTCAGGTAATTCAATCAAGAAATAATCGCCATGTGCAACACACTATTGTAATAAACTATTGATTTTGATGGAGAACCTCACGCATAATATCGCTATGTGCTAAAAACCACAAAGCGATTTATTTCCATCCAAACTTTGTTCCACGTACACATAGCGGAATTTGTTATTTTCAAAACCAATAAAGATATCAAAAAACGGTTTTGTGGGTTAACGTAGGACATTAAAAGAAATGAAATTATCAAATAATCGTAAAATCGAAAAAAAACACATAGCGATTTTTGTATTCGCACCGACGATAAATCTTCCCAGGTGAACTTTTCGCTTCGAGCCCTTATCTTTCAAAAGAAACTGTATCATCATAGTATTAAGGTTCAAATTTAATGTAATGGCTCGAAGCGAAAAATTCACCTGGGAAGATTTATACTACACAAATTTTGTCCCTTGGACAACCTAAGCATTTTTCTATGGAACAGTATGAAGTGTCACAAGGACAACCGGATACAGAGTAAACAACACAAAAAAGTTGATTCACCCAATAACATTTCAAATTTACCCTCAGTTTTACGATGAAGGAAATTGTCAAGAGGAAACCTGCACACACAAGCGAAAAAATTTAATGGTATGTGTGTGTTCCCAATCTCGACTGTGCCCGTGTGGGAACTACGGCGCAAGTCCTTCTGAGAAAAGGTCTGTGCCATGCAAAGGGATATACATATAGGCTGGGATGATAATTTAGATAAGTAGTTGGTTGGATTAGTCAGACTAAATTATTTTTAGGATTTTTTTAAATGGTGGTTGACAAAATGTATGAATGAGAGCGTAAAATTCATGACTAGACTTTCGATCGAGAGTCACGATGTAATAAAAAAAGTAATTAAAAAAACTAAAAACCCTCCTGCAGTGTAAATAAAATAATAAATTAAAAAATCAAAAACCCGCCTGCAGAAATACTGAAAAGGTGGAAACAAGATAAAATGTTCAATGACAATAAAACAAATTTAAAACACGTCGATGGCAGTCTTTCAAAATTGAATGCAACGATAAAATGCAGTCGGAGGCATGCATGAAGTGACATTAAATCCCATGCAGCCACTAACTCCCATGCCTCCGACTGCATTTTATCGTTGCATTCAATTTTTAAAGACTGCCATCGACGTGTTTTAAATTCGTTTTATTGTCATTGAACATTTTATCTTGTTTCCACCTTTTCAGTATTTCTGCAGACGGGTTTTTGATTTTTTAATTTATTATTTTATTTACACCGCAAACGGGTTTTTAGTTTTTTTTAGACAACCGCTTAGCCTAGTTGGTAGTGACCCTGCCTACGAAGCAAGAGGTCCTGGGTTCAAATCCCGGTAAGGGCATTTATTTGTGTGATGAGCACGAATATTTGTTCCTGAGTTATGGATGTTTTCTATGTATTTAAGTATTTATTTATCTATATAAGTATGTTTATCGTCGTCTAGTACCCATAGTACAAGCTTTGCTTAGTTTGGGACTAGATCGATTTGTGTAAGATTGTCCCCTAATATTTTTTTTTAATTACTTTTTTATTTCTTGCTTTTTAGTGTAACCTCCTGAGACCCAGATAAATTATTGAGTATTTGAATTAGGAATCCTAAAATCATAAAGTACAAAACCAAAACCAATTTTGAAATATATAGGTACTTAATTTTCCACATGGGTTTCATAGAGAAAATTATTGCTCACAGATGTTTTAGTAAGTATTAGCTACGTCGTCGTTTTAATGCACTGATTGCCAATTTACTATTCCAAATTAAATTTAAACACATGACTTGTATATATTTATGTAATCTCTTTTAAAATCCCTTTATTTTGAAAAAATTTTTTTGAAGACTCACAATTTGGCGCCTAATATCCGCCATTTTGATTTTTCAAGAATTTCATGTATCCAGTGTTACTCGCGTTATCAAGAAGAATCCAATAATCTAATGACGTATTAGTTATCAAAATCGGTTCAGCCGTTGTGTAGTTACGAGAGGACATAGGAATGGAATACATACCTACATAAATACATACATACATACATACGGGTCAAACACATAACCCTTCTTTCTTCGCAGTCGGATAAAAAGATTGCGACGAATTCGAATTGAGAAATGTTCAGTCAAACTAACTCAATCACAACACAAAGTATTTTGAAACAATTAAGATGCCTTATAGATCAAAAACTAGTCGGTAAGGATTAAGTACAATGAGCGTACAATTACAGCGGAGGGCAGTTTTGTTTTGTTCATCTGATTGTTTGTCTGTTTCTTCTTATATACCACAATCATTTTATTCGGATATTATTAAGGGTATGAAATTTTGAAGTAAGTGGAGTGTTACCAAGTTTTTTTTTTCAGACAAGTTCTTCAATAGTGATATTACGAAGAATCACGGTGGTAAACCATTATGTATTTAGCATTGCAACTGTAGGTAGGTATATAAGAATCGTAATAAGTAGAAAGGCAAACAAAGTATTTATTACTTAGAATGGTAAGACTTCACTATTATTGAATTTTTATTCAATTGATCTTACGTTCAAGTAACACTGATCAGGTATCCTAATTAATTTCAAGAAAGGTAATATAATTAATTGCCACTTCATCATATCCATTATTTAAGATCAAGTTAACTGAAATAAGTTGTTTAGTAATATTACTTAGATTACAAACGAAGACGTGAGTGGATGAAGGGGGTATGTCGCATTTTTTTCATTTTCGGTTTTATGCCATAAATGAAGGTTCTAAGTCATAATGCAACACCGGACGCTATCAGTTCTCATGTTTTTAAGCTATAACAGTTTTAAACCCAGTGTATGAAGGACCTTTGTACAAGAATAAGTTACGTTCTTCGTGAATGAAGGTGCTAAGGACACATGCCTCTAGAAGTGGTTACCAGTTTGCGAGTGAATGTAACAGAAGAAAGTGTCATGTACGCACTTAGCTCCTTCATCCATGTTATGAGACAAACTTTTATTTTCTCTTATTCTGACATAATCCGATATCCCAAAAAAAAGGAAACGTAGGGATCAGCTAAAATTTATTAACTCTGAACCGTTTAAATGACGTACAAAATTTTCGCAGACGAACAGATATTGTTAACTAACTTAATCATTACAATGACTTTTATCATTACAACTAATTAAATACTTTGTAAATAGGAACATAGAGAGATACTTATGTTGTGTTTTAAAATTTGTTACAATTATAGTGGCAACTCTTGATAGTATAAATTGCGAATTAAACGGTAACCACTGTTATTTGTGCACTGTTTTGTAACTGTAGTTCTTTGAGCAAATAAATAGAGATTTCATTTCTTTTCAAATTTTTAGTGGCTTATAGTATTTAATGAGTCTGTCTGTCATTATCATTAATATGCTATAGTTTAGTGTCTTGTGAAGTCCTAAATTTCTTTTGAAGTTTACCGATTTAACTATTTGATCATGTTCAAAAGCAAAACAAAAAATTCCATCGTAATTTGAGCTCTAATTTTAAGAACCTACTAATGTATAATAGTAACGAAGACCTATTATCGTAAACATATACATAGATAGATACGTTCATGACTCGGATAAAACATTTATATTATTCACCATTCAAGTGGCTGCCGCTACCAGAATTCGTAACGGAAACATCAAAATTTATAGTAAAGCTACCTATAACTAAGTAACCAAGCTATCCGGTCTTCAAGAAAACTTGAGGTCCTCATATTATTACTCACCTCTCGCTCTCCAAACCAGATGCTAGACAGCTTTTGCGGTACACTCAGCATTAGGACCTGAGATATGGCCACCACGGTCTGACCAGCCAGGGTTATGTAGAAACCACTAGGAGTAGCAGAGAAGAGTTTGATGCAGGAGCCAAGAGCAGTTCCGGTGGAGCCAAGAATTGCTGTCCATCTAAGGCTCTGTAAGAAAAAGTAAAATTATGACAGATTTTGAACGGTCCTTGATAGAGACTTAAAGTATGGGAAATAGCTTTATTTTATAAGATATAACTGTCAAATGCGAGATATTCAATAATCGTTAGGTATCAGTAGACTTTAGTTTTTACAAGCTTTTATTTAACTTACTTGTATGGAACTATGATTGTTCGGGTAGAATATTTCAACTCAATTTTGAAGTAGATTTATCTTCAACCGATTATGCTGAAATTTTGCATGCATGTGTAAATTGGATGACAATGCAACATTACTACGAAATGGAGCTTAACATATGATGGAGCTGGAAGGTGGCCATAGAAACTCTGTAATAACTGTAATAGAACGACATGACCTCGTTGAGTTTTGGCTCATTAAATTTAATTCGTCTTGACGAGTAAGTTGGTAGTATAGGCTCTCCATACTAAAACTACACAGTTCTATCGAGTTTGGGCTTATTTAATTCGTCTCGACGAGAGCTTTGATCCAAGATGTCCAAGAAGAGTCCAAAATGATAACATTAAAATTGACAAAATCAATGAGTAAAATTGTAAAAGAAATGAAAGTAACGTAGGAATTCTCATACTTACAATTCTGTCCATCAAGCTAGCAGCAGGCAAAGCCAGAGGTAAATAGCAAGCCATCATAATAAGAGATGTTAAATTGACATGCCAATTTGATATCCCGTAGAATTTAGATACCACATTAGGTATAATGGAGTATTGAAGCCACTGCGATGAATTGCACACCATATAGAATACATACAAAGCCAACATGTACCATCTTTGAGGATACAACTTGAGTTCAACTACTTCTTTCTTGTCTTTAATGTAATCTTCTTTACTATCTTTTCCATCATGTGACTCAGTTACATTTATCTTCGTGACTTCATCTTTTTCGACCACTTGCGTTAGATTCTCTTTGTTGTTCAATGTTTGGTTTTCGTTTTCCATCGCGTCTTCCAAATTTGCAAGTTATCAAAAGACTGTAAGATTTTCTTGTGTAACGGTATACCGAGGAAGACTCCATAAGATTTTTATATTATATTCTTCTTTGAAATTCAACTTCTCTGAGTATTTTTTTTTTTGGTATAATTCACTGAAATAGGTAATTAAGAACGTATTAAAGTTCGAAGCTAATGTTTTACCTTCAATTTTCTTATGAAAGTGACACGAAGAAATAAATGAGAATTTAAATGTAGCTTGATATCTTATCGTTTAGAGATTTGTTTCTAAATCTATGGCAATAAAAACTGAGAATTTGCTGCGCACATATTATTTAATTTGATATGGCTGTTAACTGTTGCTAGTTGTCACGAGTTGCTTTGTATATTTTGTATTTAAGATACTATTATGTTCTACTTTGTTTGATACCAAATTTAATAGCAGTTTGTTTAATATTTTATGCTTTGTGTTTAAAGTAAATTAGTTTTTTAATTACAGTGTTACTCACACTGAGATAGCCGCATTCATCTTTATGACATTTTTATTTTTCGTGATATTGAACTATAAAGACTACAGATTCACTTTCAGACATATTTATTTTATAAAAGATGTGCATAATAGATGTTTTATTTAATATATTTATTTATTCAAAATTATGATAGTTAAAATGTATAAATAAACTAACTGAGTAGGTACCTTAATTACGTTTGGAAGTCAGTAATATAATTCCTGCGGCGAAATATAAAAAATTATAATAACCAATGGAACGTACACACGCTAGCTCAACTAACTTTGAACTGAAGCACACGGTGATTCGCAGGATGGCTGCAATTTTCTACTTAGTACATTGACGTATGAAGAAGATTACAAGAGACATCCACAAATATGAATGGGTGTTAATTGGAACCCGACATGTTTTCGAATTACCAATCCTAATACAGTAAAAGACTAATTATGACGTACCTGCTAATCATTTCTAACTTGAGTATCCTCGTGCTGCAAATTAGCAGTAACAAAAGTTATAACAATAAAATGGTCACACGTTATTTTTTACCGCCATTGTACTCTTCACATTTTTAATACCATCTGCATAGTGATGACAAAATTTCATACTGAATCGTAAATTAAGTAGGTATGTATATTATGACTCAATTAAGTTGCATTCGGCTAGCATAGTAGACGTCAGGTAGTATTAATTTCAGAGGTACTTAATACCTACGTGGTAGTTGACGACTAAGCTATAAAATATAAAGCTTGCGAAAACAGGTGGTAAACGTATAAACGAACGATAGTAAACCCACTACCACTGTTCATGTTATTTTATTTGCTCACAAAACAAAAGTTCCATGAGAAGAAAAGAAGAACAAAGCAAATACATAAAGTTTTTATTTATTCATCTCAACATAACAATCATCTACATTATATTTACCAAAAACTCACAAAACTACAAACAGTATATTGGCGAATACTGCACACCTTATTTTTTAAATACTCGCACTACCACTCTGTCTTTTAATTTTCCAATTCAATTGACAAACTATTTATTTTAAACTAACCTGGGTAAATCGGAATAAAGAAGTACTTAGCACTACGCGTTGTTTCAGAGATTTAGTATTTATGGTTTAAGTTTTGTCAAAATCCGTCCAGCTGTTTTAGCGTAAATATGAACGAACTTTTAAATCTATAATTTTAGTAGAATGGTGTCACCCTATTCAACCTTCTGCCTCCCGCTATCCAGCTGACAACAAAGCCTGGAACAAGTATTTCCTTAAAGCTGAGTGACACTTTGTCCTACTTTATTCCTCGGCATTGTTACCCCAATCCGAACTAAATTGGCTCTGAGACGGGATTCACCTTAATTCTTGCTAAAATCTGGACAAATTCCAATCCGTTCGTACTTTTTAATAAAGGACAAAAATGTAATAATTTAAAACTAATATCGTTAAAAGTGCATCAAAGGAATTTAATTATCATTCTAATATTTAAAAATTATCTTGTCACGGTGTTTGTTATCAAACTCCTGCGAAACGGCTTAACCGATTTTTATGAAAGTTTTTTGTCTATATTCGGTAGGTCTGGGAATAAAATGGGTCTGCAAATAGGTCGTATTTTTTTTTGGACCTTCCCCTATTCTTCGCAGACGGATTCGTGGGTAACATCTTCCAGTTTACGTATTTACGCCACATAGGTAAAGTACCAAAATATTTTGATTTTATTTTGATTGCGAAGGACATCATTCGCCAGATGTTTCATACTCCGCAATTAAACGCCTGAACAACCATCAGCGCAAAATGTAGTCTGTCATAGCATAATTTATAATTGATTTTAATTCGTGGACATTATCCTTCGAGTCTTAGAACACACGGGATGCAGTGGTTGATATGCGCATTAGCGACTCATCCGATTCCCAAAGTCACCCCGACAGTACAAAGACACCCCGTTTTACGGTACAGTATTTCACGAAATGCCCAAACGACGAATGCAAAGCTGCGGGTTTTTTAATTGAATTTCAACAATTGGTTGTTAATGATTTGATATTCGGTTGAATGTTACCGACTTTGTCCGCGGCCCCAATACGGATTGGAGACTTTACACACATCTTTAATTGGCTTCGCAGGTGTTTGCAGACTTCCTCCCAATGTTTTCCTTCACCGTAAAGCTCGAATATAATTTCGCATAATGAATTCTAGAAGAGTATCATCATCAGTATCATCTCTGTTCATTATACACTGACGAGCAAAAATAAAGGATCGGTTACAAAAATAACGATAACTACAAAACCCGCTGTGATAGCTTCTTCGAGTAAAATGAGTTCAGTAAAGAGTTTTATTCTCAATTAAACTGTTTCTTGTTAAGAATAAAACTCTTTACTAAACTCATTTTACTCGCAGAAGCTATCACATCGGGTTTTGTAGTTATCGTAGTTTTTGTAACCGACCCTTTATTTTTGCTCGCCAGTGTATTTGCTGAAATGGTAATGAGGAAAAAACCGCTGTAATAACCCTGAATACCTCACTACCTCACCACAAAGCTGGATTCTTATGAGTCTACTACCTAGAAGAGATGGTAGCCTAGTGTAACTCTCAAGCGGTCGTCGTGTCAAACCCGGGCTTGTACCTCTGAATTTTTCAGAACTTAGGCACGTGCGTTACATTTGAAATTTACCATGAGCTTTACGGTGAAGGAAAACATCGTAAGGAAACCTGCATACACCTGCGAAGAAATTCAATGGTGTGTGGAAGTTCTCGATCCGCACTGGGCCCGCGTGAGAACTACGGCTGAAGCCCTCTCATTCTGAGAGGAGGCCTGTACCCTGCAGTGGAACGTATATAGACTGGGATGATGGTGATGATGATGTGCGAAATTACATTTTGGGATTTACCGTGCGCTTAACGATGAAAATTAAAGCAAAAACGGATTCCAGATTTTATCAACACAGTTTCGCAAACTGCAGCGGCCAACCGCAGACATCCTCCCATCACTCGATAGAGCGGGAGAATGCAATAAATTCCATATAACTTGCCTTCTCTGCAAGTGACAGTTACAGCCGAATCGTAATGGGTTTTGGTTTTTTATCCTTGTTCTAGGCGTGTCTGAAAACTGTGAAGCTGTAGTAGGCTTGGCCAACGTGATTAATCCTCGCGTTTTTTATGGTTTAGACTTGTCTTTTACAAGTTTTTTTTAAACTTGCCTTGCAGTTAATTTGGTTTACATTGTTATGTAGATGTAGTAGATTCAAGTTTAGGGTGAATGACATCGTAGGCCTCATCTTCGCTTTCCATCGGACGTAATTGTGGTCAAACGCAAGCCTATATTGTATAAAAAAGAGATTGGATGTAAATGCAAATAAAGTCAGGATAAAAGCTTGTATTAAAAATATTTTCAGGTTAGGTTTTTTTAACATGAGTCTTCATTTTATGTTTCATGATTCGTCCGGGGGGAAGAGCAGTGCTTGGGCTGGTGCACTCGGTTAATGATTTCCTAGCGAATTATAGATTATGGATATTAATTGGCCGATGGCTAATAACCTGATACGGGTGGAATAGAATTACTCTAAAGAATTATTTTATCGGCGAACAACCGACATGTTTTAAAGCTGTCTTCTGATTGTCACTGGCAAAATTGGGCAACAATGGACAGAGCCATACTTTATAATTAAGTATGTAAACTAATTTATTGGCATGAGGGTAATTTAAGATTGTACTGAGGTACAGAAATTCCACGGAGGAGCATAAGAGTCTAGAGCGACGAAGATGGAAACCCTGAAACACGAAGTTTATTTATTTGTTTTTATTGAGGGTGTTTACTTTAGGGCTTTGTACTCAGGACGGTACATAGTAAAAGACTTAAAAACGTCTTTATTTATAGTTAATTTCAGCTTTACGAAGCACCACGTAGTAAGATTGAAATGCCACATATAAGTTTTTTAGTCAGAATTTCGTGCAGAAATTTGTGAGATGCGTGCTCCCGCGAACTCCCTAGAATTTGCATGACAGCACAACTTTGTAGTTTCAAAGTGAGTTTACTTAGGTACCTGTTAAAAACATTTTACGAGATTTTGGTCGGCACTGACAAGAAATATCGGGTACAACACCCGAACTTATACGAAAAATTTGACAATTCGCACGGCTCTTCGTTGAACGCGGGCAAATGGAAGAAGTTGATATTGAGGCGCTCCAGTCCAAAGATGGGAACAATGTTCCATATGAGGTCTAACTTGAGCTTTATAAAGTTGTAGACGATGAGCTAGCGAGAAATACTAACGCGCACGTGTAACTTAGTAAAGCACTCCCAATTTATTCGAAGCTAATTTAGCTTTACCCTCCAAATGATGACGAAACTGAACATCACTCGAAATGTCAGTCAACGCCCAGGATCCCATGACGACCTGCACTCAAAGGGAAATCCTCCGAATGAGGGAGATACCACAAAGGGATATTTTTTCGCGGAAAACGCGCAAACTAATCATCCTCCTCATCTATTTATATCGCTTTAATAATGATTAGTAGGATTAAAAGGAGCGAGGAACAAAGGAATTTTCTGCACAGAGAATTCAGAAAAGTGTTAAATGGAATTTACTAGTTTTAATAATTGAACGTATGTTCAAATTCCAAACTGATACGAAGCAGTAAAACGACTATCACGTCGCCTGGACGCAGGTTATATTCGACTTATTCGATTGGCGCTCGATGCATAATAATAAAAGGTATGCGATTATACGAATTCCGCGCGATGGGCGATTCCATTCGATTCTTCATCTCGGACCTTTTTTTTGTACGTGTTCCGAATGTGCAAGGTTGGGCGCATTAGCGATTCGAAGCCTAGGTTAATTTCATGTTCGGAGGAGTTAATTTGCCATTTATAATGCAAAAAATCCGCGGTAATCTAGTGATCTGACCTATGTTTCTGAATCAAAATCAGGGTCTATAGGATTTGGACCCGAGCTCCTGCCTCACAAGTTTTTCATGATTTACATGCAAAATCGCATTTAAAATTTACCATGAGCTTTTCACCAGCGTACTTCCTGCGAAATAGTAGTATGAGTAATCTAATCCGCACTTACAAAGTCTTACTTACATAACGGTTTAGGCGCAAGCCACACAGAAGAGACGTGGGACGAAGGCGCGTTGCAGTCCGCATCGTTTGTTCATAGGCCCCGTCTCCGCCCCCTCTCTTCTATCTGCTTTGGATCGCGACGCTCATATACACTCAGTGTGAGAACTGATTCAAGGGGCTCCGCAACTGCGACGCTCCCCTATCCCATGTTTCTTCTGTGTGACCACCAGAACCAGAACTTCTTCAAGTTCCACTTCCGCTTCTATCATATGTTGGTCGCGACATCACATTAAAAGTCGTATCTAAAATTATTCCTCTTTGCATTGTAGAGTGGTGGTCCAAATAAATAAGTAAGTAGACAGCAGTCTTTTCTTTTAATCAGACCACAAAAAACTACAGTCCACTCTCCAAACAAAAACCCAACTCCTCTCATTTTAAGGCGAGGCCTATATAAAGCAGTAAGATTTATATTGGCCGGAGGTGACTATAAGAATTACGAGACAAACACAAGACCACGGCAAATAAAGCTAACGCTAGGATAGCTTATCACCGAAATGTTTGTACGCGCATAACTTCTGATCGACTGCACCAAATTGGATAATTCTTTTTTGTTGTGTTTGTTACTCTCGGGAGAAGGTTCGTATGAAAGAAATTTTAGAAAAAATACAACGGGGGCGAAGCCACGGGCATTTTCAATAAAACAAAGTAATAGTTAAACCTAATCAAGTTCTTCTTCGAGCAGTAAGCAAACAATAAGTAAATATTGATAATAAGTAGATATTTTCAACGTCTTGGAAACACAATTATAATAATAAACGACACTGACTATACAAAATCACGATCAAACCATAATTATTCAATTAATTCAGCTTTATCAACTTACTCAATCAAATTGAGAGATCCAAGAGATATAAATTAACCCTTCAGCAACAGTTAAGAGGCAGCCGTCTAGAATCAGAGTTTAAAATAATAGTGATGTCAAAGCTCTGGGGCAATTATCGTAATACAAACTGGCGCTTCCGATGAGATTAGTCATTAACAGACAGGACACTACTTTGAGGATGATTCGCGTAAGTTCTCTTCTCTAATATATAAAAACCTCCTCCGAAACGGCTTGATCGATTTTTATGATTTTTTTTATATAATAATATGTTTGAGAGGCCTGACAATAGGTCGTAGGCTATTTTTATACTCCTATGCATGTGATGTATGACAAAACAACGTTTGCCGGGTCAGCTAGTATAAGTATAAACAAAGGGGGAAAAATCGTTGTGGCACGTTAAGAAAAAAATATCTATAAATATTTAATACACGCGCTATCTACTAACTAGTCAGAAGTGACAATCATCACAAACGCAAGTACCATCACACACTACATAGCATAATTATCAAATAATGTTGCCCACACTTTTGGAGTCTTAAATCTAATGAGATCAGCTGTTGAGTATTGGAACGATTGAAGTCGTAAACCAGAAATCATTATTTTCAATAAAGTTTTTGAAAGAATAATACTTATAATATTCACATATTTTGTGAATTGCATTATTAAGACAGATCCGAGAGAGAACCAAAGTTATCGACATAGCCCACCGCATTAGCACGCTGAAGTGGCAATGGGCAGGCCATACGTGTATAACCCGAAGAACCGATAACCGTTGGGGTAGACGAGTTCTTGAGTGGAGACCACGGATCGGCAAACGTAGCGTGGGACGTCCTCAGACTCGGTGGAGCGATGATCTTCGCAAGGCGGCTGGCAAGAGCTGGATGAGAGTGGCCGAGGATCGTGCTCAATGGCGTGCCATGGGAGAGGCCTATGTCCAGCAGTGGACGGACGTGGGCTGATGATGATGATGATTATTAAGACAATTTAAATTATTCAAATTATGATATTTTAAAAAGTAAAAATGAGCAAACGTAGGATGACAATTCATGCTATTCTTCAATCAGTTCAATTCATTTCACTTATATTTTTAGGGGTCCAGACAGCAAACATTGACGAAAATAAATAATCTTTATAATATTTCAATGATAATTAATAACATTCAATACGGCTTATACGTAGAGTAACCATGATTTTTAACTTAAAATTCCAACATTTAACAAAAAAAACCTTTTACTTCAGTTAGAGTGCCAATTATTTCTGTTCACGGCTTAGGAGGTTGAGTAAAAGTACTAAATTAAACAATTTAAAATGTTATTGTAGAAATAGCAAAGCATGAAAAATTACGTACCTACGTGTAAAATTTGCATATTCCTCAATATACCTCTAATTCGTATCTTTTTACCACAAACTGACACATATCTAACTTTGACAAGTCAATTAAAATTTAATCTGCAGCAGCCCACGTCAACGCCCGCCTTTATGATAATATCACATTTATGAGTAAATTTAATTTTACATTATAACAAGTTCTATATAAAGGACGCTGAGTCGTGGAAGGATAAACAAAAGTTTCACAAGTAGGCACTAAAGTAATTTAAATTATCTATGTCCAGTCTATCCATAGTTTAATCATCCACATTGCCCAATCTAAATCATTTCGCTTAGTTTGAAATTTCTATTACCTAGGGCAGTGATCATTTATCTTATCTCGATGAATTCAACCTAACTTAACTAACCTAACCAAAGGTACTCTTGTTATGACTTAAGGTAGATAGATAAATTTGTGGTTGCTAATTTGTAGTAAGATGATCGCAGGTACCTACTTTTTTGATAAAGATGTTTTAAGAATCATTTATTATTTATGCGGTACATTGTTTTCATTGTTTTAAAATCTCGTGTCACGGTGTTTGTTATCGAACTCCTCCAAAACGGCTTGACTTGATTTTATTCACAGATTTTACATCATAACAATGGCAGTAAATGGTAACAATGGCCTGTGTTGTACCAACTCCCGTCGTAATCGGAGAGACTTTGCTCGAAGTTGTTGACGACTATATCTACCTGGGACATACAATCCAATTAGGAAGGTTCAACTTCGAGAAAGAGGTAGAGGCAGCGTTCGGAAAGCTCCGCAATATCTTGTCATCCAATATACCGCAGTGTCTCAAGTCTTTTAAAGTAAAGTCTTTTACCAGTGTGTGTTGCCAGTGATGACTTATGGCACTGAGACGTGGCCGCTAACGATGGGCCTCATAAGAAAGCTCAAAGTCACTCAGAGGGCGATGGAGAGGGCTATGCTTGGAGTTTCTTTGTGGGATCGCATTAGAAATGAAATCCGCGCGAGAACTAAAATCACGGACATAGCTCGAAGAATCGCTAGACCTAAGTGGCAGTGGACAGGGCACATCGCTCGTAGAACTGACGGCCGATGGAGCCGAAAGGTTCTCGAGTGGCGTCCGCGGACTGGAAGACGCAGTGTAGGTAGGCCTCCATCAAGACGGTGCGACGACCTGGTGAAGGTGACGGGAACGCATTTCATGCGGATGGCGCAGGGCCGATCTGTTTGGCGAGCCTTGGGGGAGGCCTATATTCAGCAGTGGACGTATTTCGGCTGAAATGATGATGATGAATGGCAGTAAGTAGAACCGACGGCTGAGTAAGGTTCTAGACTGCAACCGCGAACTAGAAGGCATAGCGTGGGAAGGATCTCAACAAGATGGACCGACGATCTTGTAAAATGTAAAGGTCGCAGAAACGATCGTTGTGGAATTCTTTGGAGGAGGCCTGTGTCCAGGTAGACTTATTTTGGCTAATATGATGATGATGAAAGATCGAATTCCTAACGAAGTGATCCGACAGAGAACCAAAGTTATCGACATAGCCCACTGCATTAGCCCAGTGGCAATGGGACGGTCACTGTTGGAACCATAGAATCGATAACCGTTGGGGTAGACGAGTTTCTTGAGTGGAGACCACGGATCGGCAAACGTAGCGTAGGACGTCCTCACACTCGGTGGAGCGATGATCTTCGCAAGGCGGCTGACAAGAGCTGGATGAGAGTGGCCGAGGATCGTGCTTAGTGGCGTGCCATGGGAGAGGCCTATGTCCAGCAGTGGACGAACATAAGCTGATGATGATTGTTAAGAACCGGCTCAACTAACGGGCGGGACGAGCTGCGCGGGAGGACGGCGTATCGCCCCGGCCACGGACTCGCCTTTCACTCACCACCGGCGTCGGTCAACCTCCGCGTTATTTAATTTAGAATTTAGTTACGTTCATACCGATTTTATTGTAAAGACGGCTAATAAACCAGCCTTATAGAAATACAGTCCACGATTTTATTTAACGTCCCGTAGGACCCTAACAATGATGATGATGAGAAGCTTTAAACTCCATGTATAAATCTGATCTGGCGCGGGACCGATCAGTTTGGCGACCCTCAAGGGAGGCCTATGTTCAGCAGTGGACGTCTTTCGGCTGAAATGATGATGATGATGATAAATTTGATATTCCGCGCATTGTATAAAAGTGTCTTGACGCGTATTTAAACGTTTTAAGATCTGCAGGGCATATATTGTATTAATTAGCCTGGATAAGTGTCCCACTGCTGGGCAAAAGCCTCCTCTATTTTCTCCATTTCTCCTAATTTTTAGCAGTGTTCTTCTAGTTCATCGGGTATACTCGAAGGCATAGATATCTATACAGCAATTGCATCAAATTTATGTAAACTCCAATCTTGTGGTTGGTTAGTTTTAAAGATATTTTAGATACATATATTTATGACCGTGAATGTACACGTCTAGGTCGACCCGCCAACGCCTCCTGGGCCTACCTCGTCGCTGCCATCCATCTTCTATTATCCAGTTCGTGGCTATTTTAGCCCACCTATTTGGATCCATGCAACTGTCGTGGCCCGTCCCACTTCAGCTTGGCAGCCTTGGCGACATTGTTAAATATGTATTTTTCGGGCCATGTGAATCGATTTATGTGGGTACGTGTGAAGGGTGGTTTCTGCATGAAAATACATTATTACTAGTTGTTGCCCGCAAATCCGTCTGTGAAGAATAGGGGTGGGTATAAAAAATGGCCTACGACCTATTCTCGAACCTAACAAATGTGGAGCAAAAAATTTCATAAAAATCGGTCAAGCCGTTTCGGAGGAGTTCGATAACAAACACCGTCTATTTTAAGTTATGGTGATGGGACGTATGTTTTTTGTTTTAATTAATTTGTAATTTGTGTGTACTTTTTGTTATTTGTATTTTTTCATATATAAAATAAAGAATACCTTCTAATTTAAAAAAAAAAACAAACACCGTGACTCGAGATTGTATATATTAGATGTGTCACGCAGATATTCAGATGTAGCATCGTGCTCATGTATTAGCAAAAGAGTAAAGTAAAAAGTTTATCGTTTATTAAAGTAGCAGGTAAGCGATAACATAGATATTAGGTTAAAATTAACAACGTTATTGTAGGACTGAGAAGTGCTTGTACCTAGAGTTAGTAATTTCAGTTGCCATTGTTAGACAAATTTAACATTAAAAAATACCGCTTAATTGACGTGCAGCGTTTATAAAATATTTTGTGAAACACAACACAAACTCCGTAACAAATCTGAACGATCGAGAAAGTTATAAATTTTCGTGCAGCTATTATGAGTTGTAAATTGCTATCAATATTTTATTAATATGGCATTCATTCATTCTGTTGATCAATCAAAACTGTTGGCGCATTATAAGTTTTTTTGGCTTGGTTAGTCACATCCAAATAACCCTTGCAAAGATTTTTCGTTTTTATTTATGAAAAATTTCCACAGAAAACTCACTGATCCGAAAATAGCTTGCGAAAGTTTTATGAAAATTACTGAATTTTTGGATAATCTTCTTTAACTAGCACATTGCTAGTGACGACCGGATAGCTTAGTGACTAGAGAATCTGACTATGAAGCTGGAGATCCCGCCAGGTTCGATCCCCAGTCGGGGCAGACATTTGTTTGAAAAATACGAATTTGGATGTTAAATATGTATTTAAGTATGTATTTATCTATATAATTATGTTTTTTCGTTGTCTAGTACCCAAAGTACAAGCTTTGCTTAGTTTAGAACTAGGGCAATCAGTGTCAATCGTCCCATGATTTATTATTATTTTTATTTATACCCATAGCGATTACATTGTCCTAATCCAACGGTTCATAGCAATGTCTAAAGTTGTACAAAATTCTGTTTTCCAGCCATTAGTGAAGAACGACCAATTAAACTTTAACTCGGCTGAATGAAACGTAAACTGCCAGTTAAACAAGGTACAGTAGGCCTTAACTGATCAAAACTCAGTTAGTATAACCAAGGCAGGGAGTGTCTTCATCTATTTACAATATGTGGGTAGTGTTTCATTGACCCGCGCAAAGAACGTACGTCATCATCATCATCAGCCCACAGCAGGCCACTGCTGGACATAGGCCTCTTCCATGGCGCGCCACAACACTCTATCTTCGGCCCCTCGCATCCATCCGCCGCCAGCGACCCTCTTAAGGTCATCCGTCCACCGTGCCTCAAGACGCCCTACACTACGTTTCCCCAAACGAAACGTGTATTTAAGAACGTACGTAGTTTAAATTTAAATTACTGTGTCCTTGAGATCCTTCACAATATTTTCTGCATAAAATTATTTGAGTTAATTAAAAATCTTTGTGATTTTATCTGTCACTCTGACATTTACCTGTCCGATACAGATCAGGCATGACTGTAACTTTTTGTCGATGTAACAGTATTTTTAAATGGTCCAATCGCCCAGTCCATCATAGCCTATGTAAGTTGGATATAGGCTTTCCTTGATAAGCGCCATTGCGTCCTGACCTCGGAACCCCGTATCCAGCTTTTACAGCAGCCTTTCGCAGCTCGTCTCTCCACCTGGCTAGAGGACGTCCTACACTACGTTTGCCATTATCATCCTAGCTTATAAACATTCCACTTCGGTTAGATAACCTGACTATGAAGCTTGAGGTCCCCGGTTCGATTCCCGTGTCGGGGCAGATATTTATATGAATAATACGAATGTTTGTTCTCGGGTCTTGGGTGTTTAATATGTATTTAAGTATGTATCTATCTATATAAGTATGTTTATCCGTTGCCTAGTACCCATAACACAAGCTTTGCCTAGCTTACTTTGGGACTAGGTAAATTAGTGTGAATTGTCCTGTGATATTTATTTATTTGTAACGACCGCTTTAGCCTAGTTGGTAGTGACTCTGCCTACGAAGCAAGAGGTCTTGGGTTCAGATCCCGGTTAGTGCATTTATTTGTGTGTTGAGCACGAATATTTGATTCTGAGCTTTGGATGTTTTCTATGTATTTAAGTATTTATTTATCTATACAAGTATGTCTATCGTCGTCTAGTACCCATAGTACAAGCTTTGCTTAGTTTGGGACTAGGTCGATTTGTGTGAGATTGTCCCCTAATATTATTATATTATTATTATTATTTATTTATTTACTTCAGGATAAAGACCTCCTCCAAAACCCGCCTTGAGCCGTAGTACCCACAAGGACCCAGTGCGGATAGAATGCTTCACACACACGTTGTTTTCCTTTAACATAATTTCGTTTCATCGTAATTTCGCACATAAATATCGAAAAACTCAGAGGTAAGCCTGGGCTTGAACCCACGACCCTCTGCTTGAGAGGCCATAATAGGTCAAACCACTAGGCCACCACGGCTCGACACAGCACGGTGATGTTTGCTTTACCTGTCTTATTTCAGTGCCGAGCCTGAGTATTTTGCCACATTGTCTGAATTTTAATTATTTTTTATGTAATTTATTTATTTTTTATTTTATATATTTTTTTTAAATTATTTTTTAAATTGTTTTTTAATTATTAGGCGTGAAACAGGGGGACCCGCTATCTCAGAAATTGTTCACCAGTTGCCTCGAGGAAATATTCAAAAAGCTGGCGGTCTCTTGGGAAAATACAATGGGCATCGATGTCGGAGGTAAAAGATTATCAAATCTGCGCTTCGCCGATGACATCGTTTTATTTTCCCAAACACCACAACAACTACAGCAAATGCTCCAAGATCTGAGCACGGCGAGCCTTGAGGTTGGACTCACAATGAACAGAGCAAAGACACAGGTAATGTCCAACAGCGTGAAACGTAGAGTTACGGTGGATGGGCAAGACATACAATACGTCGACGAGTATATTTACTTGGGCCAGATAGCATCCTTCGAGAACAGGCAGTCAAGAGAAATCGATAGGCGTATCGATAATGCCTGGAAGAGCTTCTGGTCCATGAAGACGCTAATGAAGGGCAACCTTCCTCTGTCACTTAAGCGCAAACTCGTCGACATGTGTATTCTTCCCATCTTAACCTACGGCGCCCAGACTTGGTCATTCATCATCATCATCATCATTTATTTATTTGCGATAAAACATACTTAAATGCATGCAAATACAATTTTAGATGAGACACAGAAAATATATTATAGTACGAACGAAATTAGAAAATTAATTCTATTTAAATACAATGACAAAGATAAAATTACATTAATAAACTCAATTCAATTAAATTAAAATAACAATAAAGTCAAATTAAAAGAAAGAATTAAACTAAAATTAAATTAGAGATTTATTGTCAGCGTTCAAGAAATAGTTAGAAAATAATCTAGAATAAATGAATAAAATTGAGCAATTTGAATGAAAATTAAATACAGAAATGTCAAACGGAATAATTGATAAACAAATAAAAATTAACTGAAGCTTAAAAGTCCAGGCTTAAGGTTTGCCAACGAGCAATGGAGCGCAGTATCCTGGGTGTTCGGAGAACTGATCGAATCAGAAACTCGGCACTGCGCTCCAAAACTCGTATTACAGATGTGGGTGTCAAAACCGCCAAGCTGAAGTGGAACTGGGCCGGACATGTCTGCCGAATGCATCCGGAATTCCGGACCGATGGGCGCGAATCGTTACCGAATGGGTTCCGAGGGATGGCCAAAGGAGCAGAGGCAGACCCAAGAGGAGATGGCGAGATGACCTGAGCGCTTTTCAGCTCGATTGGCAGGTGCATGCCCAAGATAGGGAAGAATGGCGCAGGAAAGGGGAGGCCTTTGCCCAGTAGTGGGACATATTATAGGCTATAAAAAAAAAAAAAAATATATTTTAAGCCTACTGAATTCCTGTGCTAATTGTGCACAAAATTTGAGTAACTCTACCGGCTGGTAGCGACGTAACTGGTTTAAAGTAACAGTTCGTAGTTAATTTACTATCTCATCTAACTCCACGCTTTTGGCGGAAGAAGGGGCACGGTAGGTACCATTTCAAGTTTAACTCGGATGGCGTTCGTTTGATCCTTTTGAAATCCTTTAATGCGTGTTGCGTAGGAATCGCGATCTATACCTGGGTAGTTCTACTAGCGTTTCAACCGCTATCAGTGTTCTGTCATATATATTAAAGAAATAAGCTACACCTAGCTGAAGGTTTTTATATAACAATGAAGCGTGCTTGTGGTATAATTTTAATTTGTTGAAATTTCACGCTAACATAGCTTATTTCTTACGAACATATGCGATAGGAGACTAGGGGGTTACCACGAAATTTGTATTTTATAAAACAACAATCAAAAGGGAATATTTAATTGTATTTGAAAAAAGAATCGTCAAACAAAACATCAAATCATCGTATCAGCTTATAATGAGAAGGCTCTGAAATTTAATTACGCAGACGGATGTGCGGGCAACACTGGGGCCGGAAGCCTTTGTTCTGACCCGCGGGCAGGATTGGAGGACGATGGTGCACTGTAGAAAAAACGCGCGTTTTCTTTATTTATTTATTAGGGTCCTGACTAACCAATATAAAATAATCTTACACTGCGTACATTTTACTTAAAAGCAGGGTTCTGCTAACACTGAATTATTGTAGTTACGGCTGTTTACGACGTAAATTTTGACATACTTACTTACCTAAAAATTTGTACGGAACCCTCAGTGCGCGAGTCCGATCCGCACTTGGCCGGTTTTTATTTATGGAGAACCAAGAGCTTATACATAGATTATGGAAATAACAATAAATATAGCAAGCCAATTACAGGTTCTCAATTAACGACAATCTAACAATATGGCAGTTTATGCCCACGCACAGTCCATTCGGACGCACAAAAAGAAAAAAGATAAAATAAAAATAGTCACAAATATTTCAGCACTATTACTTAAGTCCTTAATTTAATAAAATTATTCTACAGTAAGGTACAATGCTCAATGCACGCTCTCGAAGTATCGATTTACCATTGTAATTCAGGAAATATTAATTGGTAACTTGGAAATATTAGTTGGGCACATCGCTCGTAGAATTGAAGGTCGATGGGGCCGAAAGGTTCTCGAAGTGTAGGTAGGCCTCCGACAAAGATGGAGTGTGGATGCGGATGCGGATGGCGCAGGACCGATCTGTTTGGCGAGCCTTGGGGGAGGCCTATGGTCAGCAGTGGATGTCGTTCGGCTGAAATGATAGTGATCTTTTCTTCTGCGTAAACCATTACCGGTTAATGAATACTCGAGCACGCTTATCTATTGTTAAAGCCTGACCAGAAATATATGACTATTCGCCATGTTGCGGAATTTCATTGGAACTAATTTCTTACACCGGCAATAATTTTAACTGTGGCGGTTTCTTTGAACAATAACAAAAATGCCTAAAACGATTTGTAGTCAACAACCGGATCATTGTAAATAATGTTTTCACTTCTCATGCTCTTAAAATGTTACTTTAGTCTCTGCATATCGGGACTAAAGCTCTTTTTTGATCTCTAGGGATTAATGTAAAAATTTTTTAATTGACTATGGAAACCCCTAAACTGCCAATCACGGTGTTTGTGAATGAAGGATTATCGCCATTTTCAGTGACTGGGTATAGACAATTTTTAAGCTTTCCACAGACCGAAGCGCGCTGCGGACGCTCCGTAGCGCCCTGCGCTTCGGTTTGTGAAAGCCTTTAAGGCGTGGAAATAACCTCAAAATGACAACTGTATAAAAAATATTTAAAAAATAATAATTTCGTGAAACACGATGAATAATTACGAATATTAATCTATTTAATTATAAAATATTAAAGATAAATTCATTTTATTCTGCATGTAAAGAAAGATTTCCTTTAGCTTAGGTGTTTATTTTTTTGTTTTTTTTTAAAAGCACTGTCGGCAAAGCAGTTCCCTGCTCTGTCAATAAAATAGCAATCCGCACTGTCGGCAAAGCAGTGCTGGATGGAGTGTACGGTAGATAGAGCAGTTACGTTTGAAAGTTAATATGGCGTGACTTCAAAATAATGCGATGTCAGTTGCATTTAATAGTAAATAGAAAGTATAATTAGATATAATTTAACAAAGAATTGGCATATAGAAAATAAACTTAAAATGTGGTTTCTTTATTCACGGGTAAGTGTTTCAGTTAACAATATATTTTGTGTGTGAACTTAGTTAGATCAATTAGGTTAATTTATTTGCCGATTCTAATGAATAAATAATTATCATTCTTACATGCATATATAGTCCAATTAGTTTTAGCATAGTCTTTAAGTTAGAATCTGTTGGCTGATTATGCAAGCATTTAAAGCGTCAGCGTAAAAAAATATAAAAGAAAAGAAAAGACAGCGGAATTTTTTTTTGCTATTTGAATTTTGAACGTATGTCCATTGCTCGTATTGAGCATACGTTGTAAAAAAGTAATTTTGTACGTCGTTTTTTTCCTTGCATTCAAAGTGAAAAGTAGAGTGTTTAACGCGAGACTAAACAACCATAATGACAACTCGAATTATAGCCTCCCTCGCTATCGCTCGGGTGGCTAAATATCTCGTGTCATTATGGCTTGTTTTAGTCCCTTGTTGAACAATCTACTATTATAATAAACTACTGAAAAAAAAAACGCTTGGGGAATGAAACTATTTCGCTACAAAACCTTTCCAAATTAACATCAGAGCTGACAGGTAGGTAAACATTGTAAAATCGCTGACAATTGAAATTGCGAAATATGTAAATAAACCATTTAATGAAATATCCATATTCTAGCACTTGTTTATTGTATTAATGGTTTAGGATAGTGTTGTGGTAAGTATTGATTAAATAACACACGGATTTAGCAGTATTTGATGAGGGAAAATGGAAATTAAAGACATTTTAAATACAAGGTTTGTTTACATTGTTTGCAATTTGAATTGACTGACAGTTTAGACAAGTCAAGATGTCATTGTTCCGACTATACTGAACTATTGCCATATAAATAAGAATAATAGCGCCCTCTTGACAATAGTCATATATTTTTGGTTTACCTTTACTAAAAACACTAATTTATTTTTCTGAGAGCCAGAGTGACTCAAGTTATTTGTTACATGGGATTATTAAAAGATTTTTTACATGAAACTGTTTGACCCCTATCTCAACTGATAAAAAGTGTAGATGAAGCCAAGATGATGAGATGATGTTAATGATGATTATATATCACTGGCCATGGACTTACTCTAGCCTCTTATATGACCCCGTTACAGAGAAAGAGAAAAGACCGAGAGAAATGGCGTAACAGCAATACCAATTCATTCATTCAAATTTAAAGTCCATTAGGTAATTATGTTTAAAAAAAGAGCGCCGCGTTTTTTCAACAATCAAAGTTTCTGTCATAACATAAAGCTGCGGCCCATTCGGGTACCAAACAATAGAAGGCCGGAAAATAAAGTTTATTAAATGTTTTCTGCTATCCATTGATGGCGTGTCGAGGTTCCATGTTTGTGACGCTTTTATATCTCTCAATGCACACAATGGAGTTAAAAAGCGTCATCATCATCATCATTTTTGTGAGATCCCGAAATTCAAATTCCTAATGGCTAAAGCAAAAGAAAATGCGGTAAAACTAGCTATCCCACTGCAGAGCACTGGCTTCCTCTTAGAACGAGAGTGCTTCGATTGTAGTTCCCACACGGGCCAAGTACGGATTGGGAACTTCACACACGCCATTAAAATTTTCCGCAGGTGTTGCCTTACGATGTTTTCATTCACCATAAAACTCATGTTAAATTTCAAATGTAATTTCGCTCATAAATTCCGATAACCTCAGAGGTCCGTGCCGGGATTTGAACCCACGATCCTCTGCATAGCCTTACATATCAATTAATATAAATTAAATAAACAACAATTATTTTGATTGTTTTTTGGCTTTGCAGTTATAATTTTACATAATTTAAATAACAATACGAAAATAGCCACAAAAAATCTTATAAACCATTTAACTGAGTCCTCGCTCGCGCGGTACAGGGGCTTGGGATTGTGAAGACAAAGGGCCTACGCTAGCTGACGCGGATTACCCGGAACGGACGCCCGTCGTGCGCGCGTCTAATAAGAAATTGTATGAACAGCGCCAAAGGCCTGTATTCACTTTGATTAGTGCGAGTGCAAGTGATTAGTAAAGGCCTGGATTCACTTTGATTAGTGATTAGTGCAGGTGTTTAGTGCAGCCGATTAGTGATTTGGAGAAAACAAGTGTGGACAGCGACTGATTAGTGCAGGTGATTAGTTGGCTGCGTAGTAACGTGATTAGAAGCGTGTTCCATTTTTTGCGAGTGAACTGCGAGTAGCCACGTCCCGCGCGCCCTCCTTTCCCCCTCACTCGCAGCGTGCCTGCCACTAAACACGTCTGGTATAGAATTCACTTAACAGAGCCAGAACAAGAATTGGACACTACTTGCACTACACACCTGCACTAATCATCCTCCATTACTAATCACTTGCACTCGCACTAATCAAAGTGAATACAGGCCTTAATTGAGGATGATTAGTGCAGGTGTGTAGTGCAAGTAGTGTCCAATTCTTGTTCTGGCTCTGTTAAGTAAATTCTATACCAGACGTGTTTAGTGGCAGGCACGCTGCGAGTGAGGGGGAAAGGAGGGCGCGCGGGACGTGGCTACTCGCAGTTCACTCGCAAAAAAAAGAACAAGCTTCTAATCACGTTACTACGCAGCCAACTAATCACCTGCACTAATCAGTCGCTGTCCACACTTGTTTTCTCCTAATCACTAATCACCTGCACTAAACACCTGCACTAATCACTAATCAAAGTGAATCCAGGCCTTAAGTGGCAAGGGCGCGTGCGACGGATTTTCGGTACATTTTAGACCCGCGAGCGGGCGCACGCGGCGGGCGTCCGCGTCAGCTAGCGTAGGCCCAACGGGGACGAAAAAGGTGCGGGCGGCAAGCACACGAGGCACGCTCGCCGCCCGCACCTCTCACGGCCCCCTATGTCGTCATACCCCAGCTCCTGTACCGCGCGTCGAGGACTCAGTTAAACGGTTTAACTATGAAATGATTTTGTTACAAAATCTTTTTCATTTTATCTCTAATACGAGTGAGGCCGCGTGTCAAGGCAAGACCAAAAATTAGACGCTAAGTAATTTATTTTCATAATTTATTATAGAGCTGATTTTCTTAGATCTATTCTGCGTGTAAAATAAACGAGGAATATGTTCATAAAGAGCCTTTGAACAACCTCATTAAGACGTTTTTACAACATTATGACAAAGGTAGCGTGAGCATGCCAATAAAACAAAAGAATCTTTAGAAAGTATATTTTGTCCCTTAATACAAACTTTGGATAAAAGGTGATTATGATACGTAAAAACGAAGTCAAAGTCTTGGCAACTGTGATATTTTTGGCGTAAAATAGTTGAACTTTTAGTAACCTTAGCTTTTCTATTAGGGTCATACACAGCACAGAAAACAGTAAAATTGTCTCTCCTCATCATCATCATCATCATTAGTTCAGCCCTAGAACCTCCACTACTGGACATAGGCCTCCCTTATTGACGCCCATACGATTGGAAGCTACTTACATCCACCCTAAGCCTGCGGCCTTCACCAAATCGTCCGTCCATCTCGTTGGTGGACGTCCCACGCTGCGGTTGGCAGTCTGTGGTCTCCATTCGAGAATAGTCAGCTCCAACAGCCATCCGTTCAGCGTGCTATTATGGCCTGCCCATTGCCATTTCAACGAGCTAATCCGTTTGGTTATGTCGGTGACCCTTGTTATTCTACGGATCTCCTCATTCCTGATTCGATCCCACAGAGAAACCCCAAGTATAGCCCTTAGAGCCCTCAAAAAAACTAAAATAAGATTAAAACAAACTAAAGTGAAACACTATAACCACTACCCAGTAAAACAGCAAAAAATAGGACTTGTATTTTAAAATCTTAACACGCTGCGAGTCTAGCTGAAAGGAGTTTGGTGTTAAAACAACAAACACAATTAACTTATAAACGTGTTTCACAAGTAAAGCTAGTTTTAAGTGTCGAGAGCTTAATTGCAACACTTAACTGCTTTTGAAGTACTTGTTGCGTAAGTTTTTGTTAAAATTACAATTTAATTTATCATTAGCCACTACCCGTTGCGCGTGTAAGCTATTAAAACTGAGGCCGTATTGTCTAACGCTTCTGACGGTTGCCTTCGCTTTCACCATCTCTTTCTGTCATCAACTTATACCGTTTGACAGAAAGATATAGTGATTGCGAAGGCAAGCTTCAGAAGCGTTAGACAATAAGCCTGCTGGTAGTTGAAGTGAATTTTCCCAGTGGAATTCCCAAAAATTGCATTATGGTCTTCATTGAAGCGAAACTGAAAATAGGATCGACCCTAGGCTTTCATCTTAGTCAACTTGAATTATCATTGACTATTTTTTTAACAGAATCATTCTAAACCTATATGACGTCCCACTGCAGAGCAAAGGCCTCCTCTCAGAATGAGATTGGGAACTTCACACACACCATAGCATTCCTTAACAGAATAATATTGAGTTATTTTCAGGGTTTCTAGCACTAATATTCTCTAAGCTAAGCCGCGGAGAGATGGATGGACGGACAGACAGCGAAACTATAAGGGTTTCGTGTTTGCCTTTTACAAACTTTAGCTTAATTAACTATTTCAAAATAAAGCTACTTTGAACGTTATATCATTGCGTTAAGATCACTTTAACGTTGTACACTTGCACAGTCGACCAATTTGATTCCTAGGCCACTATAGAACCAAGTCGTAATGAATCAATTTCTTTATCTTCAACGACAATGATAATTGCGTGATGTATGACATGATGATATCTTGATCTTTGCGAATATGGTGTCAACGATAATGAATAGAAAAAGAGTTTGCTTGTGTATTAATAACTTGTATTGTTACTGTCCATCTGAAAAAACTTATTTTTCTTCTCATGTCACGGATCGAAAACGTTTATAAACTGAGTAGGGCTCATTACGTCTCAGTTTCATTTTACCCTTTTATCAATACAACTAGATTTCAAAAGGACTTAGTGTCAAAATACCTGAATTCCAGAATGCCTAATTTTTTTTCTTTGCCTTTGTGTAGTTTTTAGTTATTTTGAAATATTGTTGTATCTGTAATTCGATATTTTAAGGAAAGGTACGTAATATACATATGTAAAGGCAGTTTGTAGGTCAAAATTATTATGACATTTTGTTAATTTTAGTAATGGAACATTTTTGATATTATGAGCCCATGGCAATTTGAAATTTAGTCAAATAGTGAATTGGGCATTATGCAAATTAGGTGGTATAAGCCCTATTCTTTAAACTGTTTACGTTTATTGCATAATGTGATCGGAAAGTTGGTAATCCTTTGACCCGCACTGACATTGTAATTATCAAGCAATTAATGCTACAAAGTTTTATAGTGGCCTAAAAATCAAATTGGTTGACTTTGTGACGTATACATATACCCGTCATTGGCGTTGAAATGATAAAAGGGTTGCGGTTCAATGATAAATATGTCATGGAATAAAAAATGAATACAGTCAAACAACGGTTTTCATTTTTCAATGGAGTTTTTACAAGGAAATATCTCTCTTAATTTAAATACAATTGTCACGCTCTGAAGAATATTTCAATGCAAAAACATACAATACCATTTTAAAAGGAAGTTTTATTAGATGTCACGAAACATAATTCAAAACTATCAAGTAATAAATACGTAGCAAAACACCTTAACAAATAAATCCAAACTTACCCAACACTACTAAAGCTAGTGGCATCTTACAAAGCAAACGGAAGGGCTATGAATCAAGCTTTAAAAAGTCAAATAAAGTTGACTCAGCTGTTTATCAGTGTTAAAAGTTTGAGCTACTTTTTCGCTTTAATGGGTACAAGTTTAGTAACTTGGACTATTGGACAGAGCAATATTTTTCTACCAGTATTTTCAGTAATAGCGCAATTTATTACGCCTTAGAAATAAAATAAATGGAATTTAATTTAGTTTGTAATATTTAGTTTATAGTTTCACTTCAAAAATACTTGTTACCGTGGTTTGTAACGACCGCTTTAGCCTAGTTGGTAGTGACCCTGCCTACGAAGCAAGAGGTCCTGGGTTCAAATCCCGGTAAGGGCATTTATTTGTGTGATGAGCACGAATATTTGTTCCTGAGCTATGGATGTTTTCTATGTATTTAAGTATGTATTTATCTATATAAGTATGTTTATCGTCGTCTAGTACCCTTAGTACAAGCTTTGCTTAGTTTGGGACTAGGTCGATTTGTGTAAGAATGTCCCCTATAAATAAAAAAAGTTAAGTTTTATTCTTTGTTATTTATTCTTAATTGCTTTAATGGAATATTGTTAAAAACTGTTCTGTTTCGGAAACAAAAAAATCCCCAAAAATTTCATCATCATCATCATTTTAGCCGTAGGACGTCCACTGCTGGACATAGGCCTCCCTCACTGACGCCCAATCATTACGGTTGGAAGTGAATTGCATCCACCCTGAACCTGCGGCCTTCAATAGTCGTCCATCCATCTCGTTGGTGGACGTCCCACGCTGCGCTTGCCAGTCTGTGGTCTTCATTCGAGAACTTTTGGGCCCCAACGGCCATCTGTTCTGCGTGTTATATGGCCTGCCCAATACCTTTTCAATGAGCTAATCCGTTTGGCTATGTCGGTGACCCCTCTTCTTCTATGGCTCTCCTCGTTCCTGATTCGATCCCGTAGAAAAACTCCGAGATAGCCCTCACCATAATAGCTCGCTGAGCGGAGCGACTCTGAGACTCTGAGCCCAAAAATTTACAATCAATATTTTTATTATTCAATCGATAACTATTTTTTTACTGTTTAATTAGCTATTCTGTGTAACCTGCTGATAGAGATACTTATTTGGTATCTCCGGTAGGTAAAATGCTTGAACCAACGAACGGATAAATTTCACCACACAAACACTACTAATAGCGCATCGATACCTACTACAAGTCAATCGAAGGCTACTAATCAATATTGATTCGAGTTCCAAAGGCAGGGTCTGAGATTAATGACACTACCAGCGACTCTGTAATCTTGGAACATTTATTTTCAGGTCCACTTTAGGTTTTTTTTTAATCAGTTAAGATAGTTTAGGCTATAAATTTCAGGTAACAAACGGCCAAAAAAGTGTCGACTTACGTCAATACGAAACAGCTCTGTTATAGACAGAATTTTAGGTGTTTGGAGAAAAATAAAATAAATGCATCGGCAAATTATATTTTACTAGCTGATGCCCGAGGCTATAAGGAACCAAGATCTTGTAATTACTACGGACAAAGAACGAGAGCGTACCGAATCCCGTGAATTTTCAATAAACTTTTCCCTGAAATAGAGTGTTAGTAAAGGAGCATTTAAAACCAAAGTCAAAGCGTATTTTGATAGATGCTTTCCTTGAAGAAAATAATTAACTATCATATAACTAAGTTATATATTAAACTACTTGATGTAACTGAACTAATAGTAGGTTCCTATTGCTAAATATTATAGGGTGTAGTTAGTGGTGGTATGAGTGTATAGACACATAATGTTAAAAATAAGGAGTGTAGTATTCCCCAACAAACTGTTTTGCAGTTTGGCGAAGTATTTGTCATTTAAATTTAATGTATTTTTTTTGTTAAGATTAATAAATAAATAAAAAAAAAGTATTTTTTGATAAATTTCGAGTGTTTAGCCATTGCGGTTCAAGAGATAGTTAGAGCCTTATGACAGACGAACGGACAGACGGATAGACAGCGCAGTTTCAGTAATAAGGTCCCGTTGGCACACAGTGGGTACGAAACTCTATAAACGAAGATACAAATGCTTTAAAACTTGTGAACCCTAACGCAATATAAACTACTCTACCTAAAGCGCAAGCCACACAGAAGAGACGCCCCTAGAATCAGTTTTCATACTAAATGTATAGAAGCATCGCGATCCATGCTCCGCAACAACTTTTCGTCCAAAATATCTCAGTGCCTCAAAACAAAAGTCTCTAATCAGTGTGTGTTACCAGTGATGACATATGGATCCGAGACGTGGTGCTTCACTATGGGCCTGATGAATAGGCTCAGAGTCGCTCAGCGAGCTATGGAGAGGGCTATGCTTGGAGTTTCTCTACGGAATCGAATCAGAAACGAGGAGATCCGTAGAATTACTGGGGTCACCGACATAGCCAAATGGATTAGCTCGTTGAAGTGGCAATGGGCAGGCCATATAGCACGCAGAACAGATGGCCGTTGGGGCCCAAAAGTTCTGGAATGGAGACCACGGACTGGCAAGCGCAGCGTGGGACGTCCACCAATGAGATGGACGGACGATTTGGTGAAGGCCGCAAGTTCAGGGTGGATGCAAATCGCTTAAAATCGTAATGATTAGGCATCAATGAGGGAGGCCTATGTCCAGCAGTTGACGTCCTACGGCTGAAATGATGATGATGATGATGATCGCGATCCAAAGCAGACAGAACAGACCGGGTGGAAACGCGGCCTGCTAACAAACGACGCGGACTGCGACGCGCTCCCATCCTACGTCACTTCTGTGTGGCTTGCGCCTAAGACGGTTCTTGTAGCAATATAGTTTCAGTCGCAGTTACCTCGTCGTAACTAATTACTATTTGCGAGGCGACCGATGTGTAAACACGGGCTTATTGGCGTCAGTAAGTTCCACGCTACGAATCCTTCGGAGGCCTAATCAATTAGGCGGATACTAGTACCCCCTATACAATAGATAATCAATCTTAGCTGAACATTACATTAATTTTCGACAGACCTGGAGATGGGTGACGCATGAATGGATGGCTCTCGCCAAGTAACTTTGTGTATTAAAAGTGCCAAATATCCATATCAATACTAATAGGTACTATAAATGCGAAAGTGTGTCTGTCCATCTGTCTGTCTATTTGTTACCTCTTCACGCTGAAGCTGCTGCACCGATTTAGTTGAAATTTGGTACGGAGACAGTTTTAGACTCTGGAAAGGATAAAGAACAGTTTTCAAATATTATTTATTTTTTATTAGCAGTACGGCTGCTCACCGAATCTAAGATTATTTAAAAGCGAAAAAGTTTTTGGGGCCGCCGGTGGGATTCGAACCCACGTTTCCTGGGTATGCGCCCCAACGGCCACATCCAACCGACATGAACCACGTCGCATCCAACCGACTCCCCCGAAATTCTTAATCGCTTACATACGCCAACAGTAGCGTGTGGTAACATCCATCGCAACTATTAGAAGCTACGACTCCTACGTTCCAAATTACATTGGAAATGCGTAAGAAATGATGTACCACATCTATTTATTCAAATATTATTTATTTTTTATTAGCAGTACGGCTGCTCACTGAATCTAAGATTACCATACCCAGGAGACGTGGGTTCGAATCCCACCGGCGCACCCGAAAAACTTTTTCGCTTTTAAATAATCTAAGAACAGTTTTATCCCGAAAAATTGCATTGCAGCGGGAGAGCAATAAACCATTTCTTCGCAGACGGAGTTAGACTTCGCTCGTTGTTTAATATTCCTGTTTATTTTACCAAATCATCATTATATCAGCAAAGAGACATCTATTGCTCGACCTGAGTTTTCCCCAAGGATCTCTAAGGCGATCGGTTTTGTGCTGCTCATAATTATTAGCTTTCAGTTCTCACTACGCTAGATTATAGGCCCACCTTGAGAAAGCCTTATATTTCTCTTTTGTTTGAACGACTTGGAACCCGGTGTAGCACTTCCAGTTTTGACCACCACGGAATTTATGTTAGAAATTAAACTTGAAATTTACCACGCTTTTTTTTCTTGAGGAAAATATTGCAAAGAAACTCTGAAATAATTCAATAGTGTGTGTAAAGTTCCATTTACAAGCTGGATCCGTGTGGAAACTTTACTACTTTGCGTACAAAAACCGAAGGTGGATAAATTCATAAATCTGAAAATTCATTATAATCGCTAACGATCCGTAGGGAAAAATCAAAACTACATTACAAAAAAAATATTCTACTCGTACCACCATTAGAACTTGATTAATCAATTTGTTGACAAAACAATGCTTTAATCAAAACCGAAAGACCCTATTTCGACGGAGACAAAACATGTTTTTTTCTTAGCCATTTGCCTGTGCCCCCAATGAAGCTAAGTCAGTATAATTAGCCTGTATCAAAAGCTGCGAATGGCGTTTCATTAACGGCTGAAAATGCTTTGAGAGGGGTGGTACAAGTTAAAAGGGCGTAAAGTTTAATTGATATTTACTTTCTCAGTACATTGTGAAAAGCTGTGTCGACCGATTGTCGGTCGCTATTGGGCAATCTTGCTTCGTGGTTTCGTCCCGGGTTTTCTTTTTCCAATAAGATACGGCTTAGAGCCGAATTTTCAATCCCCAGATGAAAGTATCTGATAGATAAATATAAGCTCTGTCTTTTTGTTCCTATGACTTAGGAAAAGGAAAGCAATAGTTTTATCTGGGGATTGAAAAATCGGCCCCTAATCGTCTTCTGAAATTAATATTTGAAAATATGTCGGTCAAAATTATGAATACTAGCTTCGGCTTATCAAACTTAGTATGTGTGAGTATGTGCTACGTGGCTGATGATCATGATATCTCAGCAGGAGTTATGGAGGACTTATCCTAGGTTGAATGCCGCATTATACTTACTTATGGCAACCGTTGATTGCAGCGCGGGGCGTGCGCGCGACGCTGACTGAGCGAGCTCAGCGCGTTGTATACTTAACACTGAATCATATACGCTGCGCCACGCTGTCGGTGTGTGTAACCGTAAATATGATTCAGTGTTGCAGAACTGCGGTATGTGGTGGCCTTTAGTAGCCGGTACGTGTAATCAGAACACAAAAATACATTATATTTACTTCTTGGTTAAATTTCTCACTTAACTTTTTAACGTTAAAAACTTGAGCTTTTGAATTAGGCCAAGTTTTTAGCACGCTAAAGCCTGATGAATACTTCATTACTAAGGAAATAGGGGGAAGGTTACCTTCCGGAATGCTTTGTAATTATTATTTTTTATTTCGTTTTGCGTACATTTTCCATGATACCCTAGTTCGCTTTGACGCCGATTGATTAGTTGGTTTATTTTAAAAATTGTGCTTATGTAAACGTAGCTGTGTATAATTTAATAATAATGATGAAAAATGAATTTATTTAAAGATTAATTGGGTACCATATAATCTCAAAAGTAGTTGAACCCCTTAGTACTTTACCACAATATTGGATCAGTTTGAATTGTTTAAAGTTACAGACAGTGACAAAAGTATTTACTAAGAAGTTCAGCTTTTTTTTGAGCTCAACTGTAGGTACTTTTTGTAGTAAAACTTCTTTAGGCATGCTTGACTTGGGAGTAAGCTGGTGAATGCATTACGGAAATAAGGCGAACGCGGGGTAAGGTGCGGGGTGGGGGGATGAGGACTGGGGGGGGAGTATTAAAAGGGCGATGAAAATTTCAATGATTTTGCCGTAGGATGCACCGTTTTCAAGATATTTGACAATAACACCGGTTCTCGTCCGATCACCGAGGTTAAGCAACGTCGGGCGCGGTCTGTACTTGGGTGACCGCCTGGTTTCATTTTTGTTTTTTTTTTTTTATGTAAGCGTTTGTACTAAAGCTACTTAATTTATTATTGCACACAAAAAAACCGCTTTTTTAATTGTGATATTTTAATTTTTTAACCCCCGACATAAAAAGAGGGGTGTTATAAGTTTGACCGCTATGTGTGTGTCTGTCTGTCTGTCCGTCTATGTGTCTGTCTGTGGCATCATAGCTCTTAAACTAGTGAACCGATTTGGATGCGTTTTTTTATCAGAAATCAGGTTTCTTAGCGATGGTTTTTAGATATGTTTCATTAAAATCGGTTCAGCAGTTTTAAAGTTATCAGCTCTTTTGTTAGCTGCGGAAGGGATCTTAGACGCATAATGGGCATTTACTTTATGTTCAAACATACGTGTGACATAATTGCGTTGGGGGTTTTTAAATTTTTAAATTTATAGTTATCTAAATTTACGTGCGAAATTTAATTTGAAATTTACTACGAGTATGGCTATTGTATGATAGAAAAGTAATAAACAGCAATAAATTGATATAAATAAATAAGAATAACTTTTCACTTTACGTGTGACGGTAGTCAAACGGCCAAGCCAGTTATTCTAACTAAGTTTGTGAAGTTAGGGCGTATAGAGTTAAGAAGCTGACTCTATCCGATCTGATAACTTTTTGACAGTTCTAGGAATATGGTCTCTTCTTGGCAACATTTTACATGAAAATGTTTTTGCTGGGATATATCTTACGTGAAAGCATTTTACAAAATGTAACCAGAACATTTTAAGTTTTCGAACGATGCAACGGACAATACAATAAATGCCATTTCGCAGCGATAAATCTGGATAACAGAGCGACCTTTTTAGTGCATTCCAAACCTGAGGCTCGTACGAGTACCTATCCGGGAAATAAACTTTTTGTTCAAAGTTTTAAAACATCGCACGTTGTACGAAAACCACGGACCGGGATAGAGAAAATAAGACAAGTGTTTTAGACCTGATGCCGTAATGTCTAGTGCGGGGACGCTTGCTATAGGGAACGTGCAGTAACTATAGGCGGCAGCACTAAAGCAACAGAAGCGACACTATGCGGACAGAAAAAGAAACTTATCAGATCTGTCATCGTGCTATCAAGAATGTAAACAAGAATCAAAATAATTTTATATCATGATTAAAATTACAAAATATGGGTTTAGATCAATTAATAATGATCGACTGCGTGACCAAAACGTATTAAAAGGTCAAAAGCTCTTCGAGGCTGGCTACGTGTTAGATGTTGAAGAGAAAACAGATGAGAAAAATGAGACAGTGATCATTGGTAAAATTGTAGCACAGACAAAAATTTCCATTGTTTACGACGTGAAAATAACGTAAAATATTTTCTGAATGACGTTTTCATTTATTAAATGTATTATGTTTTCAAAGTATACGTTTTATTCATTCTATTTATGTATGTTTTCTATATTTGTATATATTTTTGTGGATTGTTTTCTTCACCAGGGAAAATTGTAGGAACATAATGATGGATGTGTAGGATTCTCTGATTTTTTTGTTGCCAATGAAGTGAGCACTTCATATTGTTGTATTTTTAGGTGAAAGCCAATCATTCCAATTTTTGCTGTAAACAGATTTAAAGGTTATGTTTACATAAAAAGATTACAAATTAAAAATTTAGTTATTTTCACTAATAATATCATTGGAAATCTTAAAATGCTTTTAAATCTCATACTTACGTATGTTTCTTTACTACGTTTATCCACTTTTGCCGTTTTTCACATAACCATGGCGTGTGAGTACTATTCCTTGGAAAGTAGTAAAATTTTACCCCATTTGATTTACTATGTTTTTTGATGTGTTGGTACATCCAGTAATGCAACAATACATTATGATTAGCTACATTATATGTATTTTCACTCATAAAATTATGTTTATTTACTCGCATTGTAAATGTCAAATATTGACTGACATGGTAAAACATTCAAATTGAAGGCACCAGTTGGCAGCACCGTCGATGTGCACGTTCCCTATTGCATTCACTATTTCTTTCTGTCAAGCGGTATAAGATGGTAACAGAAAAATATGGTGGATACGATGGCAAAAGCGCCTGCACGTTAGGCAAATACGGCTTCTGGTTATTTGGACATAGAATTGACGGTGGTATGCCATCATCCCTGTTGTATCTATGTATGTTAATTGGACCATCTGTTTTAATCTATTCATTTCTTTTTTACTTGTAAAAGTTGCCTGGAAAAGATTGATCGAAAACGAGAAATCCTCCTAATTACCTTGTATCTTCACAAGCTTTTAATTAACTTGCAATGATTGTTTGTACATTTGTTTAGGTCAAATTTTGAAAGTTAAATTACACCAACTTAGGGATCGTATTCACTTGTTTTTTTTTTAAACGCCTAGGTACAAGTACAGCGCACAACAATATTAATTTTTCATAATTTATGATAAGGGGGGGGGGGGATTTTCATAGCAAAAACAAAACGTCAAGAAGGGTTGACTATTGTATTTTATCGACTATCGATGATTAATCGTCATTTAGCACGACAAGTTTTAGGTTATGAAATTACACATCACCATGATGATTGATGACTATTTCCTCCGTGGATGTCACAAGAAGCGACTAAGAAAACTGCCTACCCCTTTTAGGAATACAGGCGTGATTTTATGTACCTATTATACTGTATTTCATGTGACAATTTTGCCAAAAATCGTTGAAGTGGACCCTACTTTGCCCACTTTGGATGACGACTTTGGATATCAAAGTTTAATCGCTTGAAACACGAAAATCGCTAAAACGCGTGCAGCGCTCGCCAACCTTTTGACGTGCACTCTGAATATTTTAATCTTTTGTGAAGCGCCCGTTAAATAGTGCGAGACGACGGGATTCGATTCGGTCGCCATTTTTGATTTTTCCAATGAAATACGCTGAGAGGGACAATATGCTTGGGCTTTTTTGCAATGTAGCTGAAAACGTTGCAATTTGTGAAAGTTATTTAAAATATAGCTCTTTTTAGGGTTCCGTAGTCAACTAGGAACCCTTATAGTTTCGCCATGTCTGTCCGTCTGTCTGTCTGTCTGTTTGTCTGTCCGCGGCTATGCTCAGAGACTGTTTGTACTAGAAAGCAGTAATTTGGCATGAATATTATATTAGTCACGCCGACAAAGTGGTTAAATAAAAAAAACTAAAAAAATTTTTTTTAGGGTACCTCCCATAGACGTAAAGTGGGGGTGATATTTTTTTCTCGACTAATCCTATAGTGTGGGGTATTGTTGGATAGGTCTTTTGAAACCATTGGGGGGTTGCTTACATGATTTTTGTATTCAGTGATTGGTTTGCGAAATATTCAACTTTAAAGTGAAAAATTTCATTAAAATCGACCGTCCCCCCCTCTAAAATCTAAACTGTTGGGTGGAAAAATTTGAAAAAATTCTAAATGGTAGTAAATATATTTAATTTACAAGGAAAATTATAGCGGCTAAGATTGCTTGGGAATTATTTGTAGTTTAAGAGTAAATAGTAGCCTAAGGCATTAAACATACCGTCATTACTTTGAAAATCTCGTATCTCAAATCAGCATGTAAACAAAACTGAACCTTGATATGCGCGTAATAAAGTTCAGTTTGCCAGATTAACGATTTTGAGATATGAGCTTTTTTCAAAGTATTGACGATACCTAACTTGGAAGATTCCGTACACATACGAAATCCTTAGAAAAATATTACTTGATTTTTTCGTAATGGCTACGGAACCCTATCTTGGGCGTGTCCGACACGCTCTTGGCCGGTTTTTTTATTTTTTGGTTCATTCCAGTTCTGGGCACAAAACAATAATGTGACAAGCTGCCTTTATATACCTATATAATTTTTAAAATATGTTTTGGGCTGGCATATTATGAAAAAAAAAAAATTTCAAATTTGAAAATTTTTCTGTCGCGTGTGTGAACGTAATACCTTACGTTAAGTACCTTACCTTAAGTTACTACCGTAACGGGCTATTTTCCGCAACTCGACGTCTCTGTGCGCCTGGTTTGCGTAACTGGCTGTAGGCACTATTGGTGTCAGCCCAACTCCATAAGGAAGCCTAGCAGACCAAAGGGTCTGAACTTAAAGAAGTTGCCGACGACTTCCTGGTGCGACCTCGGTGTCCCGAGGTGTAGTGCCCTGTAGCTTGCCACACCAGCGCATTCCAGTAGGATGTGTGAGGCCGTTTCTTCTGCCTCCATGCACGCAAACCATGTCATGTCCAGTTAGAGCCCCGACCAGTAGTCGGAGCTAAGTTCTCCCATAACCGCGAAGCTTGCGGGATAATCCGGGGTTGATCTTCGGAAGAGCTCCCCTGGTCTGCCTGGTGTGTGAACGTATAAAAACATAAGACATAAGTAAAGCTTTGTTGGGAACTATACTTTCAGCTGGCACCAACAAGCACGGGTATGTATTACAATACCGAAGTACGAAAGACCGAATGTATTAAATCATCGAAAGGGTCAAAAGACAGACTCGATTTTTTTCTGAAACCGTAAACTTCTCAGAATTTATTAATACGGCATCATACAAAACCCATTAGGTTAGGTTAGGTTTGTTTTATAACAATCTTAAAAAGTTAACGGTTTCAGATAAAAATTGTGTCGGTCTTTTGACCCATTCGATGTTTTAATACATTCGGTCTTTCGTACTTTGGTATTGTAATACATACCTACCAGCACAGCCGTGTTCTCTCTCTCTTTCTTTCTCTTCTCAATTTCATAACGATTATTTGATATTACTTAAAGACGAACTTTATTGACCGTGTAAACTACAGATCGGTTTAACTTAGGTTTACTTTATTTTATAACAATCCTATAAAGTTTACAACTTCTTACAAAATGTAACGAATTTTGATGCAAATTATGAGAATTTCCCTCATTGTTATTTTCAACAAATATATAATGTCAGATGCAAATGAGCTTATAGGACCGAAATTACCGCTTGAATTATTTTACTTTCTGCTATAGTCGCATAGCCGCGACCATAGGCTAGTTTCATTAAAAAGTTCCGGAAACGTGATTAAAATACATTCACGACAAAATAAAAAACGATGCAATAAAGAAACAAAATGTTCTTTCATTTTATACTTGAAGAAAATTTTCCATCTAGTTCCCAATTTCTGCATACTTGCCTTTCTGTCTTTTGCAGTGTGCGAAACAAATTGTTTCGTGCATCTAGGTATGCAATGTCTTGCATGGGAGGCACTCACACGTGCTGTATGGGGATTATTTTTACTACAGAAAAGATGCATAAGGGTACTTACTAATATAAAGAAATATGAAAGCTGTAGAACATATTTCTCGCTAACTTCATTTTACGAGTACATCCTAGAAAATTTGATTCGAAACACAAAACTTAACAATAAACCTCAAAACCTTTACAAATAAGAGCATAACTTTCGCCTTAGGCATAAATTTGCTACGGCCGTTCCTGCTTGCTAAATAAAAAATAACTCACACAGGCCCACATGCAATGGCTATAAGAATTGTTAACAAGATTCGTAAGTGTTTATTGGAGGAAGAAAACCATAAAACTACTGTAAATAAACTTAAAATCTCTTAGAAAAATTCCCATATTCTCTACAGGAGTTCATGAAATAGTGAATTCTTCGGGGTTTACATTTATTGAATGATGTATAACAATGTAATACTTAAATAAAAATGTGTTTAATAATAATAATAGATGCTTAAAAATATATGTATATTGCTGCGCCCTAGTAGGGTTCATGTTTTTACTGGCTAGAATATCTTGTAAATACCATGGTTGCAATTAATAAATGAGTATGAGTATTTTCTTACGATCAGTCAGTGACCTTGTCAGTGATCAATCATTGATTTCCGATCGTTTGGATTCCTTGTTTATGCGAAAGGACGTAGGTTCTCTTTGTGTGTTCTATAACATCTACCACGGCGGGATCGTTCCGCCATCGCACTTCCCGCCGAAAGTCTAAGGGCCTACGCTAGCTGACGCGGATGACCCGGAACGGACGCCCGTTGTGCGCGCGTCTAATAAGAAATTGTATGAACAGCGCTAAGTGGCTTTACAGAAGGCGTTTGATACCGTTTCTCTCCCCATTCTTGTGCGTAAGCTGGAACAAATTGGAATCAGAGGCATAGCATTGGATTTGCTAAGTGACTACCTTCATGGTCGAACTCAAAGAGTAAAGATAGGTGATGTGGTGAGCCGTGAAGCAGCTATCACTTTCGGTGTCCCGCAGGGAAGCGTGCTTGGCCCCACCCTATTCCTTATTTATATTAGTGACCTGACTGGCCTGCAACTGGGGAGTGGCAGCGTTTTCTCCCATGCTGATGATACTGCTTTAGTCTTTGAGGGTAAAATGTGGGAGAGTACGTTCGAATCTGCAGAATTGGAACTCAAGGCGGTGTCATCTTGGCTCAGGGATAACCTCCTTACTCTTAATATAAGTAAAACTAACTACATATGTTTTTCTAAATATTTAAGTTCACAGCCTTGTAGTAGTCTTAAATTAAGGATACATAACTGTAACCAGTCTTGTTCTTTCAATTTCACGCGGGCTCGTGCGACGGATTGTACGTAGATTTTAGACCCGCGAGCGGGCGCACGCGGCGAGCGTCCGCGTCAGCTAGCGTAGGCCCTAAGTTCCACCGTCACTATCTCGATGATTGGCAGTCTACCACTGTAAGTTTTCTTCGGCACTTCCTGCCACGTACGGTGAAACTGTGGAACCAGCTTCCGGCAGCAGTGTTTCCAGACAACTATGACATCGGGGCTTTTAATAAAAGGGTTTATACTTCCTTTAAAGGCCGGCAACAGATTAGTGACTGTCTTTGAGTTGTTGATATTTATGGGCGGTGGTGATCGTTTTCCATCAAATGCCCCTCTTGCGCGTTTGCCTCCCTCTTATAGTAAAAAAAATAAAAAAACCAGTAAGGGCACAATGGGCCCGTGCCTTAGGTCTCCAGCCTCACGATGATTTTATTTTTATTTAACTTTCTAATTTGTTTTTTTGCTGTCAATGTCATTCCCTCTTTAGGTTAAAATCTATGCAATAAGAGTGCTGTGCTCTTACAGTTGCATGTATAAAATATGTGAAAAACTCAGAGGTGCGAGCCGGGATTTGAACCCTCTGCTTTAGAGGCTTCACAATCAAATATGAGGGGATAAAAAACGTTTAGAAACATTGGTAAATTAGATTATTAAATCAAACCAGCACGTGTGGCGTAGACTCAAAACTAAAGGCGCCTTCTTATGGCGACCGCAAACACTGTGTGAACGTTTTGAATTGTTTTCTAGAGAATTCTACGTGTAAATGCTTGGGATTTTGAGCAGATAGTGACCAAGTGTTAGAAACTTACGGTGTATAATGTTCGCTTAAAAATAAGATTGTTTTCTTTGAGACCACGGTTCTGAATAAGTATTGAAAATGAATATATATCGAATGTATCAAAATTGTTCTATAGGTCTCGCTACAAGAGTTGAGGCGAAAAGAACACACACACACACACACACACACACACACACACACACACACACACACACACACACACACACACACACACACACACACACACACACACACAGCTACATAAAGTAATGATTGCAAAAAAGTAGTGAATGAATGAAATGAGTGAGTGAATTAAAATGTGAGTATATACATAATTATAACCTTTATTTTTAACATCATAACCTATTTTTGAAATAAAACAATTTGAAACTGATAAAAAATATTCGCAACAAAAGAATCGGTATTTTATAAATAGCGAAAAATATGCTTATCAGATTTAAATAAATTAAACCAAAATGTTTTATTTTCTGTTTTGTTTAAACAAGAAATATTTTCCTAGATAATTCTTAATGAAATAGGTTGAAGAAATTTTTTATCAATTTTGCAATTCACTGTTGAGTCTGTTGAACTTGCTATTATCGGTACGAACAAAATTCAAAATCCCGCTGTTGATATCGACATGATATTATTATGTTGTTGTGTGCGTGACCTTACCTCTCGCGGCGTTACCTATAAAACTTATATTCAAATCCAAACATGTTTCATTTGATAACCACTGAAACTAAACTATACGATCCGTTGTAGCGAGACGATGGTACAAGCAGGCACACGATGTAATGAACAGTCACAAAAGAGACTGCCTGAGGGCGTCAGTCAACTGGGGCCCACAATAATTGCTCCCCAAGCCTGGCTTCAAAGGAGAGCCGTTTAAATGTTTTATTGCCAAAAACGGTTTTGATTTCGAAGAGGTTTTTGTTAAGTCATTTAGAGCCACTTGCACAATCTAGGTTTAAAAACCGGCCAAGTGCGAGCCGGACTCGCGCACGAAGGGTTCCGTAAAATTATCTATAAAAAACGAGCAAAAAAAATCATGTTTGTTGTATGGGAGCCCCTTAAATATTTATTTAATTCCATTTTTTAGTATTTGTTGTTATAGCGGCAACCAAAATACATCATCTGTGAAAATTTCAACTCTCTAGCTATCACGGTTCTCGAGATACAGTCTGGTGACAGACGGACGGACGGACGGACAGCGGAGCCTCAGTAATAGGGTTTGGTACCCTTTGGGTAGGGAACCCTAAAAAATAAATCGTTCCACCTGGATCTTGGAAATCATAATTGATGATAGTTCTATATATTTTGGGATTACTCATCCCTGGGTTAGCGTTTAACTCGGAGTTATAATAGTTAACTCTGGTCAGTGCAAGGCCGCCTTTAGGAAACACATACTCATACATACTTTTTTATTTTTAACCCCCGACACAAAAAGAGGGATGTTATAAGTTTGACCGCTATGTGTGTGTGTGTGTGTGTGTCTGTCTGTGGCATCATAGCTCTTAAACGGTTGAACCGATTCGGATGCGGTTTTTTTTATTTGAAAGCAGGTTTCTTAGCGATGCGATGGTTCTTAGACATGTTTTATTAAAATTTGTTCAGCCGTTTCAAAGTGGTCTTTTGTTACCTGCGGAAGAGATTTTAGATGCAAAATAGGCATTTACTTTATTTTCAAAGTATGTGTACTAAATTGCGTCGGGGGTTTTAAAAATTTTTAATTTATCGTTATTGACATTTTGATGAAATAGGTTTATAATTTAAATAAAACTATAACATCAGGGCTTTCAAAAAAAGAGTTTATACCTCTTTTAAAGGCTGGCAACAGATTGGTGACTCTCTTTGATTTTATTGATATTTATGGGCCGAGCTGATCATTTCCCATCAGATGAGCCGTTTGCTCGTTTGCCTCCCTCTCAAAATAAAAAAAAAACTGGAGCCATAACAAGGTTAAGTTTAATATAATACTAATAGATCTACTACCCACCTTAAATACATGAGGAACAGTTTTTTGAGGCGAGCTTGTCGTAGCGCGAACGGCGTTGCGGAAGAGCTGGCTGGATATCGATAATTCAACTGTAATCTCTCTACGGCGAGGCAACGGTTGACTGGGAGGTGGTTTGATTGAGCGTGCTTACTATCTAGGTATACTATAAAGGATTAGGTACGTTACTAAATGTAAAGAAACTCCATATTATGCGACTAAACTAAAGAGTACGTCGAAAATGTGACGCGTGAAAGTCAATTACAAATATTGCATTTGGCTGGTTAACCCGACGCCATAACTTTTAGTCGTGCTGTCAGCTGTTTGTTTACATTTAGTAAAGTACTTAAACCTTTATTGTATAGTCACTGCTATTTATTAACATTGTGTCTTTTGTATAAAAATGAGTTTTGCTATCGTTTTTAAGGTTCCGGTACCCAAAGGGTAAAAGCAGGACCCTATTTTTAAGACTCCACTGTCAGTCTGTCTTTCTGTAACCATGAACCGTGATAGCCAGACAGTTGAAATTTTCACAGATGATGTATTTATGTTGCTGCTATGACAGCAAATACTAAAGTTTTTTCAGCGTTTTTAACTAATGTATAATGACATTCAATAGGTAATTAAAATGTTCACCGGTTATGTATTACTGTGGCCGCTATACCTAACAACAACTAATAAAAATACATTTAAATTTTATATTTAGGGTACTGAATAACCAACGTAAAATGAAGGAGCAGCTTAGGGTTATGCTAACACTGGATTATTTATTGTTGGCGTATAGGTATTTTGGCATACCTAAAAATTTGTACGAAACCCTCGGCGCGCGAGTTCGACTCGCACTTGGCTAGTTTTTTTATCTAAGTTTGCGGCGCATTTTTGCGACTACGCGCGCACTTTTTGTTATTTATGATATTTGTTTGTGTTTGTGACATCCAATAAATGGCTTCTGTTTAACCTAGGTAAGTAGGTACCTACCTACTCTTTAATCTGTAGCCGTTGGTTCTCCGAAAATAAATAAATAAGCTTGCCTCGATGTATCAAGGCAATTAAAGTATCAAATTAATAGACCCATTTTGTTACGTTACCTGATTTTTTTCGGTATTTCCCTTCAAAATTAACCGCAGTAATCGTCAAACCGTCCCTTTAATAAAGTACCTCCCAATTACTCCGCGACCCGAGTTTGGCCTTATCGAAGCCTCTATGCAAAGGGTTCATTCATAACTGAACTTCATTAACCTCTCCTTTTTTTGTAAAAATGTAAAAGTCAATCTAAAACATCGTAATGAATGTGTTAACAGAGTTTCTATTTCGAAGTATGCGTATGCGTATTTATAAAAGGTATTAATACCTACGGAGCACAGACTTGGTCTTTAACCAAGGCTCAGTAGTCCAAGTTAATTAGCCGCAGCTTTCTAGGTATCCGAAGGGCTGATAGAATCAGAAGTAGGTACCGATCTGCGCTCTAGAACTCAAATTGTCAATGTGAGGATAAAGACAGGCAATCTCAAATGAGACTGGGCGGCACATGTCTGCTGAATGCATAAGGATCGCTAGGCAAAAATCGTCACCGATTAAGTTCCATGTGACATGGACTGGAGCAAGGACAGGCAGAACGGAGATGGCGGGACGATTTGCAATGTTGACCCGTTTGGAAAGATTTTGGGAAGGATAGAAACGGGTAGAAAGAAGAAGGGAAGGTCTTTGCTCGGCCGTGGGACGTCTAAAAGACTATTAAAAATATGTATCTATTATTATGTAGGATACTTCTACAAACGTTTCAACCGCTATTAGTTTCCTGTCTCATATATGAAATGAGCTAGATTGAACGGAAGGTTCCCGAAAAACATTACAATGTGCTTGCGGTACAGCATAAATGGATTAAAATTTCATGCAAACTGTAGCTCATTTCTTCAATATGTGATAGGAAACTGATAGTAATTGTAACGTTCGTAGACCCCATATGTATTTTCAATATCGTAGTTACAATAAAAATATAAGAGTCCTGTTATTTTTGACCGAACGAACGTGAAAACGAAACGCCAGCGTAATGTTTTCGCATGTCCAGCTGTCCAGCTGTCCGTTCTCTACTGTTAGCAGATTCGATAGATATATGAAATCCTTTTGTCGATCCAGTCTATGGATTTTTTTTTTCAAAAAAAGCGATGTTATGCGGTCTTAAAACATAAAAAAACGACTCGTTATTTTCAGTTCTTTGGCTCCTGTCTTTTTTGTGTGTGTCAAATATAGTTTTCATAATGTTGTTTAGAATCAGTCATCATCTTCATTTCAGCCGAACGACGTCCACTACTGAACATAGGCCTCCCCCAAGGCATGCCAAACAGATCGGTCCTGCGCCTCCTACGCATCCAACGCGTTCCCGCAACCTTAACCAGGTTGTCGCTCCATCTTGTTGGAGGCCTATGTACCTACATAGGGTATTAGTAGTGTTGTTGTTTTTCTGTGTTTCTTTGTGGTGTACAATAAAGTTTAATTGTATTGTATAGTATTGTTGCATTTACTTTGCGGATGTTCTTATCAATCAAACTCCGCACCCAAGCTTTATGTGGTTTAATTGGCAAAATAGAAGATGTTAAACCAAGAAAACCACCATCACCGTAAATATGAATCCGGACACGTCTTTTGTCTACTCTATGAAGCATCATCAGCGGTTTTCGATCCTAACTGCAGACATGCATGAGAAAGTATATTTTTAACGCAAACGTAGCTATTTTGCATGATTAACCCCACTTCGCGATGGAGCAAAATAAGTATTCCGTTTATTCTAGTTATGCATTATTAAAATTAAAGAAAAACAAACTAAAACTCAGGTTCCCAGCTCTATTATACGCTACTTACCAAGAAATCTTGCATGAACGCAAAAACACTGAATAGCCTGTGCAGTCCAGACATGCAACTGAATCAAATATCGCCCATGCAAGCGTTAAAACACTTTAATACCACGCCATAGAGCCAACCTGAGTTGTCAAAGATACTATATTCAGACTCCCTTTAGTGTCCTTTCAGCCAGTCCTTTTTAACCCAAGGCGCAATTACAGCTAACATGCCCTGGGGTTACGTTTTAGGGTTCTGTATTTTTAAATACTGTATAAATCTAGACGTTACTTTGCGGAGTTCCATCACTACATAGTATAAAACAAAGTCGCTTCCCGCTGTCTGTCTGTCCCTATGTATGCTTAGATCTTTAAAACCACGCAACGGATTTTGATGCGGTTTTTTTCAATAGATAGAGTGATTCAAGAGGAAGGTTTATTATGTATAATAAATGCATAATTGCACCTGTGCGAAGCCAGGGCGGGTCGCTAGTATTAAAAAAAATGGAATACTTCATTAGCTCCTTCGGGAAGTAGTGAGGCTAAATCATGCAGCCCACCGCATTAGCACGCTGAAGTGGCAATGGGCAGGCCATATAACCCGAAGAACCGATAACCGTTGGGGTAGACGAATTCTTGAGTGGAGACCACGGATCGGAAAACGTAGCGTTGGACGTCCTCGGACACGGTGGAGCGATGATCTTCGCAAGGCGGCTGGCAAGAGCTGGATGAGAGTGGCCGAGGATCGTGCTCAGTGGCGTACCATGGGAGAGGCCTATGTCCAGCAGTGGACGAACATAGGCTGATGATGATGATGATGATACGCTGGAAAAAAAATGCTTTTTCATGGAATTTTTCTACCTTTCCTCCGCGTAAAAAATGAAATCAACTAACGCAAACGTAACTTAACCCACAACCAATAAAAGCACCACCAGCACAAACAAAGATATGGACACGTGTTTCGCTTCTCTCCGAAGCATCATCAGCGGTTGTCGATCCTACGACACTCGATCGAAGAATGAGGTCGCTCAGAACAATGCTTTATATATTTTTATTATGATTATCATTTATTATGAGAGGGAGGCAAACGAGCAATCGGGTCATCTGAGGGGAAATGATCACCACCGCCCGTCAATGCAACCTTTAATGGAAATAAGAACTCTTTTCTTGAAAGCCCCGATATCGTAATTTTCTGGAAACACTGCTGTCTGATGCTGATTCCATGATTTTACTGTATGTGAACATTTTGCCTGTTATTCAAAAACCATAGTAGCCTAGCGGTTTGACATAAGCAGAGGGTTGTGAGTTCAAGGCCGAGCTATTGCATCTCGGAATTTACGTGCGAATTTAGGTCCCGGGTTCGATTTCCGGTCGGGGTAGATGTCTGTGTAAAAAAAAGTAGGTATGTGGTTATCTATACATATAAGTGTTTATCCGTTGACTACTGCCCATAGTATAAGCTTGGCTTAGTTTCAGACTTAGTCAATTGCTGTCAATCGTCCCATGGTTTATTTATTTATACCTAAGTCTATTTTTTTACCTTTTAATTTTCTGCGTAACTTTTTTTATGTTTTTTGTTCAAATGTCACATTCTCTCGTCTTGTTTTTATATTCAAACCCATTTTGGCACCGTCACGTAAAAAAACAATTTTTAATAATGCACAGGGAATTTAAACGATTTACTACGGAACCGCAGTCACTGCACCAGTTCACACCCGACAAAGTTCTTTAGAGATTTTCACCTTTTATTCTGCACGTCGTAAAGAGTCTGCGTTATCCAGTTTTTGTTGGCAAAATACTACTTTTTTCCTTTTAAAAGTCCCATTTTACGCGTCTGACAAGGAGATAAACGTCAGTTTGACTGTACAACGTGACGTGATGTCTCGTTTAAGATCTACTTGTATGTTAAACTAGTCATAGTTGGCTAAGTTTTACTTCATCAAATGTACTGAACTGAAACCTTACCAAAACCTTACCAAATCCTTATGGACCTCCGCAAAGTAACGCCTGATTCAATAAATTATTTATCAAGTGTTGTTCGCAACTTTGACGTGGCAGTTTAAAAACCTAGTTATGCTAATAATCAGGTAGCCTTCTACTAGAAACAGAAATTCTGAAATTTGTTGCAGTAGTTCCAGAGAGTAAACATACATTATTTTAAATAAATGGGTCACGTTTTACTGCTTTTTTTTCGTCATTACCATCTCAACAAATATTGTTAAAAAAGATGATTGTCAGAGGTAACTTTTTATAAAAACACTAAACCGAGGCTGGAGGTATGTATACGTAGTTTGATCAAAGTTGTTGCAACTTGTTCTTCCGTTGTGGTAATAATCTTTGGATGGTAATGACGTTTGACCCGAGTGGTCAAAACGATCAAATATTTACACAGTTTACAACTCTGTAAGACTAAGATAGAAAATAACGTATTATCAATTATCCAATTAGGCATACGAGTTTGCTGCCAATGGTTAAATTTCCAATGCAAATGTGGGTCACCGACTACATTAGATCTAAATCTATTAAATATTAACACGAACCCCATAAATCTAGTATTATGGCGGCAGCGATCCAGAACATCGAGTATAAATTTATTGGAACCCACCCTAAGTTATATGTGGGTGAGAATCTAATCCAAGTTATAGCATTTATGTGTTTCAGTTCAGTTCGGTACGCGACTGGAATTTCAAGTGAGGATCGATTTATGTGATCGGCTGTTATGGCTTGTTTTCAATTAGTTTTAAGTGATATGGCTGCGTCGGAATTGGGTACGCAGGTGTGAGGAGTGTGTCCGTGTTGCCTGTGGATAAAATTGTGTGAGCAATCGATATGAGTCTGTTTTTAATTTAAAGTAGTGAGAGTGTGTCAAATAGACTAATTTTTGGTGACCATAGTATTAACCGATCCGACCGATCTTGTTTAATGAGAAAATCACTATGACACTTATTGTCAGAGAACGGTCTGCGGCAAGTTAGTAATCAAATGGTTTTAGACTGGATGTTACCAAACTTTTATTCCGAGAATAACGCTTACTCTCAGATAGTAATGTCAAACCGCCATATTGATTTGACATTACTATCTGAGAGTAAGGGTTTTTCTTGGAAGAATAGTTTGGTAAAATCCAGCCTTAGAGTACTTACTGGAGCCAATGTTAAAAAAAAAATAACTGACTGAAAAAAACCATGTACTTAGGTTAGGTAGATGACTAGGTCCACTCTTGCTGGCTCGTGTTGAGACACCAACTTCAAACAAGTTCATGTTTGGAGTTTGTTATTTTTTTTTATTTCTTGCTTTTTAGTATCACTATATAATATAAATTACAATGCTTAATACCAAAACAAACAAATCAAACAAATCAATCGAATTGATATTTCCCTATTTTTATTAAGGTTGATTCAAGATAACAATAAATTCTACCTTTTTAGATTGATTTAATTACGTGATTACGTTGATGAAAAATATGCATGCGATTTACTTGATTGTAAGAAATACCGTAGCTTGCGGACGCTTGCACTCCACGAACTCGCCGGCCGGCCGGCCAGCCTTTTAACAACCCATACACTCCTATCTTGAAGAATTCTATACTGTAGTCACTTATCCCAAGAAAACCTTGTCAGGGCTCATTCTACAAACGGACAGAAAAAAAAATATAACTGACTTTACATTTAATTATCATTACCGTGTTAATTACCATGTTTCTATTTAGTTACTTTGGTAATAGCCAAAACCTTTGACTACGGTTAGCATAAAATCGGACATCATGGAGAACCTGACCGGAAGACCTACATTTGTCCAGCCATGCATGTCTTCAGACTGATATTATGATGGTTTAACGTCAGCTGAAATCATCATCATCACCATCTTAGTCTACATACGTCTCACAGGTCTCCTCTCAAAATGACAAGGCTTGGGCCATAGTTCCCACGTGGGCCCAGTGTGAATTTGAAACTCCACACACACCACTGAATTTCTTCTCAGCTGTGTACAGGTTTCTTTGCGATGTTTCCCTTCACCATAAAGCTCATGCTGAAATATCCCAGATCAATCTAAAATCATCTGCAAAACAACGGGACACCTAACTCGCCTCGCTATAAAACCTCACCTCTAATAATAACCAGCCATAATTGCCTTTATTCCTCACTCCATAATCTCGGTATTTCCACGTAACGCGGCCATTTTTCATCCCCCGCTGACCGTGGGGACCGCTTTACTTTCAATAAGGACCCCGATAAGCTGGTCGAAGAAAAAGTGCGCATGTTGAGATGTGATTTAGATATTTAGGAGTGGAAATAGTGATACAATCGTAGTTGGTAGAGCTTTGGAGAGCTATGACTGGAATGGAATAAAGAGGTCCAAGTGGTCTTAAACCTTAGTAGTAATTTATTGAGTCAGGCGCTTCTGTGCGGAGTTCCATATTAATGAACTGAAACAATTACTTGGCTCACCCGCAACCTTACGATAGTTACGTTTATGTAAGAAATGCGTGTCCATGCCGTTCCTCCACCTCCACTCTGTAGGAACGCACACAAATCACACAATCCCAACTATCACCACCACCTAACTATACTAACGCGTTTGAGCTCATCTTCAGAGTAGGTACCTACCATAACCGTTCGTTTGTCACAGTTTAGGTTTAGGCCTTGCGGAGAGGAATTAAAACATAAAAAACAAGTCTAGACGTTTATTAGAACGCTAACTGTGAACAAGCAAGAGACTAGAGAGGGTCGTAGGTTTTAAGCACTTGAGTGGGATACGCTTTCCCCGGACAGACACTGCCCTGGATTCAGGAGACCGTAGGACGCGCTGCGGGCGTCGCAGGTGGAACTTCAAGGTCGTTTGCTGTGTTGCAGAGCTGAGGCCAGGGTGCTTCAGGGCTCGGAGTGTGCTGATGGCGTGGAGCCAAGAGGCGGAGACTGCAGTATCGTTCGGCGGTTTAACCCCGACTTGGTTGCCCTGGAATTTGGTTAATGTCAGCAGGGGCCCATACAATTGCTCTGTCCACCGGCCCAACGTCCATAACGGTCCCTGACCATAGGTCCGAATTTAAACGCTGGCTGTGTGGCAGAGCAATCATACGGAATTTACAAAAGGAGAAAGATGAAGCTAAATGTAATACAAAAGAATAAAATGATTTAGTGAAAACGAAAACTGTTCTTTTTTTGAAATTTAAATTTGAACTAACTGAAACTGCCTAACGGTCTAAGAAGTTTAAACCTAATTTACAATAATGCAGACCGTTGGAGTTAGCTAGGTAAAGAAACAGGAGATAGTAATAGAATAATTTTGTATATAGAAAGCTAGAAATAAACACATAAGATTAGACAAGGTAAAATGTTGATATTTGCTTTTGGAGAGAACTTACCAATATCGGGCAGAGTATCCACTGGGCTGATTTATTTTGGTAGTATAGGTAGACTGTTTTCTTGACAGTGGTGTTCAGATTCAAAATGTGCCAAATTTTTTGGCGGCACTGGGTTTTAAAGACAAAATTAGGTCACGCCCCTCGAGATAACGCTAACCGTAATTTGTGTGATGTGTTTTGACAGTTCGTGCCACAGAGAAGACTCTGCGCAACAAAACGATGTACTTAATATATTTGGCCTTCCTCATTATTTAATTAATTAAATATTTAGGAAAGACAAGAGCCCAGATTTTGTCCGTATTTACTTAATTATATTAAATAAATACGTCCAAAAAATCATAGCAGCGGAAAGTTTGATAATAGCGCCATCTAGTGCTCGCGGGGTAAGGCTCGTTGCATTGAATCGAACTAACTTCGTTAGGATATTGTTAATTAAGTCCAAAAACAAAACCAAAGAATTATATTGTCCCAATTGCATTGTGACAGTACCTCCCTCTCCGCGGAGGATTTTTTCGTCTTAGCGAAAAAATCCGCCTGAGAAAAATCCCTAACGTAACACATTCAAAATAACCTATCAATCCTATCATACTTCCTAACATACTTCATTCATTCAACCTAACACAGGCAGGTCTGCCGTTTAAGACACTGCAAGACCCTACGCTACGAGAAAATGGCGAGATGGTAAAGAGGTAGTAATTAGGAGACACAGCCGCCAATCTAGACAAGGGTTGCCAACCGCCCTTATAAGATTATCCAGCACTACGCGCAAGGTTTAGCTGCCTGGCCGCGCAACGCTAGATATAGCTTTCATTAGGCATTTTTAAGGAGTTGAAATTAGTAAAGACCGCTCCGGCAAAGGCTTTGGATTAAGACTAGCATTGGTAGTGAAGTAATTGTGTCGACCTAAGGAACTAGTGTACGTAAACAAAGCAACTAGATTTTTTATAACTTAGAGATAAATAATATTAAACACGGGAACCATGTGTATAGTTTATTCCTAACACGCGGCTAGTAAATGTTAAATTTAAGTAGTTAACTATAATTAGTGCGTCACACTCTGTCGAGGTAGACGCTAAGGTAGTCACAGCGATCACGAACGAGTCGATGCGTTTTCATTTTAAAACTAGATTAAAACATACAGAAGAGTATTTTACGAGTAGGCGCAAAATATTTATAAGTAATGTTAAGTCGTTGACCTTGCTATGCAGTAGCGTTGTTTAAGGTAAACAAACTTGACGATACGATTGAGAACATAAAACAGGGTAGTTAGCGCAGCGCGACAATTACTGCCACCCTCTTTTTTAACTTAAGGTATCATGGACCGAGCCCACGACATTAACGTAATAAGAGTGCAACGTTGTTACAATAATAAAAGTACATTTTATAATTATGATGAAAATTAAGTCTTCTGTGTAGGAATAGTACTAATTGTTGCTAAATCGTTCTTAACGAGGTTATTTATTCGTACGTTATTTAAAGGTTATGTTGAAGTTTATTACTATTTATTGCCTGGAGTTAATTTCAGATCCTTTATGTGCCATACGCCCAAATCCTTGCCAGACATATCTTGTAGTTCAAATATTAACGGTGACCTTTTCTTGGAAATACGGCATTTCATAAATTTAGGTGCAAGTTTTTTACTGAAATACTGCGACTTATCACTTAAATAAAAGGTTCGCTTCCATACAATGTCTCCTACTTCAAAGTTTGCAGGCTTACGTCGTAAGTTATAGCGACGCACATTCTTTTGGTGCGCGTAGTATAATGAGTGTTGCACTTTGTCGAATATATTAGTGAGGAAACCTGCATTCTGAGCGTAAACATCGCGTGGAAGGAATAATAATTCGTCGCCTAGGTCGTTTTCCAAATAGTGTGAGCCGCATGTCACGAGCTCCCTGCCGTGTACTAGAAATGCTGGTGTATAACCTGTGGTTTCGTTAACCGAGTTATTCATCGCAAATTGTATCCCAGGTAAATTAGTATCCCAAGACCTCTGGTCGTTTTCCACAAAGGTCGACACGCAGGTCAAGGCAGTTTTATTATATCGTTCGCAATCGTTTATATGTGGAGAATATTTTGCTGTGAAAAACTGGTTTGGGACCTTATATTTGTCTAGTAATACTTTTAATTCGCGACTAATAAACTGGGAACCATTGTCCATGTAAATAGTTTGTGGTACACCGTGCACCAAGAAAATCGATTCTTCTAAGTGTTTTACGACTATAGAGGCTGTGGCTTTCCTAACGGGAAATAAAAAACAATATTTAGAAAAACAACAGGTTACTACCAATAAATAACTGTTTCGTTTTCTGCTAACTGGAAGCGGGCCTACGAAGTCTATGGACAGAACCTGGAACGGTCTAGCACAGTGTTTAGGGCGGCCCATATGACCTAACGTTGCATGTGTAGGATGTTTGTAAGCTAAGCATGTATCGCAAGCAGATATAAATTTCGTTATGTCCTTATACATGCCTAACCAGTAATATTTAAGTGCTACACGGTGATAGGTTTTAAAGGCACCTAGATGACCGGCTGTAGGTTCTGCGTGATTTTCCTTTATGACCTGATTCCTTAATTCTTGAGGAACGACCTCTTTCCATAGGAACTCCGTAGTTAAGTTATTATTGGACTTAGTTAATCTATACAAGGAGTTGTTAACTACTTTTAGGTTAGGGTAACCTTGAGGCGTATTGATGCAACCGTTAAATAGATCGACGTACCATTTATCTTTTGAGGTTAAGTATGAATTAGCAATATTTATTGCAGACACCGGAACGGCTCTGGACAACGAGTCAGGAATGACATTGTCTTTTCCGCGACGATGTAATATTTCGAAATCAAAAGACGATAAACGAATACCCCAACGGGCTAGGCGGCCGGTAGGGTTATTAAGGGTTAAGAACCATTTTAAAGATGAATGGTCAGTATAGACTTTAAATGTTTTGCCGTTCTCCAAGTAGCAACGCCAATGTTCTAATGCCGCGAGTACGGCTAACGTTTCACGTTCCGTTACACTGTAGTTCTTCTCACAAGCTGTTAATGACCGACTCATATACGCCACTGGGTGTTCTTCGTTGTTAACGACTTGACAAAGCATAGCGCCGACGCCATAGTTACTCGCGTCCGTGTGTACTTCGAATGGCAAGTCGAAATTAGGGCATGAAAGAACCGGTGTTGTTACGAGGCAGTGTTTAAGTTTTTTGAACGACTCATTAGCTTCGCTGGTCCAAGAAAATGGCGGTGCGCCCTTTTTATTCGAAGTTAATTTGTTTAATGGACCAGCAAGCGTACTAAAGTTTGGTACGAAACGACGGTACCAGGAAGCAGTACCTAAAAATCTTTTTACGTCCTTCGGTGAAGTTGGTATAGGGTAGTTTACGATAGAATTTACTTTATCGGGATCGGTGCGTAAACCGCGCGAGTCTACTACGTAACCGAGGTATTTTAACGAGTCTCTAAAAAATTGTGATTTTTCGTAATTAATAGTGAGACCCGCTTCTTTAAGCTTAGATAGAACGCGTAAAAGTAGGGTCACGTGTTCTTCGAAAGAATTGCTGACGCAGACTATGTCATCCAAATAGCAAAAAACCTTCATTTCAAATTCAACTCCGAAAATTCTATCAACCAGTCGCTGCTGGGAGGCTGGAGCGTTAGTGAGGCCGAAGGCCATTGTTTTAAAACAGAAGGTACCTCGAGAAGGCACAAAGAATGCGGTTTTAGTTTTATCCGCGTTATCAATAGGAATTTGCCAAAAAGCTTTTGATAAATCAATACTAGATAAGAACTTAGCATCCCTTAGGTTATCTAAAATTTCTGAAATGTAAGGTAAGCTGTAGGCATCCTTTTTAGTTACTGAATTTAATTTACGGCTATCCAGACAGAATCTAGGTTTCCCATCCTTTTTATTAACAACGAGTACTGGAGATGACCACGCGCTTTCACAAGGCTCAATGACATCTAGGTTTAGCATTTCGTCGACCTGGTCGTTAACTATACGGAGCTTCTCAGGTGACATTCGATAAAAACGTTGACGAATCGGTTGAGCGTCTCCAGTATCGATACGATGTGTAATTAACGTAGTACGTCCGAGACCTTTTCTCTCGTAAGAAATATTATTAAATTGGGAAATGACGTTATCGGCTTGAATGCGCTGTGACTGACTCAACCCGGTGTACGACTGTAAGTTCTGAGTATCTGGGACCCCCTCTGAGTGCTTAGTAGTACACTCATTTACCCTAATACTATATAAATATTTAGGGCAAATTTTGAAAGCGCGCCAAAAGTCAACTCCTAGAATGAGTGAGGTCTCGATCCCCGGAACCACGTGAAACCTAATTGAGTGAGTCACACGCTCAAAAGTTACGTCGAGATCAAAATAACCTACACTCCTCAAATGTTGACCGCCAGCCGCGACTATCTGTATAGAATCATCGTCTGACATACGATGGCCTAATTTAATTAGATTCGTATGAAAGTTTCTTCCCATCAATGTTACAGCCGATCCAGAGTCCAAGAGACCAGATACCTCTAAACCACCTAAAGATATAGTAGCATAAGGTCGTGAATCCGATAAGGAAGGAGGGGGCAAAATAGTAGCTAAGTTATAAGAGTTAAAAAAGTTTCTTATGAAGTCTACCCACTTTAGCCAGTCGTCATTTTTATTAAAGTGGCTAGTATTCCGCCCCGCTACTAGTTTTTTGAATTGGGGTTTGTAGTTGATTGCGGTTGAGTAGTTTTAAAACATTGCGGACAGTTAGATGCATTGTAACCTGTCAAGCCACAACGGAAACACAGTAGTGTACGCGGAGCGCGACAAAGTCTTAAAGAATGTGCATTAGTGCGACAACGCGGACAGAATGGTTTATTATTATTATTATATTGTGAATTTAAAGCGCTGACGGGATAGTTAGATTTAAAATTGTGATGCGAACTCTTATTAGCGTTGTTACTTGGATACTGTTTAAACTGGGAGTGGTTATAAGAAACCGGTTTATTATAGGCAAATTCCGGAGCCAGAGTATCAGAATTAGGACGAGGTGGTTCTTTAAATTGAGACATTCGTGCGTGAACGATTTCATAATTGTGGCATCTTTCCCTTAGCTCGTCTACGGTTTCAATCATACCCGCAGTGGCTATAATGGTAGCATAGTAAGGCCGTATATTATGAAGAATTATTTCCAGCTTTTCTTCCTCAGAAAAGGGCACCGATAATCTTGAAAACATGCCGTTCATTATAGATAGGTAGATAGTTATATTCTCAGACTCGCCTTGAGTACGAGCACGGATCTCAGCCTTAAGTCGGTAGTCATAATCTAATTGACTAAAAACGCTAATTAAACGCGACGCTAAATCTTCCCAACTATTGATTGTGCTTCTAACGGAACGGAACCAATGCAGTGCCTCTCCGTCAAATATTTCGGTTGCAAATAAAAGGAATTTTTCTGAATTAATATTACGGGCTAGCATAAATTCTTGTACTCTGAGAACAAAAGCGCGCGGACAAGTTTTTCCGTTATATTTCAATTTTGAAAAATCAGAAGTTACTCCGCGATCGCACGTAACCAGAATATTTGTTGGAGGCTGCATCGACTGCGAAGGCGCATCGCTGTGACTAGCTAAATTATTATACGCGGCCGTACTAGGTCGCATTTCGGCCAAGTCCTTGCCTAAGTCCTGGAATAAACTATAACATGTAGTTAACGTGACGGAATCCTCGGCAGATTCTGGTGAAATCCTCCTTAGACGGTGGTAAATATGGTTTAACAGATTTTCAGTACGTTCATACAATCCCTCATTGAAGGTAGATTTAAGTGTTGTAATGTTAGACTGGGCTTTAAGTAAACTAACCCTAACCCCGGTAATATCCTCCGAAATTTCGAGGCCTGATTCCAGAATATCTCCCGTGGGCATAGATGACGCTAGCTTTATTATTTGTTTACGTAATTCTTGCACAGAGTCTGCGGGTGTAGAACCACGAATTAAGACTTCATAAGTTAGCTCACTCTTTTGAAGTGACAAATACTTGATTTCGTACATATTAGATATTTAGATTAAGTGATAGCGTTGAAGTTAATAATTAGCTAATAATGAAATTTAGAAAAATAACAAATTATAAGGCGCGTGCCAAGCGACAGCTTATAAAAAGAATGTAGTACTGTACTGAAGTTAAATTTACAAAAAAACAGTCTTAACGATACTTTGTGATAGTGATCGTTAAAATTTAAGGTATAGTTTTAGGTGATTAAGTAAAATGCCTACTGGGGTAGTCTCCAATAGCAAATATCAAGTGATTTGACTATTCCGTACGTTACAAACAAGGAGTAATCTAAGTATGTACCTTCCCACTCAATTATATCCTCGCAGTAGATAGAAGTTAAAGAAAAATAAGTAGAGTAGTGTTGCCTATATTTATTTTAGAACGATTTGGATGAAATTTAGCATGCAGTGGTTGTAGGTTAAATAACCGTTGGTTATTAACTTCCGATTTTGTATGAAATTTTCCGTTGTAGAATAACGGTTGGCAGTTAAGTTAAAAATTAGGTAGGTAGTTCAATTTAAAATTGGGTAGTTAAATTTGAAAAAAAAAACGTTACAAATTTAAAAAAAAAACCGTTAAGATGACAACCACTGGGCAACGAAATGCCCTTTATTCGCCTCTTACGAAACCTAGGTGCAAAAGGGTGGCACTATTCTTAACCGGAACCACACGGTGATTAGAAAAGTGATAAAAAGAATATTACTTACTGCGAGACACAAGTAGTAGGAAAGTGCACAAAATACCAACACAAACACAACGAATAAAACCAGAAAAAACGTTTCCCAACTCAAGACCACGTTAAGAGGCGCCACTTGTCACAGTTTAGGTTTAGGCCTTGCGGAGAGGAATTAAAACATAAAAAACAAGTCTAGACGTTTATTAGAACGCTAACTGTGAACAAGCAAGAGACTAGAGAGGGTCGTAGGTTTTAAGCACTTGAGTGGGATACGCTTTCCCCGGACAGACACTGCCCTGGATTCAGGAGACCGTAGGACGCGCTGCGGGCGTCGCAGGTGGAACTTCAAGGTCGTTTGCTGTGTTGCAGAGCTGAGGCCAGGGTGCTTCAGGGCTCGGAGTGTGCTGATGGCGTGGAGCCAAGAGGCGGAGACTGCAGTATCGTTCGGCGGTTTAACCCCGACTTGGTTGCCCTGGAATTTGGTTAATGTCAGCAGGGGCCCATACAATTGCTCTGTCCACCGGCCCAACGTCCATAACGGTCCCTGACCATAGGTCCGAATTTAAACGCTGGCTGTGTGGCAGAGCAATCATACGGAATTTACAAAAGGAGAAAGATGAAGCTAAATGTAATACAAAAGAATAAAATGATTTAGTGAAAACGAAAACTGTTCTTTTTTTGAAATTTAAATTTGAACTAACTGAAACTGCCTAACGGTCTAAGAAGTTTAAACCTAATTTACAATAATGCAGACCGTTGGAGTTAGCTAGGTAAAGAAACAGGAGATAGTAATAGAATAATTTTGTATATAGAAAGCTAGAAATAAACACATAAGATTAGACAAGGTAAAATGTTGATATTTGCTTTTGGAGAGAACTTACCAATATCGGGCAGAGTATCCACTGGGCTGATTTATTTTGGTAGTATAGGTAGACTGTTTTCTTGACAGTGGTGTTCAGATTCAAAATGTGCCAAATTTTTTGGCGGCACTGGGTTTTAAAGACAAAATTAGGTCACGCCCCTCGAGATAACGCTAACCGTAATTTGTGTGATGTGTTTTGACAGTTCGTGCCACAGAGAAGACTCTGCGCAACAAAACGATGTACTTAATATATTTGGCCTTCCTCATTATTTAATTAATTAAATATTTAGGAAAGACAAGAGCCCAGATTTTGTCCGTATTTACTTAATTATATTAAATAAATACGTCCAAAAAATCATAGCAGCGGAAAGTTTGATAATAGCGCCATCTAGTGCTCGCGGGGTAAGGCTCGTTGCATTGAATCGAACTAACTTCGTTAGGATATTGTTAATTAAGTCCAAAAACAAAACCAAAGAATTATATTGTCCCAATTGCATTGTGACACGTTATGCTACCAAATGTTAGACTAACTGTTCATTAAAACCTTCGATATATAGTGACTGTCACCAAGGCCGTGGTTATTCGTTTCTATGCAGCATTAAAACTCAACAACAATTTATGAACCACAAACCTCAAGGAAGCCGACTTCGATAAGCGCTCGCTTAGCCCGTCCGTAGAGCCGCAAAGTCCGCACCGCCACTTGCTATTACATATTACACTAAATAAAGTCCGTTATTTATCATTAGTACTAGATAACACTATTTACAATGTTTTTTATTTACACAGCACAATTCACAGTATAATATACGTCCGCCGATAAATTTAAGAAGTGCCGCCCTGACAGCTCCTTTCTTTTTTGCCGCGGTGCATGGCATGGGCTTAGCGCCAATCAGCCACCGACAGCCAAAGAGGATGATAATCCAAAAAATTGTTGCCTATTTAAAATACTTGCACACTAACAAACCAAAACTAATGTAGAAATGGCTGAACACATGTGTTCAAAATGATCTACAGAGGACACTATGGTCAACTAATAACAGTGTTCAGATTATTTGAACCCTACAACCGCTCATCTACTTCTCTTGCTGACTGTACTAGAACTTTTGTCATCCGTACGAATAAACATAATGGGATCGAAGCCGCGGGCGTAAGTTTTTCTTTTTGATGCTTTTCTAATTAGTTTCAATTGTCCTGGTATATATGTGTCTATCACAAAAACATAACAGGTGTAGGTATAAAAATGTACATTTGAACATCTAGTTTCAAGTGCTACTTCTAATATAAACATATTTATGGCACATTGAAAGAAAATATTATTCTGTCACATGCAATGTAAACAAATATTGTCACAATGTGTGATAATTTTTCTATAGAAGAAAGATTGCAAAGATAATTTTGGTGCATTAAATGAAATGATGAAACTTTCACATGCTTTGTGAGCAAGTAGTCATACATTGTATAAAGTTATTTAAATGTATAAATCTAAATAATATATCTTTGACCTCGACTGTACTTACCTAGAAATACAAGTGTACGAGCGTATCGTAAAGCCTGATTTGGATACTGGTCCAATACACGTCTGACATAATTATTTCACCGAAACGTTATTGTACCCAGAATAGAAACTCATTAAACATGTATTCAAAATGCATCAGCAATTTTGATCCTATTTCCATTTTCGATTCTACACAACAAGCATGTGAGTGGATGTTTGTTCAGTAAGCAGCTTTTCTGAGCATTTAGTTAATGGAACTTTGTGAACTTCGAGAAACATTATTTAATCAGATTTAAGAATGCGCCATTTGTGTCTTGGACACTCGGTTGTCCTGAAAGAATTTTAATGGTTCTGTAAATCTATTTCAGTTCTTATTCTTACGTGAAGAGGTCGGACGATGACGACGGTTGTAATGAAATATTATTTTTATTTAGCAAAATGCCGATGGGGCAGTAACGTTCTAAGTGGCAACCGGGAACCTGGAGATGTGACGTAGAAAGGGCGCCGACAAAACCACTGAACCATTTGGATGCAGGCACCGCAGCACCGATCGTTGTGGAATTCTTTGGGGGAGGCTTTGGTCCAGGAGTGGACGTCTTTTGGCTGATATTATTATTTAATAACATTACAATTTTTTTTATTAACTGTTTATCCTTGTTTCTGTACGTGTCGTTCTTAATTTTGAACGGAGTAGCCGTTACGCTGCCCGTTGAGCAACGAACATTACAAATCTTTCTTAGAAATTAAAACTTAAATTCAGTGCCCATAACACAAGCTCTGCTTACTATGGGACTAGTTCAATTAGTGTGAATTATTCGGGATATTTATTGATTTATTTATTTAAATAATCAATCTTAAGTGAGAAGAAAAAAAAAATTCGTTCTAATTTTTTTTTAATGTTTTTGACGCAAAATGCGTTTTTTTTGCTGCGTTTAAATGTCCATTATGTCCATTTAGATTTTACAACTTTCTTGCATATTCGGTACAATAAAATTGAGGAAATAAAAAAATTGCTCAGTCTAAACCTAACGTGATATTCTTGCATATTGAAAACAATTTGGATTAAATTCTGGAGTAAATGTATTGGGTGTAATTATTGAATTGTTTTCTTTGATTTTTGCTCATGTCATCTCTATCATCAGCCTATGCTCGCTCGTCCACTGCTGGACATAAGCCTCTCCCATGGCACGCCACTGAGCACGATCCTCGGCCACTCTCATCCAACTCTTGCCAGCCGCCCTGCGAAAATCATCGCTCCACCGAGTCTGAGGACGACCTACACTACGTTTGCCGATCCATGGTCTCCACTCAAGAACTTGTCTTCCTCAACGGTTGTCGGTTCTTCGGGTTATATGGGCGGCCCATTGCCACTTCAGCGTGCTAATGCAGTGGGCTATTGCTAATGTGTAAAGTCTTTTATTATAGCAACAAAATAATTGCATACATTTTTTTACGATTCTTGTACTATAAACATGCATAATCTAAATAGGTAGGCCTTTAAATACAATTATACTTACACGATGGTACGAAGGAACCGCTCATGACCAAGTCCGACTCGTGCTTGGCCCGTATTTATAATTTATCGGCCTAACTACCGAATGCCCTTATATTATTTCTTGCGTCACTGCCTAACTTGCCTCTCCATATAATAGATTAACCAAACTAATTCCAAGCAAGGTTTGACCCCTGGGTATCTAATAGGGTGGAACAGCTGGCTAAGTGGCGGTCACATTTCATTCACGGGTGGTGATCCCGCTACGTGCAACGTTTTTCTAGGGTTTATATGTAAACAGTGAGGTTTTGAGAGTTTTCGCTAAGATTAGTCGAACGGTTAGCCCAGTGGTTAGAGAAACTGACTACGAAGCTTGACGTTCTTGAGTCTTGGATGTTTGACGTATTTAAGTATGTATTTTTATCTATAAAAGTACTTTATCCGTAATCTAGTAGACAGTAGAGCTTGTCTAAACTAAAATGACGTGCGCCCCTCTACTAAATCAGTTGAATTTGATGTGTGCGTCCAAATATTAATTACGACTCTCCATCTTTTTGGGAGCGTCGACTATTCCGTGTACTATGATCAGTGTGCAACATCACGATTGTCAGATCGCATGAAAAATCCTGTGTCTAAATGCGGCCTACCTCCGCATCATTTTTAACCACGACAGTATGGAGAAGGATTTGTTAGAATCGTCATTTCCTTGTAGCAAAATTTGCATTCGCATTTTCTCCCAAATGCTTTATCCCACAATAGTACATTGTGCATCTAGGGCCATAAGTAGGGGATTACTAATGAGAGTCTATTAGAAGGTTTTTAATGACTCGAGTTTGTAATCTCCTTACTGCCCGTGATACACACAATGATTTTCATCACATTGCGAGAAAAAAAAACCAAAAATAAAATTCATTTGTCTCTAAATACTTAAATTGAATAAAATAATGGCTACCCGCCAATACAGATTGTCACTTTTTTCGAGTCACCTACCATAGATAACGTAAACTGTGTTTAGTTTAGAATTCGAAAGGTCATACGGCCAGATTCTGCCAACATGTTTAAAAAAATATTTTTACTAAAATTATTGCAGAACTATTTGATATAAATTTAAAATATAATAATAACGAATTTTCATGAAGTGTAGATAAGTTTTGTGTTGTAAAATTTGGGTTATAGCTAAGTTTTAAAGATAATAAATAAAACGTTGGCTGACTTGAAACC